>CM060468.1:3478757-4678757 GCA_030544235.1 Lepturacanthus savala
CACCGTGAAGGCACTTTATTTAAAAACGTCAAACGTCAAAGAAAGAAGGAGGTATTTTTACTTCTTAAATTTGTATTTAATCAAGTAGATTTCATCTCGTCTTTTTCTGCCTGTGTTGACGAACATGAATATATTAGAGATTTATAGATGAACAGGATACAGTAGGCTCCTCCGGCGTCCAGGGCCCCGTTGGTGGAGATGGCGCAGATTGACAGCACAGTCATAGAGATGATGAAGTAGGCCACCAGGAACATGGCTATAGCTTGGTACAGTCCAGACTGGCCAACCAGGAACCCTGCACACACACACACACACACACACACACACATGGGGAAGAACCGGGAAGTAGTGGAAGTTAATCAAAAGCAGAACTTTGATTTCTGCAGTCAAAGGAGGAAGTTCCACTTTCCTAGAAAGAGTTCCCACTCCCAGCACAGTGTAAAACCAGGGATGATCGTTAACGAGTTAATGAGTTAACGAGCTGTGTTCCTATCAGCTAATTAATACTCAGAAATAAAACTACAAGCTTATAAATAATGAAGGCACTGTGACATATCTTTGAGTAAAGTGAAATTAAAAGTGAGAAAATGACTCATAGCATCATTCCTTCCTCTCTCAAAGTGAAACTGGAATGTTGAAAACCAGTTTCCAGCGTTCTTTCCAGAAATCTGCAATTCTTATTGTACCAAAAAAAAGAAGAATAGTTCCGTGACAAGTTCTTTTTGATGATGAATCCAACTTTTCTTTCTCTCACACGAACAATTCTTGACGTTTTAATTCCTACGGCAAATATAGGAATTGGATAAAATCTCCAAATTAAGCAAACGTTCTCTTATAATCTGTCTAATATCATGATATTTTGTGCCAAAAACTAAAGTTTCGGTTCATTTTTGCCTTCTTTTAACTACAAATCTCTCAGGTCTCTTGACAAATCAAATGAGTCCAGTTGCTGTAAAATAATCCAATTTGCATTTAACTAAGCAGATAGCAAACGTTTGCTAAGTCTTTATTAGATTAGACCATTTCGATTATCTATAAAGCTGCAGCGATTATCTGATGGATCAATGAGTCGATCAACAGATGGATGGAATGGTTTAAAAGTTAAATATCTGAGGATTTAAAGCTTTTTTTGTCATTTTTTTCCCTGAAAATCTTTGGAATAAAAACAAAGTTTGAAAATAGCTAATTAGGTTTTGCTCATCTGTGACTTAAAGGTGTGTTTATTTAACACCAAATGTGAAAATCATATCTATCTTTTAAGCTTTACAACTCAGATACAGTACAGGGAAGCTGGTGGAATAACCATAATGGAACATAATCTCTGACTCTCAATAACTTGAAATTTGGGATCAAAGGTCAACTCATCAGCCACTTAAACTACATGAATTTCGTATTTTGTGGCCTTTGCCCCATGCTTGTTTCCTCATGTTCACGTTATCTTTATTATTAGCGTTCGTAACATACTTCCTTCTCACTTCTATAGAGATGAGGTTTTCCAACCCATCCCAATCCATCTCTATCTATCATGGTGGTAAACTCAGTTATTCTTTTCTAACGCAAATAAACAAACAATATAAACTAGTTGTGATGGTAGAAACTGCTGATTCCTACAACTAAAATCCCACATGTGTCATGTGCATCTAATCAGACATCAGTGTCACTTTACACCATGTTAGATACATATTTCCCATACTTTCTACTTTCTACTACATTGACCTTTGACTGCTTAAATACACATATATATATTTATATGTATATACACAGAATGTGCTGCTGTGACTAACATTGTGAGGCTGCTGTCTTCAGCATCTACAGCACAGCTGTGACAGTCACATGATCAAACCAGGACCTAAATCACATGAAAAAGGCGAAAACTCAGTTTGGAATTTTACAAGCGACTGTTTTTTCTATAGATTTCAATAAGACAGGTCTTTTTTTTTTGTCTTAATTAATATGATTTACTGACCAAAACAACATTTTACATCATTTGAAGTCTTTTCGCCCATCGAGTCTCATGCGGTTTCATTCAGTGGCTGATGAATTTACAGGAGTTTCACATCCACAATGATTTCCTGTGCAGACGGAGCATGTTACAGTAGATGAGAACGGCCGTTTTTAAGTCGAATAACCGCACAGAGACAAATAAAGCTGCTGTGTGTGTGTTGGTGTGTGTGTGTGTGTGCTCTAAGTGTGTCCACTCCACAGCAGCTGACATCTCACGAGACCGTGGAGGGAGCGGGGGTTGGGGGATGAGAGAGAGAGTTAGAAAACAGCTCGGTGCAGGAAAAAAGAAAAGCACAAACGCCCGAATAACAAGAAGAGAGAAGAAGAAGAAGAGGGAAGAGAAGACCTGAAAGGTTCTTGAAGCGAGATGTGAAACCTCGGTTTGCGTATCCCATCACGATCTCTAGCGTCACACTCGCAAGAAAGGGAAACTTTTACCCTTCACTGATTGGTTTACTTATTCCAGTTAACCTCCAACTTACATAATATGACTCAACCCAAGGAGATTAAATACTTCCTCTTACTTTATAGAACTTGAAAGAAATTTGTCTGAAACAGGCCAGAATGTATGTATGTGGCATGAAATATGAAAACATGTCAACACCAACTTTGTATTTTTACATTTTGAGACCATTAAACATGCTTCCTAGCATTATTTCCGTAGTTTCTATGCATATAATGATATTAAGTCACTAACAATCATGCTATATATTCCTTTTTTTCCCATTTTCTACTCTGCTTTGAACAAAACAGCATTTTATTGAGTGGCAGCTATAGTTGCTGTTTGCACAAATCTGCCTATAAACAAATAAGTATTTATTTAGGCGCATTATTTATTTTGAGGGATGATTCTAGAGACGATTAAATAGATATATACATGTCAGGGCTGAGAATCATAACAATTTAAATAAAATCACCCCTTTCTGGGACTTTGCCATGTTCTTGGGAGGAAGAGGCAAGAACCTTTTTCTAAGTTGTCGACAGCCATTTAATTAAAAACAGCTGTATGAGTAGCATTTAGATTTGTCTTAACTCTATAAAATAACCGTCATAGACCTCAGCAACTATAGTTGGTGGAGGAATCAAATAGTTAACCAGCATCAAACCGGTACGTCCACTATAAAGCCAAACAATAAGAGGTTGCATTTAATCAGGTTAGAGTTATTTATGTCAGTTCCTCATAAGTTGCTGCAGCTGTGTTTATGAAACCTAAAGTCAGTCTGCTGCATTTTATCTGTTCTCAATATGATTCATTGATCATTTTAATCAAAAAGGGCCTTAACAGTGGACGACTGTAGTCAGTGGACAACTTTAGTCAACTGGTTTAAACTGTCCTTTCATTCCATAGTGAAACTCTAAACGTACATTAACCTGGAGTTAAATTAAACTAATGTCAGCTCCTTTTTCAGCACTTTTCCAGCTCTTTTCTCATCTCCAACGTCCAGTTTTGACGACTTTTTGACACCTGAGATGTGGTGAATTCTCAATGAAGCGATGACACATGTTTAATGGACTGAAGATCCTGGAACGTCCTTTATTTCTTTATATTTGGCTGCAGATTTATTGAATTTATTGATATGTAAAGCACTTTATCTTAAATTACTATTAAAGTATAACATGTGAAATTCAGACTAAATTACCATAAAACATTACAGCCTAAAACCTTTATCCCTCACCAGTAGAAATTGATTCTAGAATCATGTTTAGAGCATGAAAACTGTTGAATTCCCATTTTATTCTGATTTGGGCAAATAACAAGTCAAATGTCTATTGTCCTATAGAACATAAAGAGTCTGATCCGCTAACAAACTTTTCTTTCCATGTAAAGAGGTGAAACTACAACCTAAAAAAAGTAAAGTACAGTATTTTTCACAAAAATCCTGCAAATGTATAAATGAAGCGATATATTACATGCATACAGACATCTCTGCAATAATGAATAATGTTTAATATTGACTATTCCACTGTGTAATGTATTATCCTTGATGCTGCTGCTGCTGATGGTTTTGTTATTGGATGCCTGCCTCTGTGTTATCTTCCACTATCTACTTTGCTGCTGCATGCACAGACTTGAAGGGTAGGGGCCAAAAGAAAAATGAAGAGGGCACTTTAATACTTGTCTTAGCTCCAAGAGGGCACTTTAACATGGTTTTAGCTACCAAGAAGGTACTTTAACATGGTTTTAGCTACCAAGAAGGTACTTTAACATGGTTTTAGCTAACAAGAGGGCACTTTAACATGGTTTTAGCTACCAAGAAGGTACTTTAACATGGTTTTAGCTACCAATAAGGCACTTTAACATGGTTTTAACTACCAAGAAGGTACTTTAAC
This sequence comes from Lepturacanthus savala, assembly GCA_030544235.1. NCBI lineage: Eukaryota > Metazoa > Chordata > Actinopteri > Scombriformes > Trichiuridae > Lepturacanthus > Lepturacanthus savala. The sequence goes on from CM060468.1 coordinate 3,483,093, forward strand.
ATGGTTTTAGCTACCAAGAAGGTACTTTAACATGGTTTTAGCTACCAAGAAGGTACTTTAACATGGTTTTAGCTACCAAGAAGGTACTTTAACACTCATTTAGCTCCTAGAGGGCACTTCAAAATGCATTTTAGCACTGGTTTGGGCACTTTAACACTGGTTTGGGCACTTTAACACTGGTTTGGGCTCACAAGAGGGCACTTTAACATCATGCGATTTGGCTGCCATTAGGGCACTTTAACACTTACTTAGCTCCTAGAGGGCACTTTAACATGGTTTTAGCTACCAAGAAGGTACTTTGACACTCATTTAGTTCGTAGAGGGCACTTCAAAATTCATTTTAGCACTGGTTTGGGCACTTTAACACTAGTTTTGGCTCACAATAGGGCACTTTAACATCATGCTTTTTAGCTGCTATGAGGGCACTTTACATTTGTTTTAGTTCCCCACTTTAAAACGCTTTTTAGCTTTCAAGAGAGCACTGTAAAGCTTGTTTTAGCTCCGAAAAGGGCACTTTAACATGGTTTTAGCTCCTAAGATGGCACTTGAACAGACTTTTTAGCTGCTAAGTGGACACTTTAACATACATTGTTTTAGTTCCCCACTTTAAAACGCTTTTTAGCTCTCAAGAGGGCAGTTTAACATGCTTTTTACCTTTCAAGAGAGCACTGTTTGTTTTAGCATCCGAAAAGGGCACTTTAACATGGTTTTAGCCCCTGACAGAGCACTTTAACATGCTTTTTACCTTTCAAGAGAGCACTGTAAAGCTTGTTTTAGCTCCGAAAAGGGCACTTTAACATGGTTTTAGCTACCAAGAAGGTACTTTAACACTCATCTAGCTCCTAGAGGGCACTTCAAAATGCATTTTAGCACTGGTTTGGGCACTTTAACACTGGTTTGGGCTCACAAGAGGGCACTTTAACATCATGCGATTTGGCTGCCATTAGGGCACTTTAACACTTACTTAGCTCCTAGAGGGCACTTTAACATGCTTTTTAGCTGCCGTGAGGGCACTTTACATTTGTATTAGTTCCCCACTTTAAAACGCTTTTTAGCTCTCAAGAGGGCACTGTAAAGCTTGTTTTAGCTCCTGAGAGGGCACTTTAACACTTGTTTTAGCTCCTGAGAGGGCACTTTAACATGGTTTTTAGCTTTCAAGAGAGCACTGTAAAGCTTGTTTTAGCTCCGAAAGGGCACTTTAACATGGTTTTAGCTCCTAATAGGGCACTTTAATATGCTTTTTAGCAACCAAGAGGGCACTTTAACATGGTTTTAGCTCCTAAGATGGCACTTTAATATGCTTTTTAGCAAACAAGAGTGCACTTTACATGCTTTTTAGCATCTAAGTGGGCACTTTAAAACACGTTTTATCTACCAAGAGGGCACTTTAACATGTGATTTGGTGGCATAGGGCGATGTACGTAAAAAATTCAAACCTACATCTGAAAAGTAAGTAAAGCTTTCAGATAAAGTTGTATCACATGGAAAAAAAACTAAAGAACAAGTAGTTCTAAACTGTGCTTGAGTAGCTCCTCTGCACCATGGATGCATTATAATAACTTATAATAAAAAACTTGTTTTAGTTCCTCACTTTAACACACTTTTTATCTCTTTAACATGCTTTTTAGATCTTAAGAGGGCAATTTAACACTAAAAGAACTAAAGTACAAAGTACTTGAGTGACAGTTGTAGCTCCTCTGCACCATGGATGCATTATAATAACTTATAATGGATGTATTATAAGCACTTTAACACACTTTTGGCTGTTATGAGGGCACTTAAACATGCATTTTTAACAAGTGGGCCACAGGGGATAATATATGAAATCCTATGATTATAATAGACTGTAAACTATTTCGTATTTTACGCAGGATCTGCATCAGAAAAGTAGGTAAAGCTGTCAGATAAAGTTGTATCACATGGTAAAAACTAAAGAACAAGTAGTTCTGGCTCCTCTGCACCATGGATGCATTAGAAGAACTTTTAATGGATGCATTGTAATAAAACATGCACTCACCGATCCGGAGGAAGACCACCACGCTGAACATGGACAGCAGGGTGGGGACCACCACCCCGAAGAACACAGACAGCTTCTTGGGCTGCTTCTGCTGGCCGAGCTTCTGCCTGAAGCTGCCGGGGTGCAGCTCCGTGGCCTGGCCGGCCGGCGGCGGCCGAGGCTCGGACTCATTCACGCTGTTGGAGAGGCGGTAGTGGAGGAGAGGAGTCCGCTCTGACATACTGGAAGAAAATTAAAATATATATATATATGTAAAACTATAACACTGGACCTCTGGTTTAGTCTACCGGGCCTTACGCATCGCGTTAAAAGTCCCCACAGCCGCTGCGGCTCCGGATCAGGACTCCATAGACTACTGTAGATTATCATGTGACGTGATGACGACAGTCAAGCGCCGTCATTCACAGAAAGACTTCCGGTTGTGACTTTCAGAATAAAAGAATAATTAGTGCGACGCTTGCTACTACTACAGTTAAAACAGAAATATGTTGAAAACTTAGGTAGGACTAACTATGGTGCTTAGTTACAGTTTTGAAGTATATATATAGTTTTTCTAGTTATATTATTCATCTTAAACTACTAAATTTCAAGTAAAAGTCCTGAATTAAAAATATATATTATATAAAATAAAATATATTTGAAAATATATATATTTTTTATTCATTTATTCATTCATTTTATTCATTTTATTCATTTCATTCATTTTATTCATTACTATTACTAGAATAGAATAGAATAGAATAGAATAGAAAGTCATTATAGAAGATACAGCAGAGATGTAAAGCTTCACCATAAAGTGCACACATAAATATACACATATATTGTATATTCCTATATAACATAGGAAATATAAGGACATATATACAATACAACTAATATAAAACTACTAACAACTATACAGAACATGCATAAACTCTAAAATGCATAACTTGTGGAAAGCTAGAGGTACCAAGGCAGATTGAGAGTAGCAGGCAACAAAAAACAGATGGACTACTATTACTACTACTAATATACTACTAATCAATTGCATTTATTAAAGTTCTAATATTCTATATATTAGTATTATTTATTTATTTATTGTATTGTCATTTTATCTTCTTCTTCTTTTAATAAATGTGTGCATAAGGTGCTTTATAAAATGTATTAAACAAACATGTGATACACTTATATATAATATAATATGGTAAAGTACTTTTAGTCATATGGCTCCACATTGATGAACTACAACATAAAAAATATATAATTTAATATAACACAGTCTGTATAATGAGTATTTTGATACTTCAAGTGCATTTTTCTGATAATAATTCTGTACTTTTATTTACGCTACATTTTGAATTCAGGACTTTAATTTGAAATTGAAATATAAATACACCTGCTTAAGCATTATTATTATACTTTATTTAGAAATAGTTGATAAATTGATATAAAAACCGAAACAAACGTATACCTATAATATAACTTCCGGTTTTGTTCAGCCTTTCTGCGTCTAACTTGACAAATCTGTTGAGGCGCTTAGATTTTCCTGTTTTTCATCTCCATCATGTTTCCAGCCTGTTGCTCTTAGTCACGTGATCAGGTGGCCTGGACCAATCAGAGCCCTGCATTTCTCCGGCCACCTGCTCGTAGGAGCTGCATCAGGCTGGGAAAAACCACTAATATGAAGAAATAATTCATTTATCTGAACTTGTGCAGTTGTAATAAGTGTTGCTATTACTTTTGAACAATTCACAACATAATAAAACAAAAGAAAAACTTACTAGAGAGCAAATATGTTGTTATTTTTAATAAATTTACTTGATATGGTTACAGAGGTACTCAGTATTTTCACCCAATGGACCCTGATTCTGAACAAAGCTGTGGCTGATTTGACTATAACTTTAATTACTCATTAATTATTTAATTTAAAACAATAAATAAATAAACAGAAATAAATAGGTCATGGGTCAGGGCGGGCCTTGTTGTCATATTAAAGAGCCGCCCTCTAAGTTTCCTCTGAATTCCCTCATCTAATTTCACTTCTCTTTTCTTAAAGAACGACGCAACACTTTCCATTCAGGCTTTTATTTTGAAAGTTTGTCCAGTCTGGTTGAACACTAATGATAAACATGATCCAAATATTACAGTGATGCATCTGTGCAGTGGTCCAGCATTTTAAAGTTCTCTCCAGCAAATAAATAACATATTAATACACATAAAAGATTCTGAGTAGCAGTATATATATATATATATATATATATATATATATATATATATATATATATATATATATATATATATATATATATATAGCAACATGCTAATACATTCATGTCTACACAATCTATGCAAATAATATAGGCTTATAAACTAAAAACATACACTCACATTTACATCATCACACTAATAAAGACCTGAATTGTGATACAATCTTAAGTTCATTCATTTCCACAAAGACACTTTTGTCTATATATATATATAAATAAAAATATACTGGGGGTTATAAGGTGCAAGTATCATATCAATCATATCAATCAGGCAAATAATTTAACAAGGGCCAATGCCAATAAAAGGCAGGTTTGCTACTTCTCTACTTACTACAATACGATACCCATTAAAATAATAGTTATCAATTCATGAATTGCAATTGTGGACACTGCTTCTTATCTAGTGGATCCCATGCAAGAAATCCCATTGGCTGGTCATTTTGGACGGAAAAGTCAGTTTGGCTTCTACCTTACACCTTCATAAAGATATACCATTACAGGTTAAAAAAAAATGCATCAAGTAATATCTAAATTGACAAATTATGCAAAGATTTTTGATTTTATATTTGGAGGAAATGACGATTAATCATCTGTCCACTCAACTGCACATTATCCACCGTGAGCTACGTTTCAACTTCAGTGCAATGTCAATTACTACCAATAATTTATATCCTGGAACATTTTGACTATAAATTAACTGCTTTATGTTTTTAGAATGTAATTTGAGTTACTTTTTTAAGATAATACATTGACTTTTGTTTTACAATACAAAATGCATGAAGTACACTTGAGTGGACAAATAAATATACCTTTTTTGAACCTTGTTTTGTATCCTGTAGGGTGCTACAGCCACAGTTTTCAAGCAATTCAACCAATAATGGAGGCCCTTAGCAAGGGCTCTAATGGTGGTTTAGTAGAATCAAGTGTGGAACTGCTTTATCTAAACATAAACCTGCACCCACAGGAGCTCTCTGGGACCGGATTCCCCATGTCTGGTCTAAAGCACAGTGGATTCACTTGATAGACCTGGAGCACGGTTGCTCAATTTTCCAATGACTCACTTTAATTGACATTGTCTTTGTTATACTAATGTTGTGTTAACATTGATATCAATACAGTAAAAGCACATGTCAACTCTTGATGATCTGTGAAGACAATCAGGTATTTCCAGACTGACAGACTCACTCCTTATTAGTTTTCATGATCTTTCCTTCAAACCACCTTTGTTTTTCAATGCAAACTGCAGAACAGTGTCACAAATATATATGATCTCTATGGGCACAATACTGTTAAAGGGGTTTGAGGGTCAAAGGACACGAGACCAGGAGATTTTCAAGGATTTTAAGGTTCTCTTAATGGTTTTCTTATCTTTCTGAATGCTTTTACTTTACGAACCCTTGCAGACCCTTAGGTCCTCCAACACTGGCCTTTTATCTATACCCAGAGTAAAAACACAAAATTTGACTCCATGTTCCTAATTTTTTTTTACTTCTCCTTCCTTTTTAGTTATCATATCGCTAATATAGCACATATATAACTAATGTTGTTTGTTAGCAAGATAACACAAAAAGTTCAGCCTGGATTTTCATCAAACCTTCAGGGAATGTTGGGAATGGTACCATGTACGGATGATTACATTTTGGTAATGATCACGAAGAAAACCCGGTTTTGAGATCGCAATTTTCTGTCATTTGGTAACATTTCGGAAAATGGACCTTCAAACAGGTACCATCATTTGGGGCCACCTGGTGGTGATATCTGGCACCTGCATAACTTGGTAATATTCTTCTGCATTCTGAGAGTTTTTCTAGTTTTATTTTTCATAATTTCACACATCTGGCTTTTAAGTTGTTTTATTATATTCTTTAATCCATACTTTTATTTTGGTTTTTGCTTGGGATCACTTAGAAATGTCCTTATTTTGGAAAGAAAAGCACTGTTTTTTTCAACGAATATAACTTTAAACTAATCAGAAATACACTCTATACATTGCTAATGTGGTAAATGACTATTCTAGCTGCAAATGTCTGTTTTTTGCTGTAATATCTCCATAGGTGTATAGAGGGCCATTATCACTCCAGTGTTCTAATGGTGCAATGATGTAATAAAATTCTCTATTCATTTCACGACTCGTGGTGGTAAATAAAAGTGTGATTTTACATGGAAAACACTAAATTGTGTGGGTGACCCCAAACTTTTTTGGGCTCTAGTTTATCACTTAATGGTTTTATACTTTTATCCCATGTATCGTCAACTGGGGCCCTCTACGCTGGTTCCTCTGCTGCAGTACCATAGGTCCTCTGCCTGTTTGTAGTTTGCCGTCACCCAAGCTGTGACGTTATGGCCGTGGCCGTTCCACAGCCTTTCCTGACATGGTTCCTCTGTACTCAGCCTGAGATCCGGCCTGGGATCGGTTGATAGGGGTGGGGAGTTGATCGGGGTGCTTTGAACTTGTATTGCACTTTGTACTACGTTTTTTTTGTGTATGAAATTGCTCTATAAATATTGGTCGAGTAATAGATGTCACCACAAAATGTGAAGCCTCCTGAAGCAAATCCCTGTACATCTACGCTTGATTTCTCCTAATCGTGCCCTGATTTATGTTGGATCGGTTCCATGGCAACTCATAAAAACACCTCTAATCAGGTTCTCCAATCTGCTTTACAGATTACATCTGCAAGGTCGACTGCGAGATATTCAAGTTTTCCGCTGAGCAGCTCCTTAAACCATTTCAACACTCCATTCAAAGTGGTTTGGCGGGTGCTGTCTTGTGCTATGGATTCAGACGGTGTCACAATACCATTCTGTAAGAGCCCAAAAATAGAATCAATTGCAATATTTTAGCAAAAAAGATGTTGATTCTGCTGAAAATTAGGTGAAACACAGTGAAACTATTATTTTCTATCTGTTTGTAATACAATCATGAATTGTCATTTTCTATTTTATTTGCAATAATTTTCTTAACACAATCATTTTCTTTTTTCTCTTTTATTCCATTGGAGATATATAGTTTTAGCTTAAATGTTCATGTATAACATGGGTATTAACTTTTTTTTTTATAAATACATCATGAATTTGAGGTGCATGTGTGCTTTACCTGTGCTTGTTTGATCCTAATCAGATAATTTTTGATGTGACGCTCAAAATTCTTCAACAACAATCGCTGACACTGCAACGTGGTCCGATTGACCGCTACCTGCACCCTGGCTTGTAGCACCTGGAGAGCCCCAAACACCTCAGCAGTCTTCTGCTGGAGCTGGACACACACACACACACAAACACACACAAACTGTCACAATATTGCTGTGAAATGACATTGACTTTTCGATTTTGATTTCTCTTCCTCCCGATGGATTTCGGCAACTAAGTTGCTTTGAGTGTGTCTTGATCGGGAATGATGTGCTATTACTTTTATCTGCAAAATACGATTTTTTGCAAGATTTCTCCTAGAGAATAATTGGGACGAGGTCAAAAAATGAATGAATCATGAGCGTTTTCGCACTTCATACTGCTTACTTCCACCTAGACACTCCATTTAAGCTTTAAACTGTAGTCACATGTCTTTTGTATTAATGTATTATTTCATGTTTTGACAGGTAGTATAGTATAGAAGAACAAATTTACAGCCACAGTTTACAATATACACACAAGATTTTTTCCAACTTTGTAAAGAAACTTGTTCTGATTCTCACAATGTGCTCAAAATATCTAAGATTTACTGAATCTGAATGTGCAGCCTCTAAGTGTCTCCGCTCCTCCTCCGCACTACAATGCAAAGATTTTCAGAGAGAAGCAGATCAGACCTCTGTTTTAAACCTGCCTCCTCCTAAATATTTACTGTGAATCACAACAGAACTAGTAGTTATGGCGATGACGGTCTTGTTATTTTCTGACAGGAGCTACCGTTTTGGAGACCAGTGCAGAAGGACAAAAATGCCGTCAAACACCTGTTGTGAAGGGACATAGGTTGTTAAATAAATACGTAAAAAGAAAACGGTTGTTGCAGTTGTGCTCCTTGTATCATGAATGTACTCAAAAGGAAATCTTCTAGAAATTTTTTTGTTAGCTCATGTGGTCCTCAAGGGAGATCCGTGTGAATATTTTGTATTATCCTACATTCCATGACAAAGGTGAGCTATATTTAGACCCCAAAATTCATATTTCCAATTATTTGGTGGTAATTGAAAGTAATGCAATAGTAGTGTAATGCCTTAGATTTTAAATACAGTAATATTGTAATGTAATTAATTACGTTGAAATGAAAATTAATAAATAACGCATTTATAATAATAATGCAGCACCGTTCCAGGCCACCAGACAATACTCAATGGTTCAAAGTACAACAAGCAATGGTTATTTTAAATGTCTTCCTTGTACTATTAGGGAGTGTTGCCGTTGACAACAGTGACAAGAATGTGCCGTTGACAACAGTGACAAGAATGTGCCGTTGACAACAGTGACAAGAATGTGGAGATCATCCGTGACTCAAGCAGCGAAACTAAAAAAATATTGGCTTATAGTTTCGGCCACAGTGATTTTGTAACTGACGAATGAATGAGAGACAAACTGTAGACGTGTGTAAATGTTTGAGTTTTTACTTACGGTTTTATTTGTCCATTTTGCAGCCTGTGATCCAACGGATGGTAACCGTACGGGAGAGGGCAGAGTGTCTGAGCCCACGCAGTCAACCTGAGAACATCAATACTGTTTTGTCACACATACCCTTTTTTTTTTAACCCTTACAGACTGTTAGAAATCATTGAGTGGTGTTTTGTCTGTAATCGTGACTGCAGAACAATGCCTTTTTAGACAATGAATTATTAAATGAATTAAAAAAAAGATTCGAAAAAATGCGTCTTCCTTCATAAAAAGTTCAAGTAAAAGTTCACCAGCAAGGACTATATGATACACCTACTTACTCCTTCATTTTCAATGAAACTATGCATTTGTGTGTGGGGCAGGGATCGCGATGTTTCAAAGCTCAAATTCACTCATTTATAAAGCTTTTTGGATTTTCTTTATGTAATTATAGAGCCTGAGATCCGTCCATAGTGAACTCACCTGCTGAGATTTAATTTATGGAAAGTGTTGAAGTTATGTTCTGAAGTTCCAGTAAATGTGAGGTGAATCTTGTGAAATATGCCAAAAAGCACCTGAACATGAATGGGATATAAAAGTGTTTGCAGTTGAAGTGAGATTTTTTTTAAGCCACAGGGTTAATTCATCAATTTTGTCAATTAAATCATAACTGACATGAACCATGAACCATTTACATCAGAATCATACCAAAGAAAAATTATCTGAAAATATTAAAACCATTAAAAAGTTATTCCTTACTTACTAAACAAGTTAAAATAAATATATATCTATATCAGTAATATAATTAGTATTAGTAGTAGTAATAGTAGATAATTCATTTACTCACCATGCCTTTCTTCAGTTCATCAAAGGTCCTATTCGCTATGATTTCCCTCTCTTCAGAGGTGCACCAAAAGTCAATGTTTCTGGCTTGGACCTTAGGTAGATGGGTGGAAAAGAGTCCTATGAGCAGCAGCAGGAATCCTGCAGGAGGACACAGCGGAGATGAATTACAAACTGCCATCTAGCTCCTTAGTGAGGCAGGAGCCAAACTGTTACATGCATTTATTCAAATGTTTGCCATCCCTTTCCGAAACGTAATCGCATCAAGCCCCAACAAGTTTTTCAAGCTTATAATCAAGATAAGCCTTATGAATCATTCTTATTAATGACTTGAATTTCCATGATGAAAATGATAACTTTATTTAGTATATGTAATACCGACTGTACTATCTACGGTGACAGCTTTATAAATAAGGGTGTTAAAAAAGAGAATGAGTCCAGGAAATCAACTTACTATTAGAAGCCATAACCCGTCCCTGGGTGCATGGTGTCTCTCAGCTGTGGTCTGTCAACCGCCATCTTTTTTCCATGTAACTTCACAGAAATGACCACGGATATTAAGCGATCACTTTGAATCCAACAGAATTGCCATTTCCTGTGCGTAGAGTTCAGACTGTTTTATTGGTTGCAAGTCTCAGGTCTAATGAAAACACTGCATACTTTACTTTCTAAAAAAAAAAGAAACAGAAATAACAAACAAAAATAACAGCATAAACCATCTGTTTCATAGGCTGGTGATGTGCGATCACATGAATCCATGTGTTACTGCCAGACACACTGGTAGCGCTAGTAAACTCTATATTTGATTTAGGCTTGAGTTAATGTTTGACGCTGGAAACGCAAATAAGACAAGAGAGGCACCATGGCAGAAACAGACACTAACATGAGCATACAGATATGAAGGTTATATCAGTTTATTTGTTTATTGGGAACCTACATTAATCATTTAAAAAATGAAATTCTGCCAATTAGCATTTCATTGTAATCATTACTGACTAAATTATTATAATATGCAGCATTGTATATTATACCATACAGTATAGTCTACACCCTGCATGTATTTCTTAAGTCTTTCATTCATATTATTTCATTTTATTTTATTCTTGAAATCATGTATTTTTTATTAGACTGGTGTAACATTCGTAGACATTCCTCAGTCCCAGTGGTATTCAGCTTCTTGTGAGTATATGTAAATTAGCAGTGGAATGTAATTACTGTGAGAAAAGGGTACACCGCCCAATATCCTAGGGCACCTAGAGGGTTAGGTCTTGGCCTGGAGACAGTTGAAACAATAGAATCAAAACAGAAATAAACATACCTCTTTAGATTTGACATTTAGTCCGTTGTTAGGTTATGATGATGATTTTGGTGTTTGGGTAATAAAAGCTATGAGGGTTAGGTCAGAGGTCAGATTGACCAGATTGATTGGGGTTTGACCAGATGTACAGGGAACTCTGATTGGGATTGGGGAAGAGAAGAAGAGGTGAAGAGGAAGAGGACAAAATATTGGCACAGAGGCTCAACAAGATCCATTTTTTTCACCGTGTTCTTTTTTGTAATGAACACTTTAGATATGCAAAGGCACGTCAGCACATCAAGAAAAAACATTGTGCAATGCTGTCATGTCCCCTTTGTATCAAGGAATTTGAAAGCTTGATTCATCCCAGGTATGAATCACACCATGCAAAGATTAGTCTATGCATGTCTGTTTTCCTTGCTTTCTCCCAAGCACTACGTTATCTACCATTCATAATTTCCCTCCTACAATGACCTTAAATAGTTGCTTCCTGCTTCCTTTCAGTGCAGACGCTTTTCTGCTTTGCTCTTGCCTCTGCTGCATTTTTCCGCTTATATTTGTGCTTTTCTCTGTGGGAGATAACAAGAAATGCTCCTGGATACCTACTAATCATCAGGACTACTGTTTTTGTTATTAATACAGTTGGATACTGTTACTTTTGGACATTTTTACGACCTTGTCATTGAGTGCGGCCTATCAGCAGCATAAGCCTGCACTATAGCGACTGGGACTGAGAGCTGCCGCTAACCAAAGCTAATTAGCAGCAAGATGCCTCCCTTCTCCGAGGACGACTACTACAAACTTCTCCAGATGATAACAGTACTGGAGATGAAAGTTCAGCGTCTTGAAGTAAACTGGGAGGTAAATGGTCAATATGGGAATGAAACCACTCTTCCGATGACCCAAATCAGTGGAAAGGAGCAGGCTAACAGTCAGCTACTTAGCACCACCAAGAATCAGGACGTAACCAGCAGTCCTTCCTGGAACTCTCTTGGTGCAAAGCCAAAGCATAAAACGTGTAAAGATAAATCACTTCCCCGCATGGAAAGCCGGCTAACAGGCAGAATTCTGCACCCAAAGACTCTTGATGAAGCTGAGTGGCCTGCATTGCCGTTGCACAGGAGTGTTTCTTCAACACCAGTACCGAGGAGAAAACAGCCCTGGACTGTGGCTACAACAAAAAGTAAGAGCAAATCGTCCCAAAACACAGGGATTCTACTAGAGAACAGATTTGCTCCACTTTTACAAGACCCTGACTCCCCAAAAGAAAGCTCCTCTTCCAGCATAAGAGAAAGGTATGAGTCTGAATCAAAAAAGAATAAAATATAATAAAAAGCTGCAGGAAGAGCTAACTACTGGGCCTCAAACGCTGATAGTGGGCGATGCAGCCGTGAAGGAGATAAAACGCTCTCTGTTTTACCAAGTTTAAGTTCTCTGTTTTACCAATGACATGGTGTCGGATATCTCAGAGAAAATTCTGGGGATCGCTGCTGAGCATCCAACAGTCAAATCTCTGGTCATACACACAGGAGCCCTTGATGTTGTCAAGCAAAAATCAGAGTTATTGAAACAGGACTTTATTGATTTGCTGAACAAAATTAAATGCCTGAATCCTAGGGTGTTTATCAGTGGACCGCTACCAACAGTTCGAGGAGGAGATGAGAGATTCAGCAGGCTGATGATGCTCAACCGATGGCTCAAAGAGGCGTGTGCCACTCAATCTGTGAATTTTATTGACAATTTCAACATTTTCTGGGAACGCAGACATCTCTTTAAGACAAATGGATCTTGCCTCAACAAATCAGGAGTACAGCTATTAGGCTCCAACAAGCAGCCCTTGCCAAGGACAAGAGGCAAGATGTTCCAAAACAACTGACAAAACAACTGATAAGACAACCCTCTGGAGAAGAGTTGGTATCGCCAGAGTCTCAGAAAGAGGCAACGTCATCATCTTCACCCCAACAAGAGGAGTCTATCCCAGGCCCAACAAGCCAACAACCCCCCCTGACCCCGCCCAGCCCCTCAGTCTCTCTGGATTCCTCACTCCCAGATTTCACGGACAGGATGAATGAACTTGTCACTATTGGAATCCAACTTACACCACGCCAAACACCCATACCTTCTTCCCTTAACCCCCCCTTATCGTCCAGCCCCCCCCACTACACCACGCTGGAAAGAACTTTCATCAAAAAGTCACGGAGCCCCCCCACCTCCTCTGAAACATGTCATCTGTGAGTCTGACTGATATGTGCAGGGTCCAGGCTCCAATACTAAGATCAATAATGTTCTCCAGGAAAAGTCAGGGCCCTATGGAGTTCAGGTAGCTTTCTCAATCCCTGTGATGACAGGTAACAGAAGATCAGTTAATCTGATGAGAAAAAAAAGGGTTCAATTAAAGCGGACAACTTATTAATTATAGCATATTAACCTCGAAACATTCCAGTGTAGGGCGACACGGTGGCGCAGGGGTTAGCGCTGTTGCCTCACAGCAAGAAGGTCGCAGGTTCAAGACCTCCTTGGTCCGGGGTCTGGGACCTTTCTGTGTGGAGTTTGCATGTTCTCCCCGTGTCTGCGTGGGTTTTCACCAGGTACTCCGGCTTCCTCCCACAGTCCAAAAACATGCTCAGGTTAATTGGCAACTCTAAATTGCCCGTAGGTGTGAGTGTGTGAGTGAATGGTGTGTGTGCCCCACGATTGGCTGGCGACCATCTGGGGTGTATCCCTGCCTCTCGCCGTAACGCGCTGGGATAGGCTCCAGCAGACCCCTGCGACCCTAATGAGGAATAAGCAGGTATAGAAAATGACTGACTGACATTCCAGTGTTTCCTTGTCTTCCACAACCAGCTGAGGAAAACTGTGAAACACTGAGTGTGGCCTTACTAAATGTTAGGTCCTTAGTGGGGAAAACCTTCTTAATTAATGATTTTATTATTCAACACAACCTTGATTTTATGTTTTTAACTGAAACATGGTTGAACCCAGATAACAGTGCAACCATGCTCATTGAGTCAACCCCTCCAAACTTCAGTTTTATAAGTGAAACTCGGGTGGGAAAGAGAGGGGGTGGAGTTGCCATATTGTTTAATGTCTCCCTCAAATGCAAACAGATGTTATATGGACATTTTAATTCATTTGAATATGTCGCCCTTCAGTTAAATTCCTCGCCCCGGGCAGTTTTTCTGAATATTTACAGGCCACCAATATATTGTGCAAACTTTTTTGATGACTTTTCTGAACTGCTGTCTGTAACCTGCATTGACTTTGACTATGTCATTATTGTTGGTGATTTTAACATTCATGTGGATAACGCTCAGGACAGCCAAGGCAGAACGATTGAAAGTCAGCGCTCATCTTCAATCAGCAATGTTAAAGCCTACAAACCAAGCTAGAAATCTGGGTGTAGTTATGGACTCAGACTTGAATTTCAATAGTCACATAAAAAACGTTACAAAGTCAGCCTACTACCACCTGAAGAATATATCAAGGATTAAAGGTCTTATGTCTCAGCAAGATTTGGAAAAGCTTGTCCATGCTTTTATTTTCAGTAGACTAGACTACTGCAACGGGGTCTTTACAGGCTTCTCTAAAAAGTCAATCAGACAGCTGCAGCTGATTCAAAATGCTGCCGCTCGAGTCCTGACTAGGACTAAAAAAGTAGACCATATCATTCCAGTTCTAAGGTCCTTGCACTGGCTTCCTGTCTGCCAAAGGATTCACTTTAAAATACTCTTACTGGTTTATAAAGCCCTGAATGGTCTAGGGCCTAGGTATATTGCAGATCTGCTGATCCCTTATGAACCATCCAGACCTCTTAGATCATCTGGATCAGGTCTGCTCTCTGTTCCTAGAGTCAGAACTAAACATGGAGAAGCAGCGTTCAGTTTCTATGCCCCACAGATCTGGAACAAACTCCCAGAGACCTGCAGGTCTGCTGCAACTCTCACTGCTTTTAAATTGAAGACTGAAGTTGAAGACTTTTCTGTTCAATGCTGCCTACTGCTAATATCATTCTGAATTACTCTACACTGCACTGTAACTTGTTCTTTGTTTTAATTTCTTAATTCTTATTTTTATTTTTATTTTTTTTATTTTAATCAACTGTTTTAAATTGTATCTTGATGCTTTTAATGTTTTATGTAAAGCACTTTGAATTACCTCGTTGTTGAAATGTGCTATACAAATAAACTTGCCTTGCCTTGCCTAAATGTTTTCCCCCTACATTGTAGACAAGGGAGGACAACGAGCTGCCTCCATCTCACCAGCACTGAATTACAAAGAGATGTTAACAAATAATCTTTTCCATTTACATCATGTAATGCTGAAGGTGGACATGATTGCAGTGTCTGGACCAGAAGTCAAAAGTGTGTGTTTAAGTGCGCAGTGATATTTGTCTGTTTAAGCACCTCGGCTCGTGGTCACGGCATTAATGAGCTCTTTGTTAACATTTCAGCGTATCTGTGTGTGTGTTCATACGTTCGTTCGTGCACAAGGGCCCTTTGCAGCACATTATCTTGCAGCTGTGCATCTCAATGGGAAGAGCCATCACCATGGCAACACCAAGCGCTGAGTACCTTTTTAAAGGGCTTCTCTCTCACTCGTCCTCCCTCTCTGTCTTTTATCAGCTCTCAGGCCATTCTACCTAATTCACCCACAATAGGCAGCTGGCAAACAGAGGGGTAGGCACAACAGGAGGATTTCTCAATATACGTTCACCTGGGTTCTTTATAATCTGCAGTCTACTAACATGATTAGTTCTATTTGAGATGAGAGAACCTCATTTTTGCCACGGTGGGACATCTCTAAAAACTAGCACATCATTTCAGGACAATATCTTGACGAGAGGATGTTCAGTTGGTGTCGTTGTTGCTTCTTCGATACTGAGGCCTTTTTGTGGTCGGAAAAGGTTTCCTTTCCTGGTTTTCGAGGGAATGGGAATGTCAAAGAAGGAATGGCATTGAAAGATTTTCTCTAATTGCCAGGAATGTCAGTGAAGACCTTTTGTCCCCGAAGAGGACACAAGGAGCAGAGGCTCCTCCTGGATGTTGGAAAGCCGGAGAGGGGCGAAGATGAGTTTAAAGACACTGATTGTTTGCAGCGATTCTCCGGCTGTCCTGCTTGTAGCCGGGAACACGCCGCTGCTCTGATCCTGCCATGTTCTCACACAATGTGTGTTCATTGCGTAGCAGCTGGAGGGGTAAGGAGATCAGGTCGGACTCCCTGCTGTGCTACGAGCATACCTGTCTGCTCCGTGCTGTGTCCCTGCTGTCGACACGCCGTGGAGCTGCCATGCCGGACCTGGTCATCCGCCACGACCTGTCTCCCCAAACATCCCAGCCTGAAGTCCACATGTGTCAGCCAGAAGACAGGCACCAAGGAGGCAACATCTGGAGATCACCTCCAACATATTCAGGTGGGAGAGAAATATCCTATAAAAAAGCTGAGGTCTGTCCGTCTCCACTGAATGAAACTTTCAGATTTTATTTATTGAATTTTGTGATGGAGAAATCTTATTTGTATTGCCCTAAAAGCTGTGAAAAGCTGGAGGCTAGAAACGGTTCTAATTGAAAATCAACACTGACACAATAAGTCTTATTGTCCCGCTCTTAATGCATTTGTTTTAATATTATGAAATTAGTTGTCATGTTCAGCGACACAGTGGTGCAGTGGTTCACCCTGTTGCCTCACAGCAAGAAGGTCGCAGGTTCAAGAGGTCTGGGACCTTTCTGTGTGGAGTTTGCATGTTCTCTGGGTTCTCCGGCTTCCTCCCACAGTCCAAAAGGTTAATTGGAGACTCTAAATTGCCCATAGGAGTGAGTGTGTGAGTGAATGGTGTGTGTGCCCCATCTGGGGTGTATCCCTGCCTTTCACCTGCAATGTGCTGGGATTGGCTCCAGCAGACCACCGTGACCCTAATGAGGAATAAGCCGGTATAGAAAATGTCTGACTGACTAAATGACACAATACTGACACTGTGAGTCTTATTGTCCCTCTCTTAATGCAGATATTTCATTTCATGAAATTAATTGGCATGTGATTCAAATTGAAAATTGATTTTTTTCCTTTTTTTAAAATCCCATTCGTTCTCTGTCACTGTATTTAGGGCGACGTGTACTGCAGGGATGCAGGTGATGAAACAGCACAGAGCTGTTTACATGGTGAGTATAATGAGGTTTTTATATGTGTATTATGACATTGTTTCTTGAACTAGTAATTTTGCCATATACAATTAGAATAAGATCCTGATATCAACATGGGAATCTTTGACAACACTCTCCCTATGTGACCAGGCTCCAGGGTTAGCAGTTCCTCAGAAACACCAGTGGATGTCAGTGTGGACCTGTGTGAGGATGAGATGGCGCAATCTGTCTTTGGTCAGGAATCATGTTTATAATCCACAGAAAAGACCTTTAAACGATATGTTGTAGATGAGGAATATTTGTACTTGAATGAAGTGCATTAGTTAATGAAATTCCTTTCTATCTATTTTAGGACTGTGTTTTGCTCTGGACCCTTCAAATGTCCCTCCATGTCTCCATCTTTCCAACTCCTCCCTCACCGTCTCCTACCAAGAAGAGAGCACACCCCCAGACAACAGAATCAGGAGGTCAACAATGACCTCTGACCCCAGGGTCACGCTGGCCCTCCCTCAGGTGTGCGTTGATGTGGTCATCACACGGGGCCAGTATTACTGGGAGGTGGATGTCTGTAACAGCTCCATTTACAGGATCGGTGAGAATCTCTCTTGAATTTGTTTGTATTTTTTTAGTGCCAGCAAAACCAAACCCACAGGGTTAGTCAGCAGGTCTCTGCTTGTTCAATCAAACCCACACTCATTTGAATTTTCAAAAATCATCAGGCACAACTGATAACATTGACAAATAGTTTGGAAAATTATTTATCTTTATCAGCAGCTTAGAACAAGTCTGCCTAGCATCTGAACTTAACTTAAATGTTGCATTATTTATATGGCACGGGAATAAACATGTTTTCATCCATTCAAAACTTTGCTGGAATTGTTTTTTAATGGATGAAATTATTATTATATAATACAAATTATATAATTATTTTTTTCATTAAACAAATTAGTGTTGATAATAATAATTGAAAGGGAATAGAAAGGACCCTCCTGGAGCTGCCACCTTATTGTGGTGGAGGGGATTGCATGTTCCAATGATCCAAGGAGCTTTTGTTCTTGGAGGCTTTGTGCCCCTGGGAGGGTCACTCATGGCAATCAGGTCCTAGGTGAGGGATTATACAAAGCACAGCTCAAAACCTATTATGATGGAAAAGAACATTGGATCCCAGCGTTTCTTTACCTGGGCGCAGTTCACTGGAGCCAGGCATGAGGCCAGGTCTGCGCCCATTGGCCTGGCCTGGCACAGCCCGAAAGACCAACAAGTGATCCGCTTACCATAGGCCCACAACCCGTAGGAGGGGCCTGAAGGGTCATGTGCATAGAGAGCTGGGCAGCAGCCAAAGGCAGGGAACCTGGCTGTCTGCAGTAGCTGGCTCTGGGGACATGGAATGTTACCTCTCTGGCAAGGAAGGAGCCTAAGCTGGTGCGCCAGGTCGAGAGGTACTGGCTATATATAGTCGGGCTTACCTTGATGCACAGCGTGGGCTCTGGAACCAATTTCCTTGAGAGGGGTTGGACTCTATACCACTCTGGAGTTTGCCCCTGGTAAGAGGTTGCAGAGTGGGGGTGGAAAATGCCTCCCTTATCCTTTGGGTGGGGGGACAGGTCCTGACTGTTGTCTGTGTCTATGACCGAATGGCAGTTCAGAGTACCCAACCTCTCTTTGGAGGGGGCATTGAAGAACGCTCTATCTGGGGCCTCCTTCCTGTAGGGGGACTTCATTGCTAACATGGGCAATGACAGTGAGACCTAAAAGGGCATGATTGGGAGGAATAGTTCCCCCTAAATTAAAACTGAATGGTGCTTTGTTGTTGGACTTCTGTGCTCGTCATGGATTGTCCATAATGAAAACCATTTTTAAGGGTGTCCACAAGGGTGTTTTCCTTCAATGTTGTGTATTTTTCAATAAAAGGTGTTTAAACTTGTGAGTCTCTAATTTCTCTAAAGATCCTTCTTTGGATGTGTAATTCCAGGTTTCACAGTAAACCAGAGGCGTGGCGCTGTGGAGCAGAAATTATACAGTTGAAACAGGTTTGGGAGAGAAATTAGAGGCACATGCAAGATAAATATATGCAATATTGAAGAAAATAAACACCCCGTCTGGATGGACAACTGAAGCTTTTATGATTGATAGTAAAAAGCAGGAGCGAAATGAAAGGGACTTGTATGCCATTTCAAATGAAATATTGAGACATGTGTAACCCGGAAAGTGTTGTATGAGGCTAACTTTATCCATATGAAGGCTACTAGCAGCAGCTACTCTGCCCTGTGTTGTTTTTCTACCACAATGTGTCCCGAACACAGCACTTCAACTGTATGTAGGTGAAAAGTAAGCTAGTGACTAGTAGCACAGTCATCTCTGGTATCACAGGTAACATTACATCAGAAACAGCTAGAGTTCATTTCTATGCTGCTGCTTCTCCTGTGGTGTTTTTGTCAATCCATAAAATGTTGATTTTGCATACAGTTGGTCCTTTTTTTGTTGTTTTTATTTTATTTGCAAGCAAACTTATCCCAGACCCCTGAAGAGTGGTTTTGGAAAAGTTTGGAAGCTGTAGATGAAGACATGTATTGTGGAACTCTAGACAAACTTGCAATATAAAGACTTAAGTCTTAGCCTGAAACCTGCATAGTATATTGTGTTCTACTGAATTGAACAGAGGGGAAATCATAGATATAACAAGCAAATGGGCTTTTATTTTCTATTCTGTCCTTCTCTAACTATTTATTTGAGCTAAATAAAGAATATGTCTATTACATGACTCACACAAGCACACTTTCCACACAGACAGGAAGTTATTCTCCCCGTGTCTTCTACTCAGACCCTAACAAGCCAATCAGGCATCGATAATGTTGACCATGTTCTTAGTCTAGCATTTTGCTTGTTAGCGCTAAATGCAAAGAGCAGCTTTGCATGTTGGACATCATTTGA
This sequence comes from Lepturacanthus savala, assembly GCA_030544235.1. Lineage (NCBI taxonomy): Eukaryota > Metazoa > Chordata > Actinopteri > Scombriformes > Trichiuridae > Lepturacanthus > Lepturacanthus savala. The sequence continues at coordinate 3,503,142 of CM060468.1, forward strand.
ACTTCATGGTCACCAAAGTTTTGAGATTTAGGCTGATGATGCCCGTACCAGAATATTTAGCAATCTATTTAATAGCTGTTGAGACATTTTACTAAAAACAATATGTCTACCTCATGGTGGCTCTATAGCAGGGCAATTCCGGTCCTGGAGGGTCAGTGTGGGTGCGGGTTTTTGCTCTATAGGAAAAATGGGGGATCACCAAAGGTAGTAAAAATTCATCCACTGGGGATCATGAATGTCTTTACAAAATTGCTTTGCAGCCCATTTATTTACTTGTGGTCCATTGCTACAAGCATGTCTAACAATGATGATTTTCAACTTGTAGACATGGAATAAAACAGAATAAAATAAGGATGAGATGTAGTATGATGTTGGGATTTCTAATTTCTAATGACCGGAGTTATGCCTTCAGTTTTTAAAGGTTATAAACCTATAAATACAAAACATTTTTTTAAAGTGACCCCAAACTTTTGAATGGTAGTGTATGCACAAAGAAAATGGAACTTCAGTCTTCTTTCCCTCTCAGGTGTGAGCTCATTGGATGGCTCTGGCGGTTGGTGGTTCGAAAGGCAGGGCTCGTCGTTTTGTGCAGTGTATGATGGGAGTAGGGAGCCGCTGTGCACCGTCCCACCCCACATCAAAACCCTCGGGGTCTTCCTCAACATCGGAGGGGGCGTCCTGAGCTTCCACAACCCTCTGACCCAAGAGCATCTCGCCACGCTGCCTACCCGCTTCCACCCTGCCGGGGTGATCCCGACTCTCTGCCTGGGCCAGGGCAGGCTGAGGCTGCGGTCCGGACTCCCTCCTCCTCCCCATGTTTTCCTCAGCAAAGACTCAGCCTACAGGGGGGCTTGTGGGACCGGCAGAGTCCGGTGCCGCGGTGAGATTCCCTTCCGGTCCGTGCAAAAAGTCATTCGGATGTTCGAGGAGCTGTCTGCTTCGGACTCAGACTCGAGCCTGCTGTCCATGTGTGGTTAATCCTGCTCCACCTTGGCGTCCCGATCAGGGGATTCCAAGGATGTTGTCCTGGGGGCTCGTGGGAGAGGAAACCCGGGCCGAAACTTGTGAATCTTACTCTTGAATGGAAACATCTACTGACCAACAATTCCTCTAAAGGGGTTTGATCTTTTGGTGCCATTTGAAAGGCAAATTGTTCATCTTGAAGGACTTTTGGCTGCTTCTTTCCACTCTCTGCGTGACCCCTTGGACCGGCAATTGACTCTCTCCCCAGGACACAGTCCTTTCCCTCAACCAAACAACCCCCGCAGGTTTGGGTTTGAGCCAACAAGAGTCCTCTATGATGTGAAGTGTGAGGAAAGGGTGGGCTCTTACCAATGGGACCCCTTGATTTGTCTCTGTGGGACGGTTGTCGGACGGTAGGGGTCCGACATAAGTGCCGCACACGTTCCTGTATGCTATTCAATCAGTGTTGGGCAAGTTACTTCAAAACTGTAATGCGTTATTTATTACTTGTTACTATCATTTCAAAGGAATTTGTCACATTACAATATTACTGTCTTTAAAATGTAAGGAATTACACTACTATTGCATTATTTCAAGTTACTCTCATTAAAATAAATGGAAATATGAATTTGGTGATCTAGATGCTTGCTGACAAGTTTTAAAAAGCTGGTGATTCCACTGTTGAAAGTGTTTCTCATGTCTTCGACAACAAGTCTCCGAACCTCTTGATGCTGAAGAATCTCAGAGCAGGACAAGGTTAATTTTATCTGTTTTGTGGCACCTCTGTAAATGTTAAATTACTGCTGCTATTTCAGGAAGTGGACAGTTCTTTGGGTGGAGCACACAAAGTGCATTTAAATACAATGTTCTTCAGATCCTTATGTTTAACTAATGTAAAGTAATGAGCGTGTGTCCATCTGGAGAATGTGCTAGCTGATGTTTTCTCCAGGTTCAATGCATTACAGTAATTTATTACTTTTGTAACACGTTACTCCTTGCTCGTGTGTGTGTGCATCTGCTCGGTTGCTTACATGTATTTTCGATGTGTGTTTGAGCACGGGGGAGAACAATGTCTGAGCAGCAGGGGGGCGAGATGCCGAGGCGCGAGTACAGTGACACCAGCGGTGTTGACACAGAGCAAAGAGGACAGGTGGTGACGTACGTTTATCCCACGGCCTGCCCTCCACGGGACAGTAGGCCGCCCTTTCCTGACCCTTTGAAAACCGCAGGACCTCCACAGACTTCAAAAGGGGCGACAGGGAGCGGGAGAACAGAGTGGGAGAAAGAGAAAGAGAAAACAGCATGCATGAATTCAAGACAGCAGGTGATGAACTGGTTAAAAAGAAACGAGAGGGCTTCCCGACAGCTTTCATGCCAAGAAGGTCTGAATAGATCAACTGGCTCAGGCAACACCATCTGAGAAGCGGTTGTAAAGAAGTGTCGGTATTAGGCACATTTGAGTGATGAAATTGCACACACAGACGCTGAATAAATATCTTTTAACATCTTTATTTTCAGAGCTGTACCTTAAAGATACCTCTTGCGTCTCTTCTATTTTGGTTTTTAGCTCCATGCACCCCCTGGTTTACGCATGTTAGGCCCAGAGTCAATTTGTGCAATTTTGGCAAAGGAAGCGATGAAAGTATAAAAATTTTCCTCATTTTCTCTCTCAAATCCCTGGAGCTCCTGAACCCCATTGGAAGAACCAGTGGAGCTGAGGATTATTTACTCTTGGCACGGCCATGACCACTTGACTTATGATTAAGTAACGTGGACTTTTGGTATGGAACTCCCTCCTGTCCCATCGTCTCCTTTCCTGTCTGTTTTTTCAATGGGCTGCCCTTTTTTTTTTTTTGGGAGGGGGGGGGGGGTCAAAATCTCAAAGTGTTTTGTTCCTGAACTGTAAATCGCATCGTAAGAGGGAAAAAATCCTTGCAATTAAAACAAGCATCAATCAAGAAAGGGGGCACAGCAGGAGCACTTTGGAGGACGGGCAGCAGTGGCCAATTTTCCATCGAGCATCATTCATTTCATGTATGCACCAAATCAGTTAAGCAGCAGGTCAGGTTCTTGGCAACTTTGGTGCAGCCCTCTCTCTTTCTCTTTCTCTTTCTCTCTTTCTCTCTCTCTCTTTCTCTGGGCTTTCGAAACCCCCCCTAGAATAAAGTGTGTGGAAGCAATTTCACTCTTGTAAACAGAAAGGAGCCCGGCGTGATGCAGATTTCAAAGAGCCAAGGAGAGAGGGGGAGTCTGCCAGGAAGGATGGATACGACTTGAAACACGTTGTCCCATGTGTGTGTATTTGGCAGCCTTCATATATTATACATAATATACTGTATATTCTATATATTCTCCTGCTGAGCATGAACTCTATGGAAAGGTGAAGTATTTCCACTTTACGCTACTAAATATTGTATTTCTACTACATTCTTTGCATATTCACATAAAATATATGATCAGTGTATAAAATATGATGCATTCTTGAACATAAATCTATCCAACAATTAATGATGAAGCGATTAAAATCAGATTCACCCTCCATTGTTGTAATAATGATATAATAACAGGTTGATAACACTTACATGGAGCCATTTTTTTCATGTGGCAGCTATTTAAACTATTGTTAGGCTGCTTAAAATCATGTTGCTGAAAATATTTCATTGCCCACATGATTTCTACCCATAATGGAGTATTTTATCCACTGTTGTATTACTACGGCAAGCACTAAGTACTGTACTTAAGTACAATTTTGAAGTACTTGAGTAGTTCCATGTGATGCCATTTTATACCTTAATCCACTACATTTCAGAGGGAAACTACTCCACTTTCTACTCTTCTCATTTATTTTAAAGATTTACTTACTTTTCAGATGAAGATATCAATATTTTACATATACGGAATCCATATTCTATTAAATAGTTGCTCTTTTCTTTCTTTCATTTTTTTATTTAGATTTGCTCTGGACTGGAAAGGTGGAAGGTTTCAAATATTCAGATACAGAACTATTACTTAATTTACTTAAAGTGGCTCAAATTGCTTCCATGTTGATAAACTAACACATTGAAATGCTCTCACATTAAAAAACCTACAGTAAGATGTAATATGCTATAATAATATAATCCAGTCTGCATAGTGAGTGCTTTCACTAATACTTGATTTTGCTGATTCTGTACTTTTACTGAGGTAATATTTCTACATTTACTCAAGAAATGGATCCAGGTACTTCATCCACAACTGTAAAAACCCGTAATTCATCCGACTGAATCGATCCTTTTTTTTTTTTACCCCCGAGGTGTCAAAATAAACCCAAGCAAACCCGCAAACACCCTCCCGCAACAAGCGCACCCGCAGTTTGGAGATGGCTCCTGCGCGCTAATTGCCTCCAGTAATTACCGCCGCGCACTCTCCATCACGGACCCCAATTCAGGAAATAGCGACTATGAGAGGTGCGCTTTATTTTCGCAGGTTTCGACTGCGTCTGCAAATGGATTCCGTTTGTATGAATAAACATCGACGCTGCAAGACTTCCTACATTTGCACATTTGGGAGGAGGAGGACCCCCCCCCCCCTCCTCCTCTTTTCCGTTGCCAACATTAGCGTCACAACTGAACGCACCGCCTCTTATTACCATCATTATCAGCATCAGCATAACAGTGGCCGTGAAGGCATCATGCGCCTCTTTTGTGTTTTTTTGCTGGTTCATTTGCTGTTTAAGGGCAACTCGGGTGGCTTTTTTTTTAACTTCCACGCTGCTTGATATGCAACGACGCTGTTAGGTGGAGATTACAGCTCCCGTGCTGGGAAAAATAGGATGTAATTAGCTCCCATCTTGATTATTTGAGGTAATTCCCAAAGGCCTTATATGTCGAGAGGAGTTATCCACAGTTTGTAGATGTCTGCCTTTGATACAGGCCGATTCCTCAAATCTGAAAAACAAATACAAAAATAAATGCGTTCGGAAACGCACAAGCGCTGAGTCAGAATGTAATTGGGGGGTATTTCAGATGCATTTTCCAGCAAATTAACATGTGAGAATGGGGAATGTCGCCTGTTTATTCTAGAGGCCATATGGGAGACGTTTTAAAACATGTTCTTAGAGTATATCCTTTTGGAAAAACGTGCATCAAGTTTTATTTAGAGGGAAAAAACGCATGCGTCCTCCTGTTTTTCATCTTTTAGCAAATCACATGACTATTTAGTGTCACTGTAAAAGGAAAAGGGTAAAACATGTCATGCTTGTTAGTGCAACAAGCTTCCATGTGATGAGGAACAGGTGGTGTGTGTGTGTGTGTGTGTGTCTGTGCGTAACAGGGGAAGGGGAGGGGACACATCTGCCGGGCTATCATAGCTCACACAAGCTGCATATTCACACCTCCCGGTCCGAGCAACAAACAGGATGCGGTGCGCTGTGTAGTCAGACGGGACAGATTTGGAGGGGGGAGGAGGAGGGAGGGGGTGATGCTGTTAAACAACCCCCGCATTTATGACCCGCAAAGTAGCGCCGTCTGACAAACAAAGCGCAAATACACAGCGATGGAGAAAAAAAAAAAAAAGCGGAGCTGCCCGCCATCGCCGTGCGCCATTACGCATGGATGATTCACAACCCGATACTCCTCCCCCCCCCCCCAAAAAAAAAACACTTCCAGCACATCCAAAAAACACCCAAATACTTCGATAATGTCCTTTTAATGATATCACATTGAAGTCTGTAAAAACAACAACAAAAAAACATCAAATGTGCAGCTCTGCGTGTGTTTCTCCCTTGTTGCTGCTCTCCCACAGAGATTCCTGGACTGCAGAACAGATATTATTATAAAAATAAAAAAAAAGGAACGTTAGCCTGCTTCTAATTAAGTCCTGAGCAGAATGAGAGTCATAAAGCTTACTCCACGGTTTATCGATTTCATTGTTCCGTGGAGTTTCTTGGGGTTGATTCTTGTGTGATTAATAAACGAGGAGGAGATGGGTTTATAAAACATGAGTCTGGGGTCATCTGGGGTCAAATGTGACTCAGCAAGACATATTCAATATAAACTGCACCTGAAAATGCTGATTTTAATGCTCATTCTGTTGTTTTTAACTGAAAACATCACTTATCTTTATTTATTTTTACCATCATTTATTAGGAAATCTGGCATATTGTCCGAGCGATTGCTTCAAAACTCCCAAATACATGTATTTTATTATGTTTGTTTTTCCTGCCGTTCCCAGAGTCGGCTTTCATCAAAACAGCATCAGGCTTTGGAATAAGCTTCCCCCTTATGACCCCAAAAAAGCAGCGCCGAAGCGTTTGGATGCGGATTCGGTGATGGCCTCATACAGGATCTCATGTCATGATTTATTTTTCACGAGCAGGGCCCTTTATAATGAAATTGAAATTGTGGGAACCCTCCCAGAGAGTCTGTTTTCCTGAACTCTAATACACAAAAAGAAAAAAAAAAAAAAACAGGTGGTTGCCGTCATCATTATCCCAGTGGGCATGTAAGTGTACTGGAGCTGCGTTAGCTCCAATAGACAATTTAGCATCCAGTCTGGCTAATGAATCACCGCGTGCAGCGAAGAATAAAAAGGCCGCTTATCACCCTATGATGAAGTGCAAACAGGCCATCATCGCCCCTCGTTGCCGGCGGCCGAGCGGCGGCGTGAATCATCACACCCGGTTGGAAGTGGGCCCCTCCATAATGTGACACTTGCATAAAAGTGACACCTTGCGCTCGCACCTTGGCCTGCGCTTTTGGCACAAAACCGGTCTGATTTGGCACTTTTTTTGCAGTATAAAGACTTAGGGCCCTCTGGAGACTTCAGATAGTTATACAATGCAAAAACTCAAATCTTAACAGGTGAAAGTATCTTGTTTTTGGTATAATTAGTCCAGTATTGAGTAGAATTATCTTATTCCACTGGCAGATAATTTTGCTTATTTCAGGTTTTCCAATCCAATTGAATTTGGCAGTTTTTTTGCAGTATAAATAAAATAAAATAAATATCTTGTTGGACGTAGAAGAGTTTAAATGAAAGGAAACAAAATCCAGTGTTGTTGACGCTCTGCGATGCTCAAGAGACTGAAAGGTCCTTTTTTTTTCAAGCAAAAGTAGAAACGCTCAAGTCCTGAATTCAAAAAGTTACTCAACTAAAAGCAAAATGTATCACACTGCAAAAACTGAAATCTTAACAAGTGAAAATATCTTTTCACTTAATGAAAAGTAGAATTTTCTACTTCTACTCAATATATTGAGTAGAATTATCTTTATTTTCCTTATTTGGCTTAGATAATTATTATAGAAGTTATACAAATAGTGTTATATAATTATTGTGTATTATTTCAGCCGTTGAATGTTATAGTTCATCAATAATGTAGTGCCACATCTAGATACTATGGATTAAAAGTATAATTACTTCATTGTATTATGTATTACAATACAATAATGAAGGAAGTGGAAGTATAAAACACCTTTAATATAACATGGAAAGAATATAGTCTTGCAAGTTATATTAACATTTTTTCTAGGCTAATTTCTCTCTTTTTTTGGATTCTTTGGACACTCGAAATGAATTAATCCAATATTGAATAGATTTATCTGATTCCTCTTGCAGATTATTTATCTTCTTTCAAGCTTTTGCTCTTGATTTTAGCCAAAATACATTGGATTTATATAGCACTTTTTTGGACATGGTCAAAAATGAGTGAATAGATTTGAGGTTTTGTAGAGTTGCAGAGTTCCTGATGGGTTCTGGGAGTGAGTTCCCGCTATCTGCCAGTGGAATAAGATCATTCTAGTCGATATTGGACCAATTGTACCAAAAATAAGAGATTTTCACCTGTTAGGATTTCAGTTTTTGCAGTGTGCAACTCTCTGAAGGCCCCATGTGCGGCTTCTCATCTAGATTCTAGAACAAAGTTGGACAGAGTACCTTAGCGGCATTAGCCTCATGACCGATTATTATCATCAGAATTCCCAGATCGATCATCGCGTTATTCCAAACATCTCGGTCATCTAATAAACCCCGACCTTCAGCAGAATAAATCAGCCCATGAACCCCCTCTCTGTAAACCCTGGCCCCCGAGGGACCACTATCAGACCAACTGTTGCTCAACCGGCTCTGTTTTGTTTGATGGGAGATTTTCCCAGATCTAAACAGGCCCCCGATGTGTTTTGGCTGATTGTTGATGTTGTGAAGCTCCATCGCTGGCCTACATGAGGCTAAACAGCTTCTGGCACCTGTACCAGATTAAAAGGAGTCATAATAACTGTGGTTTTTACATCGACTCGTCCAGGAGAAACAGACGGAGGTCTAGGAGAGGACAGAGGTCCGCGGAGGGCCGGGACGGATTGAAACGGGTCGACGCGCGGCATTCCAGCTATTTTCATTTGTTTCTGTTAAGTCACTTAGGTTCTCGGCTAAAAACACAGTTGAAATAACAGAAAGCTCAGGCCAAGAGGCTGCAGACGCTCATTCCTGATGCCTTTCACTGTACATGATCTGGAAATTCACACTTTTGTCTCCACGGGAGCCGAGACCGGCTCCTACCGTTTCACCACGCAGTCTTCAGGTTTTATTATAGAGAAGCTGCTGGATGACAAACAGCATAAATGACCTCAGTATCACGGCAATAATGTAATAATGATAATAATCAACCGTTATATGTAAAAACAACTAAAGTAAAACCACAATCTCATTGAGAAACTTGATCCAAAAACAAAATAAAACAGAAAATAAAATGTCTGATGCAATCAAAGGTTTTGGTTCATTTTATGATGCAACTCTTAGATTTAAATGATTAATAAACATAAGGTTTATTTATATAGTACATTTCAGTTCTGCAACAGTTACATTAATATTACTAATCTAGTATAGTGGTTCTCAAATTGGGGTCCAGGGACCCCCAAGGGGTCTTTGGGATGGTTCCAGGGGGTCCTCAACAAAAAGGGGAATTTATTTTAATGTAACAATGACAGTTTTGTATCATGGGTTTTCTTTAATATCTAAAAAGGAAAACTGTTATCAGATGTAGACCCTGGGACTAAAATCTTATTAAATGGGGTTATGTTGGCTAATTTGTCAGTTTAGAGGTTCTTGATATGAAAAAGATGAGAAAGCACCGGTTTGAGTTATTTTTTTATGAAGAAAATGTCCACATTCTCTAAAATCCTGATTATTTTCTGGTTTCTTCAACTCATCAATTAATCGTTTCAATCATCTACAGTACAGATTAATCAATTAGCTGCTAACTATTATAGTAAATGGCAACTATTTTAATAACCAATTTGTGGATTTGAGTGATTTTTAAGAAGAAAATATCCAGTTTCTTTGGTTCCTTCTTCTCAAATGTGATTATTTTCTGGTTCCTTTAGTCTCTATAATAGTAAACTGATGATCGTTGGGTTGTGGACTGTTTCAGGTTGAATCTTCAACTTCGGGAAACAATGACTGACATTTTACGCCATTTTATGAACCAAACGGCTAATCGATCAATCGTTTCAATGATCAATGGATCAATCGACTATCAAAATAGTCGTTAGCTGCAGCCCTGTTTCACATGATCATAATATAAAAAAGACAGTTCAAAGGCCATTGAAGAAGAGAAGAAAGTCCAGATAAAATAGAAAAAAAGATGAATTTATAGTGGGAAACCTTTTTTTGAAGCAGATCATTTCTCTCTTTCACTCATAGAGTCATATCTGCTGCTCACATTGTGCATCTTAATGGTTTTTAACGACGGTTGAGACGGTTTTGGTCTAAAAACGCGTCAGACTGCGGCTCGTTTCCATATCTTAAGTGAACTGATAGGGGCGTCAATTTCCCTTTTCCATCTCCCCTCCTCCTCCTCCCCACCCCTCCTCCTCCTCCCAGCCGGTGGCTGCCTCAAGCTGTCAGGGAAGGAGGCTATAAAACAGAACGGGACGGGGCTGTGTGGAGGCTGCTGCTGCTGCTGGTACTGAGGAAACACACACACTCACACACACACACACACAGAAATACGCACAAGCGCACACACGCAGCGCAGTTTGGCCGGAGAAACTGACTGTAACTGGGATGATTTAAAGCAGGGGACTTTCAGCTCATGACTCACGGACGCTTTGGATATTAAAGAGGGAACTTTTTTTTTTTTTTTTTTTTTTTACATATTTGAATTTCCTAAGCAGACACAAGCGGCTTCATAAACTGTTCGACAGCAGCGGAGGTTTCAACAGGAAACGTTTTGAGGAGAGAGAATAAAAGACTTGTGGTTTTCTTTTCTTTTTTTTTTTTTTTCTTCTCGCGGTGGGATGCTGGTTCGTCGCGCGCTGCGCTCCTTGCTGCGCTCCTTGCTGTGCGCGCTGAGCTGCTGCGCTTGGCTGCACGCGGGAGCGGCGGCGGCGGCGGCGGCAGCGGCGGCGGCGGCGGCGTCACGGCTCAAGTCTCCAGCGCTGCCCATCCAGTCCGAGAGGGAGCCGCAGCCCTCCAAAGGCCTGTCAGGTAAGGAACACGCCAGGGCTTTTGCGCTTGGAGGGAAATTACGCACGATTTCCATTAAAAGAAAACCCACTATATAAACCCATACAGCAGTGATCCTTCTAATTTATGACCCACTAGGAGTGTGTGGTGGTGTGTTCACGTGCAGCCTGCGGTTTTCCACTTTTCCTGTTTTTTCTTTTTTTTTTTGGTTTGGTTCGGGAACGTCCCAGTCCACCAAAACCACGAGAAAAGTAAAAAAAAAAAGAATTTGTCCTCACACACTTGTAGTAAATGATGATTGATAATATTGTTAAACTCTGAATTCTCTGTCTTTAAAGTTTAACTGAAAATATATATATTTTTAAAAAAAAGAATAGAATTATCTTATTCCACTGTCACATCATTTGACTTGTTTTCAAGTTCAGATATTTTTTTGATAAAAAAAAAAGTCAATATGGTTTTATTTGGAGAAAACAAGAGTAAATTGACCAGAAAAAAAGAAAATAAAAACAATAAGTAAGAAAATCTCAAGAAAATTCTACTCATTTGACCAAAAGGAGACATTTTACTTGGTTAAGTTGCATAAAATACATATAATATATTGCATAGAATTACCTTATTCTAACTATTTCGTTGCTTATTTCATATGTTTCAAGTCAATGAGATAATTCTACTCAATAATCTAATTTCTACCAGAAACAAGACATTTTCACCCTTTTTGGAGCAGAACTATCACAACCTATAACCTACATGTTAATGTGAATAGTGACTAAAATCAAACATCAATGAATTGATAGCCTGCAAACAGCATGTTAACACACACAGGGGGCAGCATCTGGGACTAGTCCCAAGTCCTGATTTCCTTTAAATTTAAGATTTTGCTTCGCATTCACTGTCACCGGTCCAGTTTTACTGGAACAAACCTGACTTGATTAAGTTTCGCTGTTTCCAGGTGAGCAGCCTGCAGCCTCTCAGCCTCTTTTCTGTTTTCTAGCCACAACTCCACTTCTACTCAACGGCATTTCTGTCAATTCCCGTGTTTCCTAGAACGTTTGAGTCATAACCGCGATGCATGCCATTCCATTCATGCGTAAAAAATCCCATGCGCGCAAAAAGAAAAAAAGCTGGTTTGAAGGTTTTTATAAGGTAGCCCAACTACCCCTGCAGTTCGACACTGTGGGAACTCCGAACAGCGCCGATTCTCGTGTATAAATCGACGCTGGAAACTGCAAATCAATCGACTTTCCATTACGAGCCGTTGGCTCCTCCGAGATGATTTATTTTATTTCGGGGCTGAAACAGAAGAAGCGAAGAAAAAAAAAAAAAGCGAGAAAGCTCATAGTTTAGAAAAAAAAAAGTGTGCAGTCACTTTAATGAAAGAATAATGTGAACCAGGTTGGCAGCAAGCGAGTTAAAACGGTGAAAGCATCAGCTCCAATGAAGCTGGCAAAGAAGTACATCACGTTTAGTGTGTGTGTGTGTGTGTGTGTGTGTGTGTGTGTGTGTGTGTGTGTGTGTGTGTGCGTGTGCGTGCGTGTGTGCATACAGGCACTTATCCTAACCAGATCACTATAATATCCCTGTAGTAACTCAGTGTGACTAACACTCCATTTTCGTTTTAGTATAGTAATAATAACACTAAAAGCTATTTTTATCTCCTGTACAGTGTATACAGCATAAAGTGCAGTTAGAACACTGATACCTTTTTCATTGCTTTGGCTGGATTTCAAAAAAACCAAACCAGAACTCACTGACATTTAGCTGTTTTAACAGTGTTTTTGGGGTTTTGTGTCATCTGTAATTACTGCAGAGATTTCCATCTGGCGTGGATGTTTTAAAAAAAACAACAAATTAAAGCACAAAATCATCACTTTTACCACCAAACTTATTGTTTCATTCGCATCCTAGAAGTAGAGAGAGAAAAAAAAACGGCCCTACTTTCACTGATGTAACCCTTCAGAAATCATCCAGCTTGTTATTTTTTTTTTTTTTTTTGCATGTGTGTGTGTGAGCTTATAATAAATTGTCTGTAATTTATACTGTTTTAATATCCCGTTGCATGCTTTTATGCAGGATTTATAGCGTGTCCAAACGCAAGTTTAATGGCTTCTAAAACATCTTTTTTTTTAAATAAGACTTGGCGAGCGTCTCCCCCTGCGTTTCTGGGAAGCTCCGGTAATCTCTCGGTTGGAAAAACTGAACGTCTCCCCATGCCTCGGATCATTGAGATGAGGCGGAGGGGACCAAACTTCATGAGGCGTCCCCGCGAGCTTTAGTCGCCTCCAGCATGGACTGTGCAAATCTGTTTTGTTGAGAGGTTCTCAATCCTGCAGCGTGACACTTGTTTATAAAGAACTCCCCCCCCCTCTTCATTTTCTTCCCTAAACGTCACATAACCAGCTCCCAGCTGCAGAATAACGGTGTTAAAGCGAAGCTGCAACTAGATATGGGCATAATTAAAAAGGACAAAACTCTCTCTTACGCGGTCGTATAATTCCATTTAGCGTCTAATCAGGTCTGGAAGACTTTGGAAAGGGAACCGTGATCGCTGTGTTTGACCCTGAAGACAAAGCTTGTGTGTAATCAGCGGTTGTTTGTGTTACAGGATGCTCGTTCGGAGGTCGATTCTACTCCCTGGAAGACACATGGCACCCAGACCTGGGGGAGCCCTTTGGCATCATGCACTGCGTCCAGTGCCTCTGCGAACCTGTGAGTTATTGCCTTAATATCTTCATATGCTCTTCCACAATCTCCAGGTGAATTCAATTCATGCTAAAGTTTGGGGCCACTTTTTAACGGAAGTTAACTTGAAACTAATCAGAAATACACTCTATGCATTGCTAATGTGTTAAATGACTATTCCAGCTGCAAATGTCTGGTTTTTTGGTGCATCAATCTACAGAGGCCCATTTCCAGCAACTATCAGTCCAGTGTTCTAATGGAACAATGTGTTTGTTCATTGCATCGGAAGGTTAATGGATGATTAGAAAACCCTTGTGCAATCATGTTAGCACAGCTGAAAACAGTTTAGCTGCTTAAAGAAGCTAGAAAACTGACCTTCCTTAGAGCAGGTATGTATAGCATCACATTTGTGGCAAAAATCATTATTTCTAACCTTGTATTCAAACAAAAAATGGTCTGGATGACCCCAAATTTAGGGTTAATCCACCTAGAAGTAGTTGATAGCATGTATTTTTTAAGCAAGTTAAACTATCTGGTACTTTTTAGGGTCACACCACATGACACTTTATCCGTTATCCCATATATGACCTTATTTCCCTGGTGTTTTAGCAGCAGAAGAGCCGTCGTGGCAAGGTGTTCGGGAAGGTGAACTGCAAGAACATCAAGCAGGACTGTCCCGACCCGGACTGCGACGATCCGGTCCTGCTGCCGGGCCACTGCTGCAAAACCTGCCCCAAAGGTAACAATGGTAGACAAAGTCTGATTAAATCGCAGCGAAAAAAAAAAAAGAAAATATAGAAGGAGAGAGAGAGAAAAATCCCCTCCTTTTGTCACAGAAACAGCCTTTTATTCACTTGTTTATCCTTTGTTTTAAACATACCTCTCTTTCTTTCTTTTCTTTCTTTTCCCCCTCTCCCTCCATGTCTGTCTCTTCCACTTGCTCCATAAGCTCCTCCCCCCCCCGGTCAACTGGTTAGTCTTAAAACAGCTGTTGGACACAATGAACAGGTCAATTGATTTTCCATTCAGCTGGCTCAAACACACATTTTCTCTAACCAGCCTCATTCACACATTGCCACTTTACCCCGTCCTCACGCTGCCGCGCGCACAATCCCCCCCGTTATAGAATTAGAGCTCCGCTGCACACACACGTGCACGCACATACATGCACGCTCGCGCACACACACACACACACACAGGGTGGGTCTTCATGCTGCGCTGTTATTCAGCAGATTTGGGTGTTTTTCTATGCTGTGTGTCTGGTAATGGAATGGAAAGTAAAGGTAAAGTACTGTGGCCTCCATCTCTGGGACAACACTGTGTGTGTGTGTGTCAAGAATTGGACAGTGTGAGGACTGTGTGTGTGTGTGTGTGTGTTGTGGTCAAGTTTTAAGGAAAAGGTTGAGTGTGTTTGTCTAAGCTTTGGCACCGAAGGGGCCGGTATGTTTGTGTAAGTGATGGAAAAATGGTGTGTGTGTGTTCGTGTGTGTGTGTGTGTAACGACTTGGTGCACCTGAGGATACAGTATTGCTAAGTGGAGAGAAGTGAGAGTGACACTACCCAGAAGCCTTCGAGCGTGCCCAGTGGAGCAGAGGAGTGAGCGAGCGAGAAAGGAATGATGAGATTTGAGATTTGTGGGGTGGCGGCGTTACGTGTGTGTGTAATGTGTGTGTGTGTCTTGTGTTGGTGTGTGCGTGAATCAGACACCCAAGAAAGAAAGCAGACAGTCCGTCCAAGTTCCTCAGAAAAAAAACAGCCGTTTGGGCGACTAAAAGCCAGCGTGTTTTTAGTTCTTTTCCTTTTCTCCCGATCATATTCTGGATTTTGGCTGAAAAAGCAGCGCCGCATGTGTCACAGCATGAGTGTGTGTGTGTGTGTGTGTCTCCTCATTACATCAGGACATTTTTTTTCAGGCAGTTTGTGTGGAACAGCGGGTCATTGTTGGGATCGCACGCCAGTGTCACTCCCAATTCTCCTTAAGCTCCTCAGCTGTGAGGAGACGACCCCGGTTTTCGAGAGAAAAAAAAAAAACGGCGCCGGCCGAACCTCATCCTTCTTCCAGTATCTGTCCTCTTTCCCTTTTTTCCCTCTCTCCTCAGTTTGTGTCACACTCCATCTCCCGACTACACGTTTCGCTCTCTATCCATCCTCCAAACATAATCAAGGGGTGGGGGGGGAGAGAAAAGCGAGACAGCCGACGATTTATTCTCATCTGTGCACCAGACATCGCAGAGAGAGCAATGTAACAGAATGTGTTTTGAAATGTTTGGGTTCATTTGGTTTATCTAGCCAGACATTGAACGTCTTCATTGGGAAACCCAGAACATCACTGATGCTAATAAGTGATAAAAAATGCTAAGAATCGCAGGTATGTCTCTTTTATTAACTGTTAATTCGGTCTTTCCTGCAGGCGACGTGGACAAGAAGCAGACGGACTCGGTGCTGGACAGCTTTGAGTATTTCCACGAGAAGATCAAAGGGAAAGAGGATGACCTGCACAAGTCCTACAACGACCGGTCCTACCTGAGCTCCGAGGACATGGGCCCCGGGGAGAGTCGAACCGGTGAGAACACACACACACACACAGATGTCCAACACACATATATCAATACCAGGACTGTAACTACCATTGAGGACACGGAGGTCACGACCTCGGTAGTTTTTTCCCTTTTGTTTCATTTCAATTTTTCCCCTTAGGCTACATTTTAGTAAAAATGTTAACACAAAGGTGAAAAACCAAATCCATAAAGCGCCTAATTATCATGGCGTCAATGCAGTCTCAAGTGACAGATGTTCACATATTTGCAGAAGTAAAGAGGTCTATTTTTAGCATTTGAATGAATCAGAGGATGCAACGTAAAAGGCTGCAACATCAATCAAAGTTAACATCAACAGATAGAGACGCTAACCAGTAACCTGCTGTAAATGTAGCCTAGGATCAAATGTGAAAGGATATGCAATGAATATGAATATTTTAAGGTCATGTTCAGTCACAATATGAATTATCCACCAATAATAGGCTATGATTTGTATGTTTGGATGATTATAGCCTGCTTATAACTCAGGAGACCAGTATATTGTCTTTTATATATATAGAATGTTGACCTTGGTATTTGAATAATCCTGCTACAGCCCTGCTGAAGACAGTGTGTTAGAGAGAGTGGCACATAACTCATGGGGAAAATGACATAATTTATTTGGGTCTGAATAGAAGGAATGAGGTTTCAGTCACGCAACAGCAGATGTGTCCAAAGTCTCCACATTCACCACTCAGGTAGAAAGAAGTGTTGACCAAAAGCTGAATAATCTTATAAAATCTTATATATCTTATTTCTTTTGGTACAATTAATCCAAAATTGTGATTAATGAATTTAATATTTGTTTTTGAAGACCATGTTAGTCCTCTTTTCTTAAAACAATTCACCCAAATCATGAATACAAATTGAAATAAGATAAAATTTCAGCTTTTGCAGTTAAGTATGAAGTAATGTAAGGGGGAAAAATACCATCAGGGAGAAATGCTTAGGTTACAAGGACCTATAGTCACAACCACATCTCTGAAAGAGAAAGTACAGATAATTGCATGAAAATATATTGTTTTTGGTACAATAAATACAATACTGAGTAGAATTATCTTGTTCCATTGGCAGATTATATCAAGTCGTTTCCTGATTTGGGCAAATTTGGTTTTCTTCTGCCAGTGGAATAATATAATATTGGACTAGTTGCACCAAAAAGACAATATTTACAAAATTTGTGCTATGTTGGATGGAGGGCTTCTCCTGTTTGATATGCAAATTGTGTTTCACCTGCAAAGCCTTCAGTTTTTGCATGAATCTTAGTGTAACAGTACCTATCTGACCCTCTCTCTCTGTGTTTTTCCTGCAGACTTCGTGGCTGTGCTGACAGGAGTGACGGACTCCTGGCTGCCCAGCTCCAGCGGAGTTGCCAGAGCTCGTTTCTCACTGACCAGAACCAGCCTCGCCTTCTCCATCACATACCAAAGGTAAAACAAAGGGCTTTGTGTAGCGTTGGAGTTTTCCAAAAAAGTCACTTTTGTTTCTTATAATCACATTTTTTTCCCTTTGTATCGTTCCCAGAATGGGCCGCCCCAGCAAAATAGTCTTCCTGGATTCGGATGGCACCACAGCGTTCGAGTACCGGGTCCCCAAAGGACAGTCGGATATGGTAAGACAAAAAAACCCAAACAAAATGCTTCTGTTTAGTTTCATTTTTATTATGTGTGTGTGGAAAGAAGAAGAAAAGAGAAATGAAGTGCCGCCATGATGAATGCTCAAACTTTTGACTTCTTTTTCCCATAACTCACTTTGCAATAATAAACACACACACACACGGTGACACTGGCTTCCTGCTTCATTGCTTCTCTCTAAACATTATGAACACAATGTTTTTGCAGTAAATATCAACTATCACTCACTATTTCACCCACTCACATGCTTTCAATCACACACACACACTAGAGGTAACAGCTATCAGGTCAGAAAGTTTACACCACTTGAGTTTCAATAAAAAAAAAGGCCCAATATTATCCTGATAAATCAGTAAAGTGATATGTTGGTGTAACAGTAGTACCCGTGCATGCATGTCCGCCTGCTCCCTGAGGTTCTCCTCTCCTATCACTGCACATCGTTTCCTGCCAAAACACACATCTCCTCTTTCCGTTTCGGGCCAAAAAAACACCAGGTTCAGCGAGGCAGGAGCCCCCTAAACACAGGTCCCCGCAAATGGGCCTATTATTATTATTTTCTTAGATAAATGTCAGTGTCAAGCACCAGAACCTTAGAGAAAACACTCGGCAAAGGAGGGGGGGGGGATAAGGGAGTTTGCTGGAGTGAAACTTTTTGGAAAAGAGAGAATTTTTCACATGTTACATCACCGCCTAGCAGGGGGACAGAGAGTATCGCTAATTAAAACGGAGATTACCCCTGAACTCTTGAGTTATGAGGTGCCGGCACGCTGCCACATATCTTCCCTCCCTCCTCTTAGGGAGAAATAAGGTTTTTTTTTATGTTGAAGGTTTGCAGCCTGGGTTTTTTCTCTTTTTTTTTTCAGGGGGGAGAACGATCACATGGTTTTGATGCATCCAGCAGATGCTGCGTTGTCCGTATCTGTTTGTCTGTTTGCGTTTTGACGAGAGAAATATGGAAAAACACGGCCTTACCTGCGTGTGTGTGTGTGTGTGTGCTTTTGTGTGTGTGTGTGTATAGATCTGTGGGGTATGGAAGAACCTGGCTAAGCCCGTCCTGAGACAGCTGCAGTCGGAGCAGATGCGCATCAGCTTGACCACATCGACCAGCAGGCAAGAAGAAGTGGAGGGAAAGATCATCAAACACAGGGCTCTGTTTGCCGGTGCGTCTCATCTTATTGCGTATATGGTGTAAAAATGTGCTGTTTCTGGCGAGTTGCATCATTTTTCTTTTTGACGTAACGCTCCTTTTAGACATGTTTATCCCTTTGTCTTTGTGTTGCAGCGCACAATAAACTCAATATTTACAAAGCAGGGGGATTTGTGTATGTACTCATGTAATCTTGAAAAAGCCTGGTGTGGATTAATGCAGCAGAAACGTGTGTGGGTTTGTTTGCAGAGAAGTGTATTTGTATAGAAGAATACTCCGATACTCTAGTAATGTTTTATGTGTTGCGTGTGCAGAAACGTTTAGCTCCACGCTGACCTCGGACGAGGAGAATTCTGGCGCGGGAGGCATCGCCATGCTGACGCTGAGCGACATCGAGAACAACCTCCACTTCATCCTCATCCTTCAAGGCCTCGTCAAGCAGAAAGAGAAAGGTGAGCGAGGGAAGAAAGATTAAAAAAAAGTGTGTTGGAGCCATTCCGGGGGGGGAGAATGCAAAAGAAAAGCCACTTTGTCTTTGATCATCCTCCGGGATCTCAGTTGACATTTGAGATAAATTGCATCTCAGCGAGCTAAAAACCTTCCTGAATCTTGGGGATCAGCTTTGAAGTGGGGGAATGACATTAATAACGCACAGTAACGATAAAACTTTCCTCTCGCCTCCTCAGTGCCGATCCGGGTCCAACTGCTGTATCGCCAACACATCCTCAGAGAGATCCGAGCCAACGTCAGCGCTCAGGTGAGTAAAAACACATGTTAACAGGTGAAAATATCTTCTTTTTGGTAAAATTAGTCAAACACTGAGTAGAATTATCTCAAAAAAATACTTGAAATTGACTAAAATCAAGAAAAAACGTATTTATCCGTCAGTAGAATTCAATAACTCTGCTCAATAATGGACTAATTGTACCAAAAACAAGCTATTTTTTACAGTTTTTGCATTGCCAGATGGATGGCGTCTGCTGTTTGACATGCAAATTGTGCAGCACAACCAACGTCCGGGTATATTTCCAAAAAAAACTATTAGGATGGAGCCAGAATTCTGCCAACTGCTCGTTCAACTTTTAACATTCCAGTGGCCAGCAGGAGCCACTAGCAGCCAAAGAAACAATAAAACAATCATTATGCAAATGTTGTAAATGTGATCCACCTCAAAATTTCATGACATCACCCTTGCCCACGGAGTTTCACCAAAATCATCCCAGTAGTTTTTTTTTCCCCCTCATAATCTTGTTCATGGATAAACTTTAACTGAGTACGAAGCTTATTAACTATCAAATATCAAAATCCAAATCGCCACAGAAAGTCCACTCTTAACATTTCCATTGCTATCTCTCCAATACCTAATGGTACACAAACAAATAGCATCTCATATGAAAGCTAAGACCCTGGCTATTTCAACAGTAAAACGAATATTTCCCTATGATAAAACCTCAGTGACCCAGCAGTCAAAGAATACAAAGGTAAACTACCACTTATTTAGCGATTATTATTTCACAAGATATATTTCCTGTTTTTCCCAGATATGTTTTTTGGGGGAAAAAAGGTTGTTAATTTTGAATGACAGTGTAATATCAGGATCTATCAATAAATCAATCAATGAATCGTTATTGGACAGGCGATCACGTTGCAAAACGCTCAATGGAGAAGGGGAAAAAGTGTTATCGGGACAGACTAAGTGGTTTGTGTGTGTGGGAGGAGTAACCTTGTTGTTGGTTTAGGAACGTATGACACAGCAACACCCCCCCTTAAAAAAAAAAAAAAATCCTCCCAATTTCCCAATCCTCCTCCTCTCGGAGGCGGATGTGGTTCAGTCGCCACATCCTCGTGTGCTGTTGTCACTGCCGCTCTGATCTCGGCGTACTAACAGGAGACATGACAAGAAAAATGGATGGAGAGGGGAAAACGAGACAGGAGAAAGTGTGTGTATGTGTGTGTGAGTGTGATAGAGAGAGAGAGAAAACCTTTTGAAGGAGACAGATGTGAGCGAGGGATGAGAGCTGGAGGAAAGAGGGAGGGAGGGAGGATGGACTGCGCACACACTCCTCACACATGTCAGTGGTTAGTGGTCTGTGGGCTGGGATGGATGGAGGGAGGGGAACGAGGGAGGAGGAGTGATGAAAGGCGGGTCTGTTTTTAATTCTGCCAGGAATTGCGTGAAGGGCCGACGATGCGCCTAGCGGTGAGAGGGGATGTCCACGAAAAAAAGTGTCCTCAGGGCCTTCAGATTCCAAAAACGCTGACTCGCTCCACGTAAAAAAGCTGAGTCACAAGAGGCGCATAAAAACACGCCGCACATGCTACGAAACCTGCAGAGTTCCCCTATATTTTCCCCCCAAAAAACATGCTAGCAGACACGTTTCATTTCAGCGTTTTGCTGATTTACACAAGATGGCCATATATCCTTTTTTTTTTATTTTTTGCACCTTCCCTCTCATTATTCTTGTCCGTCTTCACTCCAAAATCGAATCGGCCCGGCCACCACCTCTCCTCTGTTCCCAGTCTTGGCTTGGCCCCGTCGCTGATGTGGATTTACGGCGCATGTATATTTATGTTGAGCCAAAGCCCTGAGGTCATAAAAGTAACATTTCTTCAACGCGCTCGTACATCTGTCCTATTAATCCAGCATTTCTCAGAGTTCCCCCCCCCCCCCCCCCCCCCTCTCCCTCCCCTTCCCTTCCAGTCTTCCCAGAGTCTGGCCTGTCTGCTTAAAGTTAAACTCAATACGAAACGTGTTAGAGGCAATGCAAGCCATGTTTCTTCCTCCGAGGGGTTTTTCAAAGTGTGCGCCTGTCAGTGGGGGTGAGTTTAAAACATGTGTTTCCGTGTAGCACAACTGTTTGTGTCCTTAATGGTTCTTGACTCTGTGATGCCTTCGTGATTGCCGGGTCGATCTTATCTTGAAGGGGGAATCCTCGCCGTCCTTGACGTCTTCATCATCCGTGGTGTTGAAAAGATGTTTTTTTTTTTTTTTGTGGTTTCTCGCTCGTTTTTTTTTTTTATTTTTCCATTGACCTCCCAGCTTTAACTGTGGTGTTTCAATCTTGCCGCCCCGCAGGATCCAGACTTCGCTGAGGTGCTGACGGACCTGAACAGCCGAGAATTATTCTGGCTGTCCCGGGGTCAGCTGGAGATCGCCGTGGCGACCGAGGGTCAGGACCCCCAGCAGATCTCCGGGTTCATTACCGGCAGGAAGTCCTGTGACAGTAAGTATCATCAACACAATCAATAAATCAATCAATCAACACCTTCCACAGGTGAAATTAAATCGTCTTTTTCTCTCCAAATGCCTCTTCTCCACGTTCTCCCAGCAAGTCGCTTGCAGAGGCAACAAACATGGAGGTTGCTAAGAATGTGTTTTGCGTTGTAGTTCGTTTGTGCTAGTCCATCTGTGGCTGTTTTTGTCATTCTCTTCTATAAATACTTGTTCTCCTTCTTTCTCCCTCTGTCCTTTCAAGTCTTATCGCTGGGGGAAAACCATGTTTATAGACCTTCTGTTTAAATTGGTGGCCCACCAAGACTGTGTATGCTTGTCTCTGTGTGTGTGTGTGTGTGTGTGTGTATGTGTGTGTGTGTGTGTGTCAGGAATGTTGTGGACGGCCCAATCGTCTGAAACTGTTAAAACACACACACATGGTCTTTTCATGAGACGCATACTTGAACATGAACATCGAACATCAACAAGGTGTCCAGCGCACTTTTTGAACATCACTTTTCTAACACACACACACACACACACACACACAGATGTGCATAAACACACACAATTATGCATTTTTCTTTTAGTCAAAGTCCACACACACACACACACTTGCGCCGACACACATTGGCGCTGCCAAGGTCACAGTCTGCTGGACCTGACTCTCCATGCCGGTGTTCCAGTGCTGTGATTAACAGCTTGACGTTATGTGTGAAGAATTCAAACCCAACACACTCCTTTCCCTCTTCTCTCCTCCTTCTCTTTCCCGCTCTCCTTCTCTCGATCTCTCTCTCTCTTTCCCTCTCCATGTCTCCATCCCGTCATCGGCTGCCTCTCTCTGTGTCTCGTTGGCGTCTTCCTCCTTCTCCTCCTCCTCCTTCTCGTTTCTTTTTGACCATTTTTTTCTGTCTCTGTGTCATTTTCGAGTTGTTCTCTGCAGTTTTCTCATCCTTCTCTGTTAGTCATTCCCTCCTGTCCTCTCAGTTCCCTCGCCTTGATCTTTCTAAGCCTGCTGCATTCACCAAGGGTTACCTCATTCTGAGGCTTAACCTTGGGTGGGTTTCTGCATGTGTGTGTGTGTGTACGCCAGACAGTGCAACAACATATATGTTCTTGGCCCAAGGTCTCACACATGCAATTACACGGGCGGACACGCCTCCTGATTAGCGGCCCAATTGTGCCTGTCCCTTAAATCACTGTTTCTTGCTGAAGGGGTGGTGTGTGAAAGGCCTGTGTGTGTGTGTGTGTGTGGCTGCAGGACGTGAGGGAATGTAACATGCCCCCTTCCTCTCTCCCCTCCTTCAATCCACCAGCAAATTTGAACATGACAGAAATCATTGCCTCATCTTGCATGCTGTCAGGACCTACTACGGTCCGAGGGAGGGAAACTCCATGGGGAGAAGTGATGGTTTTCAGATAAGTCATGTGAGCAAAAAATGTGCTCTTAAGTAGATTTTGTGATATTAATCTGTGTGTGTGTGTCTGACTCAGCCATCCAGAGTGTGATGTCCAGCGGTGATGCATTGACTCCGGGGAAGACGGGAGGTGTAGGCTCGGCGATCTTCAACCTCCATGACAACGGCACGTTGGACTACCAGGTATTTAAATGCATGTCACTTAAACCTTAACCTTAAATCATGGCGATGAACAATGATATCGGGAGGATTCTGATTGGTGATAGCACCAACCGGACTATCTCTTACCCTCTGAAACCGCCATTGTCATGGACGGTAAAATTCGTAGCTCGTTAAATGTTTGCCTGAAAACTAACAGTTGTGGAGTTCCAGGGCTGCCTTTGTTGCAATCGTAGCCCATGTAGAAGGTTTTCTATGCACCCTGGAACTCGTGTCACTTTTAGGGGTTTTGTAAAACAAATCCATATGGGTAGATCCAATATTGACGGTTTTGTTGTACATATTTGATCGGTTAGTGATCATATATAACAGCTAACATTGACGGTAATGGCCGTATTTCTTTACCATTATGCTTTGTGAGAATCTTTTGACCAATCAGAGGTGGATCCAGCCAGAAATAACTCTTCTTCTCTTCATCTTTTTTCCATAACTTAGCAGTTATGTTAGAGAGCTACTTAAACTAGCATATTAGTTATTTCACGATTTAATTTACAGTGCAATCATAAGGATTAAGGTCAACTAGGAACACAGAAGATCAGAGCATGTTTCTGATGGCATAACGATGGTGGTTCTCCATCATGATGTTGGGTTGTCCATCACAACCCAATATTGATATTGTCCATCAGAACAACCCTACCTGGTTTACTTTGCATAGCTGCAAAGCTTTTAGAAACATACCTGACCACTAATCAACCACCCCTCATTTTTCCAGGTCCAGGTCGCAGGACTCACCAGCGACGTGGTCGGCCTTACGATCGAGCTGAAGCCGCGGCGGCGCACCAAGCGCTCGGTGCTGTACGACTTGACGGCGGAGTACGACAAGGCCACGGGCCAGGCGGCGGGCAGCTGGAGCCGCCTGGAGGCGCGACACATCCACATGCTGCTGCAGAACGAGCTGTTCATCAACGTGGCCACGGCCCACAGCCAGGAGGGGGAGCTGAGGGGGCAGATCAAGGCCCTGTCCTACAGCGGCCTGGAGGCACCCAGACATGGTATGGGCTCTTACAAATACTAAAAAGTCAACAAATTTACTGTAGGTAGCTCCATTAGTGTTGGATGCATTACTAAGCTCAGGAATGTCATGGAGGCATAGGAGTTTCTAGCCCAGTTTGGGGAGTTGCTGAAGCACCCCTAAATTGAATTTGAGAGATTTTTAAAACATTCTTCAGTACTTAGTTGAAATGTAATATTTTAACAAGAGAAATAGAGCATGTGTATGTATTATATGATACAGACAAGGAGAAAAAGGCAAACTTTCTCTCTGTGCAAGTCCAAAAAATCCAAGTCCAAGGTCCATTTCTTCACTCTAGGGAGGTGGTTTACTCAAAATAAGCTGTCTTCCCCCATAAATTAGGTAGTTATGTTTGTTTTAAAACTTTTTCAAATTTGATGGTTTACTCACAGACTTTCCAAAAAACAATGGAGAGGGGTCTGGTTGTGGACTAACGGGAGATTGGAAGTAGTGGAGATCCACTCCAGAATCATGAGCAAACAGAATCCATGGCTGCGAATGTCAAACCACGGAGCATTGATTAAGATGAAAGCGTGGTTTTATTTGATCGCTAACTAAATCAATCAAAATCTTTAGATGACGTACTTCCATTTCAGTGGAACTCCACTCCCCAAAATGAACAAAACAACAGAAATCAATAATCTTCGTGGTTGAGAATGCAAACCACGAAGCATGGGCACATTAAGACGAGCGGCTGGTTTTATTTGACGCTAGCCACTAACTGCTAACACCAGTGTAACTCATAACTAACCACAAAAAAATATCTTTTTGGTGATGGTTTCTGTTACCGTGGAGCTCCACTCCCCAAACATGAACAAAACAACAGAAATCAATAATATCTGTGGCTCCGAATGCTAACCACGAAGCATTAAGATGAACGTCTTGTTTTATTTGAAGCTAGCAACTAACAGCACACAGGAGTGTAACTCATTAACTACAAAAATCTTTAGGTGATGGACTTACTCCCCATGGGTCTGCAACTAGACATTTGATGATTTGCTTTCACAAATGAATGAAATTGTATTAAAATATGTAAAACAGTTATATTCATCATGCCTGGCTGGTCTCATCTGGTCTCTGGGTGAAACCTTTGATTCTAGAACCGTCCCTGCATTCGTGCTACCATTCATTTTACTGAGCCTTCATGTGGTAACCCTGTTTTACAGTACCACAAAGTTAATCAATTTATTCTCTTGACAAAACTTGTAATGCAAAAACTATTCGTCTTATTGTAAGTGACAAACCTGGGGAGTTACATGGTGATATCTGTTAGTTAAAATTTTTACCTGATTCACCTGTAGTGTCTTATCTGGGCTTCCTGCCCATAGACGCCATCTTGAAAATGACATGGTCAAACTTTAGTAAACTTTCAGTATGTAATTAAGGGCACCTGATACTATAAAACAGCTGAGAATCCTTTTGTTAGAATTTTTCAGGGTCATGTCATGTATGCACCTGCCTATATATCCTATTTGACTGTTTTTCCTTCCTTCTTCCAGAGCTGCCCACCCCTCTGGCCGGCCACTTCGTGTCCCCTCAGGTCAGAACCGGTGCCGCCGGCCATGCCTGGGTGTCGGTGGACAAGCAGTGTCACCTCCACTACGAGATCGTGGTGGCGGGCCTCAGCAAGGCCGACGACCTGACGGTGAACGCCCACCTCCACGGGTTGGCCGAGATCGGCGAGCTGGACGACAGCGTCACCACGCACAAGAGGCTGCTGACCGGTTTCTACGGCTCACAGGTACGCCAACACACACACACACACTTCAAACACACACTCCAAACACTAGATATACGCTAAATCACACTCACCTCACTCCTGTTCTTTCCTCCAGGCTCAGGGGGTGTTGAAGGACATCAGTGTTGAGCTGCTGCAGCATCTGGACCAGGGAACAGCTTTCATCCAGGTCAGCACCAAGCTGAACCCCAGAGGAGAAATGAGAGGATGGGTATGTAAAAACACACACACACACACACACACACACACACACACACACATAATAAACAACTCAACGAAACTTAGGTGCTAAACTAAGGTGCTTGATATAAAAGTATTTATAGGTAAAGTTAATGATTGTGTATTTAAGGACAAGGGTACAAAGGACAATCATATAGATATAATAAAGTACCATTATTCCTTCAGTTGTGCATGAAGTCAGGATATTGATGAAAAAAAGCCCATTTATACAACAAATATAGTTCTTATTTCTTAGGAATAGGTTGGAATTTAAAAGGTTGAATCTGTCTGCATTTCAACTAAGGCTGGACGATATTAAAAAAATATATATTGATAGAAATTTGTCTATATTGATCGATATTGATCATTACTGAGGACTTTCTTTTAAATATTTGGGCTGTTTTATGCTTAATCACCTCCTTTTAACACATAACACATACATGTAGGGGCAGGCAATATAGCCTGAATATACACTGCAAAAAATGAAATCTTATGAATTGTTTTTGGAACAATTAGTCCAATATTGAGTAGAATTATCTGATTCCATTGGTAGATAATTTAGCTTATTTGAAGTTTAGTCAATTTAATCTTTTTTTTTTCTTAAATTGAATCAAATCGGGACAAAAACTGATAATTCTACTTGGTGGTGGTGGAGTCTTTGGGACACCTGAGTGTTTATGTGATTGCACGCCATGGCCACACACACACACACACACACACACACACACACACACACACACACACACACTGGCAGGTGCTGTCTGCTCAGACTTTGCTGAAAAGTAAATGTTTTATTGGGATCAGAAACACACACAGAGTCGCCCACAAAACCTATTTGCAGCTCCACAGGTGTAGCGGTTGATGGGCTCTTTTAGGCTGACAGGTAATAATAAAGAAGACACACACACACAAACACACACACACACACACACACACACAGTAGAGAGGCCTGCTGTTTTAATAGCAAACAGGACCAACACATAAAGAACCATCTGCTCAGGAGCACAGAAACGCTCCATTAAGGAACAATTAACAAGTCAGCTTGACACCAGCTTTAAGTCCGGTGTGGCCAACAAATCTCTAACTTTCCTTTCTTTTCTTTCTTCCCCCTCTCCACAGGTCCACGTGCCAAACAACTGCGAGTTCGGGACCCGCGGGGAGGTGGAGGAGTTCGACGACCTTTTCGTGAAGGACCCCGAGGAGCTGAAGAAGGACCCCCACACCTGCTTCTTTGAGAACCAGCACCACGCCCACGGCTCCCGCTGGACGCCCAACTACGACAAGTGTTTCTCCTGCAGCTGCCAGGTAAGAGAAACTCAGGAATGCGTTTGTGCGATGTGACTGACGTTTTAACTGACATGAAACTAAAAACAAGAAATCTCCTCTTCATCTGGTTTCAGAAGCGAACTGTGATCTGTGATCCGGTGATCTGCCCGGTGCTGACCTGCTCCAGAACCATCCAGCCAGAGGATAAGTGCTGCCCGATCTGTGATGGTGAGATTTCTGGGTTTTTTTTATAGGTCTTCTGCTGCTCTGAGTAATTGTTTGTGAGCAAGTTTATTTGGAGGGCCCTTAACATATTCCCACAGCAATCATAAAGTTGGAGACTAACCCTTTTTTATTCCTTTTTCCGGTGCAGAGAGGAAGGAGCCCAAGGACATGAAAGCTCCAGAGAGGGTAGAAGAACACCCTGAAGGTAGGAACATACACTCCTGTCTCTCGCTTTTGTTTGATTTGACTTTAGTGACTATTTGACCTTTTATTGCTTCGTTTCTGTCGTTAACTGGGTTTCCATCCAAATGTGCCCTTTTTCCATTTGTTATTTTCTGATTATTGAGTGAGATTACGTCCTTCCATTTGCTTATTTTGATTTGCCACAGTTTGTCAAAGCCTTTGCCATTTGCCTTTTCTTTGCTGTTTTTCATTGAGAATCCCATAGCGTTGCCATCTGGCAACAATTACTTTGCTTCAATATCAGTAAAATGCAGTGATATAAAATCTAAATTTTACTGTTTCATTGTAAAAAAAAATGTGTCACATGACCAGGAAATCCTGCTTTCACTCCTTTTTACATGAACTAGTAAAAATCTTTTGAACCTCCAAGGCACATTTGTTGTAGGAAACCTACTTTCCATAGTGCATTCTAGGCCAAAAGAGACGAATAGGCAATAATTTGCATGGATTTGCCCAATGGCAAAACCATTGGGCAAGTTTTTGAAAATGCAACTAAGAAAAGGTGGATGGAAACATATCTATCGTATTTCCAGCTTCAATTAAAGGTTAAGGCTCAATTATGTTCCTGCCGTTATTCTCCTATAATCATTTCTCTCCTTCTTCTGACCCACAGGTTGTTATTTTGAAGGAGACCAGAAGATGCACGCCCCAGGAACGACATGGCATCCCTTTGTTCCTCCCTTCGGCTACATTAAATGTGCTGTCTGCACGTGCAAGGTAAATACACATCACATCTGGCTGATTTCAGGTTTTTTGGGGGGTGAATTTGGTCACGTTTTAAGAAATCAAGACTAACATTTTCTTTAAAAAAAAGATAAAATTGACTAAAACCAAGAAAAAACAATCTGCCAATTATCTGCCAGTGGAAAAGGATAATTCTACTCAATATTGGACTAATTGTACCAAAAACAAAATTCTTTCACTTGTTAAGATTTTAATTTTTGTAGTGTAGACTCCAAAGAATCTGTAAATACATTTATCAGTTCATTCTTCACTGTAAAGACGTTTTCCATTTAATCCTAATTTTGACTTCTTATATGATTTAACCATTTTACTTCCTAGCTCAGTTTTTGATTTGCTGTCTAATTTAGACTTTTTTCATTTAATAATTGTAATTTTTTATCTCATTATTTAACCAAAATGAAAATATTGAGTAGAATTATCTTTAAGTATCTTATTCCATTTTGGGTTTTTTTTTTCTTGATTTTGCTCAATTTATTCAAATTTTTGTTTAAAACAACATTAAAATATGTTGTTTTTATTGATTTTTTAATGATAATTGTGTCTTTTTAATCTTTTTGCTCATGATTTCATCTTTTTATGTTTTTTATATCACATTTTTAACATTTTAGCTCATAAATTCACCAAAATCCAGAAAAAAACTAAATAAGCAAAATGATCTGCCATTGGTATAACTCAATTCAAGATAATTCTATTACATTGGACCAAAGAAAAAGATATTTTAACCTACTAAGATTTCATTAAATAAGAAGCAATAAGTCATCTGTATTTGGTGCTGGGAAAAAAAAGCAAGTAGATCTGCTAACATGCTGCTGATGCTGTTACCTCCACAGGGGTCGACAGGTGAGGTTCACTGTGAGAAGGTGACGTGTCCGGTCCTCACCTGCAGTCATCCCGTTAGACGGAACCCGTCGGACTGCTGTAAGGAATGTCCCGACGAGGACCGGACCCCCGCGGGCCTGGAGCACAGCGACATGATGCAGGCCGACGGCCCCAGGCACTGCAAATTCGGAAAAAACTATTACCAGAACAGTGACAACTGGCACCCCTGGGTGCCTGTGGTGGGCGAGATGAAGTGCATCAACTGCTGGTGTGATGTAAGTATCATGTTCGTAAAATTACGTATTGCATTCGTAAAGTTTGTTGGACGGTACGAAGATGGCTAATGTGGCGTGTGCAATTTAACCCCTTGACCTCCAGCCCTTTTTTAGGGTTAGGACATCCCCATAGTCAGTAGGGTATGTCTCTGGAATAAACACAGAGATGTTGGTCGACACTAAACGACCATTTATTGATGTCAAATAAAAATTTTCATCCCAAAACAGCAACAAAAAAACACATTTTTTGTTCGTCGCTTCAAACAAGCGACTTTTTACTGTAGTGATTTTTGGCTGCTAGTTTACTGAGTGTTTATCATAAAGCTACACTGATGGTACCGTTGGACTCGTCACAGTCTCAGCTTTCATATGAGATGTCATTTGTTTGTATAACATGAAGTATCAGAGCGCTAGCCATCAAAATGTGGCGATTGGGTCGGCTTTATGATCGTATACCGATTTTCACATTTGTTAATTCATTAGCTTGGTGTTGGAGTTGTGTTTGGTGTGTGTAAAAATGACTTACATATGTGCATGTAGTGGTGTTTCTCCTGTTTAATTTGATGTATAGCTTGACTATATTTATACATGACTAGTAGAGCAATCTCAGGGTCCTCTCAGAGACCCTGGAGTTTAACGGGTTAATATATAACGACTTAAACTGACACTACATGGCAGTTTTGACATTGCCCCACTAAGTATATATGATTCAATGGTATCAAAAGAATTGGTTAAAGGTTAAAGGTTTTAAAAGCACAAATATACCCTGTTAGTGTTATCCCAAGTTCAAATAGAACTCAGGAAAAATGTCAAATATTGGAAAAAGCATAAGGAAAGTGATAAAAGTGGTAGTGGTAAGAAACACCAGGCAATCTCCATTGAAATAAAGGTTATAATTATAGATTGAAATTTAATATATAGGATTATGTCGAAAATAATGATGTAACCCTAAAAACTTGGCACCAGATAGTTTAATTTGGTTTTAAAACATTAAAAACTCATGCTATCAACTAGTTTTATACTGGATTAAATATTTAAAATGTATCATTCTTTGTTCTAAAGATCCCATATTGTAAAAAGTGGGACCTTCTATATATGAATTTGATTATAAAGAAGGTCTTAAAAGCGCAAATAAGTCTTGTTAGTGTTATCTCAAGTTCAAATGAAACCCAGAAAAAAATTTTAAATATGGAAACATATTTTTACTAACCAAAGTTCTGCTTTGGCAAAGAATTCGGAACCTTTTTTCATTATAATCACACAGTTCGTGACTAAATTGTTTTAAGGCGAAT
The DNA here is from genome assembly GCA_030544235.1 of Lepturacanthus savala. Taxonomy (NCBI): domain Eukaryota; kingdom Metazoa; phylum Chordata; class Actinopteri; order Scombriformes; family Trichiuridae; genus Lepturacanthus; species Lepturacanthus savala. The sequence goes on from CM060468.1 coordinate 3,534,266, forward strand.
ATAATACAGAGGACTTCACAACACATTAGAAACATCAAGCCAAGTGTAAAACCTTCTACAAATTATAACATAAAAGACAGTGAAATGGGAAAAAAAGAGATTGAACATAAGAAAATAAAAGTGGTTTGGTAATAATCGAAAGCCAGCGCTCATTAAAATGGCTCTAAAAAATAGATTTACGTGGATAAAAGGTCGAGTGACTCATAGAAAAGTATCCCTCTGTTGTTCTCCCTCACTCCAAGCAGCATTTTTCAGCTCATTGTGTTGGTTTTATGACCCATGACTTTATTGTTTTGCTTCACTCACATCACTTCTTAACATTGTTTCCAGACGCAGCAGGCAGCTTGTGTTGAGGACAGTGGCTTTCACAAACAAAACAAGCAGCTAACACGGTGCTAGCAGCTAAAACAGTGGAGCCATTAGCTGCTAACGAGCCAGTTAGCATTATCTCAGGAGTCAGTGGAGAACCAAAAAATAGCTAAAAGCAGAGATAAGCTAAATAAAGCTAAATAAAGATAAAGTTGACAGGTTATAACTGAATTAATAAGCTAGCTGTACAGTAATTTAAAGCACAAAATTGATGATAAAGTAGCCGTTAGGTTACCCATGAACATAAATTGACAATAACCTTCATAACAAGCTAAACACATAACACTTGCTTTCATAAACATGCTAACTTCAGCTCTGAGCTAGCAGCCCACTCATAATTAGCTTAGCTAGCATTAGTAGTCCCATTCTTTTGCACTTTTAGCTAGTTCACCAACGTCGGAATGTCATTTTCACCAAGGTTATTGCAGAAATAACTAAATCCTAGTCGCTACCTCCTGACTTTATGCCTCCAAGGAGCTTTTTGATCAGATGTTTGCACATAAAACCATGTTTTCTTATCATTCGTCCTTGTCTCTTTCACCTTCACGGCTGCATTTTGTCTAATTTCCATCTCCCTCTTATTATTTTCCTCAGCACGGTGTGACCAAGTGTCAGAGAAAGCAGTGTGCAGTACTGACCTGCACCAACATCACCCGCAAAGAGGGCTCCTGCTGTCCTGAATGCCTCGGTGAGGACACACACACACACACACACACACACACACACACAGACCAGCAGTGTCCTTTGTTAGGATGGAGGTCCAACTGAACAGAAACACTGCAAAAAAGAAATGATATTGGATAAAAATATATATTATTATGGGGTAATAAGTCCAAAATTTAGTAGAATTATCCTGACGTATCTTATTTCATTTAGATGTTCCATAAATTAAATTCATTCATTCATTAAATTGATTCTTTTTTTGAGGTCTTTTTATTTCATATTCATGTCTTGTTGTTTTTTCCCCTTGTTATTTCAAATTTTTCATGTCTTTTTATATCACATCTTATTAGCAGCTAACAGCTAGCAGCTAACAGCTAGCAACTAACAGCTAGCAGCTAACAGCTGCTATTAAGCTTTTAGCCGCTAACTAGCCAGTAAAAAAGAGATAAAAGCAGTGATAATATTTGACTTACATTCATTTTATTACATTGACAGTTTCTTGTTCATATCGTATAATTTTATTGGTGGCAGCTAACAGCAGCTAGCTATTAGTTAATTGTTGTTTTCTTAAAATGAAAATTAATTTTTTTATGATAATGTTGGCTGTTATTTTTCCTCATAATTTCAACTTTTTACATAATATTTTGGACATTTTTTTCTTATATTTTTCAATTTTATCTTGCTGAGTAAACAATGATTTATCTAATATTATGTAATAGGTTTTATGTCTCACATTTTGCATTTTGATATCATATTTACATTGACATTTTAGCTCCAATTTTTAATTTCATGTTGTTTTCCTATAACAAATTGACCAAAACCCATTAAAAAAGTAAAATAAGCAAAGTGATCTGGGAGTGGAATACGATTAATTGTTCCAAAAACAAAAGATAAGAGTATTTTGCAGTGAATATGTACTAACCTGTCAAACCTAATAATATTCTGAGCTTTCTGAAACGTTCTTCCTAAATTGCTCCTTTTCCCTCCTCCCCATAGATTCCAAAGAGGAAGATGACCTGATAATGAAGGCTCCAGACAAAAGGCGAAGCTGGAGACACTGATCTACCCCACCTTCACCCAGTGAACCCTCCTCCTCCTCCTCCCAGATGGACCCAAACCCAGAGCTGCACACTAGGGTCTTCATCCCTCCCTCCTCACCCTCACACCCACCCTCTCATCAGCTTCAGGATTGTAATGAACAGAGAGGGAAAAAAAGCAGAGATGGATAATTAACGAAAAAAAAAACGCAGAAAAAAACAAAGACTTGTTAAAGTGATGGGACGAAGCAACGGAGAGGACCAAACCTGCTGCCTTCTGCTTCCTGCCTCCCTTTTTTTTTAATTTTTTGCTGGAATTTCTTTTTTTTTTCTTTTTTTTTCCCCAACAAGACAAAAGAAATAGATGTAGATATCAAACACAGCTGGGATTGTTGAGTGTTGATCGGTTGTATTTCATTGACAGGGCTTCTTTTTGAAGTAAAGCCATAGCTACTGACTGGAGAGGTGAAGAATGTGTCGCGCGAATGCATATGTGTGTCCGTATGAGTGTGTGTTTGAGAATTAATTAGCATTACACACGTAAATCACAATAAACTTACTGGGTGACAACTGTAAAATAAAAAAAAAATAAATAAAAATTAAAAAAAAAAATACCTGGAAAAGTGTCTCTTCGGCCAGCGTGCTGCATTTTTTTTTTCTAGTAATAAAAAAAATATATATTTTTATATATTTCCACGCAACCAAAGAAGTCAAAAGAAGTGTCAATCATCCAGAGTCAGATGCTGCTTCACAGGGAGAGAAGCCTGAAGCCTGAAAACTGGGCTGGTTGTTGTTTCAGCACAAAACCAGCAAACACGAGCTCTGTCTTCACCTCCCGATTGATCTCATTGTTTCTCCGCTTGGGTTCCGTTCCTGTTCCGAATTAAGTGATATTTTATTTTTTTTTATTTTTTTTTTTTTTACTATTGTTGTTGACGAATATGAAGCTGGTTTGTATTTTGTATTTATTGAATGGTGTGGAGACAAAAATAAAAAAAAGATGTTCCTTGGTAAAAGAGGGTGAATGCCTGTGGCTTTGTTTTTTGGATGCTGCTACTAACCAGCGTCCCCTAATAATCGCATAGACCCCTCTCTCCTTTTCTTTCTTTCTTTCTTTCTTTTTTTTGAGTTTATATCTTAGTTTTTCATCTCCAAACGGTGGGATTTTCCACTGTCATTCTCTCTCTTTCCATTTGTGATTCCGCTCACTTTTTCACATATGGAGCTGTGATTAGACAGATTGACAAGCCAGATTGACCTGACTTAATCTTTTACTTTCTCCTACTCTTTGTCCCTTCGTCTCCTTCTGCACTTTTACTATTTTTTGCTCCTCTCAGCTGCCATTTTCCTTTATTTCTTTCCATTATTCCCTCTCTCCTTTTGCCCTCCTCACTTTTTCTTGTCATGTCGTTTGGTTTTTTTTCCCCCTGTTTTTTTTTTCTATCCTTTTACACCATATTTCCTTTCCCCCGCTTGCTCTTCTCAGACAGTCACCACATGTGTTCGGCAATGTTTTGTCCCTTACATACCTCCCCGTGCACACACACACACACCACACACACACACACACACGGTGCAGACAGACTGAAACATAAACACATATTCACAGATGTACACATGTATAAACCCCCTGAATCAGGAACACACACATTGCCAAAGGGCAAGCAGAATTCTTTCCAATACACACACACACACTCATGCATGCACACGCACACACACTTACACACACACACACACACACATGCAAACCACCGCACTCTGCTGGCCAGATCACACAATTACAATAAAGATGCCCACTAAAAAAACCAGCTGCTGTGACGGTGCTTCTGACTGCACCTGTTGACCTCCACCAGGCAGAGAGCAGCATGTGTGTAAGTGTGTGTGTGTGTGTGTGTGTGTGTTAACGCTAAATGCATGTTGGAAAGCTTTCAAGACAGCAGGGAGAGGTGTACAGGAGGTGGGGGGGTTGTCAGAGCCGGATGGTGGAGGTCAAAGGTTAAGCATTCTGTGCTATGGTCTGTGGTCGCCTGTGAAGAAGCATTAACGTGTACCAGCCTGAGCCCTGCACCTGCACCTGTGTGTGTGTGTGTGTGTGCGTGCATGTGTGTGTGTGTGTGATAAATGCTCAGCAGCTTGAACAGTCCAGAAGAACCGATGCCAGACAACTGACAATAATTACACAGGGAAGAAATTAACAAAGAACCGAACTGTTTCTCTGTTTCTCTAACACACTATTCCAATAAATTCTCTCTGAACATTTGACACATGTTTGCAATTTTTTTCTTTTTCATGTGTTTGTATACAAACGTGTAGAGTTGTTTTTAACATGCCTGAGATGCCAAGTATATCTTAATATTTAATCAAAAAGAAGTCCATGATGTTCTCAGCTTCTTCTTGCATCTCTGTCTGTTTTATGCTGATATGGAACATTTGACCTGAGTTATTTCTCCTTTTCTCCTCGTTCATCATTATTACTGTGATTCCATTTAAATCAGAGCCACGTGTAACGAACTGGACTCTGGCGCTCGTTCTTTTTGAAGTTAAAGTAAAACACTGTGCTGGTTTATCCAACGTGGATGTCCTGCTGCTCTGTTTGTTCGTAGGGAAGCAAAAAACGGCCATACTTGATTCTTTTTTTTTTCTTTTTAAAATTACGATTATCTCAAGATCATGAGTCAATTATTTAATTACCTGGAGATAACAAAAGCTTGTTTTCTCGAGAGATAACAGAATAATTTACCTGTGATCTTATCACACAACCCTGTCTCCAGTGGGAAATGTTGACAGTTTACGTTTCTGCAGATATGGGTCACATTAACGTCTTTTTGATATGTGCATATGTGTGTGTGTGTGTTTTCCATGAGAAGTCACACTTTAATTTACCATAATGAGTTGTAAAATGAATAGAAATCCATCTTCATCCATTTGCCTTTTGATGCAATGAGCAAACACATTGTTCCATTAGAACACTGCAGTGATAGTTGCTGGAAATGCGCCTCTATACACATATGTAGATATTGATGCACCAAAAATCAGACATTTGCAGCTAGAATAGTCATGATGATTAGTTCAAAGTTATCTTCAATCTGAAAAAACAGTGCTTTTCTTTTTAAAGTACATTTAGAACAAATGAAAATGTGACATGAACATCTGATTCTTGAATAGCTCAACCTGTCTATATGCATAATGATTGATTGATGATCTATATCTTATTGATTTTGCTCTCCGATTGCATCAGATTGCATCAGATTTAAGGCACAACTTGCCTTAAACTGAAATGACGCCACTGGGTCAAGGAGTTTGTGGAACTTCTGCTTCATTCATTGACATGATCAGTGTTAAAACCCTGCAGCCTCACACACATACACACACCGGCCCACACACACACACACACACACACCATCTCTCAGTCCTCCCGTCTGCCTTCTTTCCCTGTCGCCTCCTGCTTCTTCCTCATTCTTTCCCCTCCGATGGTGATGGTGATCGGGTCGATTGATTCTAGTTCAGCCGGATCAATCACACCTTCTATTCAGCCTTGGATTTGCAGCTTTTTTTTGTGGCTCAGTCGGCCACAGATACTTTAAAAGCCACTTGACAGTAAATCTCCCTGAGCTCAACTGGCACGGCCCCAACTCAAACACACACTCAAACACACATTCACACACACATTCCACTAATAATAAATTATAAATTAAGCTGAGATCTTTAGGAGAATTTAAATCCTCCATCTACCTGAAGCATAATAAGGGCTGGCTGGGTATATAAGACTTCAACCCTCTATTGCATAAAATGTTACTTAGATTTAGTAAAAATGCTTTGAATGTCGACCAAGAACAAGTTGTAAACCTAGTCCCAGGATAGTTTTATGCAATATACGAGACATTTTCAATATTTGCATATTGTTGCCACATAGAAACACATCTATTTTAGCATATTATAAAAAATCAATGATGCTCAGAATGAGCAAAAGGGAAATCCTGGTCACGTGACCTCATTCTTTCAAAATAAAAGCCCCCTTCTTTACGCCTAACTGTAAAAACATGGATTTTATATCACAGCTTTTTTAGAAAAATGAAGATATATATGGCAACATTATGCAATAGAGGGTTAACAGTCATTTAAAAACTCAATTTTATTTTCAGATCCCATATTTTGAGTATTTTTACAAAGCTTCAGTAAAGAATAGCGTAGAGAGGAATATAAACGAAATATTAACATTGGAGCTGAGTATTTTTATCTCACTTTGGAGACTCACTGGTCTGATCTGATCTTATTATGTAGAACGTTAGTTTAAAGATGTGCTTTTAGTCGCTTTAATGTTGACAATTAAGTTGTAAAACAACCATCTGTGAGTTGGATCAAAGTTTGTTGGCGTAACATATAATTATAATAATAAAGTCGATGGTTTGGAAGTACGGGGTGTTGATTATAATTAGATGCAGTTAGTGAATTACAGTAACGACCTCTCCGCTCATTAGAGAGGAAACTGTGAATGAATACGAAAAACAAAGGGAGAGAAATGCACATGTTGAGATGAGGGGGGAGGAAAAAAAGAAGGAAAAAAAGGTTGTTTTATAAGGAGAAGAAAGAAATAATGAAGTGAGATAAAGAGGAGGAGGTTGGTGCTGTGTTGGTGTGACCGGGGTTATATATCTTAATTTATCTTTCACACGGCTGAGGGAAGAAAACAGTGTGTGTGTGTGTGTGTGTGTGTGTGTGTGTGTGTGTATGAGAGAGAGAGAGAGACAAAAGAACAAGTCCTGACAAAATTTCAGCGCCTGTTATCCTTGTATATATACTGAGAATATACTGAGAGGACGTCTCTCTCTCTCTCTCACACACGCACACACACACACACGCACACACATTTGCTATGCATTGACAGTAGAGCTATAGTGTGAAAACAGGTGTTATGGTCATCAGCAGATCTCACTTCAGACACACACGTAAGTGAAAGAATTGAGTACACTGCAAAAAAATGGATCTTCACAAGTGAAAAAATACAGTTTTCAAAATACCATATGATAGATCTATCTATCTATCTATCTATCTATCTATCTATCTATCTATCTATCTATCTATCATTTGAACATCTAACATTGTATCTCTTTTTTTAAAACCAAAAACAAGATATTTTTATCCTGATATCATTTTTTTTGCAGTGTAGCCTGTTTCTTCTGGGGTGGGGGTGGGAATAAGACATGACAGAAGTCTCTTTTTTTATTTTTTGCAATCTTGCACTTTGAAATTTGGAGTCAAAGTTATCTTAAAATACTGGAACACTGGAAACTTTATGATGGAGAAATATATTGTTTTTTTTTAGGAATGCATTCATCAAAATCAGCAGGTTGGGAATGTGTGTGTGTGTGTGTGTCAGCTCATCAATATTTTATCACTGCTGCCCTCTGGTGTGAACAGCTGAAATAAAAGTATTAAAATGAGGATTTACAGTGTTTAATCGACCATATATAGACATGGAGCTCTATATACGGCATCATAAAACGCTTCTTTAGGCCTGTGCCATCTCAGCACCTTTATGGAGCCGTAAAGACGCTTTTTCTGAACCGTTGTGGGATCTCGCTGCCTCCGATTCCCTCTGTCGACCGGTAATTCGCTTTCTTCCTTCTATGTGAGTTTTGCCCTTTCGATTTTTTGTCCTGCACAGTTGGCTGGCGTGGCTGCAGGGTTAAATGCCTTGCTGAAGGGCACGATGGAAAGAAAACTCTCCCTTTGCAGTTTGTCTAACCTTGATGCTCCTCAGGCAAACACGTGTGCATCTGGGCGCAGCTCGACGAAAAGTTGCAGTTACATTAAATCGAGAAAAAAAATAAAAGGGCTTTGACTGTATTTTTCTTGGGAAATTCGTTTTTGTGAGTTCAGCCTGTAGCCTGGAGCAACAAATCACCCTCAGGGATGAAGGATGAAAGGAAAGGACTTGACGCTTTATACGTGACCAAATATTAAATTTTGTTTTCACAAAGACTTTATCCCCTTGTTAGAACTTTGAGGAGTTTACAGTTTAAACCATAAACGGGGACTCTGAAACCTCTTTATCTGAAGTGGTCGCCTACACACTTTCACAAGGTTCTTCACTGAGAAATAGAGCGAATTATAATGTTAATAGTGCTTTATATTGAGGGTTAGTTAAAGGGGACGTTTGCTTATTTTCCACCTTATCCGTATGGACCCCATCTCATTAGATTTGTGCTTAAAGATGTTTTATAAAAGAAAGTGTCAGAAACCCAAGGCTAAAATTATGGAGGAATAAAACTTCCATAATAAATAAATAGATAAATATGGAGTCAATACATTAATAAATATACCAGTAACTTCATTAAATGAATTTATGGGTGTATTATTTTCACATTTATTTGATTTTCCATTATAAATATATATTAATTTTTAAATGCATTTATTTACCACCCAATATAAAATTATCACCTCATATATATAAATGTAAAAATACATAAATTCATGCACAAAGGGAAAACAATACAGAAATAATACTACTAAATAAATACTACAAAAATAAAAAAGAAATTAAATTAATCTATTTATTTTAAATTGTGGCAGTCCTCTATGCAACTGAGCCATATTGTTATTGTGAATATAACTTAAATTAAATTAGTAATTCAATTAAAAGTAATTAAATTACTTTTTTTTTGGTCTGGGGACCACCTGGCACCTCTTCAAGGACCTCTGGGGGGTCCCTGGACCTCACTTTGAGAACCACCGCTATAGGACTAGAACCCTAACTGCAGCTAAGCTGTATCTGGATGAATCTGTGATTTATTCAAGAGACAAGTGTGACTTTGTGGTGAGGTTTCTCTCGTCTTTTGTTTATTTTTTTCCCCTTATTTCCTGTTTTATTTTGAAAATCCTAACTCTCCTCTCCTCACATCCCTCCTCCTCATGTGTCACCTGTTGCCCTGATCACTGATTGTCTCCACCTGGTCCTCGTTACCCTCCATGTTTGTCCTGTTCCAGGGTCTTTGTTCTTCAGTTCACCTGAAACCACCAGCACTAAATAAAGTGTTTTTATGTGTAGTAAAACACAGTTTTACTCATATAGCATCTATATATCATCAATAAAATAAGAAAACTTTAAAATGTACTTAAATTCGAGCTGTTTATGTGATTATTTAATTGGCTCCTTTATAATCTCCTTATTAAACATCATGTTCTGGAATGATCCTCAGTGTGATTTCTATGATTTTATGGACAAATAATTGATCTTTGAACTCTGATCTTATTAATCATTGAACTTTGCATTGCAGATAGATGCCAGTTTGGTCTTGTTTTAAGTTTTAATTAAAGTATTTTACACAATTTTAGATGTTTTTTTTAATATTCTAACTATATTTGCTTCACACAGCAACATAAATTGATCTGTAGTCACTTCACATGGTTTACTTTTCTTTTTTATACCAGCTCTAAGTACAATAACCTTCGTGGTTGTAGAGCTCCTCCTCTTGGAGTGATTTTTCCTTATTTTTTTCATATTATCATGCCTCCCTTCTAAGAGTCAGAGTTTGTTTTCAGTGATTTCGCAGCCAGTCATTTATCACTCTGTCTATAATTGGTAAGAGGTCTTTTACCAATAAATTCTGCAGTGACTCTATTATAACTTATGAGCATCAAGCTGTGGTATCAGACACAGAAAGTAGAGTTCCATTCACAGCTGAAACAGAGAAACTCCACGCTACAACAACCTTCGCGGCGCCGACTTTATTTTCTGACAGAATATTATATTGGACTTTGCCGTCTCGGAATACAGAGCAGAACTACAGACACAGTGTTACCTATAATTTATGCAGCAGTGCTGCAGAGCGGTCACGTCTCCTCCTCCTCGTCCAAAACGGATAAAAAGAAACCAGTGTTTGCTGCAGTTCTTCTTTTCACTGCTTCGTTCCTTTGTTTCACAAAACAAACTGAAAAAAGAAGAACGTGCAGAAAGTGAGTGGTGCAGAAAGTCGGTCTGGAATGAAAACCTCCTGACTCCAGGGTGCCGGTTAATAAAAAAAACACCTTTTCTGTGGTTTTCCTGCAACACACAAACTATATAATATGAGTACCCACTCATTATATTGTGCTTTTTTTAGAGTAAGTGTGTGAGAAGGCAGACTGAGTTGCTGCTACAGGTCTAAATAGCTATTTTTGAACCATTAAAGCATGATCAATTAAATATATATATATTATACCAGCTGATAACATAGTAAATTTGCCTTCTTTAAATAACATAATAATTGGACAATAATTGGACTGGACTGCTACAAATGTTTGGGGCTGTGAGTGTGTAAGAAGGCAGACTGTATTGCTGCTACAGCTCTAATTAGCTGCTTTTGGACCATAAAAACCTGCAAATTTTTATAGAAAAATGTATACAACAATCTATGAGTATGGGAAGACAGCACCTTTTTCAAAATCAACTAATAGATGTGTAAATATGTGGGAAAATCAACTTTCCGAGTTGGTATTTTTCACTTCAAGTACTTCAAGTCTTGTTGCAGCTGTGCTGCTGCAACTAGCTGCCGTACAGGTAAATTGAAACAACTTTATTGATGTGTTATAGTACAGAAAATGACCTTTTCACCATTGAAACTCAAAGCTTTTCAGTCCTTGGCAGTTAGCGGCCAACTGATGCTAGCAGGGCTGCAGCAGTTAGCGGCTAACATTAGCTTGTCTGGTCAAATTCCATTCAAATTGGACAGCATATTGTCTTTTGACTGGCTGGTACTGTGTTAAAGGGATAGTTCAACATTTTGGAAAATTCTGGACATCTGACTGGTCTTTGAATTGGTGAAAGCTGCAACTAGACAGACAGATAAACTCATAACTCTTATCTTACAGGTGTTAAAAACACTGATCTGTTTCCGGATTGGCTCCTTGGTTCTACGTTTTATACGGATCAAGCCTTATCTGTAAAGTCTGTTACTTCGACGTTCTCCTTAATTCAGGGGAAAAGCTGAGAGTTCAGTATCTGCTCAGGGGACATCTGAGCCAGACATTTGAAGTGCTGGGGCATCAAACCTCAGACTTTGGTGGCTAGATTCGCCTCTAAAGTCGCCACTTGGTGAGATTTATTCCCCACTCGTCGTCTAACGTGTCCTTGGTTACATCAGCCAGCCACTCAGAACTCGCTGTCCAGCTTCTCCTTCATCTAGCTCATCAGAGATGAAAGCACGTCACATCACACGTCTCGGGAATCTGTTTTTTATGGTTTCTAAAGATCATTTCCTGGGGCATTTTCACCTTTAATTGAAAGTCAGGGGCGCCACACGCTTCAGGAAAGTTTCTCCAGCGGCAGGAGTTCCAGCAGTTATAGCAGCCGCTGTGTTTCTCTATGATCCGAGGAGATTAGTTTTCATTGTGAAACATATTTGGTGGAGCTCATTTAATTTGCAAGAATATGTTAATAAATCTTTCAGCAGCTCAATTCACTCTGAAACTGTCCGTTATAAAATGTCCATGTGCATTTTATGTATTTATATGCAAATGTCGGGCACCTGTAGATTGTTTCAATTGAATGAATCCCATCTCTGTTAATCTCATCCTCACATTCTCTTTGCACTTTGTTTTATGCAAAAGAACAATCATCATGACCTGAAATGTATCAGTGAGGCTGTGAAAAAAAACAACAAAAACAACAAAACAAGCATTGATGGAAATAATTAAAATTAAGATACTGATCATGTTATGTTATGTTATGTCCTGATAATATCACCTAACATTGCATAGAATTATATAAAATCATCTTGTATATTATGTCATGTATTGTCTTATATTATCCTCATTTCATTCAAGAAGGTCTTAACAGTGGACGACTGTGGACATACATAGAAGGATGTGGAAAAAATTGACTTTAGGCCAATTTCTGAACATTCTAGTGTGACTTTATTCAACTTTAACCCTGGTTTAAACTGTCCTTTCATTCCATAGTGAAACTCTAAACTTACATTAACCTGGAGTTAAATTAAACTTCTTTTTCATCACTTTTCCAGCTTCTTCTTTGTCTGTTTTTATTGAACGTAACTCATCTCCAACGTCCAGTTTTGATGACTTTTTCAAACCTGAGATGTGGTGAATTCTCAATGAAGTGATGACACATGTTTAATGGACTGAAAATCCTGGAACTTCCTTTATTTCTTTATAATTGGCTGCATATTTACTGAATTTATTGTTATGCACAGCACTTTACATGTAAAATTCAGACTAAATTACTATAAAACAGTCTTTACTCACCAGTAGAAATTGATTAAAGCATCATGTTTAGAGCTTCTTGATTCTTGAAGCAGCCGCCATCATGAAAACGTATTAAATTGAGTCAAGGAATTTTATCCTAGAGAATAAAAAAATAAAATATCTATAGTACATTAAGAGTCCAACCTTTTAACAAACGTGGCAGCATCATCAAGAGATGATTTAAGACAAAAACAGTTTTATCAAAAAATGACTTTGGCCTTTATTTTATTGGGGTGACAACATTTTACTGTGAACAGAAAATTCTTCCGACTCATCAGCTGTGTTCTCACATTATGCTCAGATACATCATCAGCTTTTTCCATAATAATGTCCCTGTTGGTTGCTCGAGACATGGAAATCAGATGGAAATCAGACATCTCCCTGCTTTTTTATTTCCCAGTTAACTCCTACAGCCAAAAACTACCGTCAGGTGATTGTAAAACCATCAACAGAAAATGCCCCTCCGATCGCAGCGAATCACTTTGAGATCACTCTTCCTTTTCTTGATAGAAAAGATGTTTATGAGCCGCTACCTCCCAACATGTTTCCTCTGCCGGCTGGATACGGCGTCATTCATCATTTCCTGCCGGGTTTATTGCGGCTTGTAACTCTGCTGCTGCCTCATCAGTGACAGATATGGTAAAGTCGAAAGTCGGAGCGTCATTACTCCTGCTGCCTCCGTCGCTGACGTGGTCATTATCTACAGCCCCAGTCTGGGGTTGAGGAGGCCTGAGGCTGCACTGCCAGGACTGACTTATCCATCTTCTCTCCAACACACTACTGACATCTGCTGAGACAGATGGAGAGACAAGGATGAAATAAGAATTCGCACTGTCCTAATGTTTTCTTATCAGTGATATGTGTGTATCAAATGTTCTCTGATAGAATCAGTGGTTTCTACGCTGTAAAGTAATCAGAGCCAATGATTCTAGGTTGGATATAATGTATATTACATGTGTTAAATCTTATTTCCAGGGCAGAGTCATGTGCTGCTCACAGAAATGAAATAGTTTCAACCAGAATACTGGAACTATCTTTGTTTTATTAGTGTATTTCTTATGTTATCCTCCTTTAAGTATGTTCTTTTATCAGTCATTTAAGGTTTATATTAGTTCTTGATTAGATTTTTGAAGATAATTCCACAAATCTACTTTTCTATCATTTTCCAATGTTTGTCCTTCTGTCTGTCTGTTTGTTAGCAAGATAACTCAAAAAGTTCAGCCTGGATTTTTATCAAACTTTCAGGGAATGTTGGGAATGGTACCATGAACATGTGATTAAATTTTGGTAATGATCAGGAAGAAATCCTGGTTTCTAGATCACTTTGAATTTTCTGTTGTTTGCTACCATTTCGGAAAATGGACCCTCAAATAGGCGCTTATTTGGAGCCACCTGGTGTCGACCTTTTAGTGAATGTTGGGAATGGTACCATTAACAGATGATTCAGTTTTGGTAATGATCTGGAAGAAATCCTATTGTTTGGTACCATTGTGGTAAATAGATTTTCATAGATATCGCCACCTTGTGGTGATATAGTCATATAGTCTAGATAAATGACTATAGTCAGATAGTCATTTTCTAGTTGTTTTTATTTTAAATCCAACCCTGTCTACCTGCAAACAACTAAATTGCTTTACAAAATATCGCAATGTGGCAGCTGAGGGTTACAAAAGGAGAAACCAACAATGGCTGAACGTTTACTGAAGTTGAGTTAAAAGCTTTTAAGAAAGTCTTTTGCCAGTACAGTAGGCGTATGTAGCAGTAGCTGCTCTTAATTAAGTATGTCATTTAATTAGACTAGTAAGTAAAGAAATCAAAATGAAATGCTGACATTACAGAATTCATGGTTTTATACTGTAATGGCAATGGGATGAAAAACTGTAGTTATAATGGAAGTCAATGGGACAGTTTTTTAGAACTAGATACTATATATTGCAATAAAGTCAATTTAGTTACTAATCTTTGACATGTCCAAGGCTCTAACTACCATCCTCCTACCATTTATTATAAGAAAAATAATTAATGAAATAATTCCAATATTTAAAGTGACATTTGAAGAGTTAAAATTCAGAAAATTCTTAAATGTTTGATAGTTTTAAGCTGATGTTTAAGATAGGACACAAGGATTAAACAAGTATTCACTGAAAAAATAAAGGATATAAATACATACAGCCATAAATCAGGATAAAGCAGAAAAATAAACTGCTGTTTCTTGTATTCTTGCCTGAATATCTGATTCTGGTCTCATTTCATAACCTGCTACAATAGTAGAAGCCAGACTGTGCAGATTTTAACTTAATGTTTTCCAAATATCACACCTTTTGCTGCTGACTAAGTCTTTCTCTGTATTTTTTAGCAGCTTCCGGCCAAACTGTGATGTAGGTGCAAACACTCGATAATGAATACAAACATGAGAACAAATAAGAAAAACAGACATTAAAAGTCCAATTAATACCCGTTTTACAGCCTTCTTATGAGTTCAGTTCAGAATGTGCAGAGCAAAAGGAACAATGCAATACTTCACCATGATGAGCTGAGCTCTGTAGACACACTGCTTTCTGCCTCTTATAAAAATCCTGAAGATTTAATTCATGCATTTGAATCTTTGATGAGCTGCAATTCTTTTGTTAAAAATAGGATTTAATTTATATTAAATCATTTCGGGGGCACCACCCTAAATAGGGAAACGATAACCGATTCTCAGATTCAGCCTCATAAATTACACTAATTGGGAATTCTGATTTATAATTAACTGAACCCATATCATGCAAATATCCACTTTATTTTTTCTTTTTTTTTTAACAAGGTCTAAATGGTAAATGTTTGATAGAATAAAATGTCTTTCTTGTTTCATCACAGGCTTTTTAAATTGAAATCCATAAAGTGCCTTCCAATGTATTTCACATTGGTAGATTATTAGTGTGATGAATCTATTGGTTTGACTCGATTAATATTGATTAACATTATTATTAACCTGCTGTCAATGACTAAAGAAAGACTAAACTAGACTAAAAGCCAGGACTTTTCATTGACTACGTGTTTTTTTTCAGGAAGTCATGCAGCTTTGGTGGCACCATTTCTGTGATATGGCGACGGTTGGAATCTCATACCTTGGCTCCAGTATGTTGAGAAGAAGCTGAAATCCCAAATTATCAACTATGGACAGTGGCTGGTAAACACCTTGCAGTCAAACACGTAACTCATGCACTGCCATAAAGTGGTATTGGGTTCATGGTATTTGTATCAGGGCATTGCATATATATATATAAATACATTCGTAGTGTATCTATATACATATTTATAGTAAGTAAGGGCTAATACTCCCAGAGCATTCAAAGAAAAGTTGGAGAAATGAGAGGAAGCAACAGAAATAGAATAATAAAATAGAAGGGCATCATTGATATTCAAGGGTTTTTCTTCACTGATTTATTGTCCTAATGAAGAATCATCTTATCACTCAGATCTGCCAGTTACTACATAAAACTACTCACTTATGATTCCCACTTGTCCCCAGTCTCATCTGAAGACTTTACTTAACCACCTGTGCTGCTGCAAGTCAATGTGCTGCTACAGACAGGCCTCTGGTGTTACTCTTCCTTCTTATGACCTGCCGTGAACTAGGGGTCTGTGTTCTTAACCCGTTAAACTCCAGGGTCGCCCCACAGGGGATTTTGGAGATTGCTCCACTAATAATGTACAAATATAGTGAAGCTATACATCAAATTAAACAGGAGAAACACCACTACAAGCACATATAAGTCATATTTACACACACCAAACACAACTCCAACACCAAGCAAATTAATTAACAAATATGAAAATCTGTATACGATCATAAAGCTGACCCACTCGCCACATTTTGATGGCTAGCGCTCCGATACTTCATGTTACACAAACAAATGACATCTCATATGAAAGCTGAGACTTTGACGAGTCCAACGGTACCATCAGTGTAGCTTTATGACAAAAACTCAGTAAACTAGCAGCCAAAAAACACTACAGTAAAAAGTCGCTTGTTTGAAGCGACAAACAAAAAATGTGTTTTTTTGTTGCTGTTTTGGGATGAAAATTTTTATTTGAGATCAATAAATGGTCGTTTAGTGTCGACCAACATCTCTGTGTTTATTCCAGAGACATAACCTACTGACTATGGGTTTGTCCTAAACCTAAAAAAGGGCTGGAGGTCAAGGGGTTAATCCACCCCACATGCACCGTGTGGGGATGTGTTCATTTTTCACCAGATATAAACAATAAAAGCAGCACAAGGCTGCATCACACAGAGCATGAGAAGGATGTGAGACGCCTCTTTCCATTCCAAGTGTAAAGGATTATAGGAGGTTGGCTAGATCAGGGTATAGGAGTTGGAGTGTCTACTATGGGGGTGTTGATAGGGACATGGTAGGCCAGTATGTTTGATGATTATTATTCAGGTTCTCATAAATAATATATAATGGGTTGTGAATGAAATTTGCCACAATTTAACTCAACAAATCTAAATGTCACAGACAATTCAACGTTATTTTTTAACGCAGGCATATTACCGAAACATCACCAGAGGCTAACAAACGCATATCCTTGTTAGGCTAACTTAGCTTGTAATGATAAGCTAACATGCTACAAAAATTATGAATTGGCCCTTCCACACATATTTTAGCCAAATTCGGCTAATGTGCGTATGATAATATGCTAGTTAGCATGTAAGGTCAATTAACTATAATCAAAATTTTTAGCAAAAAACCTACAAATTGTGGTTCACAACTAAAAGTCATCTATACAAATGTTCATCAAATAAAAAAATATATAACTAACACTCTCCATGCACGCATACAGGCTGTTACTCTGTTGATTAGAGTGTAAAAACTGATTCCTATGGAGAATGTGGGATTAGAGGTGACTGAAATATGCCTGAATAAAATAGAAAAGAGCCAATAAAGCAAATACCACTGGCAGCCTCCAAAGGACACTGAAGGGAACTTGTCACACTTTCATACAATACCTAAGTGTCCAACCTTTTTGAGAGTGCGGCTTATTTAAAAGGAAAAAATTGTCTTGAGGGCTATTCAGTATATTTGATATACACATCCCCGTGTGTTTTCACCTTTATCTATTTTATACAGGGCTGAGTCAATTAGGTGTGGAACTGAAAATGCAGCTTCTGAAATTATTTATATTCTCTGGTCGCGATATTAACACTGAAGGGCTTTATCAGAGTCAATTTACTCACCTCCCCTTTACACCATCTGATTGTTAGTAAAAGGAATTATTACAGAATTTATTACCCAACTGAGAGAGAATTCTAAATATTATATTCCTCCATTACACCAGCGTTTCCTGAGCTGCTTCTGGAGAGCTAACCTGATGCATCATCGCACAAACACATATGTACGAACATTCATTACGCCAAAAAATGAATGAATTACTGTTAGTCTGACAAAAACCAGGCTTTTAAAGTACATGTAAACATGTTAGCTTGACCGAAATCTAACTTGCAAAGTCGGACTAACACACCTAGATAATGCAACTGGAATCAAGCTACTGCTAGCTGCTCCTCCAGGTGATCTGCACTAGAGGTTCATGCCAAGAATAACAGAATAACTCAGAATAACTAACATGGTAAGTAGTAATGCACATATTCCTACCGATTCACCTCTAGATCACTAAGATGCTATTTTATTGGTCTTTTGACTTTTGTTGTTAAAAAACGTCATCTGGGAATAGCACAATGCTAACAAGCTAATGAATGCATATTGTCATCTATATAATTGAGCTATAGCTAAAACCTGAGAAGATGGATTTGTGTGTGATCGCATGGATCCATCTGCCTTTGGAAGGTAGAGAATTCCTTATCCTAACATACAGGACCAGGAAGAGATTTGGCAAAATTAGACCGAAAATGTTGTTACTAGACGTTCAATTTAATTCTTCTGTTTTGCCTAATGGATGTAAGAATGGGGCCAGATTACAGCGTTCAGAACAGTCTAGAAACTGTCTTTTATGATATTAGAGCGTGACCCACAAGAACTGGAAAGTTCCACTCTGTGTTACTCTTCCGCCTGTATTCTGGCCCCATTTGGAACTAATATTGCTTCAAATTACATTTCAGATATTACTCAAGTCCAATGTTTTCTGAAATGCACAATTTATGTATTAATGGAGCCGAGCCATTGCTTTTATAAACAGCATTTTATGTCGTAGCCATTCTTCATCGTTGATGGAATGTAACTAGAATGAATATCACTTTTATTCATGTGTCTAGATTAATATATTACTGATCTGTTCTCCCTGACCCCCTGTGCAGCCTGGACCATTTGTTCCATCTGCTTTAGAATCATCGGCTGCCGGTTAACTCTGAAGGACCATCATGCATCAGTGACACTGGACAAGTTAACCTCTTAAGACACACTGTACATTGATTTGGGATGAAGGAGCAGCAGGGGGCAATACTATGCTCCAGCTGTTGGTTTCTATGCACAAATATTACAACAATTATGGTCTTAAAGTTTTTTCACATCGATTGACACCATGCACGAGCCAATTGAAGCATGAGGTTGGGAGATAGCAGCTTGAAAGCCAAGGAGGGCCAACTACAAACTTTGGTTTGATGGCCAGTGACCCAATAGGAATTTCCCATGACAAGACCATCCAAATCTGATAGCCAATAGCCAGAGCTTTAGAACGACATGATATCTGTGGTTCTTACAACTTGGGCATACCATTTTCACAAATAAGACTAAAAAAGGGAGTGCGTCTTAAAAGGTTAGACCAAGTTCCCTTTGCTCTGCCTCTTGTTGTCATGACATCAATCAGATCCATTTCTCTCCTTGTGTAAATGCACCCTCATCTGCCTTTCTCATTATGACAATGTTGTAAATTTATTACTTTACTTGCAGGTACTCAATGACACCTTGTACTCTGAAAGATACAATTTGTACCAAATGCTCCATTAAAACAGTTTCTTTGATATATGTTTTCCCATTAACGCTGTTATACTGTATTACTGGTAGTAATCTAGTCACAAATAAATTAGAAATGTCAGCATAAGATATAAGGTGAGAGAACTTGTTTTTTAATTCAGAAAGAAATTCTTGCTTGAAATGATTAAATTGGAGCCACTGCCAAAATCACAACTCAAGTCAGACCATGTTTCAAGATCTGCCAGAGGGAAAAAATTGAAGATGATGAGGCTAAGACGTGGTCCTGGAATGCTTGAATGTGTAGTCGACCTCTCAGACCATGAGGCTATCAGCAGTTACCTGTGATAAGAGCAATTTGGCTCTTGGTATGTATCTTCACTGACGATCAATAGCCTACTGGTCATTTCAAAAGAAGCTAAGGAGGGTTATATTCTCGGACAAATCAATATTTAATCCTCTGAATCTTGAAAACTACAATTCACAATTGTCTTGCAATAAATACAGGCAATTGGCTAGCCTGAGTCAACATCTCGTGAAGGGGCAGACTCCCCAATCAAGTTATTTTTTTCAATTACTACAGCGATTGACAGGTAATTTATTAAAGATAATGAAGATTGAGATCTGAAAAACCCATCAGGACCCGACAAGTTGAGTGAATTCAAGCTGAACCAATTTTTTCAATAAAATGTGCACTTCAACTATCCTCATGTTTACAGGGATCAGAGAGAGAACATCAGTG
This sequence comes from Lepturacanthus savala, assembly GCA_030544235.1. NCBI lineage: Eukaryota > Metazoa > Chordata > Actinopteri > Scombriformes > Trichiuridae > Lepturacanthus > Lepturacanthus savala. Next base: position 3,554,230 of record CM060468.1, read on the forward strand.
ATATTGGTGTCTGTCTCTGGCTGCATTAGGAGTGCAAGGCCTGTGCTGAACTCTAATGAAGGCAGGCAACGGGACTATATTTATCAGACAACAGATCTACAGCCCAGTAATGATGACTATCTTTAGTTGGAGCATTTGGTCCAGCTTGACAGAAATTTATTGACTATGCAAAATAGCATCTTTTTAGTCCAATAACAATTACTGGTCTGTTGCATATGCCAAAAAAGCTTCTAGCTTCTCGCACAGATTTTAAAAAATACTTCTCTTGGCTCGAGGAAAGTTTTACAACCATAAAACATCCATTTATCAAAAAAAATCATAGAAGAAAGAGTCATAATTGGCTTGTTTCAACAACATCAACAGTTTTACAGAGGTCATTTTTACAGTGGTGGTCTATGGTTAAAAAAACGCTTGGGATTTTTGGCTGGAGCACCTCAAGGCTGAGTAGCAGTGCCTTATTTGGTTCTAGTAATGTATCCAACAGAACAAAAGGTTGACCACATTACCCTATCGAGAAAAATGTAGTAAATGTTCATTAGAGCTCTGTAAAAATCACATTTTACAGCACCTTTTTTTAACAAATCAAGTTTGAAACATGATTACTTTTGGAAATTTTGGCCTGCCATACAGAAAGGCAAAGCAAGCGTCCGGTCAATTTTCGGAATAATTATGAAGATAATTGTATTTTTAGCAACTAAAACACTACCATTAATCACTGACAGCTGTTAATCATTGATCCATGTCGTTCATAACTGGACCTTTTACTCTATTAACTTTGTCTCTGGTGTGTTGCTGTTGCAGCATGATTCTGACTATTCTTCATGTATCGAAGGTGCCTCCCAAGACACATATTCATCTCCAGCCACTGTAGGACCCTCCAGCAGAACAACAACTCAAGCTGTTCAATTCCAACAGTCCGAGAGTGTACTTTATTATTGTGGTGTGGCTCTGTTGCTTCTACTGTGTTTACTGAACCGAGGAGACAGAGAAAATTACGCCATATCTCCGTCTGGCAGACGAGAAAAGTAGGAAAGAGCTAAAAATATGCTTCAACTCTCTCTACATATCATCAGTCCATGATAGGGATACAGTTAAATAGTTGAAATATCCTGTAGGGGGGAAAGAGCTGATATCAGTGCTGTGATGGATGAAAAAGAGCAAAATTGGTTATTTTGGTGTCTGTGCAGCAACTCATTGACATTGGATGGGTGTAGAATCTTTGCAGTTACACATGCATTGCTCATATTTCCCTTTTATTGCTCAAATAATATAAAAAAACATCATCCACTTTTGTTTCACAGGTTACAGATTCTTTTCTGGACATTAAGATTCCTGAAATAGATGAAAAAAATAATATATAGCAGCAATTGCGCATTTATGAACGTGCATAATTTATCATCTAGTGTTGTATTTGCAAATCAGAAGTACCCTTTATTTTCATAAACTGTATAGCAAATGAAGAGCTCCATTAATTTTCATTTAGCTCTGCTGTTAATACAGACGTCAAAGAAAGAAAGAGACCAATGAAGCAAGAGAGCAAACCCAGGCAGGGAGTAAATAGAGGTACAGAAAACAGGAAATAATATGCATTATATGCTGTAATGTCGCATCAAAGAGAGAAGAGCAACAGAGATTCCATCCGATTTTCCGGCCTTTTAACCTCAGACAAACCAGTCTGAGATATTCAGGCTCTAATTAGTTCTTATAGATCCCGACTTGTAATACACCTGATGAATCTTGCTATATGGCATTTCTGGGACACTTAAACGCACAGATGAACCTGCTTTGGGATGTCAGAAGCTGGTTCGATGATCCGTAAGCTAATTGAGTGAGATTGCGAAGGGGGCAACACGGGAGGGTTACAAATTACTTTATTGACTTCCCCACGCTCTCGGCATTTTTGCGCAATGAAGGTTGTAGATGAAGAGTGATGTCACAATATAATGAGCGACCCGAAAAACAATAAGGGCGTGCATTTCATTGGATTATTGGTTGGGAATTTAGCAGCAGGTTTAATGAAGTACATCACGAGACCATCCCACATTTAGATGTTCACAGTAGAAGCTTCTCAATTTAAAGGATATATAGACATAACAAATACACGAAACACATTTCCTGTAAATTATCAATTTTCTGTTGGATAACAAGCTTTTTTTCTTGTATTTTGCACTGTAAAATAATGCATCTTGCTGGTACACACAGTTCCTGTGTCAAAAGATTCCATTCTAGTACCTGGAATCACAGTATGGAAGAGTATTGGGCCCACTGAGATTTTGAAATTAATTGTATTCATTCCACTCACTCAGAATTCTGACTTTAATCTCAGAATTCTTTTTTCCTCAGAATTCTGAGCTTAAAGTATTCTGACTTTCTTTTCTGATATGAATAAAAAAAATTCTAGCCTTCAATTGTTTTTCCACATTGTCTACAGTAAAACCTATACTTTTAAATTTTACAGTACCTATCTGGTAGCAATCATCCAGAAAGTTACTGTTTTTTGGGTTTTTTTACAATAGAAGTACTGTACTTCTATTTACAATATTATCTTAACTGTTAAATAAAAAATTAAAGTGTAAATAAAATAAAACCTGCAGATTTCATAGCAAAGTTTTACAGTGCCATTTTAACCTGAAGATAGCACTAAATAAGCAATCAAGCAATTGCTGAAATAATTCTCTCTAAACCACAGATGTGAACCTGCTGATGGCTCAAACAGACATCAGATGTCTATATAAAGAGTAATTATGGCAAACCTTCCAAATGCAGCCTGACTGCTGTCATTATTTGACGATTTTATCCCCTCTAGGCCACCGTCACATTCATCTTTCCAGTTTCCATACGTTTTGCTGAGGTGTCGCTTTTCCTACCAGCCTGCCGACAGCAGAGTGTCACATTTTTTGAATATAAAACCACTGTCGTGTGCTGATTTCATAGTAAGATTTCCCCTGTCACCATCCAGCTGCTGCCGTGTCTGTCCCCTGTCCTCCCTGCCCTGATTCTCCTGTCTGACCTGACTACCCAGGGCCTGAGTAGAGAGAGGACCCATGAAAATCCTCCAGGTAATTGGTGTCATAATTTAAAATGGTGTCATATATATTGACATATAACATCATGAGGGAATGAATTTTGTGCCTCAGTTCTATATTGGACATTCTGGGGGACCCCTCTTGAGAGCCAGAATATACAGAATATAGACTAAATGCATCAATTCAGGTGGTGAATCGATTTAATCTGATCTGATTTCAGCTTAAAGCTGTATTTATGCTGGTTTATTTAAAAAAAAAATCATGCACTTCATGGATCCTGTTATTTTATCCAGTTCTTAATGCGTTTTTATGGGAATGTGTCAAAGAAGAATTTCTGTCACCATTTGGGACAGACAATAAAGTATTCTATTCTATTCTATCCTATAGTCCCATTGACATTAAGGGTCCATCCACATGAATGCAGGTATTTTTGAAACACACAATTTCAAAAATACCTGCATTCCTGAGTCCAGGGTGATTTTTTTTTTTTCAAAAAGTGCGATTTCAACAGTCATGTGTGGATGGGAAAACCAGTTTCTTCTTCTTTTGGGGGGTTTTAAAATAGTTGGCATCCAAAAACATTACTGCCATCTGCAGGACGAGTACTTGCATTTCCTACTGTATATAATCCAGAGGAAATATGTCTTCCCCAGTGTGCCCATGCATATGTATATGTGTGTGTGTTTGGGGGTGGGCTTATGACTTGCTACATTTTCTATATATGAAAATTGCTTTATAAATAAAGATTGATTGATTGATTGACTCCCCTCCCACTTGACCCGAGTTCTGAAATGTTTTTCAGAGATTCCTCTTCCAAGCTGATCTGTCTGATCAACTTGTCTTTGGTAGACAAAAAATTCTGCAAAAAAGTAAAACACGTACCATGTCTCCACATTGTGTGCAACAGTAAACAGGAAGTTGTATCCATGGAGATGTGTGGGGTGCTAGCATGTGATTAGCTGAAATGTTTTTCCTCTTAGAAGTTCTATGCTACCTACTGCTTTTGGATATACATGACATTGTTTGAGACAGATTTTGTGGCTTTAACCGGGGGCCATTAAAGTTTGGTTTAAAAAGTACCCGTATTGGTGTGGACTAGACCTACAGGGCCTAGAATTAGGTTCCTGCAGCCCATATATGGGCAGCATCCTGGTCATCAACTCATTCCACTCACCTGCTCAGCAATTACACCTGCCTGCAATCTACTTTTTTTCTTGTCTTGGGTTTTCTTCCTCTCATTTCCTGTTTTATTTTGAAAATCCTAACTCCTGGTTTCAGAGCACTTTTGCTTCCTCGTTTGTCACCTGTGCATCTGCCCTGATCACTGATTGTCTCCAGCTGTTCCCCATTATCCTCCATGTGCTGAAATAGTCCGTGTTCCCCTTGTCTTATGCCAGTGTCCCTTAGTTGAACCCTGAGACCGGTGATTTTGTTGTTCTCAGTCATAGTTTCTGTTCATAGCTATTTGTTTTCTTCTATATAAGTGACTTTGATTTATGATAGAACTTTCACCTTAGATCCTCCGCCCTTTGGTGTGAGCCGTTTTGTTTTTTGTTAATTCCTTATCAGGTTAGGAATTCCTCCTCTCAGTGTTTGTGTTTGTCTTATTTTCTTTGCTTGTAGCGATTAGATTTTTTCCTCCTCTTGAAGTATTTTTTTTTGTTTTTCCCTTTTACTGAGATTTTATTATTGTGCCTCTCCTTTGAGAGCCACAATAGCTTCTCTGTAATTCCACAGCCATTCATTTATCACTCTGTTAAGAGGTCTGTGGTTTTTACCAATAAATCTGCTATCACTAAGTTCCCTTCCTGAAGTCCCGGTCTGACCCTTAGTATTGACGTTGCGGCTTTTTCTAGAGAAGGTTCCTCTGAAGGATGTTTTTTTTTGTCTGTGCTCTGTATTTTTTGGTGCATCACTCACTCTTTCCTCTCATCTCTGAATCACTGTTCCATCCTGCTCACCTCAGCCTGTCAGGCTGCAACAGCCTCCTCACACCCAAACCCGGATTTCCCTGCAACTCAAAACTCCATGTTCTTTAATAAATTTCTTTTCTCCTCATTACAGTATGTCAGCCTGCATTTTGGATGCACTAGTCCGGGAGTTTGACAGTCCCTATATTCTGTGAGCCATTAAATGAGAAGTAAAATATTCTCTGAAACAATCAGCCTGGCTATACAGGGTTTAAAGATGGAGATCCTGGTTCTGCATTTTAAAGTGATAGAATCCTTTTTTATCTACAAAAGTCAAATTTTGTTTTGTTTTTCATCAAATAATTTATTATTTTGAATTTTTATCTCAAGAAATCGTGAATTTTCTTTTTACATCACAGGTTTGATATTTTATCTTAAATTTTTCCAATTTTATCTTGTTTTGAGAAAACAATGAAATTGTTAAATTTTCTTTTTTATGTCCTATTTCTTCATTTTTATCTCAGGTTTTTGTCTTTATCCCCATATAATTGTCCTTTTTTCCCTCATAATTTCAACCTTTTTATCTGTTTGTATATCAGTTTTGACATTTGAGCTCATATTAGTTTCAATTTAATCAACAAGTTTAAATTGACCAAAATCCAGAAAAAATGAATTAGAATGAAAGATAAGAAGATAAATCTAATCAATATTGAACAAATTGTACCAAACACCAAAAGAAGATATTTTAACCTGTTTAGATTGTAAAACTGAGTGTAGAACAGTTTCTGGGACCACTAGAAAGTCACCCTTTATGATATTTATAGGTTGTAATTAATATATTCCAAACATTTATTGGTTCAGTGATCTGGAACCTATAAAGTGTTTCACAGTTGCCTGTTGCAAAATTCCCTTTGGTGATGACATTTTCTATTTGGTGTATGAATTTAGTATGAATGGAGGTGATCTCAGATCAGATGTGGGTCCTGTAGCATGGATGCTGCAACATCTGATGCAGCATCATGTTGTGTAGATGCAGCATCATGTTGTGTGGATGCAGCATCATGTTGTGTGGATGCAGCATCATGTTGTATGGATGCAGCATCATGTTGTGTGGATGCAGCATCATGTTGTGTGGATGCAGCATCATGGTGTGTAGATGCAGCATCATGTTGTGTAGATGCAGCATCATGTTGTGTGGATGCAGCATCATGTTGTGTGGATGCAGCATCATGTTGTATGGATGCAGCATCATGTTGTGTGGATGCAGCATCATGTTGTGTAGATGCAGCATCATGTTGTGTAGATGCAGCATCATGTTGTGTAGATGCAGCATCGTGTTGTGTAGATGCAGCATCATGTTGTGTAGATGCAGCATCATGTTGTTTGGATGCAGCATCATGTTGTGTAGATGCAGCATCATGTTGTGTAGATGCAGCATCATGTTGTGTAGATGCAGCATCATGTTGTGTGGATGCAGCATCATGTTGTGTAGATGCAGCATCATGTTGTGTGGATGCAGCATCATGTTGCGGGGATGCAGCATCATGTTGTGTAGATGCAGCATCATGTGTAGATGCAGCATCATGTTGTGTAGATGCAGCATCGTGTTGTGTAGATGCAGCATCCTGTTGTGCGGATGCAGCATCATGTTGTGCGGATGCAGCATCATGTGTGGATGCAGCATCATGTGTGGATGCAGCATCATGGTGTGTGGATGCAGCATCATGTGTAGATGCAGCATCATGTTGTGTAGATGCAGCATCATGTTGTGTAGATGCAGCATCATGTTGTGTGGATGCAGCATCATGTTGTGTGGATGCAGCATCATGTGTGGATGCAGCATCATGTTGTGTGGATGCAGCATCATGTGTAGATGCAGCATCATGTTGTATGGATGCAGCATCATGTTGTATGGATGCAGCATCATGTTGTATGGATGCAGCATCATGTTGTGTAGATGCAGCATCATGTTGTGTAGATGCAGCATCATGTTGTATGGATGCAGCATCATATTGTGTAGATGCAGCATCATATTGTATGGATGCAGCATCATGTTGTATGGATGCAGCATCATGTTGTGTAGATGCAGCATCATGTTGTGTGGATGCAGCATCATGTTGTATGGATGCAGCATCATGTTGTATGGATGCAGCATCATGGTGTGTGGATGCAGCATCATGTTGTATGGATGCAGCATCATGGTGTGTGGATGCAGCATCATGTTGTGTGGATGCAGCATCATGTTGTATGGATGCAGCATCATGGTGTGTGGATGCAGCATCATGTTGTGCGGATGCAGCATCATGTTGTATGGATGCAGCATCATGGTGTGTGGATGCAGCATCATGTTGTATGGATGCAGCATCATGTTGTGTAGATGCAGCATCATGTTGTGCGGATGCAGCATCATGTTGTATGGATGCAGCATCATGGTGTGTGGATGCAGCATCATGTTGTGTAGATGCAGCATCATGTTGTGTGGGTGCATCTTCATTCTGTGTGGATTCAGTTTTATTCTGTGTGGATCCATCAGGTCCTTGTGGGTTTCCAGAGGTTTAGAGGGTCAAATGAATGCAGCCGACTACACATAAACCTTTTACAGTCGGCAGGAAATCTGCTACTTGTCCAGACTTGACCACAAGGATGCCTTAAAGACAACAATGGAGAGGCTGAGTGAGAGTCAGAGTCAATCGATGATCTGTGGCTGGTCATGAATAAACTGTTTGCTCAGCATCCTGACGGAGTTTCAGCAGTTTTGCAAAGAAAAACAAGGGAAAAAAACACAAAGCTGACAGTTACATCCACATAAGGTGCAGTGACTAAATACAGGATCTGAACCTCTGCAAACACATATTTTCTGTTTGAAATTATATAACTCTGCAGTGCTTTTATGCTCTTTATTGGTCATATTCAGACGAAACACACTGATATATATTTATTCATAGAGAACATTTCACATGGCAGACATGAACTCAATGTGTTTCAAATAAAAGCAAAAAAGAAGCAGCACAACTGATGAATAAAATTGGTAAATCATTCATTAAAGATTCATAAATCTGTTTTAAATTCTGAATGGTGCCTTGTGCTATTATGAGCACAACAAATCGTTAAATAAATAAATTATATAAAAAAAAACACTGACAGAAATTTATGCAGTGTTATATTTTGGCTTATGCAGTAATTCATAGTAAATAACTGGCAGCAACTATCCAGATAGATACTGTAATGATTTTAATATTGTACTTCTGTTTTACTATGTGACTTTACTGCAAAATAAAAGGGACAAAACAATTAAATACTGTGACTCCAGTTTTATTTACAGTATTATGTATTCGTACAATAAGTTACTGTAATTATTTTTATAGTACTGTACTTTTGTTTCTTACAGTATTATGTCTTTACTGTAAAATATCTATTAAATATTGTTATTTCAGTCGTATTTCCAGTGTTGGGTGATTAACTGTATTATAATATAGTAATTACTGTGATTTTGTGACTACACAGCATTATCTCCTATAATAATCATTTACAGTAACGTCCCCGTGTTTAAAAGCAGGTTTCACAGCAAAGTTTTACAGTGTGATTTCTCTCCGTGTCATTTATTCATTTACTCATTCATAAACTCGTCAGTCCAGCTGCTGGTCAGCAGCTGCTGCTCCTTGACGCGCAGACAGATGTTTCCCTCACATCTGCGGCGTGTCGCCATCTGAACGAGGCGCAGGGAAAACCTCCCACAGTTAGCTCTCCTCTCTCTCTCTCTCTCTCTCTCTCTCTCTCCTCTCTCTCTCTCTCTCTCCCTCTCTCTCCCTCCGCAGCCCGGTGTCCGGTCTGGCCGCTCCAGGCTGTCTAGGAGCCACAGCTCTGCACATCTGGAGGAAGGTGGGGAGAGGGATCCGGGGATGAGACTAGATCCAGAGGTGTTTTTTTCTCCTCCTTCAGGCTGCGGCAGGAGCCCGCATTGCAACACGCACAGGATGCTGAGGACTGACTGGCTGTTGAATGTCTGGGGAGCATCGCTCCGTCTGCGTTTCGGCGTTTGACGCGTTCGCGGACGCGCGGATCAGCACTTAGTTGCGCAGTCACGCGTTTTGGGAAGACGAAAAAAAAACCGACTCTGCGCCTGCGGTGCGGACACAGGCTGGGTTTGGAGAAGTTGGACTGTTGCATCCCCGCCTTGGAACGACGGGATCCGCAGAATCTCCGGGAGGTCCAAGTTGACGCGGAGGATGAACAGTTGCGTTCACTGAAACTTTGTCTTTGAACTTGCGGGATTCTGAGGCGTCTTCCTCCTCCTCCTCTTCCTCCTTCCTCCTCTTCCTCCTCCTCCTCCTCCTCTTCCCGCAGCGGGGATGGAGAGCTGCAGGTGACTGGCCGCTCTGCGCCGCTTCAGGACGCCTGCTGGGGATTTACTGGACCCACTGGGACGGCCCAGGGCCCCCCCGGGCAGGATGGTGAGTAGGCTGCGCACTGCGCGCCCGCATGCCAGAGGAGAGCGCGCGCGCACGCACGCACACATGCTCAAAAAAAGGGGTCTGGTTTTGGCACGGCTGGCTCAAGACGGGCTTTGAAACGCGCTGTGTTTTAATGGGTGAGTGATCAGGAGATGGACGCGCAGGCGCGCGCACACACGCTGTTGGCACAATGCAGGATTTGCCACAGGTTGAGCGCGTGAACACTCCACAGGTCCCCGGCCTGTGCCCGGATTGTCCCACTAGAGGGCCCAGAGCACCGCGCTGCAGGCCTCACACATCTAACCCCGCATGTCAGAGGGAACCAGTCACACACTTCACACACACACACACACACACACACACACACACACACACACACACACACAGCAGCAGCACTGCAGCAGTTGGGGGGTTTCTGCTCCTTATATATGCAGCGCAGTGATTTCCAGCGAAGTCACATCGATCTGTTGCATCAGCTGGTTTTACATGGATCAGGTTATAATATATAGCTGATGTATGATGCATATAATAAGTGGATGTGGTGACAACTGCTTAGAAAGTGCAGATGAGTGTGATGCAGCAGCAACAGTTGGTTGTTTCTGCTGTGGAAAGTCTGGGAAGAAGCTTGTGAGACACGGATGAAATGAAGGTCAATGACACCACTGGAAAGATGTGATTCATTAAACTCCTTCATATCTTCATTATACTGCTGTGATGTTGTTGAACTAAGAGTTTATCAAATCTATCAGTCCATGCTGAGGCTTCCAGATGTTTGATTACAATTGGTGCGGAGGGATTTTGGAGATCTGAAGCAACATTCTGTGTCTTATGTCTAATTTTATCTCAAATAAGTGTAATTTAAAGGTAGAACCCATTTTGTTTTGGAGATAAATGCTTTCTATTTCTATCACAAACATGCTCTATTCTTGATTTCATATTATTAATATCATTCACTTATATATCACTTTTCCTAGAGCTCAAAGACACTTTACAATGGAACTTTACACATGATTATATAATACCATTGTAAAGTGTCTTTGAGCACTAAGAAAAGTCTAATGAGCAATAAAACAGTGTAAGACATGGTAAAGATGATGATAATATAATGTATATAGACAATTTTCAAAGTAAAAAGACATAACTTTCTATTTTTGACGAAGTATGACATATATAAAATAGAAATTAAACATGTATCCTCAATTTTAGAATTGTTTTTTGGAAAAAAAATGTGTATAAAACAGCTCAGAACAACAACTTTGTGAAGTAAAATCATGATATTCATGATTTCTGTTTTCATGAATAATTAAAACTATATGCTGAACAGAGACCAACTCTACTCCATTTACTTATCGCCCTGTTAAAATTATGACATACATTTTTGGGAAAACACAAGAAAACTATATCAAATGCAGAGAATATTATATTTCAAGGTCTTCACAGTGGATGACTGTGAACATACATAGAACGTTGTGATGTCACTTATGTAACATTAAAGAATAAAGTGACTTTAGGACAATTTGTGATTTGTTATTCAACTTTAACCCTGGTTTAAACTGTCCTTTCATTCCATAGTGAAACTCTAAACTTACATTAACCTGGAGTTAAATTAAACTAATGTCAGCTCCTTTTTCATCACTTTTCCAGCTTCTTCTTTGTCTGTTTTTATTAAACGTAACTCATCTCCAACGTCCAGTTTTGACGACTTTTTAAAACGTTGAAAAATGAAGTGATGACACATGTTTCATGGACTGAAGATCCTGGAACTTCCTTTATTTCTTTATATTTGGCTGCATATTTATTTAATTTATTGATATGCACAGCACTTTAAGAATAACTTGTGAAATTTAGACTAAATTATTATAAAACATTGCAGCCTGAAGCCTTTATCACTCACCAGTAGAAATTGATTCTAGAATCATGTTTAGAGCTTCTTCTGCATCATAGATTCATCATGAAAGCTTGTTAAATTGCCCAAATCAAGAAATTTTATCCTAAAATGTTGACTTACGTTGTCTTAAGTAAAAATGTCCATTGTCCTATAGGACATAAAGAGTCTGATCCTTTCAACTCAGGATTAAAGTGATTTTTCCAGATGTGGCAGCATCATTAAAAGATGATTTAGGACAAAAACTCCATAACGCGGGGGCGACACGGTGGCGCAGGGGTTAGCGCTGTTGCCTCACAGCAAGAAGGTCGCAGGTTCAAGACCTCCTTGGTCCTGGGTCTGGGACCTTTCTGTGTGGAGTTTGCATGTTCTCCCCGTGTCTGTAGCTTCCTCCCACAGTCCAAAAACATGCTCAGGTTAATTGGAGACTCTAAATTGCCCGTAGGTGTGAGTGTGTGAGTGAATGGTGTGTGTGCCCCACGATTGGCTGGCGACCATCTGGGGTGTATCCCTGCCTCTCGCCGTAACGCACTGGGATAGGCTCCAGCAGACCATGTGACCCTAATGAGGAATAAGCAGGTATAGAAAATGACTGACTGACTGACTCCATAACGCCATTATTTTAATAGGATAACTGTATCATGGCTTCCATTGTGTTACAAGGGTGAAACAATTAACTGAGGCAGAAACCAAGTTGGCAAAGAGCTGCAGGGGTCAGTCAAACACAAATCGAATGAAGATCAGCAGACGTGTGATCAATGATTCTTAAAAGTTCATCAGTCGGGAGTCGGCCTCGTTGAAGCAGGATCAGAGGGAACGTGGTCCGGAGGCGGCCGCGGGTCGCAGGGATGGATGTGGAGTGTCGGGGAGCGGAGAGCTTCCGGTATTTAATATTGATCTCTGAATCTCCGCCTGGCTTTGATGGGCTGAGACAGTGAAACAGCGAGAAGGGAGTGAAGAGGAGATCTAATCACACGTTTAGTTCTCCTGTTAAAGCGAATGAACTGAAGAAAAAGGAAAAAAAAGCGGTTTTAATGAGGTTAATCCATTTCAGTCGGTGGGTGGAATTTAAACATGAGTATTAAAGTGAGATTGCCTTAATTGTAAACCGGTCTCTAAAGAGTTCAGCCAAGCAAAGCGTTTAATGTGTGTGTGTGTGTTCATACATGTGTGTGTTCATTCTGTGCATCTGTGTGCATGTGAAAAAAAAAACACATTCTGTTCAATCTGTGCACAACTTGGAATTCCTGCCATGTTGAGCAAATTACTTTTTTTTTTTTTCCCCTGTTGCCGGGACACTGATGGTATAGTAATGACATGCAGAGGAGTTTTATGTTCGCCAGGATGTGGCCAACAAGTCCAACTCTGAGCCAAACAGAGCACAACTTTATGATGCAGGAAAGCTGCTTTGGGAAATATGTTTTTAACGGATCCATAATTTACACTTTTCCTGGGTTTTATTTGAAGTTGTAACGTCAGGAATAAGATATTTGTGGGTTTTAAGAAGCGAAAATCATCTCATTACAGTTTTACATCTCCTCTCTAGCCTGGAGCCATAATAAGAGCAGGTTTTTTCTGTCTCATTAATATTAATGATACTCGACTCTGATTGGCTGATTTGAATGAGTGTGCATGAGTTTTTTTTAATATAATGGAACAGTATTTATATACACACAGACAAGTGGAGTAGTTTACAGCAAAGAGGCCAAAATAATGAGCTGAAAGACACTAAAATATGTCAAATATATGTGTATAATTGTAGAGAAACTGCAGCAATAAAACACACATGTCAAAAAAAGTTCATCTATCTTGTATTTGGTATTTTCTTCTTGATTTTTTTTCAAATAATTTTGATATTTGATCTCATCATTTCGATTTTTTTTCTTTTTTTTATGTCATTTTCAACGTTTATCTCATACAAAAACAAGACAAAAAATCTGGAAACATGATAATTTGAGAAAATATAAGAACATAACATAATTGTACTCATTATTTGACTCATTGTACCAAAACAAAAAAAAGCAAAAAAAAAACAATAGCTTCAATCAAAAAATATATATATTTTCAATAAAAACACTTTTTTTCTTTCAGTGAAAAGGGGATTTCTTCCATCGGTGAATTCAAAAATATAACAGAGACTTAAAGAAATGCATTTGAACACTTTTATTTTATTACTTTTAGTTGTTAGTTGTTCTTTGCTCTAAAATAATTTTCAATAAAAAACAACAACTTGAATACAAAAATAAAAATGAGACCCCAAAAGTTGCATTTCAAAATTTGAAGTCAATCTTTATCGATTGAAGAATAAAGACACAAATCTAACTCCATACAGTTCTATGTCCAGGACCAGATTGTAGATCTTGCATGTACACAACAGTGTTCAAGCTCACTTTTTCCATCACAGATTCTATGAGTTTAAAACTGTAAATGCCTCATTAAATCTAGATTTAAAATAAAAAAAAGTGACTTGGCTTCAAATGTCTTGTTAAAAAAAGCTCCAAAGTACTAGATCCAACCCAAGGCCAAATCAAGACTAAAATTGCAGGTACAACTGAGACATGACCACTAAATTGTAGGCCAGGATTTGAGACTTAGTCCTGGCAGTCTTATCAACAACACGGTGCCAAAACAAATCAGCAGAGTATCTCCTCAGCCTGAGAGATCCAGACGGATCCTGACCACATCCAGACACAGTCCAGAGCTGCCAGAGAGGAAGGACGGCACAACGAGTCCTAAACAGGGGCGAGATGATACAGGCCGAGCCACGGTGGATGCTGAACGGCTCTTAAAATGTGTTTAAAACAAACGTGAGGGATATTACAATAAGAGGCGAGTTTATTCTTCCTCCAAGACGATGATTTATGGTCAAACAGAAGCTGTCAGAGACAAAGTGTCTGACACTGAGAGACTGAGGGGAGTGGAGAGGAATAATAATCCTGTTATTGCAGAAATTACAGTGCACTTTAGCACGTTTTGGCTCCGAGAGGGCACTTTAGCATGCGTTTAGGCTGCTATGAGGGCACTTTAGCACATATTTTGCCTCCTAGAGGGCACTTTAGCACATGTTTCGGCTCCCAAAGGGCACTTTAACATGCATTTTAGCACCCAAGGGGGCACTTTAGCACACGTCTGGCTCCTAGAGGTCACTTTAGCACATTTTTTTGGCTCCAATGGGGCACTTTAACATGATTTTTAGCATTTCAGCACACATTTTGGCTCCTAGAGGGCAGTTTAGCACGTTTTGGCTCCGAGATGGCACTTTAGCATGCGTTTTGGCTGCTATGAGGGCACTTGAGCACATATTTTGCCTCCTTAACATGCATTTTAGCACCCAAGGGGGCACTTTAGCACACGTTTGGCTCCAAAAGGAACATGATTTTTAGCACCTATAGGGCACTTAAGCACACATTTTTGCAGCCATAATTCCAATTTAGCATGCATTTTGGCTGCTCGAGGGCACTTTTGCACGTGTTTTGGCTCCCAAGAGAGCAATTTAACACACTTTTTATCTCCTAGAGGGCACTTTAGCACACATTATGGATCCTAGAGGGCACTTTAGCATGTGTTTCGGCTCCTAGAGGTCACTTTAGCACACATTATGGCTCCTAGAGGGCACTTTAGCACATTTTTGGGGCACTTTAACATGATTTTTAGCATTTCAGCACACATTTTGGCTCCTAGAGGGCACTTTAGCATGCGTTTTGGCTGCTATGAGGGCACTTTAGCACATATTTTGCCTCCTAGAGGGCATTTTAGCACATGTTTCGGCTCCCAAAGGGCACTTTAACATCCATTTTAGCACCCAAAGGGGCACTTTAGCACACGTTTGGCTCCAAAAGGAACATGATTTTTAGCACCTATAGGGCACTTAAGCACACATTTTTGCAGCCATAATTCCAATTTAGCATGCATTTTGGCTGCTAGAGGGCACTTTTGCACGTGTTTTGGCTCCCAAGAGAGCAATTTAACACACTTTTTATCTCCTAGAGGGCACTTTAGCACACATTATGGCTCCTAGAGGGCACTTTAGCATGTGTTTTGGCTCCTAGAGGTGACTTTAGCACACATTATGGCTCCTTGAGGGCACTTTAGCATGTATTTTGGCTCCTAGAGGTGACTTTAGCACACATTATGGCTCCTAGAGGGCACTTTAGCACACGTTTTAGCTACAAAAGGAACATGATTTTTAGCACCTATAGGGCACTTAAGCACACATTTTTGCAGCCATAATTCCAATTTAGCATGCATTTTGGCTGCTAGAAGGCACTTTTGCACGTGTTTTGGCTCCCAAGAGAGCAATTTAACATGCTTTTTATCTCCTAGAGGGCACTTTAGCACACATTATGGCTCCCAGAGGTCACTTTAGCACATTTTTCGGCTCCAATGGGGCACATATAGCATATCCTCACCACTGAAGAGGGAATTTTAGCATGTTCTGGCTCCTAGAGGGCACTATAACATTCTTTTTAGCTTCCAGGAGGGTACATTAGCACACATTTTTCAAATGCCCTCTAGTCTATGCCTAGTTCAGGTTGAGCTGATTAAACTATGTGTATGTTTTGCTCCTTATTTCAAACAAGTTCGTCCGAGTTTATTGCCTTAGTTAAAGAATTCAATTAAAAAAAGCATAAAGTCATCATCCAGCAACACATCAGCTCATTATACTCTTCATACATAATGATATGACATTTAAAGCTGCTGAGTAAATAACGATGGTGCTGTTTAAGTGCTGCTGGAGCCCTAAAACAACACGAGTAATCCTGCTGATTATTGCTACAGAAAGCTCAAAGCTCTGCTGTCAATATCTTCTCAAGGGATAAAAGATGTGAGGGTTTCCATTTAAGTCATGGTGACATTTTCCTCTGCGAGAATCTATTTCTTTTGAACTATTCACGCCCCAGGCCTATTTTTCAGTTTTACTGCTATAAATGATTATAAATATGGAATATCTTTACAACCACAAAGGTTATGTATTTTAACCTGGCATCAAAAGAAATCTACTATATGTGAGTGTGAGGTGACTGCAGACGAGTCGGAATCTATTTATGATGCCGTTACAGAGCAAATATAGTTGGAATATTGCATAAAAATCTTAAAATTGTGTTTTACTACAGATAAAAATGCTTTATTTAAACTTAGAACAAGACCAAACTGACCCAAATCAGGAAAAATAATTCAAATTATCTGCAATGCATAGTTCAATGATTAATAAGATAAGAGTTCAAATCAATTATTTGTCCATAAAATCATAGAAATCACACTGAGCCCTACTACTGATATTATATTAAACTATTTTCTTATTGTATTAATGATACATATTGATGCTGTAGCAGTAACATTGTGTTTTAATACAGATAAAAATACTTTATTTAATGTTGGAGCTGAGGTTTAATACTGTGATTTATGAATAAAACTCAATGCTGCCCCTGAATCTTAGGGCTTTAAGATTGGTTCTCATCATTGGCACCTCAGACCCTTTGATTAAAATAAAAAAAATAAAAAAGAAAGTTTGACCCATATTTCTTTTCTGCATTATTCTCTATTTCCCTGTGGACACAGAGATGTGACGTCTCCATCAGTTCTGTCCTGGAAGCCTCAGCTGCAGCGTTCCCCAGATTCCCTTTGAGGAGCAAGTGCATGAGTTTATGGGTAAAACCAACAAACTGCAGCCAGTGAATGTGAATTATTATTATTATTTTTTGTTTTATTTCTGCAAACATCCGCGCAGGTGTTGGTGATAAATGATGATTCTTTGTTTTTTTGTCCGGAGAGAAATCTTCTCTTAAGCAGAAAACTTGCAGGTAGACATGCACACAATGCATTATGGATTATAACACCTGAACACACTGGGAGGTTTGCAGTTGGACACACACACACACACACACACACACACACACACACACACACACACACACACACACACACACACACAGCCGTATAGATCAGAGAATCTTTATTTCTTGTAATTAAATCATCTCAAGGCTTTTAATCCCAGTAGAGACAAGTCAGCACATACTCCCAAGGTTACACACACACACACACACACACACACACACACACACACACACACACACACACACACACACACACACACACACACACTTTAGGTGCCTGTAGGTGTTCTAAACTACAGTTACTCACACACACACACCTGTGAGAGTTGTGCAGAAACAGGTGCAGAGAATGACGAGACGTTTTCTCCACACATCAGAGGCAGCAAGTCACAGCAGATTTTATTCTTTGTCTCAGGACTTAGTCCCTGATTTATCTGATCCACACGTTCAGCACTTCCACTGATTAAATGTCTTATGTGGATTAGCTGCAAAAAAAACAATCAGACCTGGCGTCCTGCTGACATCACAGAGAGGCTTTGGCTAAAAAGCAGGTTTGCAGAGTGACTCGCAAATGAAAAATGTATTTGGCAAAAGGGATAATGTCAGAAATGTCAAGTGGTGTAACCCTAAAGACTTGTTGCCAGATACTTTAACTCTCTATATATCAATTTTGATATTCTAGGTGAATTAAATATAGAATTTATTATTATTTTTCGGTCACACTATTTGACACATTCTGTGTGAATGGTACAAATGAACTACACGAATACAAAATGTGCATTTTGAGAGACTGTTCATCTGTTTTAAAACTGTAATTTGAAAAGTTTTTGACTTTCTCATCATCATCTCATCTACTGGGTGGATTAAATATTCTATTTTAGTTATAGTATTTGACATTTCGTATCAATAAAATCACACATACCATGAAATATTTGTAAGAACAAATAGTCTAATATAGTTTGAACACAAAATGTACATGAGTACTTTTCCTATTTGGTCGGAATTTTAATAAAATAAGTAAAAGTTCCCTTTGATATTACTAATAATGAATGAGAAGAGACACATTTTTGTATTATTTTAATATTTATTACCCCCAAAATGTATTAAATCCACTCTGGGTCTCTCACAGAATCCCTAACGTGACCCTTAGTGTGGAATAAACAGGTAAACTGAATGGATGGATGGATTTTAACACAATAAAATGTTCATATGTCATTTCATAATATGTGAGATGATTGTCTTTAAGGTAAAATATTTCTGACAGATGTGGAGCTTCATTCAGTCAAAGTCTAAACACCTGGAAACTCCTCAGCAGACATTTTAACATCTGTATAAAAATCCTCCATTAAAGTCTATGACACTGTATAACAAGAGGATTTCTGTGCTGAACTTATAAATCCCTGAAGGACAACAAACAATATCTTCATAACATCATTGAGAGACGAATAAAAAAAAAAAGTCAATATATTGAAAAAGAACAAACAAACAATATCCATCCATGCATTTTACTTTTGCTTCTACAGAGGTAACGAGTGACCTTTCGGAGCGAGGAACGATTTTTCCTCGAGCACATTTGGGGCTATCGCTCTGCTGATACGACAGAAAAGAGATTTGATCTGTAAATATGCAGTTATAAATCATTGCAGTGCAGCTGGAGCTGCTGTGGGCTGAGCTCTGCTGGAGCTGTGGTTGTGACCGTGGACTCTGTTTATTTCTGGGCTCTGGCTGCACTTGTGGTTGCCGCTATAATGCCATG
This sequence comes from Lepturacanthus savala, assembly GCA_030544235.1. Taxonomy (NCBI): domain Eukaryota; kingdom Metazoa; phylum Chordata; class Actinopteri; order Scombriformes; family Trichiuridae; genus Lepturacanthus; species Lepturacanthus savala. The sequence goes on from CM060468.1 coordinate 3,573,092, forward strand.
GATGCTACTCTGTCTTCACTAAACTCCGCTGCTCTCGCTAGCAAATCCACTTCATCCATCAGATATGTGATGTGTAGGATGAACAGTTGCTGCAGGAAGGGAGGAGGACTCGTGTTAGAGCTGAGAGGAAGATTCTCTGGAGGCTGAATGACGGAGACTTAATGAAAGTCTACACATCAGGTCGTGTGGGGATAATATTTGTGGTCGGACTCATTAGAGATGCATCACATCTCCAACATCATGCAAAAACCACAGAAATTAAAGAGATTTGGCAACTGAATCAAAAAAAGAGGCCAGTGCAGCATTGATAACCTGAGTGTGTTGCAGAGTTAAGTCAGTTTTAAACATTTAAAACTAAACAAAATAAAACACCGATAAAGATCATACCAGCATGAAAAACAATAATATTAGTAAAATAATACGTATTTATATTGATTATAGTAATTAATTCATTCATTGCGTAGGTAGACGTATAGATAATAGGGTTTAAAAAGCATCAACTTAACCTTTTACTCACACTGAACAAGAAAAACATGAACCGATTTAATTGAATTGTTTGAATTGGTAACAACTAAATAAATTAAATTATTGTAGTGACTCCAGCTTCTTAATTTAATTTCAGTGAACTAAATTTATTTAGGGGTTCCAATTCAAACAATTCAATTAAGTTGGTTCACTATATTCTTTTTATCAGTTCACTAAATATAGAACCACCTTAATTAAATTGTTTTAATTGGAAACACCTAAGTGAATCAAATTCATTTAAATTTAATTAAGTTGGAGTAACTCCTAACCGTATTAATTGAATTTCAATGAACTTAATTTACTTAGATGATACCAATTGAAACAATTCAATTAAGTTGTTTTGACTATTTTCTTTTTTCAAGTAAAAGTAAAAAAAAACTACTCAAACTATAAAAAGTAAAAGTAATTTAAGGGGAAAAAGCCATTCAAGTCAAAAACTAAGTACAATTCAATGAGGAATTTTAAAATTTTCTTTTATTTTTTAATAAATTGACTTATATTTGTGACACAATTGTTTTTTCATACAATTAATCCAATAGTCAGAAGAATTTTCTTGAAATATCGTATTTTTCTTATTTTTTACTTGATATTGGTCAATTTAGTCTTGTTTTCTTAAAATACGATTAAATATTATGAACTTTTTTATCTCAAATTCTTTGAAAAACTTGAAATAAGTAAAGTTCTTGCCCCCTTGTGACCCAATTGTTGAAAAACATGTGCTTCCAGTGCCCTGTTGGAAGCCAAAACCTGCGCTGAAGTGCCCTCGTGGAGTCAAAAAGCAGCCAGAACGTGTGCTAAAGTGCCCTCATGGCACAAAAATGTGTGCTAAAGTGCCCTCCAGGAGCCAAAACGCATGCTAAATTTCCCTCTTCAATGACAAAAACACCCTACATGTGCCCCTTTGTGTTCCTTTTCACCCCTGCCCTTCAAAAAGTCTGCACGCTACTCTCTGCCTCCAATTAAATCCTATATTTCAGTTTTCTTTTGTTATTTCCTTTATTAGGTTTTGTGCCGTTGTGTTCAGTTTTGTTTTATTTGACCATAAAGATCATATTTCATGCATGACAATAGATGTGCTTGAGTATTATAGTAGTTCAAATATTTCCCTCAAATAGCTCCCTCAAACACTCATGTGTTGAAAGTGAACAGTATGGGGACGTAACAGCAGGGACAAAACTGGACAGTGATGAAGATGAGGAGGATAACGAAGAGTCATCCTCCACCGGAAGGAACTTTACCTGACTTTATTAATTTGTCAGCGACCTGCAAAAAGAAGACATTAATCTCACAGATAGAGATAAGATGCTTCACACCAGCTCATAGCGGTTACAGGACTGAGTCAGTCCAATAAATCACGTTCACATACAATCATTAAACATGCATGCACGTGCACTTTCTAATATAATAAAATACAGTAAATTCATTCTAATACATGTCCCATCACATCATATTTCCTACTCACATGCTACTAACCCACACATGCACGGCATGTACAATCTAATTTGAAGTTAATATGGTTTTGCATTCACTGCTGACAGAGTGGATTTACTCAGAAAGCGTGTTTTCACATGGCGTGAGAAGCTGTAATAGTGTGTAATAGTTTTCACGCTGTCGTCGGGGAGCCTGTCCCTGTCTTTGATGGTTCTGTAGGAGGAGGCAGATTGGGTTTTTGTTTCGGGTCAGTGAAGTCGCCCCGTGAAACGGACCCGCAGGCTCTGATCGTCAGCTCAGCAAGACGCCGCACTAACTTCTTCAAGTTCTTCTTTCAAAACACATTTTTCAATATGGTTTTTTTTTTGAAGGTTGACTTGTTCCTTCACAAAGCCCAACTTACAGATTTTGCATTTTAGGCAAGCTACAGTGAAATATTAAACACTAACGGCTGAATTGAACCAACATACTCCACAGTTTTACCACACCTACAGAGTTCTAGTGTAGTGCCTGTAGGAAGTGTGTATTTTTATAGAAAAGTGGAAGCTTAAGTCGATTTTTCATGTTTAAATGAGGGTTAAATCATCTTAATAGACAAATTGTACATTGGCTAAAACATGGACATGCATTGAGATAAAAAGATACATGCAAATACTATAATTTATGGTGAAAGTGTAGATGTCAATCAACATATCAGTTTTATATTTTTGTTGATAGGACAAGTAAAATCAGACTTAATCTCTTACTTCCTACTTTTTCCTGTTTAGTGTAACAACCTGGGCATGTGTGTAGGACCAGATTCAGTTCTGTTAAATGATAGTGCTGGGATTTCCTGAGGGTCTGTGAACACGTCTCGGAGTAAGACCTGTGTTAGCATGATGAATAAAGTAGCAGCTAAACCAGCTAATGTCTTGCAGCGTGTGGTTTTTTGAGAGACGGGACAACAGAGCTTAGAATTGTAATGAAAGTGTTGGGAAGCAACATGAGGAGGAGCTGTGATACGGAGCTTTACACTGTAACTAAAGTGCTGCTGCAGGTTAGTGCCGTGATACGTGTACGTCTATGGGATTTTAGCTTTTAATGATAATACTGGTGTTTTGAATACATCAACTTTATATGTTGCAATAAAAGCACCTCTATTTGTTTAATCAGAAACATTTTCACCCATTGATGTCCAGATTATCGTGATGCTCATATGACGCTAACAAATATGGCTGCAGGGTGAAGCCATAAATTCACTTATACTCAAAGCTGTGTGGGGAGCAGATTTCAGGCTGCAGCAGTGTTGGGTAAAGATGTGATTAATTACTGACCTTTTATAATGAAGCTGTTTCTGTTTCACGCCGTTAACAAACCGTTGAAGCCACGGCTACTTCTGCCTTTTACAAAGTGTTGCATCAGGCTTTTAAAGGGAAGACGGTTAAAATCAGGTTCTGTATGAGGATGGATGAATTTTTAGTTGTTTTATACACTATGAATCTTTTTTATTATTATTTAGAATTACAGATAGAAGTACAGTAACTTTTAATTACTATAAATTTTAAGCTCATTGTCTTTTCTGTGTAAAATCTGTAACTTAAACAACAAATGTACCTTTGGCTACTAATAAAGTCATCTTAAATCTTGAATCTTGAACAGGTTTACAATGTATTAATGCTAATAGTGATGATTTTTATCTCTTTAGCACTTTTAAGACAGGAGCACAAAACACAACAGGACCAATTGCAAAAGAAAAATTAAGTGGGGGAAAAAGGCTTAAGACAGGAATTAAAAGCAGAGACAGTAAATTAAGCAGTTTATTTCACCTCATTCAGTTCCACTGCAGCGTTATCAATTTAATCCATGATTCCATCACGTCGGGCAGGTGACGTCTGTACTGAACATCAACCTGTTCGCTGGAGGCACCACAGGCACAATAAGATTCAAACATGGGCAACTTACCAAGCTCCAGGTGCATCCGTGGCTCCCAACTCATCCGGAACAAGGCCACTAATGGGGTTCTGGCTCAGGACTGGGAGAGAACAGGGGACCACAGTCCACATTCAGTTTCCTCTTGAGTCTTTTTCTCCAGGGGTGAAACAGGGTGACGTCCTGGGTGTGATACGACGAAGTCATCAAATGATCCGATCTGTTCCCTATTGGACTCATGCTGTTTCATCCAGGTCCGTCTGTGTTTGCTGGACTTTAAAGGGGATGTGAAAGAAGCTGATTGGTTGGTGCATGTTACAAAAATATGAATGAAATGCAGGTTAAAAAAAGAAAATAAAACCTAACTAGCTGTACCAGTATGAACATGCACGAAACAACACATATCCTTACCCTATTAGCATAATAGCTATAAGTCAGTTTTTGATGAAAGTGAGTTTTTGTCCTAAATCTATTGATGATGCTGCCACGTCTGGTAAAATCACCTTCATCCTGAGTTGAAATGATCAGACTCTTTATGTCCTATAGGACAATAAACGATTGATTTAGGACATTTTATTTTTTTTGCCTAAATAAGGATAAAATGCCAATTTATCAACTTTTTTTAATAGATTCTAGAATAAATTTCTATCAATTTCCTTCTATAATGTTTTATAGTAATTTTGGCAAGATTTCACAAGTTATACTTTCATAATAATTTAATACAAAGTGCTATGCATATCAATAAATTCAATAAATATGCATCCAAATATAAAGAAAGGAAGTTCCAGGATCTTCAGTCTATTAAACATGTGTCATCACTTCAAATTGAAAATTCGCAGGTCACATCTCAGGTTTCAAAAAGTCGTCAAAACTGGACGTTGGAGATGAGTTACGTTCAATAAAAAACAGGCAAAGAAGAAGCTGGAAACGTGATGAAAAAGGAGCTGACATTAGTTTAATTTAACTCCTGGTTAATGTAAGTTTAGAGTTTCACTATGGAATGAAAAGACAGTTTAAACCAGGTTTAAAGTTGAATAAAATCACACTAGAATGTTCAAAAACTGTCTTAAAGTCACTTTATTCTCATTAAAAGTGACACACAATGTTCTATGTATGTCCACAGTCATCCACTGTTAAGGCCTTTTTCATTGAAATGTTTTATAAATATAACATTGTCTGCATTTAATAAAGTTTTTCCAAAAAACAACATAGTCCATTATTTTATTAGGGTTACTGTCCTTCACCTTCCCAGCTACACCTGACTGGAACGTACCATCTGCTCAGGTAAATGCGGGGGGAGGTAGGCTCATACTGAGATTTGATGTAGATGCAACATTAATATAGAAATTCTTTAACACTGCTTGACTATAATGATTTCCTGTGGGAAAGACGTGCAGCCATTGCAGCAACTTACATGGAAAGTTGTTTTTTTTCTAATCAGCTCAGTGTGATTATCCCCACCTCAACCTGACAGTGATCTGCAGCTAATGATGAACACCTGTTGCCACTGTCTCAACAATCTTCCTCCACCATCACAAAACAAACACAACTGAAGCCCTTCAGCAAGATACAACCGAACACAAACCAGGACCCAGAGAAAAGCAGAAAAATCCAGATTTGACATTCTCATGGTGCTGTATTACCATGCAGCTCAGCTGTCCTCTATGCATCAGAGGGAATGGAAATGGAAAAGTGTTTTTCTCGCGTGATTTATCGCTGACTAACGCTCTTGCCAACGAAAACAAGACTGAAATGTTCGATCTCATCAAATACAAATTAACACAATGACATGACGCAGGATGTTGACTCAATGTCATTGACTTTCCAAAGTAAAGATTACAAAACCCTATAAATCACTTGCAGGGTGGAATTAGAGTTTTCATAGAAACCACCTGTGTTGTTTACAGTTCATAAACTAAGAGAATGAAAATAGTCGATGTTTTCACAGCAGACATTTAAAGCAGGAAAAGCTCAGTATAATTAATAACTTTAATATCAATTAGGTTCTAGTTCATTGAGACACTTAATGGAACTGAGCATTTTAATCTTATTTTCCTGCTAATGAGTCTCGAATAAATAAAGTCTGTTTTAGTCTAATCCCAGAAGTTATAAACTTTTCTCAGTTATAAATGTTCTTGGTCGTCAATGTCAAATCGTTTTGTACCTAATATGTTTTATTTAAAAGGAACCAATCAACATACAGCACTTTAACATGGGAGAAAGCCTAAGTTAAACCAGGAAAACACATCATCAACACAGAGAATATTATGTTTGTGAATCATTTCAATCATTTCATGTAACATTAAAGAATAAAGTGACTTTAGGACAATTTCTGAACATTCTAGTGTGACTTTATTCAACTTTAAACCTGGTTTAAACTGTCCTTTCATTCCATAGTGGAGCTCTAAACTTACATTAACCTGGAGTTAAATTAAACTAATATCAGCTCCTTTTTCATCACTTTTCCAGCTCTTCTTTGTTTTTTATTGAACGTAACTCATCTCCAACGTCCAGTTTTGACGACTTTTTGAAACCTGAGATGTGGTGAATTCTCAATGAAGTGATGACACATGTTTAATAGACTGAAGATCCTGGAACTTCCTTTATTTCTTTATATTTGGCTTCATATTTATTGTATTTATTGATATGAACAGCACTTTATATTATATAAATTATTAAATTATAACTAGTGAAAGTTAGACTCAATTACTATAAATCATTGCAGCTTAAAACCTTTATCACTCACCAGTAGAAATTGATCAGAGCTTCTTCTGCACCATACATTCTCGTTTCTTGAAGCAGTCGCCATCATGAAAACTGTTAAATTGCCAAGTTTATTTTGACTTAATAAAAAAAAAATGGCCGAAGTAAAATGTCCATTGTCCTATAGGACATAAAGAGTCTGATCCTTTCAACTCAGGTTAAAGTGATTTTACCAGATGTGGCAGCATCATCAAGAGATTTAGGACAAAAACTCACTTTTGTCAAAAAAATGACTTCGGCCATTTGTTAATAGGATGACAATATGCAGTGTATTACAGTATATATCTAAATCATAGCGGTAGCTTGTGTCGTCTAGATTATAATTATACAACAACATGACTGAACTCAATTACAAGAAAGGCCTGAATTCAACAGACCCAATATGTCTCTGCTACGTAATGACTTTGAAAACCCCGTGTTGCCTGTGACACAGGACGTGTTCATGCAGTGGAACAATGAAGCCTGTCTTGTAGCAATTGTTGCCAGAAGGACGGATATTTACAGTCAACATGAAGTCCTCGTCCAGCATTCCATGTGTCAGAGTGGATCCACACAGAGACTGTATATATACACAGCAGCTGTGTCCTTCACCATGGGTCTAAAGCAGAATGGGAAGCTATGACACTGCAAAAACTGAAATCTGAACAGGATTTTTGGTACATTTAGTCCAATATTGAGTAGAATTATCCATTCAGATAAAAGTACAAGTAATATAATAATATCTAATACAATAAACAGGGTTAAATTGACTAATATCAAGAAAAAAAATTAAATAAGTTAAATTATCTGCCACTTTTACCTCACTTTACTTTAACTTTCATACTAGTAGTTTTAAATCCAGTACTTAAATACTACTTTAATTTACTTGTCTTATTTTCTTAAAACAAGACCAAATCAGGACCAAACTTCTGCCAGTGAAATAAATGAATTCTACTCAATATTGGACAAGATATTTTCATCTGTTAATATTTTAGTTTTTGCAGTGTCACTATGAACCTACAGATTTCAGGTAATAATTAATAAAGTGCTATTAAAAGGTCTGTCACTAGACTGAGAAAACTTGGTGTTTTTCAGTATTATATAGTAATGAAACCATCCATAATTAATAAAAAACACCTTCAAAAGAAAACCTGAAAAGAACTAAAATTAAAATTTGAAGTTCATAATCTGGTTGAAAATGTCCGTGAACTGATGGTTCTCCAGTTGTTGGAGACTTTTCTAACTTTAGCAGGTAAAGAGTAACTGTGAGTGTTTGTTGATCAGTGCAATGCACAAAAAGGACTGGATATAAAGGGTGGAGGTGAATATAGATCAGATTGATTGATTGATTGGCTGATGGCTGATTATTTAATTGCTCAACAAATGTAAATCTTGTAGTGATGGTTCAAAATGTCCCGACGTGAACACAAATCACTCTAACAGCAATATAAATACCACATATAGCAGCGGTTTCCTCCTGGGACAGAAGAAGCTGCCGGGATCTGAATAAACAAATTGATTCGGCGAAGCCTTTTATACGATTAGTCACTTGTCGGAGGCTGCAGACGTGTCAGATCTCCAGATGCTGCAGGGTCTTAATGAACTGAAGCAGCTTTTCATACAGCAGCCGAGGACAGAGTGTGAGAATCAGCCGCCTTCATTAGATCACTGCTCATCATTTACTGACTCCAGCTTTAACTGCAGTGTTTGCTGTGCAGAGTTTAATTGGAATTAATTATTTATATTTGAAGCATTAATCTAATAGTTGTAGCACTTCAGTAGTCATTTGGTTTTGTGAGATATATATATATATATATGTGTGTGTGTTAGGAATATTCTTTTTTATTTATTCATTTTATTTTTCATTTGGTCTGAATTTTAATGAAAGAAGTAAAAGTTCCCTTTAATATTATTAATAATGAATGAGAAGAAAAACACCATTTTCTTTACTTTAATGTATGAGTCTCTCGCAATATCCCTAACTTATTGTGGGATAAAGTACAATTGATTGATTATTTGTTAAGAAACCCCAGGCCATCTCCATGGAAATTAAGTTTTATATATATATATATATATATATATATATATATATATATATATATATATATATATATATATATATATATATATATATATATATATATATATATATAATAAGAAATAAGCATTTTTTTTGAGAGATCAGTGGATTTTATACATTTTTGTGGTAATAAATAATAAATAATAAACTAATACAAATTTAGTTCCTTCCTATTCATTATTATTAATTATTAGTAATATCAAAGGAAACATTTACTTATAATACAGTTTTAAAACAATTTGTCAGGTCTCAAAATGTACATTTTGTGTTGATTCATGACATTTGTCCATTTGGACCATTTTGTTTCAACAAATATCACATGGAATGTGCAATTATTTGAGAGGAAATGTTAAATGGTGTAGCTGAAAAAGAATCATAAATGTTAAATATTTAATATTTAAACACCTAAAATATAAAACTAATTGTTCTTATTATTTTTGCATGTTTTACAATTTAAATATTAGTCAAAGACAGCACAAGTGAACACAACATGAAAGTTTTTATTATTAAGGGATAAAAACGGGAGGTAAAGGTGATTTAAAAAATTAAAACTGTGTTTTTATTGTTACTAAAGAGTTTACTACATTTGTTTCTGCTGTAGTATTGATGTATCAAATACAATACAAATAGATTTACAGCTGCTTTGTGGAACATATAATGGAAGCTGCTTGTCAACAGGCAGGTAGCGGAGTCTCTATTCACCTCCACTGTGTTGCTGTCTCAGGAGAATTACTGATGATTTATTCAGTGATTCGGCGGATGGAAACACAGCCTATTTGCATGTACTTTTAAAAGTTGCCTTGACGGCTGGATGAAACCACTGCTAACGACGGGTGTAAACACATGAGGAACAGGGCTGAAACAGTGTGAAGTCACACTGGAAGCTTTATGGAGTTTAAACCACAGAAAAACATCATTGCTGAGTGTGTGTTTATGCCCTCGGGTTGTTGTGCATGACTGGAAGAGTGAAACCAACCAACTGGAACTGAGTCGTATATTACTGTGAATGGACAGATTCCTGCACTGGCTTCTGCTGTTTGTGTGAGCACCTGCATTAATAATGTTGTGAAGAGTCAGGTCCCATATTTTCCTCTTTTTCCTGGGTTTTATTTGCAGTGGTGACATCCCTAACGAGAACTATTTGTGGTTATTTGTTCCAGAAATCATCTTATTATAGTTTTACATCTGCTTTCTCAAGATTCTCTCTGGAGAACCGGCCTTTTTTTATGTCTGTTTAGTTAATATTGACAAGTCTCTCCTCTGATTGGCTGGTTTTAATGGCTGTGATCTGAGGTGGGCGGGAACATCACAGTCATCGTTTATTTTTTTTGTGTCATTATAAAATAAGAAGGTGGTATTGGTTATTTCTATTTTTATGATTGATTTTGCCCATTTAATTATGTGAGAATGTTTCATTGATCTAATGCAACCAAGCTTTTAGAATATGTTTTTGTTGCAAAAGAAAAATAAATGCTTATTTCTAATATATATATATATATATAACTATTATTTTTACACTTATAAATTAACCTTACCCTCAAGCCATACACAATGTCACTGTATTTTTACAAGAAAAAATAAAAGTGAACCACAATTGCCAGTTTTTCACCATAAATTTGACAATATTTTCTTTTTTTTACTTTCACTATTTTAAGGAAATCTCTGATAATACTTTTGTACTTTTCTAAAGTAGGATCTTAAATGCAGGACTTTTACTTTTACTTCAATAAGTGATGAAACATTTTGGACACTAAAAGTCTTGTATTCCAGTGTCAAACGTTAGAATGGGATCAATCTTTTCATCTAACTTTGGGAAAGAATATAAAAAATGCTGTACCGTTCCTTTAAAATGGTCAAAGATTGGTTTTACAGTTCGGTCCAGAATGTGAACTGCAAATCTTTCATGGGAAACGTTGAATTTGATCAATGACGAATAAAACGTCAGACACCAAACACAGGAACTGGTTTTCCAACCACGAGTCGACACTATTTGTTAAAACCCAATGACCAATGACTAATTTCCCCCCTAACGTTATCCATATGTTTGTTATCGTAACCATGGCGACAATGGTCTACTAACCTTAAGGAAGTCATCATTTTAACCCCCCCAAAAAAAGCCACGATGACTCCCAAACCAACAAAGTGCTTATTTGTGCTTGTGCAGGACTTGTTCGCACTTGGCTTCAGGGCTTTAGTGAAGGTTTGGATCAGTCCATGTACGTCAGAGAGAGAGATTTATGAAGGTGGAGGGACAAAATACGATCAAAGGAGGAAACAGAATGCACGGTCGACATAGAGAAAGCATTCCACTGTTTTATCTCTCGGCAATCTGCGATTGACTCTCAAGGTTCTTTAGAAGACAGTCGCCCTCATTCATCAAACTATCGAGTAACGTCCACTTGCCAAACTCCAAATCTACCAGTTCAAACTTTGTTGGAAGGAAGATCTGATTCAAATCTGCTGAGAACATCTCTCTTCAAGGAAGTAATTGAGTTGCACTTGTATGGATAACTATTAGAATCATATAAAGATGAACTTCATGTAAGCCTAATTCTATTTACTAAAGTTTTCATGCATATAATTAGATCAGTTGAGCCACTAACAATCATCTTCTGTTTCTGATTTTTTTTTTCATTTTGTACTCTGCTTTGAAGAAAACAGCATTTTAATGACCAACAACTATAGAAACTTTTCACTGTGATGATAATTAGTGTAATTATTCTTAATTATTTGTGCTTTTTCTCATGTTTTTATCCTGTGGACCCAGGCAACAGCAGTTGTTGTTATGTATCGTTAGCATTTCCTGTTTCAGTGGTGTCAAACATGTGGTTAGGGGACCAGAACTGAACCGGCAAAAGGTCCAATCCGGTCCACTAGATGACTGTACAGTGTGAGAGATTATTTCACTCATTTAACTCATATAAGTCTAATTTTATTTTTAAGTTTTCATGCATATAATTAGATCAGTCGAGCCGCTAACAATCATCTTCTGTATCTGTTTTTTCCATTTTGTATTCTCCTTTGAATAAAATAGCATTTTAATGACCAGCAACTAATGCACAGGAAATACTTGGAAACTTATTTTTTTTGCATGCAACCTTTATTTTCTACTATCATGTTATTGAAATAAAATGTACGAGTGACATTCAGATTGTTTACTTAAAGTAGAAAATGACAGTCATAGACCTCAGCAAATCTATTTGCCTTTATAGGGACTTTATCGGGTTAATTATCTGAGAAAGTTTCACTAATCTGATGCAACCGAGCTTTTAGGATAATTTGGTTGTCTCTTCTTTAAAATCCCTCATGAATGAGGGCCGGCATCCTTGGCTGAATACAAAGTGTTGAGGTGATTATTCAGTCAGTGCATGCGATACAACAAATGCTCGTAAAGGATTGTTTGGGGCGATAACGTTTAATGATCACACTCATTAAGGGGGATGTTAAGTGCATTTTATGTTCAGGTTAAGGCTGAAATTGTAACTGGATGCCCGGGGCTCCTGTTGGACACTGTTGTAAAACTGTCATCACTGCAGCACCAGTCCACAGGAGGAAAGTAAAATATCCTCGAAATGATGTTGTTGAAAAATATGAGACTAAGGTGAGGGTTTAAAACACAAGACATAATTATACTTTCAACTTGTCACGTTATATATTAATATAAGACAAATATATCTCACTATTTGTTCTGTTTGAGACTTTTTTAAATCTTATTTTAAGCTATAGATTCCATTGAAACATTAAATTAAAGGTGCAGTCTGTAGTTTATTGGGGCATCTAGTTAGTGGTGAGGTTGCATCTAATTGAGTAACCCAAGCATGTAGGACAGGGGTGTCAAACATGCGGCTCAGGGGTCGGAAATGGCCCACTAAAAGGTCCAATCCAACCCAATGGATGACTGTACAAAGTATGAAATGACTAGTTTCTATTTCTTCACAGAAATGTTAGTTAGTAAGCATCTTACAGGGCTCAATGGATAAAACAGTTACTACTACTACTTTGGTAGTGGCTAATGGGAAACCGTATTAAATCAAAATAATCCAGTTATGTATTGCTGGCATTTCCTGTTGAAGTGGTGTCAAATATGTGGTTATGGGGCCAGAATCAAACCACCAATCCAGCCCACTGGATCACTAAACAAAGACTGACAAAAAAATGGACCTGTTCCTATTTCTTTCTAAGTCAGTGAGCATCTTTTAGGGCTGGGGGGATAAAACTGTGATGGTAATTAGTGTAGATAGTAATTATTCTTTATAATTATTGTTTTTAGTTGTGTTTTTTATGGTGTGGACCCAAGAAACAACAGCTGTAAAACTATTTCTAGAGCTGTTGTTTGGTTTGTTCTACTGTAGAAACATGGCGGTGCTTTATGGACCATTTTAACAAAGGTATAAATTGCACTACTAGATGCTGCTAAAGGCTACTAAATCATACAGACTGTACCTTTAATGACTTCTGCTGGGGTATATTGAGTAAAACTCACTGCATCTTTTAATAATTCTTGAGTCATAGTATAGAGAAATCTACTTTGCAGAAAACGTTGCGTTGACTTTGTGAGGCAGCTGAAGAGAATCTGTCTTTCAAGGCTTTATGTTATCCATGGTTCAGACTAATCAATGACTTGCATGATCTGATGATCATGAGACAACATCTCGCTCGGCCTGTGATAGACGGTGATTGACAGGTGGTTCATCCAATCAGCTGACGAGTTTTCCAGTCAGGCCAAGTTAATTTGTACTTCTACATAATTTAGAGGGAGATATTATACTGTTTACACCAACTTTTTAAAATGATGAACTTATTTTTTTCTTACTTTTTTGAGTTGTTAACAGTTCCACCAAATAAATAACACTGAGGGCCCAATTTTCACATATTTATCAGAAAAACTGACAGACGTTTGTGACAGAACTGCAGCTAATATAAGTCACAGGCACTGCAGATGTTTTTTTCTGCAAAACTTAATTTATTTTTACTATTTTAAGAAGATATATAGCTGATAATAATTCTGTACCTAAGTAGAATCTTAAATGCAAGATCTTTACTTTTACTAACTTCTTACTTCCACCACTGATCTATGGTAAATACAGTGTAAATTAGATGCATGGCAGGCTGTCTAACGATTTCCAAGCTCCATTTCATTTTATTTTTTAAATTGCCTCTGATTGTGAACCTAGTTCAACTCTATAATAAATATATTCTACATAAGTGGTTGCACTCTTGATCCTTTTCCCCTCAGCCTTAAAAAGACAAGGCATCTACAACAACACCTGCAGCTGTGTGAGGCTAATTAGGCACAGTGGTGCTTTGAATTAAATGCTGATGTTAGCATGCTAAAGTGCTCACGATGAAATGAACATGCTGACGCAGAGCAGATGCAAAGTTTAGCTAACAATGTTCACCAGTTCCAGAGTGTTAGCTAACATTGCATTGCTTATATTAGCTAATTTGCATAAACATGTCATTAGATTAGCGTGTGTTTAAATATTATACACAGTGTTAGCTTCAAACTATGTCTACTCCTAATCCTCCCTCATTAAACATTCAAGAATCTATAACTTCACACATTAAAACACATTTCCACATCACTTGTTCTGCCTCCAAACTAGTTCTGATGTCACAAATCATCCTTTTAGGTCTTGCCCCTTAAATGTGAAAGAAACAGAAGGAAACTTTCCACTTTTAGCAGCTCCTAATGTCAAACTCTGCTCATACATTAATTCTCTAAGTGAAACTCAAATCTAGGAACAAGAAGAATTTGATTTTTGAGTGGAGGGAACTTTAGTTTAAATATGGTAACTACAGCTCCCATGAAACTTCCCCAGCGCGGGTAGCTATACATGATAATTTAATATCATCCGTATCCATAATTAAACATCGCTTTCTTCAAAAAGTAATTTCCCCAACTTTTGATCATGTAAATCGCCCAAAAGCTTGTAAATCATTCCATGTTCTCGTCTTCATCTCTTCAACTCCTCTTCCGAACCCTGAAATGTCAGTTTCACTTGTGCATTCTGTTGCTGAACGGGTCATAACTTGACATCCTGGAGCCACAGGCCACTCTGCTGCAATTCTGTAGAACCTCCAGATGGCCCGTCTGCTGCTGCCTATAGTGCCTGATCATGCTCTGAATTATTAAATGTCTGCATTATAGAGAGAGTTCCTGCTGCAAAAAAAAAGTGAAAAGAATTGTGGAGCACTCTTTAATAGAATCTCTAGTAAACTCACAAATTTGATTTATATAGTGAGTCTCTTGATTCTATATTTGATGAGTCTGATGAACTTTATAATTTTATTGTTCTTGTTAGTTGTTCTTTAATGTATTAACCCATCGAAGCATCATATAAACCTTAAAGTCTGTGACTGCCATTTTATACTAAAATCCTTGAAATTTTACTCATACACCTTTATTTCTGACATGATAGAAGAAAACTTTTTACAAGTGGGAAGACAAACCCTCCCAGAAAGAGGCCATTTTATTTAGATTATTAAGATTAACACCCCTGACATGTATATATCTATTTAATCATTCAAGTCTCTATAATAATCCCCCAAAAAGAATTGGTACATGGGATAAATAGGATTTTTGTTTATGGGTGTATTTGTGCACGCAGCAACTATAATAGCCATTAAAATGTTATTTTCTGCAAAGAAAAGAGGACAAAATAGACTTGGAATATTGTGAAATTGTCTTAGTTTTGGGATAATTTTCTTTCTGGTCACTTATGACCTCAAACAGCCAACAGGTTTTACTATTTGTGACTGTATAAAACTTTTAAATGGTTTTAAAACAAATGTCTCTGGTAACCCAAAGAAATCTGTGAACAGTATTTCTTATAGTTAAAATAATTCAGAAATTGTGTTTTTCAGTACTCAGATTCAAGATGTATAACTTCAGATCAATGAGACATACAGACCATAAATAACAAATGGAAGTTCAAACCTGTAATGTTCACAAGAAGTTAAGTTGATAAGAGGTGATAATATATGTGTTATTACAGTTTATTTTATGATGAGTCTTAATGGAATGGTCAAATTTGAGCGG
The DNA here is from genome assembly GCA_030544235.1 of Lepturacanthus savala. NCBI lineage: Eukaryota > Metazoa > Chordata > Actinopteri > Scombriformes > Trichiuridae > Lepturacanthus > Lepturacanthus savala. Next base: position 3,588,820 of record CM060468.1, read on the forward strand.
GAACACCGAACTGATTAACATTTAATCTCTGTGCAGCAGCTTTAAGTTACCTGGTACTTCAAGGCTTAAACATCACAATTTGTAATAGGTTTTCCTACATTTACTCCTGTTGCAAACTGCTTCACTGTCAGGCTAAAGCGACTAAATTTAGACGTGGTGATGTGTGCTCATTTCAGAACGTCTTTTGAAGCTCTATGAGCCATCGCTCAACGTTTCGTCGTCCTGGAGCCAAAAATCTGCTGACACATGATTAATGTCTGTGTTATCGTCGCTAACCAGCACGGCAACTGTTCATCTGGCACTTGAAAAGATGTCAGGGAGTTGTTTTTTTTTTTTTTTGCTTTGGCATTCTCACATTCACATTCCAGCTGAGACTGGTCCAGAGAGCATTACCCAGCAAACAGTTGGATTGGATTGAGTTGGATTCAGTATCTGTTCCAGTGCGTTTCAATGGTTGACCTCAGCAGCCTGACGCCAGGTACAGGATTTACCTTTTTGCTTGTTTATTTCTGCCTCCATCACTGGGTGGATAGAAAACGGAATGCACACAAACACACACATGCTAAATATATGTGTTGTCCTCATGAGCAAATATCCACACTGTGATGTATACAAAGAAAAATCACACACACATCCTGCATACACAGATGCATCAATACAACAGGAGACATAACCATACACAAGCAGCTCAGGGGAATATGTGTGATATTTGCTATTTTCTATTCCATAATTGTTGATATGGCTCGTATTGTAATGGTCCCAGTGTACAATGGCTGGGTTAGATCTAGATATAGTGAAGCTGCCTGGATGCTGTTCTTTATCTGAGCTGGAGAATGGTTGTACAGATTCCCACCTCTCGTCTTTTGTCATTTTAGAGCGCTGATGTGTGAAATTTCTGTGATTGCTGTGTGATTTTGAAATTATTCTGAAATGAGACACTCCTCTGATAAAAAGCAATGTACTCTAAACTATGTGTTGCTTTAAAGCCATTCAGTCAGCGCTGCAGTGTGCATTGCTCCTTCTCAGAGATATTTAATGAAGGTAGCGGAGAACATGTTGCTCCATAATGCAAAAAATGAATTGAAATGACTGTGAAGCATATTCTTATCACAGTCTTCAAAGCATTCAGGGAGTCCTCTCATCTTCTATGGGGGGATATGAAATAGTTGAGTTTGTGTATTTGTGTGTGTTCGTTCTTTATTTAATTTTTTGCATGTACACAAATACATTACATCCAATACAGGAAGTAGAAAGTACAGAGTAAAATAATATCATGTAGCATAGATTTGAATAGACTCGCAGGTAGTAAAACAGACTCAGAACTGTTGTATGTGGCTACACACATAAACTTCTAACAGATGAGATTTATGCTGTCTTAGAAATTGTGTGGTTTATGTAGTAAATGTGGAGCCTGTTTCCAGATTAGAGTGTATATATAGAAGAGTGATATTTTACCAAAGTTGTTTTTGAATGTGGGTACTGAGTTCCTGTTCTGCGTTATGCTTTGGGAGTAAGTCTGTAATTGCCTGAGGGAAGTTATTATTTTCTATCTGAAAGTAAAGTTAATGGATAGATGATTTGTCAAATTCCAGAAGCTCAATGCATTAGAAAAGTGAGAGAGCTGTATAATGATGGGTCCAGAGGCCTATTGTTTCAGTAGTTTTCAGAACAGATTGGTGAACATTGCACAGGATGATATTATGTCATTGATGTATATTATAAATCAGAGTGGGCCTAGTATTGGTCTTGGGACACTCCCGCATCGCACACCTGGGGTGGAGATGTTTTCTGGCTGATTTGAACCACCTGTGATTGGTTAGAAAGTAGGATAAGCATCATGGAAAGAGGACGGTTTATTATGTAGAATTCGTTTATTAACTGTATCGAAGTCTGAAATCAATAAATATGGCACCAGCGAGACAGTATGTCCGTTTTTCAGTGATGCATGAACATGTTCAGTGAAAAATAGTTGTGCATTTAAAGTAAAACATGCAGAATGCAAACCAAGTTGAGCATAATTAAGAAGGTTGTTATTGCCTAGATGTTAAATAAATACCTTACAGATGTTTATTTCTAGTCATTTTTACAGAACTGAACAGAAATCTTTAGCTTTGCACTTATTTAAAGAGTTCAGAATGTTCGATGGTTCATTTTGAGTGATCTAGGTGAGTGTGTGTGTGTTTGTGTGTGCATGTGGTCTTTGTATTATTACTGTTGTGGGGACACAAATTTGTTTACACAATCCTGTTGTGAGGACTTGCCTCTGTTATGGGGACAAAACCCAAGTTACATAGTTTCCTCATGTAAATCATTAATTTTAGGGTGAAAACTGTAGGGTAAGGCATGTAGTGGTTATGGTTAAGGTTAGGATAGGAAATTAATTTAAAGCAATGTCCTCTGAAGTGATGGAAACACACTGGGCGTCTATGTGTGTGTATGTAAACTTAAATTAATAGATAAAAGGTCAGAAGTGGATTACTACCCGGTACTGGGATGCAGATGTGAGGTCGGCCAATGCTACAATGACACAGAACCCAAACTATTAAGTTGTGGGCTATAAAACCGAAACAATGAGCTGAAAGATGATAAAGCACTCAGTAGACCCAAGGGAAACTTCTGGACTAGATCACAGAGTCATTATATCCATTGTTATTTTACAAATTTGGATTGGAGTAGCTTTAAAGCCACTGGCAGTGAGTGATCGCCTTTTCTCTCTTCATAAATAACCAGGCGTCTCTATCACTTTTAAAACATGAAAGTGAAAATCATGACATTAGGCAAAACATGAAGTTCAAACAAGGTGAAAGTGATAGAAAATGCATCCCAACACACTTCATAATTCATCTCCTAATTGCATTGTGGGAGACAACATCAAAGGTCTATTTATTTGTTCGATCAATCTCTCTCTCTATCATGTGGAGCTGTGACAGAAATGACAGATTGTACTATCTTTTAAGTCTGGTGAGAAAAATGATAAACACAAGCTAGTTTACCTCCTCTCTCCAAAGTATTAGTCATTAATCTCAAAGTAAAATCATCAAATACGGGGTCCCCCAGGGCTCCATATTAGGACCACTTCATTTTATGTAAATGATTTCATGAATTCCTCTTGTGTCCTACTTAAGCTATTATTTACTGATGGTACAAATTTATTTTTAACACAAAAATGTTGATGTTGTTAATGTTGACATTGGGTTTCAATGCAAAATGTGTTGATTTTCACTCAAATAGAAATGAAACCCTTGAAATAAACATTTAGGTTATTAACAGGGTAAAAAACAATAAATTCCTAAGGGTAGAGACTTTTACTTCTAACCCTCAACCCTTCTCAGGCATTTTCATATATTTATATATTCATTTTATCAACTTTGTTTTATTTGTTGGTCATTTGGGCTGTGTTATTTCTTTTATCATGATTTTTGCAGAAACCCTTATTTTTATGAATTTTTAAAATCTCTCTCTCACACGCACAGTAAAGATGTCAAATATCACTACTTTTCTTCAGAATGAAATGCTGACATTATAAAATGCATGGCTTTATACAGTAATGGCAGTGAGATTAAAAAATGTGGTTATAATGGAAGTCAATGAGTCACTTTTGGCTATGAAGGCGTCCAGATGGAGTATTTGGCACTACATGAAAATACAAATGCAATCAAATCAATTTTGTTGCTAATCTTTGACAAATCCAAGTCTCTAATCACCACCAAAGTACCATCCTACTACCATTTATCATATGGAAAATAATTAATTTTCTGTATTTTTTGCACAATAAAATTCAAATAGATAAACTGCCATTTAAAGGGTTATAATCCTAAAATGATAGAATATTTGATGTTTAAGAGTAGATAAGTTGTTGAGATTTATGAAATAAAAGAAAAAACATATAAGTATAATGATTTTAAAGCAGATTGTATGCAGACATTTTTGCTAAAAAAAAAGAGTGCAAAATTCAAAGAAGGTTAATCAGTCTTTATTTGAGCCTCATATATATTATTATTATATTATATGGTGCAATACCTTTCACTTATCTTAAGAAGTGTCATATAAGGGGCCAATCTCTCTTCTAATCCTCTATTTTACAGTGATTGTCTGAAGCTCACTGGTATAAATTACCTTTATGTGTCTTCAAAAAGAGCTTAAAACAGCTGTTACAATATGTGGAAGGTGCTATGTGCCATAAACAGCTTGGGACTTCTAAACTGACCCAGAATCCAGTATTTATTTTATCTCCATTAAACCAATGTTGGACTGACAGAATAAATATTTGTAACAATTTATTAGCGTAGGGTTAGCTTAGTCTTAGATAGTTCCAAAGCTATAAATGTTATTGTACATTGCAAGCATAGCACTTTTAAATCAGAAATCATATTAACGTGTCAGCATACATTTGTTTGAGAAATGTGTTTAGCATCTGGGCTCTTGGGTAGTTTATTAAGGTGTCCCGTCTCACATATCTCCATTAATATCACTTTTATATCACTTGTACTTGTATTTTAATTGATTTGTGTGTGAATAAACTGAAGTGAACAGAGTGTGTGTGTGTGTATCTGGGCCATCTGTACATATCCGACATAAGGGGTCAGTGTTGCAGTGTGGTGCGGGCTCCGTTCTCTCTGTATGAATGAGCCTGATTGTCTCAATCACAGAATCCTCTAGTGCCAGATAATCCATTTGTCTGGCAAAATTTAGAACCGCTTTGTGATCTTTGATGCGCAGAAAAAACACACACATAGCTCCAGGATATTTGTGAGTTCCCCACATGGTGTGAGGAGGAGGAGGCGGATGCCTCGGAGACGGAAAAGCCTCATCGTACCACAGACGTATGTATGAAAACCAGAACTGGGAAAGGCGAAGGCATCGGGAGACAAACAACAAACAAAATCACATGATTAAGCTGAGAGGAGCTTCGCATGAAACAGGCACAAGGAGAACACATTAGAAAATAACAGTCAGATAAACCAATAAACAAATTAGGTGGCGGAGGAGGAATTAAGGACGATTAAAGTCTGGGAAAGTCAGAAGTAAACAGATGGAAGTGGTAAACAAGAGTGATAATAATCCTTAGAGGGAAATATTATAGGTTGAATGAGTGTATGTGTCTGTAGGTGTAATGAATACTGTTTAAAAAGAAGTGTCATTTTCTATGTGGTTAGAGTTTAAAAATGAATTTTAATTGCTATATGGATGGAAACCAACACTCAGACACAAGGTTTGACCTTTTCAGAGGTGGATGAACTTACATAGTTGGCAAAAAATGAAGTTAGAATTATTGTAGCCTCAGTTCAAGCCACCGTGGGGGGATAATATTCACCTCCTAATGGGGCCAAAGGTCATATCATGACCCTATTAAAATAATGGTCTAAGTAATTTTTTGACAAAAGTGATTTTTTGGCCTAAATCATCTCTTGATGATGCTGCCAAGTCTGGTAAAATCACCTTAATCCTGAGTTGAAAGGATCAGACTCTTTATGCCCTATAGGACAATAGACATTTTACTTAGGTCATTTTATTTTTTTGCCTAAATCAACGTTGTTTGACCAAGTCAGGATAAAAAATAATCCTGACTCAAGCATTTTAACAGCTTTCATGATAGCAGCTGTTGTAAGAATGAAGAATCTACGGTGCAGAAGAAGCTCTAAACGTGATTTTTGAATCAGTTTCTACTGGTGAGTGATAAAGGCTTTAGGTTAAAATGTTTTATAGTAATTTAGTCTAACTTTCACAAGTTATACTTTAATAATAATTTAATACAAAGTGCTTTGCATATCAATAAATGCAATAAATATGCAGCCAAATATAAAGAAATAAAGGAAGTTCCAGGATCTTCACTTCATTGAAAATTCACCACATCTCAGGTTTCAAAAAGTCGTCAAAACTGGACGTTGGAGATGAGTTACGTTCAATAAAAACAGACAAAGAAGAAGCTGGAAAAGTGATGAAAAAGGAGCTGACATTAGTTTAATTTAACTCCAGGTTAATGTAAGTTTAGAGCGTCACTATGGAATGAAAGTACAGTTTAAACCAGGTTTAAAGTTGAATAAAGTCACACTAGAATGTTCAAAAACTGCCTTAAAGTCAGTTTATTCTTATTAAAAGTGACACACAATGTTCTATGTATGTCCACAGTCATCCACTGTTAAGGCCCTTTTCATTGAAATGTTTTATAAATATAACATTGTCTGCATTTAATAAAGTTTTTCCAAAAAACAACATAGTCCATTATTTTATTGGGGTTACTGTCCTTCACCTTCCCAGCTACACCTGACTGGAACGTACCATCTGCTCAGGTAAATGCGGGGGGAGGTAGGATTTAATGTAGATAGGTAGATTAGGTAATGTAAGTTTAGAGTTTCCCCAATGAATGAAAGGACAGTTTAAACCAGGTTTAAAGTTGAATAAAGTCACAATAGAATGTTCACAAATTGTCCTAAAGTCACTTTATTCTTTATTCAACATTCTATGTATGTCCACAGTCATCCACTGTTGAGACCTTTTTAATTGAAATGATTCATAACTAGAATATTCTCTGCATTTTGTATTTTTTCCCAAAAACCTGAAAAAATGCCCATTGACTTAGACCATTATGTAATATGGCCGAAGTCATTTGTTTTGTTCTTGGGTGTTTGAGCAACCGACCGATAAAATAGACAGTTTGTGTTATTATGCTGTGTTTTCTCTCTGCTTTGGGATATTTTTAGGTTATTAAGACTTTCTCTAAAAGTGAGAAAAGTAATTGCCAGCAGGGCTGGAAAAAAAAACTCTGATCCATTACTCAGCAACTGCACATTGTAAAATATTAATTAATTAAAAGTAAAAGTTCTGCATTCAGCAAACAGTCCTATAAGAACTCTGTCGACACAATAAGAACATTTTATTATATTCATTTATTTTTTTAAATGACAGGCTCCTTTATCATCATTATCATAAGATCATAACATTATATACTGGTCCCAATTTATATTTCATTTTATTTTTTCATTTTATATTTTATATTCACTTGTGGGGGCGACACGGTGGCGCAGGGGTTAGCGCTGTTGCCCCTCAGCAAGAAGGTCGCAGGTTCAAGACCTCCTTGGTCCTGGGTCTGGGACCTTTCTGTGTGGAGTTTGCATGTTCTCCCCGTGTCTGCGTGGGTTTTCACCGGGTACTCCGGCTTCCTCCCACAGTCCAAAAACATGCTGAGGTTAATTGGAGACTCTAAATTGCCCGTAGGTGTGAGTGTGTGAGTGAATGGTGTGTGTGCCCCACGATTGGCTGGCGACCATCTGGGGTGTATCCCTGCCTCTCGCCGTAAAGTGCTGGGATTGGCTCCAGCAGACCATGTGACCCTAATGAGGAATAAGTAGGAATAGAAAATGACTGACTGACTATTCACTTGTGTTATTCTGGTATGTAACAATCTATACTTCTTGTTCTTGTTGTGTTAGCGCTTCACTTGTATAGGAAAGCGTACCTCCTACAGTAGGGGTGGGCAGGTTTTTGTTCTAACCAAGCAGTAACACACCTGATTCCACTAATGAAGCTCCATAGCATGGGCCCTAATGGTTGATTAGTAGAATCAGGCGTGTTCCTGCTTGGTTGGAACAGAAACCTGCCCACCCCTGTCCTACTAATAATAATTACTCTCAAATGATTTGATTCATTTGAGTAGTTTTTTTCCTCTGAGCTCAGAATTGCACATTTAGTTTAAAAAAAAAAAACAACTTTAACTCTTCATCCTTGAAAGAAGCCAGCAGGGTTTTAAAAAAAATGGAGACCTGCCGGAGGGTGTCAGATGAGTCCTCCACAGAAATCAAACGAGGATTAGAAAATAGTGAACTGTGGTCGGCTTTTCATCCAGCCACACTGATCCGTCTTGTCAACACAAATGACGTGGAAAGGAGTAATGTGGCCCAGAGCAGGACCGTCACAGCTGAACGGCTCCTGTCAGAAACACACACACACACACACATGCACACGCACACACACGCATTGTCACAACACTGGCCTCGCCTTCCTTCCTCATTGACCTCCATTCTCCAATTACCATTTCAGGAATGTGCCAATTCTGTTGTGCAACACACTCCATCACTTTCCCAGTGTTTGATTTAGCTAATCGTTTAAGGACTCTGGGACGCTTGTTGTCCCGTATCATATTATACTCTGTTTCCTCAGCGTTTAGCGGCTGTGAATAATAGTTTGCTGTTTGAACAACTTGTGCGGGAGAGACGCAGCAAACACAACACATCTGTTTGCGTCTCCCGTACGCAGACGGCCACGCGGGGTCAACTGCTTACAAAAGAGAAATTAGCATCAATCCATCCCGCCGTTTTGTTGTCAGCTGTCTAAATTTGACATTCTCGAGGTGTGTTTAACCCCGGTGGGCCGATCTGTCACCAAGTCAAACAAATCCATTAGCTTTTAAGCGCCGCTGATTGATCGCGGTGTCCTTAACGCTGGATGCGACAAACACTGGTTTTTGTGGGTTAAATGAGAAGAAACAAGAGCGAAGAAGGGAAACGCCTTCATGAATCTGGTATTCAAATACTTGGGTTTTTTCCATCACTCGTATTTTGACTGATCTTGCTGTCCTGACACTGTTGGATGTTGACTTTTTCTGAATATAAGAACAATTATAAATACATTCCCCTCCCTCTGAATCTGATCAGAAATCTTGTAGTTGCAGGCTGGTTTCACTGCTGTTTCCTGAAGAAACTCAAAGATTAGTGTCACGATTGAACTATTTGCTATTGAACTGAATTTGCTTAACGTATCCAAGTCCTCATATTGACCAAATCCGACTCAAACTCAACTCTTTGCCCACGTCTTATCACGCCGTCAATGAATGTCTGTCAGTCTAGTGTTTTCCGATGCGTCCCACTAGTCTGGTTCTTGTCGGACCCTTCTTTGCCTGATTCCACATGTTGAATCAGCGACCAGTGGGAGAGGTCGCTCTGATTGGTTGTTCAGCTATGAAGAGAAATGGAAGTGCTTGCTTTTTGTTACTATTCTGTGAAAGCAGGCTACTAGCATCTTGAATCCATCGATTACTATTGCTATAGCGTCTTTTGTCTCCCAATTTCCCTTGACAAATACAGACTACTGCCACCTGCTGGTGTGGCAAGGTATTTCCAAAGGAGTTGGCTTTGGAATGTGTTAAAATTCTACTTTTTGGGGCAGATGCAAGCAGCAATAGACGACACAACAGTCGGCTTTTATGGTGGGACATTAACAGGTTAATTACAATTCATTCATTACAAAGATAAAAATCATAACGTATTTTATCACAGTTTGCATGTCAAACAATGCAGAAGGTTTGTCACCACCTTGCATTGCATGATATTGTAATGATATTTCTTAGATGCTGTTTGTTGGTGTTAACCTCAGACTGTCAGATTCAGAAAGTCACTAAAACACTTTTGATATTCCCACCCTCAATTCTAATGCTGGAAATCTGTTGTGGGAGGGGATTTCAGCCACTGCTCCAGGTTTAAAGCAGCCTGATCCTAGAACAGCACCAGACTTCAGCTTTATCCATGAGACTCAGGCTTTGATTCATTCAGTTCATTATCTTCATTTACACACAGTCAGAGAAATATACAAAATATGCTGTAGTCGTATATTAAAATCCCAGCTGACTACACAAAAAAGCTTTTAAAACGTATCTTATAAAATCCTTTCCAAATCCAAATTATATCCACTAACTCCCTCGTTAGCGAATCAAGAACCTATAAATATGTAAGTATGGTTAATTTCAACAGTTTAACTGCTGGACACCAGAGCTCTACTACATCCCTGTGAAGTCTTCGATCTTCCACGTCACACTTGTGTAAGTTGAATAATAGACCTGGATTGTCCAGGATCATGATGAATCATGATTGTGGTCCCGTCACTTCAAATTGGGTCTTTAATGAGCTCAGAGGAACTTTCCACTTCCAGCGGATGAATGTCTCGGGTCAGACTCCAACAACCAACTGCAGGAACAAGAAGCCAACCTGCTTTTACATTCATGACAACGTATGACACATCCCTTTGGCTTTGCTCTCAGTAGGCGAAATGAGAAAAAAAAAAACACTGCAAATGAATTCTTATGCCAGAGGCACTGCTTGCGAGGCTGCTACAGACCATGACACTGAAGTATAATTCCACGAGCTAATGTTTCTCAATCGTTGCACGCACCTGACCTCACCTGTGCTTCGGGAGGCGACAGACGAAATGTAATTGCAGGCGTATCTTTGCAGAATGTCTCGCCTCATCCTTGGAAATGAGGTGATGAGTCCAGATATTCAAACTGGTGTTTCTTCTCATTAAACTCTACTGTTCTGAAGTGCTCCAGGCATTTGATCCGGATACATTCACGGACGTGGGAATACTCTGTGGATTGTTGAGTGGGAAGAGACAGAACATGTAGGAGGCATTATACTGTATATCATATAAGATTAGGAGGATGGAGCTAAGTAGAAAAGAAGAAGAACACTTATTTGAAGCTATTAAAATCCACAAACCACTGACATGGGGGCAGCAGTGAGTTTTATTCATATATCACAGTAGGAAACTTCAGCTCCAACACTAAATGAAGTCATTATCAATACAATAAAAAAATAGTTTAATATAATATCAGTAGTAGGGCTGAAAATAACCTCTATTTAGATATTTAATTTAGATTTGAGCTGTTTGTGTGATTATTTAATTGTCTCCTTTATAATAAACATCTTACAGAATATATTCTTCATGTTCTACAATGATCCTCAGTGTGATGTCTATGATTTTATGGACAAATAATTGATAATTGATTGAGCTTTTTTTCCTGATTTGGGTCAGTTTGGTCTTATTTTAAGTTTTAAATAAGGAACTTTTATCTGTAGTAAAACACAATGTTAGATTTGGTTTTTGCAATATTTTAACTATATCTGGGACATTGTCTTAAACTCCAACTCTCTTAAAAAGGTTTTTAAAAAACACAACCTAAGTTTTATATTCTAAGTGGATTAAACACACCTGATGGATGCTTCTTAAAACTGTATTTTAAAAAGATTTGACATTTTGCCGTTTTCTCTGCAACAGCAATTGATTCTGACACTTCTGTCACCTGACATGTAGATTTCCAGATTTAAGTACAAAACCTTTGAGGTTGTAGAGATATTCCACATTTATTCTCAGCAGGAAAACCTGCTGCTTAAGTGGATAAACCTGTTACAATCATGGCCTGGATTAATTGTGTGAAATGGACGGATGGAAGAATTCAGCGATTGTTGCAGTCTCTGCTTATCATTTACACCTGCCGTCACTTTCCATTGTGAGGAAGCGGAGCTATCACGAGTTCCAAGAATGCGAGTCTTTGTGTAACCTTGAGAACGAGATGGGTTAAACCACAAAAGGCCGCCGCTATCAAAGGAGATTCACACAAAGCGGGGGTGTTCTAATGATTAACCTCCTCTATCCAACGCACACAAACATTCCGCTTAAGTGGAAAATATCTTTGTGGGCTCAAGTGTGTGTTTTTGCATCTCAGGTGGAGCTCGTTGCGAGCGGCTGTGAATAGATCCTGTGTCTCACATCGCTGCAAAAGAACATCAAACACTTCAGTTTCTTAGTATCGAGACTCTAAAGACCAATCAAGTCAGACATGCGTTTGAGCTCAGGAAGGGATATGCCTTCCTCTGGGGCAGTAGCTCCAGAACTGCTGAAAACACATAGGAATTCTGAAAAGGTTCTCTCCATACGGATCAGTGCAGCAGCAGGTTTTTATCCACTGGTCCGCTGTGCATTCACCTCGGGTCAGTGTTGATTTTCTGACTTTTCCTTCAGGGAATACTGTTTCTGATGTGACTCTGCACACAAGCGAGTGTCTCATATTACAAAGTGGCAGATATCTGAAGGTATTTTACTCAAAAAATCAATAAAAGAGTGGGTTGACATAGTCAGGCACTACGTTTCTATTGCTTCAATAAAAATGTAAGACAGGATGCTGTAAAGCTCTAAATTTCAGACTTTGGTTTTATTGATGTACTTATGTAATCTCTGAGTGACAGGCAGCATGTTTATTTACCGAGTAATTGAAGTGATTATTAAATGTTGCAACCTGCCTTTATGTTGTAACACACAGTCATTCTATAAATTAACACATCGACAAAGACGTCTTGAACAGTGTCCTGTTACTTTTTGGGGACCAAGCAGTGAAACCCCATAGTGTTTTATATGATTTCTTATTATTTCACATCTTCTTCCTGTATTGGATGCCATAGAACTGAATGGTACAAAGTTATGAAACTTGGCACACTGATTCTATTCCATGATTCTTTTAAGGAAGTATCTATGACGTAATTTCAGATTTTGTTAAATATGGAAAAAAAAATATTTCACATGTCTCAAATTTTGACCAATTTTCATGAAAATTGATATATTGGATCTTTGGATCGAGCCACACAAAACTTATCGAATGAATTTTTGATGCTCATCTTCGTTCAACTGTGACAACCAATCAAAACCAGTACAGACGACGCCAAACAGGAAGTGAGTCTATATCTCAGCAACACTTTCGTTTTCAAAACCGAACTTAGTGCATTTACTTCAGACCCCAATCAGGAGAATGGGCAAGAAATCTGGTGACCTTTGACCTCTAGAGGGTGCTGTAATTACCAGAAAATGTGACTTGTTTGACCTGACGGGGGGTGAATTAACCAGCAAAACTTGGTTGGATCAACTTTACACACTTTATTTAAGTCTGTTACTGCAGAAAAGCTGGATGTCTAAGTTGTTAACTATTACTTGATTCCTGAAAATTGATATCTGTCTTTTTTGGGTCGTTGGGTAGTTAACTGATTATTTTTGTAAATGTCCCATATTCTACACTTTCCTGTTTTTATGTGGAATTTTAACATAACTAACAAGATTTGAAGTAGCAAAGATCATCTCAGTATAGTTTTACACTTCTTTTCTCAAGCTTCTTTCTCCTTCTCTTTAAATGGCTTGAATGGTGACTGTATAGTAGTGACATCACAACTTCACGTAAGTCATGACTGCATGTTTTAAGGCAGTTTCTGAATACAGGCTGTGTATGTTTCTCTGTGGATTGAGTGTTTTTTAAACATGGGACAGTATTAATACACTCTCTGCTGTCATATATACAGTCAAATATATATATAGGACTCTAATAAATCTATAAGGTATTAATTGGACTTTAACTGATGTGTGTTCTAAACCTTTTGAACTGTAGTGTAATTATGAATGTTCATATTAAAGTATCATTATGCAGATAGTTAATATCATAGCCAGACACACACACAAAGAGCTTTTCAGACGATCACAATATAAGAACCTTCACAAAAGCAAAAGTAGAAATACCATGAAGTGAAATTGCTTCATTACAATGAATTACATTACAATGACAATAAAATGAAACACTACAATTTCAAAATATTCAATCATATATTATAGCTACACTTATTGGAAATGGGACAAACTTCCAGTGAGTTCTGAATATATTGATGTGTGCAGATCTTTTACTTTATTGCAGTTAGAGAACCAGATTACCACAGCCAGAGCTGGACCTTCCCAATATGGCCGCTGTTGAGGGACATCAACACATGGCCACTTGACAATAGTGTTCATCCCATCATGCACCTGGGCCCATAGACTTTACAACGTGGTGGTTTAAAAACTTTTTTGGGATTTAGAATTTTTTTTTCAAACTTTTTCTCTTTTTCTTATGATTGTGAGTTGGAAATATATATATATATATATATATATATATATATATATATATATATATATATATATATATATATTAATAAATGTGTAATTTTTTGTCTTGATTTTGGCATAAAACCTCCAAAGAAACAGTTTTCTGGTAATTTTTGAAGGGAAATACAGTAAAATGAGTGAACACTGTGACCAGAGATGTGATCAAACAGGATTAAAAATACATTTTTTTTCATTTCAGGGGGACTTTAAATGAACGTTGCACGGCACAGACAAGGTTTGTGTTTTTAATCAAAGACAATGACACAATAAAAGCCCACACATTGTCAAATAAATAGCCTCCAACCACTTGCTGTCATAAAGACGGCTGTAAATAGTTAATCATCGACATCCGGGATGTGGTGGAGGAAGAATCCTCCTAAACTCAGGTAACTCACATCAGACTTCCTATTACAAAAAGTGGGGAAAACCTGGGAAAACCTTAGCAAATGCAGAGAATATTATATTTATGAATCATTTCAATCAAAAAGGCCTTGACAGACATGTAACATTAAAGAATAAAGTGACTTTAGGACAATTTCTGAACATTCTAGTGTGACTTTATTCAACTTTAAACCTGGTTTAAACTGTCCTTTCATTCCATAGTGAAACTCTAAACTTACATTAACCTGGAGTTAAATTAAACTAATGTCAGCTCCTTTTTCATCACATTTTTTATTGAATGTATCTCATCTCCAACGTCCAGTTTTGACGACTTAATTTAAATTAATTAAATTATTTTAAAAGTATAACTTGTGAAATTTAGACTTAATTACTATAAAAACCTAAAACCTGTATCACTGTAGAAATTGATTAAAGAATCATGTTTCGAGCTTCTTCTGCATCATAGATTCTTGCAGGATGAAAGCTTGTTAAATTCCCCTAGTCAGGATTTTTTTTATCCTGACTTCTTTCTTTATATTTGGCTACATATTTATTGAATTTATTGATATGCACGACACTTTATTATAAACTAATATCAGTAAAGTAAAACTTTATTACTTTTAGATTCAGTTACTATAAAACATTATAGCCTATAGCCTTTATGACAATAAACCTTATCACTCACCAGTAGAAGAATCATATTTAGCTGCCATTATAAAAGCTTGTTAAATTGTCACTATCCTAAATAAAAAGCAAAAAATAAAATAGCCATAGTACAATGACTTTTATCCGAATATGTTCCTGAGATGATTTAGGCCAAAAACTCTTTTAGCACTCACTTTCATGCAGAAAGGCCATTATTTTAACAGGGTGACTATATCTAAAACCTAAAGCTTCAAAACTATTTTGCATCTAATCCCCAAAAATGTGAGAACAGGACTTGTTGACCCGCTTTAAAACAGCCCAATGAGCGTCATCCGTCCCGCTGTGATTGACAGCGGCTGCAGATGGGAGGGTCGATCCCACCTCAAGTCCCGCCTCGCCGTGTGTATCAGGCTGGGAGAGTTCAGGCTATAAAATGAAGGAACTTACTGTAACCGGGACGCATTCTGGAGCCGGAGTTCCGTCCGCGAGCTCCCACACGCGAACTAAAGGCAGCCCGATGCGTTAATCACCGCGCGCGCGCTCACCCACTCATTTATTTGGCACGCGCGCACGGAGACGCTGTTTTTTTGTTGTTGTTGTATCCTCTTCTCACTTTGAAGATCAGCGGCTTCATCCAGTCGCCGGTGGACGCAGCACCATGGCAGGGGACGGGTCGGACCAGCGGGCGCTGCAGTATGAGCAAACTCTGGTGAGTGCGTGAACTCTTCTTAACTTTGGACGTTTCGCGTCTGGACGGGACGCTGCAGAAGTCCGTTCAGAAAAAAGGCCCATTTAACGCCGCGTTTTGCAGCAGCGGAGCGAGCGACAAGTCGCGAACCGTTGCTGTTTGACGCAAATAACTGCGCGTTTGGCGTGCTGCGCGTGCGCCGAATTGAGCAGCGTGCGCGTGGGGTTGTGGATGTTGAGCGCAATGTGCGCGCGCGCTGGTAAAAGTGTGGTTAAAGTTTAAAAAGGCCGATTTCTAAAGGAAGTTCGTCCCAGCTGTGAGCTCACGTGAACATGTTCCGAGGTAGAAATACTTTATCTACAAGTATTCTATTACAAGATAAAGCCCTGGATTCAACAAGATACTTGAGTAAAAGTGTTATCAGCGACTTGTAAAGTTCCAAAGTCCAAAGCAGCCTCTGTTATGATTATAGTGAATTTTTATGATTGTTTTTTAATCACTGACAAACACATGAGAGCATTTTAATGCTGTAGTTAATGAATGTGGAGCCATGTCTGATGCTTTGGGTAAGGACTGCATTATATTATAAATATAACAGCATCACAGCTTTGTTTCATCCTTTCATTATAGCAGCTTTATAATAATACACTATTATAATATAATATTCCATGCCGCATCTCTGAAGTTGTCAGATACATGCAAAGTAGGGTAGAAAATAGAAGATTTTTGCAAAGTTCCACTCAAGTGCAGTACTTGAGTCTAACTTTTCTGGCTTTAAGCGTCTCTAAAGTCCTCAATTGCCCTTGTGTCTGCTTGTGAGGAGACAAGTCGCCAAAGCAAACGGCACAGGTTGACTTTATGTGGAGCGTTTGACACGCCATGTGTTGCCAGATGAAGCCTGCAGGTAGCATCAGGAAAGCAAAACATCTGGATTTGGCCGCCTGCCTGCACAGGTCTCATTGTCCTCTCACTCCTTAGTAAAACAAATCCGTTGTTTCAGGAAAACCTGACGTCTCATGAATATGAACATGCGGTTGTTTTAGTGTCATGTTTCAACTTATCTGCAAACAGTCGTAGCTGCTGAAGGAGAAATCTGATCCAGTTTTGTCCATTCACTCACAGCAAAGTCCTGATGATTTGTTAAAGGCCAGAAGTGTCCAGATGTTACCTTTGACAGATGTTTGAATAGACTTTTCATATCTAACATATTGTATTTGTGACATCATCTCATCCCTCAAGCTTTAGAAAGAACAGGCTACTTTGTGTCTGTCTCATTAATATTAATGAGCCTCCTGTGATTGGCTGATTTGACATGGGACAGTATTTATATAACACATGCTTTTAATCAAAAAGCTATTAAAATTAGAGCTGCAATGACAACTATTACATTAATACCCAATTTTATATTGATAATTCATTGTTTTGAGTAATTTGTTGATTGATTTGATCTTCAGTGATTGCGTTTTACACCATTTTTATATTCTTTGTTGACTAGTTGATAGTTGCAGCCCTAATTAAAATCACATTTTCTACAATATGGAACCTTTTTAAAGGCCTGAAGTCATGTTTTTCATAATGTGTAAATTTGTCAATAAGAATGAGACATTCTTAGTTTTATTAAGTCCAGAATATGACATTAAAACAATTTACCAACCCTTTTAAAAATTGCAGTAGGACATGATTCAGATTAATTATTCAGCCCTAGTTCAAAACCACATATTTAGTCTAGGAAATATTTCACCTGTCTGTCTGCCTCTATAAATGAAAAACCTACTACATGTGAGAGCAGCGTGTTCCCTCCACACACGCGTGTACTACAGTAGTAGTGAGGTTACTGCATGTGTGTGTGTGTGTGTGTGTGTGGGCTGCAGAGATATCAGCCTCAGACATCTAACACTAGGTTAACTCATTGCTGCTGCTGTGTACCTGTACCTGCAGCCATTCAATGCAAGTGTGGGCAGTGATTTGATTTTTGAGGTTAGAAGTTACTGTATAGACCTCACAAATATTACCTCAGTCTCTTGTCTCTTTCTTTTGAGCCACAGATGATTCAATAAGTTGAATCAGCTGAGTTAATGGTTCGATATTAGACACCTGTTGTAGAGCAGGGAGCTCAAACAGATTCACATCAGCGCCCATGGAGCTGCAACTAATGACTATTTTGATAGCTGATCCTCCGATTTATTAAAACGATTAATCGGTTAGTTGTTTGGTTCATAAAATGGTGGAAAATGTTGATCATTTTGTTCCAAAAGCTGAAGATTCAATCTAAAAACGTGTCAAAAATACCGTTTTAAATAACATGCTTCAATGTACTGTCTATACATCATGTTCTACAGACTTAATAAAATAATAATAATAATAAATATTAACACTTCTCTCATAAGAGACAAAATGTGCTTATTGGCAAATATACACAGCATGAAAAACATGACTTCAGGCCTTTAAAAGGTCCCATATTGTAGAAAGTGTCATTTTAATTTGGACTGCAACTGACGACTGTTTTGAGTCGACTAATCTATTGATTATTGAAAGGATTAATTGATTAGGTGGTTTGTAAAATGTTGATTAGTGTTTCTCTTTTTTTTTTTTTTAGTCCAGACCAAAATCCACAAACTAAAAAGCATCAGTTTATTCTTATAGAAGACTAAAGGAACCAGAAAATAATCCGATTAGAGAAGCTGGAACCACATTTTCTTCTTAAAAATGACTCAAATCCATTAATTGTTGCTGATTAATGTGACAGTTGACAATTAACCGATTAATTGACTAATTGTTACAGCTCTAGCTGTTAGTGCTGGTCTTTGTGAGTGAGACTGTTGCCTCATTTGCATAGAAAGGGGAAGATTTTCCACCATCTGCAACCAGAGCACATGCAATGATGATGACATTAACACATTTAGAACAGTATTTCACCCTTAGCGAGGTTTATGTTGTGGTTATTTGCACAGGTTTAATGACCTGTTTAATTATTATTTACTCTGTAATCTATCTTTCTAAACCTTTTTTTGGCTTGTGATCCCATTTGTGACATCACAAAACCATGGTCTGTTTTAAAAACAGAGCTTAAAACCTGTTTATAGACCTTGGCCTGTTTTATTTGTTGTAATTATTGTATTGTACAATATATAAAATAAAACGGGCCAAGGTCTCCTGTTGGGTTACTCACTGACTTTTAACTCAACATGAGACCTTGGTCTGTTTTTTTTTATGGTTTTTATTTGTGTGTATTGTAGATTTGTTTTGTCTTCTCGCTTGGTGCACGGTTGTTTTAAAGGTCTTTATAAATAAAGTTGAGTTTGTGATCCCAGACGTTGAAAACTCTCACAAATTTCAGCTGAAATGTATTTGTTTTTGCTCATATAATAGTTTGCAAGTTAATTTATTACAACCACATTTATGCTTTGTCCTGTGTGTCATTGTGGACGGAGGCAGAACATCCAGGAATTAAAAAAAAATTGAAAAAAATTCAGGAGACCCTTTATGAATTCCACGTGACCCCACCTGGGTCCGCAACCCCAAGGTTGAGAACCCCTTGCTCTAACCACTATGGTGGAGTTTGATTCATCGAACTGAACCTATCCATTAAAAGACCCCCTGACGTTCCTACTGATCCCACTTTGAGATCTTCGGATTTACTCCGTGCCCCTTCAGAATGAATGCGAGCCCATTTATGCTGAGTGTGTGTGTGTGTGTGTGTGTGTGTGTGTCTCGTTGAACTTTCCCTGACAAAACTTCTGTCAGGCCTAAAGAATCCGCTATTTGAAGCGAGCGGTTTTATAGGCCAACTGGACCCATTCAGCGGCAGCGAGGCTTTAAATTAAGAAGAGCCGCCACTGTAACACTTCTTTGGGCCTCTGTTTCCTTTTTCTTGAAAAACTTTTTTGTAAAGCCCCCCCTCCCTCCCCTTTCCCCTTCCCTTCCCCCCCTCCTCCTCTCTCTGTGTACTGTTAATCTGTGTGTGTGTTTTTTTTTTTTCGTGTGAGATTACACAACGTGTGACCCGCTGATTCAGCGCTGGACGCTCCGTCACCCTTCCCGTGCTCCGAGAAAGGAAAGAGCAGCTTCTCCCCCCCTCCCCAAAAAAATCTCTATACGACAACAACATGACAGCATCTGAATAGAATCAAAATAAAAATAACCGCTCCGCTGTGAAAAATAACCTCGTTTAGCATAAAGCGAGTCCCCCCCCCCCCCCCCCACCACCACCACCCTCCGGCCCTCCATCGTGGGTTGTAGTAACATGGAGTCTTTGTGTGATGTTGGCAGCCATCGGCGGCTGTGTGGGTTTTGTTGTGGGCAGTGGATGCTCAAAGAGGCCAGTGTAGTTTGGATGTGAGCGAGGAGGCAGAAAACACTTGTTGCGACAGAAAAGCCAGTCGCTGATGAAGCTGCCGTGTTTTTTTTTTCCTGCTGGTACCTGCAGTCAGGTGTGTGCCCACGTGGGAAGATATAATGTACACAGAGCTGTTTGATTACACTTATACTCATGCAAACCTGTCATATTTCCTGGATGAATGTTGGTTCATTAAAGGTGTAAAAGGTTGGCTTGTTTTGCATTATTATACTTATATATAATCTTAGCCTCATTGCTTATTCTAGGGCTGCAAAATTCCAGTAATTTTTTGCAAAGTTGGAAACTTTCTGTGGGAGTACGTCTAAATTTTACAGCATTTAAAGTCGGTCCTTAATTAGGGAACTTAAATATAGTTGGAGAAGATATAATGTGCCATAATCTTGTCTAATACAACCATTAAAAATCGATAGTTTAATGTTTTTTTGAAAATTCTAGTGATCCAAATTAGCATAACTTTACTCTCCTACCACTTATGAAGCGGCTTTTTCTTCAGTTTTCTAGACACCACATGTAATTTTAGTCAATCAAAGCAATTCTGAACTGTGTATTTAAATTTAAAATGGTCTTTTTTGCATCAAAATACGATGGCTATAGATTTTATGTAAGACAAAAATGCTTATATCAGGGCACAATTTTGTTCACACATCACACCAATGTGATTTCTAAAAACTGCTTTTTCTTGTTTTTCAAAAACATTGAAATATGATGGATACACTTATGCTATGAAGCTAATGATGTCTCTGTTGTATATTTCTGTAAAATGTCTGTTAAAGTACCTTGAAAATCGCTTGTAAATGTATTATTATTAATAAAATGGTGATCACTTTTTTTTTTTTTTCAATTTTTTTGTCCAAACCAACAGTCCACAACCCAAAGATCATCAGTTTACTATTATAGAAGACTAAAGAAACCAGAGAATTTGGACGTTTTCTTCTTAAAAACGACTCAAATCATGACTCAAATTGACTAATCAAGATTAAAAGATGAACCATTTTATTTTCTGCAGTTAAGATTCAGTTAAGATTGTTGTACTCTATCAGTAGATGCAGCTATTTTCTGGCTGTTTTAATTTGATATGTGAAGGTGGAGAGAAACAGGAAATGACGGGGGGAAAGGGCGATACAGGAAACTGGGGACTCAATATTAATATGTGGCTGTTAAAGGGACACTCCGCAGATTTTTAACTACTCGGTTTTCCTGCTATAAATGATAATAAATGTGAAATATCTCTGCAACCATAAAGGTGACTACAGAAGAGACAGAATCAATTTATGTTGCTGTTATAGAGCAAATATAGTTAGAATATTGCAAAAAATTGTACTGATAACATGGATATTGATGATATATATTGATGCTGTAACAGTAACATTGGGTTTTACACATTATTTAGTGTTGGAGCTGAGGTTTTCTACTGTGATTCATAAATAAAACCTAATGCTTAACCTGTATCAGGGGGTTAAACAGGTTAAACATCAAACCTAAAACCAGCTTGGTAACGTCTTCTTTGTTTATTCCAAAGTCCGCCACAACAACCCGATGATGTCATCAGGGTTACCCCATCAAGTTGCATCATAGGAATCTTAGGATCCATGTGTTTTTGGCACATTGAGCAGCTTCTGGACTCAGGGACCGACTCCACTCTGCAGTCACACACACCACCATGTGTTCCATGTCAACAGGTCTGGTCTGGGAGGCCAACGGGCCACTGAGCTGAACTTCAGACCTCCAGAGTTTTTATAGATGGAATGAAATTCCTGACCCTGTAACTCATTTCAGTGTGTGTGTGTGTGTATTCTTCCTGTATTCTTCTTCTTGGTCAACCCCCTTTACTATATGTTTATTACTGTTACTACAGTAAGATGACTACCATATTTCTATTGCACATGATGTGGTTTTGTTAATTCATGATTATACAAGACTATATATAGGTTACTGAAAAAAAAAAAACAGCAAACTATCATTGTTTGAGAAGCTGAAACCAGACAATTTGGATATTTTCCTCTCAAAAATGACTCAAATTAATTAATCTTTTATTCAAATAGTTGGTAATTATTCTAGTGGTTCTCAAAGTGGGATGGTGGTCCTTGAAGAGGTGGGGGAAAAAAGGAGAAAACTATATTTTCACTATAGAGAACTGCCATAATTTAAAATAAATAAAATGTATTTATTTAAAAAGTATTCATTCCCTATTATTTGTGTATTTTCTCTGTGCACAAGAATTAATTAAATTTCTATATTGAGATAATTATTTGTATATTGAGGTGAAAATGAATGGGGTGACTGAAGAAATTATTAATTAATTAAATGGAAAATTAAATAAATATGGTATATAATATCATTTTGGCCTTGGGTTTCTGACACTTTCTTTCATAAAACCTCTCTAATTGACTAATAATTGGACTCTACTGTCTATTTGTATTGAGGGACCTCTCTGACACCAAGCAGCCCTCCACGTCTGAATCCACTGGAAGCGGAAGCAGTGATTTTTATGACTCTGCCAAGGAAACAGCATGTATTGGTCAATAAATCCTCACTGAGGACCTTCACGCTGTAGACGGACACAAAAACAACCTGTACCGGCAAAGTTTAACAGATTATAATAAACAAGTTAGTAAAATCCTGTGTATATTCTGTTTGCATTACACCTCATTACAACAGTTAATTTATGCAACAAAAGATAATGAGTCCCCAAAATAAATTAACTAAACTGATCCTGGATAATTGACTGGTGAACATTTATTTATTTATATTTATTGACACTCATTTGCTTCTGTAACTGTTGCTAGACATTTTTTTTTTTCCTTTTTGAAACTACAGCATAGCGTAATGTTACCATGACGTCACATCTGGGCCAGTCATGAGTTATTTGCACAACCTGTTTTGCCAAAAGCGACAATTATCGAGACGCTGAAAAATTCACCCCCTCCAGGCGTAAAAACGTTCATACGAATTTTACTTTTTTCTTCTCTCAAATTTCTGGCATCACCATTATTTTTTTATTTATCTTTCATACAGGAAGTATAGGGTCCATGAGCCTCAGGGGTAATTCAAAATATTTATTCAAAAATCCTTGAAAATGCAAATAAGAAAAGGTGGATGGAACCACCATGCAACCAGCATGTAGGAAAATCACCTCTTTAACACTCTTATACATGCCCCACACCAGGGTTGAGAGGAACACACACCTGGAGCATCCTTCATGTCATTGTAGTAATATCATGGCAGCACAATAACACCTTAACCTATCAGGATGCTCCTTTTTCCTGAAATCAACCATTTTCCTATAATTGGATTCCCAGCACTCCAACATCAGACCAGACTCATCTGCTCTGATTATGGCACTTCACTGAAGTCGTTGTTGGACCAGTTCTGTTCCAGTGTCGTCCTTGTGTCATTACACCCTCATCTCCCACAGTCTGGATTCATTGCGTTTTATGTTCTTTCTCTCCATCCCAGTCCCGATGGCCAGTCAGAAGATGTCGATCCTTATCTTTAGTCCGTCTCTCTGGCTTTGATGACGTGTTATTTTTATTGCCCGGCTGTAAGAACGTGTTGGGTAATTCTGTGTGTGTCTCGAAGCTTATGACCACATATCCCAGAGGTTTGCCATGCTTGTGTGTGTGTGGCAGTGAGGATGTTCAGTGGTTAGGATAAGAGCCATGATTTGACAGATAAGGTGGCCGTCAAACACTCAACTCGAGTATAACCACAGACGTCCCCCTGTATGCGTTTTTGAGGCGGTGAGACTGCATTGTTAAATACATTAGCTTCTTAACAGATAAGGATTTAATGTAATTAACTATACAGTCTGTTAATGACCCGGTGCAGTGTCCTCTACACTCAGCTGGGAGACACTTACCAGGTTCAATTTCTCACATTTTTCTCCGAACCACAGTGGTTCAGACCAATCGATGTATTGCATGATCATGAGATGACGTCTCGCTCGGCTTGTGATAGCAAATGGTTCATCAAATAGTAGGAAAAAGATGCTAATAAAGTATTTTTTTTTTAAACAAAGTCATTAAAATTGACTTGTCTCAGAACAACAGACTGAAACTTGAAAAACGCTCCAGTTGTGGTGGTTTATATTTAGAGTTTGCTGATTTGCTTATTTTGCGAAATGAGACGCAGCCTCAGACAGATCATCCAATCATCATCATCATCAGCTGGACAAACCCCAGCATTTAACCAATGAGCAGCTACTTTTACTGGAATGGAACAACCCACTGTCTGCTTCTCCATTCAGGTCCATTAACGCTGAGGTTCAACCTGTTTAATGCACTGACACTGATGTGTGTAAAGTAGTTGATTCTAAACTAATGTTGTAAATACAATAGTACATATTTGACATTTTAGGGAAAGGGAAGGGAGCAAGCACCATTGTTTTCCATGTGGTGGCAAAACGCCACGCTATCTCAACTTAAAACACTTTTAACTTTGTAATCCACCGACCACTGAGTGTAAAACCAAAGGACTTTATGGTGAATTCACATGATTTATGAAGTCATAAACCCAGAATTCCAAACTTGAACGGCCATGAAGGTTTAAAATGAGTTTCAGCTTTGCTTCTTATTTTAGTTACGGCATTTAATAAGTAAAACCAAAGCACCGAGACTCTTATTTTTATTTTATGAGAATATACACACCTCACAAAATCATTGCGTGTTAAATATAAATGTGAGTATTATTATTGAAATTCGAAATCCTTTTCTAGTGCTTTAGGGCTTTTATAACTATCATACTTTTTCCAGTACGGCTGTGAAGTTGGCATTAAATTTCGTTCTGAGTGATAATAAAAAGCCCAGGGGGGGGAACCCTGTAAACATCACACACAAACCTTATTTTATCAATGACATTTTATTTCAAAAAGATGTTCCTCTCTGCTTCATCTGCAGAGGAAACACTGTGTATTTATAGTAATGTCCTGTTCTCACACATGGAAGCTATAAAAACATTTAATCCCATGTTTTAATGGTCTCAATGACTCAGCAACAGTTGGTACAGGCTACTTCCTGGGGGAGGGAAACATGACCAGGCATATTCTTATGGTTTATGATGGGAACATGTTAATATTTTAATAATGACTGCAGAGTAATCGAACAAAGCAACAGGGAAGTACAACCATCTGCCTGAGTACAGAAGCTTAATAATGTGCATGCATGTGTGCGTTGTGGCCACCTGTGTTGCCGTGACGACTGGTAATTTGTAGTCCTGTGCTATTAGCCTTGCTATGGTAATTAGCCTCCGTGCAGCCGCGGCCATTTGATGTCTTCGCCCTCAGTCATCGTGGAAATTTCCCTTCATTTTTGTATGTTTTGTTTGTGCAAGAAAGGTCAACAACTACTTGACCCTTTTGTTTTATTGTGTTTGCTGAACATTTGTTAAGAGCTATATTGTGAATAGCCTGGATGCGGCTGCTGATAAGCATCAAAAGCCTTTGGTGCCTTTTTCTCTCTGTTAGAAAAGATCAACCTTTGCCTTTTTATTATTATTGTGAAAATGACCGACTGTTCTTTCAGCCATGATGGATTTTCCTCAGCCAGCACTCGTGGTGTGGAGCGATTTCAAGTAGAGCTGCAATGACAAGTCAATTAATCAATTAGTAGCCAAATAATCTAGTTTGATTAATCGATATTAGCAATACTTAAGAAGAAAATGTCTAAATTCTCTAGGTTTCTTTAGTCTTCTATAACAGTGGTTCTCAAACTGGGGACCGGGGACCCCCAGGGGTCCTTTGAGGAGGTGGCAGGGGGTCAATAATTTATTTTCACTAAAATTGACAGAATGTTAAGACATTTGTATAGATATAATAATTTAGTATTTATTTCCTGTTATTTGTGTATTATTTTCCCATCCATTGCCCATAAATTTATTTGATCTCAATTTTATTTTCCATTTCATACATTGAGGTGAAAATGAATTGAAATAAATTTTAAAATCAACAAATAGAATGGAAAATAAATAAATACACTAATTTTATTAATGACATAAATATAAAATTAAATAAATACAGGCATTTACTGTTATATTTATGTACTCAGTCATTATTTATTTATTTATTCTTGATTATGGCAGTTTTGTTCCTTCAGAGTTTTGGTCGTTGGGTTTCTGACACTTATACAAAATATCTTAAAGTAAAATCATGTGAGTGGTCCATGGTGTAGTTTTCATGAGTTTAAGGGTCCTTGATGTGAAGAAAATTAGAAAACTACTGTTCTATAACAGTAAACTGGTGATATTTGAGTTGTGGACTATTGGACTTCAGTTTTAGGAAACTGTCGATTTTCAAAATTTTATGAAGCAAATGACAAACCGAAGAATCATTTCAATAATCGATAGATAAATTGAAAATTAAAGACGTTTGTGAACAACATTATTATTAGATGTCGTGGCCCTAATTTTAAGGGCGAACACTTGCACAAAAGGAAAATCCACTTGATGAAATACCCACGAATTATCAAGAAGAATGGAGGAATGTCGAGTGTCTCCGGAGGTGAAACCAAACCCGGAATGTGTTTGTTTGTTGGGAGGCGCATTGATCAGCCAGGCCAGGGGGCCACGTCCATGATGAATCACTGGGAGGAGGAACGAGCTCGATGGGTCAATAGATTAACAGATGAACCAGTTTCAAGTGGCCGGGGCGTGCCTCTTTGATTAGTGGCATGCAATTATTTCTCCCGTCTCTTGTGTCCTTAACGCGTATGGATTAGAGAACGGTGGAGATGCAGTTGTTGGTTCACTGATTGTGTTTGGTGGCGCTTGATCAATACAGGGCTTTAAGTGTATCAGCAGTGTAGTACACAACGTCTGCAGGTTGGTCTTATTCCACCGTGTCCAAATTATTCATCCAATTATGTGTTGTAATATTGTAAATGATCTTTTCGTCGACGATTCTACGATTATTGGGATGATCCATTCGTTTTTTCACTGAATCCATTTTTTTCTCTCGATAGTTTCCAATAAGTAAATTACATCCTCACATTTTCCATAAGCCGCATCATCATTTCTTTTTTTTTGTCGGTCAAAAAGAAAACAAATTCAGCGAATAATCTAGTGATTCATTTTCCGGTGACTGACCGATCGATTGAATCGACTTGAAGCGTTGAAGCCGAAAATGAAAACACTAAGCGGATTTTCATTTGTCGCTGTAATGCTGGGATAAATGAAACACTGAAGCCGATCCACGTTTTTTTTATTACCCAGGCTGATCTCTACAAGCCGGAACTTCCACATGACCTGGAAAACAGCGTTTCTATACATCCGCATGCTGATTTGGTTTATTATAAATCTAGGATAAATGGCTGATTTTTGCTGTAACACCAAAAGAAGAAGTTGGATCTTTTATCTGCTTTCCTAAAACTCTGGATCCTCAAGGTTTTTGAAAAAAAAAAAGTACAGACCAAGCTCAACTTACGAACAGATCAGGTTCTGAGATGCTGTTGTTCAATTGTTTCTTGATGTGCTGATAAAAGAAAGACATGTCTTCTCTTGCCTAAAGAGGATTTTATTACAAAAACAGTGTCAAAAAACCTGCTGAATCTGAGAGAATCTCAGTAGATCTACATCCACATGGCATCTCATTTCACAAGACAGGAACAGACAACACACTACAGTATCTATGAATGTTCATAATCCGGATGTTTGTATCTTTGGGGAACTAATTCCTGTGACTATTTATGTCTTGCCATTTATTTTTAAGATGCATTTTGCAGTTATGTTGCAGATAAAAGTTGTGCTGGCCAATGAGTCATGAGCTTTTTTTTGCAACTGTGACTCTTACTCATAAACGTTTAACCAAGATACTGATGAAACACTGCAGTAATACCATATACTGTTATAGCTTACAGAAATCTGTCCATTAGAGAGGGAAGTATCTGCTGCCATTAAGAGGCATAGGCTCTACTCTCCTTCATCCTGCCTCTGTCTCTCCAGCAGCAGTGAGGACAGGACAGATGTTAGATAGTGATGCAGCTTTATAATAATGACTGAGCTGCAGCTTTTGCACCTGTTGCCTTGTGTTAACGGAGGTTGGTCTTGTAGTTAACATGGTGCAGATGCCAACATGTGATTGCTGTCACACAAATGAATGGGGAGGTTTGGTTTATTCATTTAATGTGAAATTGAATATCAAGTATCTGTAATATCTCACTCAGTTGTGGTCGGTTTTACAAACCTTGTCGGTCACTTCATCTTCTTTTCTTCAAGTTTCCTGTGAATAGGTTTATTACCTCCTTGGCTGATCAGCTAGATAGATAGATATTAATATAATAATTTATTAACACTGTATTTTTCAGTGCAATTGAACCATGGTCAAAGTATTCATTTATCTCAGAAATCCCATCTAGAAGGTTCAAGGCCATTTATCTAGTAAATCTGACCTTGGATGATTGGTCTTGAATTAAAGGTGCAGTCAGCGATTTTAATCCAATAGACTTTTTGTTAAATTCAGAGGGTATCTCCTCACGGTTGGCTGGCTGTCCGTTCTGTGTGGGATTAGAAATCGAATCTGGTTTTCGTACTCGGCCCTGGCTCTGGAAATGGACCAAGCCGCACGGCACTATTCTAGCCAATCAGCAACAGCCGGCGTCCATGCTGGGTGGAGCTGCTGAAGTAGAACTGAATGGGCGGGTGCGTTTGTTTGGCTGTTGAGTTTTTCACTCTTTCTCCAACTTGCTTCCTCGCCCTTTTTGAAATATGCTTTCTCATTTCCTGTTTTCAGAAAGAGGAACTATTTATTTTTCTGTACTGTTGTTTCTTCATTTTCAAAAGTACATCTGTATAACACAAAGAAAATATAATTTTTGGGAATTTGGTTCATTGGTTATGTGAAGATCACATTTAATAAATCAACAACTGATGCTTGATACTGTGAAATCAATTGTTTCACTGTAAATAAACCTAAAAGAAACCAGTTGCACAACAGCCCATGTCCCTTCTTCTTTCCCTTTTACTGACCACTTATTCATATAGTGTGTGACATGTGCCTCTGTCAAATTCCAGACTATCACTTTTAATCTGAAGACAACAATGTGAGGCTCCGCCACAACAGTTTCTGAAGAAAGAAACTTGAAGAAAAGAAAGTTGAGTCCACTGATATGTGTCAGAGCGGCCGATGAATTTCAAATGCAAAACCGTAAATTTAAGGTAACTAATTGGCAGCAGTTATCCAGAAAATTACATCTCTTTACCGTAAAATAGAAAAGCAATTAAATACTGTGATGTGTACTGTGTACAGTTGTATTTACAGTATTGGATGATTAATTATCTATTGATTATTGGTTCATGTAATGGTGTAAAATGTCAATCAAAGCTGGAGAATCAACCTTTTGTCCAGAACAACAGTCCACAACCCAAGAATCATGAGTTTACTATTATAGAAGCCTAAAAAAAAACAGAAAATAATCAGATTAGAGAAGCTGGAACCAGAGATTTTAGCCATTTTCTTTTTTTTTTAAATGACTTAAAATTGATTATCAAAATAATTGGTGATTAATGTGATAGTTAACTGATTAATTTAATCATTACAGCTCTAGTTGTTAGTGCTACTTTGTGAGTGAGACTATTTGCTCATTTACACAGAAAGGGGACGATTTTCCACCTCTGCAACCAGAGCAGATGCAATGATGATGACATGAACACATTTAGAACAGTATTTCACCCTTCCTACGTGCTTTGTGATTAAAAAGGTTTATTTTGTGGTTATTTGCACAGGTTTGATGACAGAAACGCTGCAATCTCTTTGTGAATTCACCCCTTGAGGTTTTGACATACTGGTTGCATCTGAAATCACAAACCCCAGTATACTCTATACCCAGTAATACTACTTTCATTCACCATGTTTTTGTGCAAATAAACAGTAGTACATATCTTTTTGGATGCACCAAGCTGTAATTACATGTTAGTTCCTTGCCCGTTGGGGACATATAACCATGGGTAACCCATGCCAATGTAAAGATAGATGGTGTTTTCTTCATGAAACTGAACTAAAAAGCATTTGCCGACATGGTGAACTATGGGAAATCGGCTTCCGTCAGTCCCTGCCTGTGCTCAATGCCCGTGTGCAGTTTCCAGATAGATTGGACCCAATGAGGAGAAAAATGGATGCAGACAGTTTTTTTTTTTCTTCAATTTAGAATTCCTTTGTTTCCTCAAATGGGTAGCGTAAGTCTTTCCCAGCTAGAAAATAAAACTGTCGCAGTATTTCTCACAAGCCCGTAGTTATTGTCCAATAACACCGGCCTGTTTGTCAGTAAAAGTTCAGGAAACAGGCGATTACTGTTCCCACCCACAACAACGCTCAGGGAAAACGGAAAGTCAAAACTCATCTCCATAATCTCCTTGAAAAGCGAAAAAGGTCTGAGATGCAACAGCATTTCCATTTATATGAGCTACACTGTGGGCGGCACTTTTCTTTATTTCACACTTGCACACTTCCCACAAAGAAACAAAAGCTATTCTTTAGTTTTCTGATGGGTAGGAAGGAACAGATGCATAGGAACCATGTCGAAAGGAATATGTTTTCCCTTCAAGTTGGTATCGCAGATGCTTTTTTTAGAAATTGTTCTCTCAATTTACAAAGAGTGTCTCTGCGTCTGTTCCTCGCGTACCTTTCTGTTTGTCAGATCAACCTCAGCTTTTAGATGTAGCTGTGATGGTGTATATTTTTTTTTTTGTGGAATATTTTTGATAGACGTTAAAATACCATAGACTTCCCTATTAACCTTTATTACAGTGTAAAGCTCCACATCATGGCTCCTCCCATGTTTCTTCCCAGCGCTTTTGCACCGATCGTGCAGCCCTCGTAATCAACATATTCCAACGTCTCTCAAAAACCACGTGCTATGACGTTAGCCGGTTAAGCTGCTACTTTATTCCCATGCTAACACAGGCTATTGTGGACAAAAATCCCAGCACTATCACCTAATAGAATGAGGACGAAGGAAAAAAGCACAAAGAGATTTATCATAAGTCCGGTTTTACTTGGTCAATCAACACAATTTCAAAACTGATATGTAGGTTTAAATCTGCACTTTCAACATAAACTGTAGCCTTTTTCGTACAATATATATATTTGCATGTTTTAACTAATGTAGAATTTGTCTATTAAGACTATGTAATGGTCCCACACAACCTCATTTGGCCAAACATGAAAAAGCTTCCACTTTTCGATAGGAATTCATACTTCCAGGCACTAGTTTGTATAAATGACTAGACGTCACCTCTCCACTTGTCAGAGTTAGTGGGTTTCTGTAGGAGAAACACAGGTGGACAGTCTGGACAAACACAGCCGAGTCACCTTGATGTGACTGCGCCTCACGATAAAGCTGCAGATTCAAAGTTGACACATCAGTGGATGTTCATTTCACTATCAGATATTTCATGTCTAGAGCTGCTTTTTTCCCCTTTTTAATCTCCAACATGTCTTTGATTAGAGGTGATATTGTTGATGTCTATCAACTCTGTGTCACGTTGGGGGGGGGGGGGGTAAAAAAAAAAGAACGATCCAGATTCAAGACTGAATGTGTCAATTATTGGCCACATTTACCTGGGCTGTTAAAGGTTTCATTGTGCAGCCGTCTCCTTTTTAAATGCCCTTCACCTTGGCTGAATGATGTGTCTGGGCTGTGCTGGTGATGCAGAAAACCGCTGCCAGTGTCTCCTCCTAATGGTTTATGAGGCTGTGAATGTGTCTCTCGCTCCCTTTTTAATATGTAGAAAGGCCAGTAATCAATGACGGTGAACTAAAGAGAGCGGGACAATGGCAGCAAAGTTTAACAAAATACCTTTTTACTCTTTATACATTTTTTTTTTTTTTTAATTTTAACATCTAGATATTTTGCTGTCTTTTGATTTACATGCTGAAAGGACCTGGATCTGTAAAATGCAATGATTACATAATAAAATAAGTTAAAATATATCACTCAAAGGTCTGGAACTCTAATATTAAAGTTATGATTCTATTTATTGTTAGAGTTGGTGGAATAATTGATTAATAGGTTGAAGTTTCTTTATGAAACAAAACGGATGAAATTTCTTAGTTAAATAGTTAAATAGTGTAATGTTTAGTACTATTGGCTTGAGAAAATGTCTTTGTTGAAACAGATCATTACAAAAATCCCACCATTATCTTAAATATGTTCTTGAATGAAAATGATGATTCCCTCCAATATGGCAAATCATCGCAAGTGTAATATCAGTCATCAGAAGAATTACTTCACTCTATTACCTTTTTTCATAGACTAAATTAGTGAAATAATAATGTTTTTGAGCATAATTACCACATTAAACAGTAATGAAAATAGTCATTTTGTTGAATAAAGCTCATTCAGGCAAATGAACAACTAATGGTTCAAATTTGTGTGCTATTCTGCTATTTACAGAGCATTTCAGTCATTAGATACAGTACAGTGCTGAAGTTTAAGAAAAACCCTTCTTTCAATGATCTGAAAAAGTTCAATTATGAATTTAAAAATTCCAAATTCCCTGATTGAAACTCATTCACAATCTATGAATATGTAAATATAAGTGTGTTGTCTGTGTATATTCTCATTCATCCAGCTCATTGTTCTCTCACTCAAATTGAATCATGGGCAACTGGACCTGTAATTTGTCTAGGTCCTAATCCAAAATACTAGTCCAGTTTCCTAAGATTCAATTTGAGACGGAGCAAATGGAGGTAATCTGTAAACTTCTAAACACAAGATGTCTAATACTTGACAGTAAAGTCCATTCTTATCCAGGAATATGGTCACAAGTCCTCCTTTTTTATTTGAATGGGGGGTTCAGGCTGCAGGATCGGGGATCTATTGGGGTGCTGGAAGAAAAATCAGGAACAAGTTGTCCAAGGTTCAACGTTTTACAAAAACAGAACGTGACGCAACATTAACATCCTCCACATGTGACCTTATTTGGCTTCTGTTGGGAGTGGATGCGGGAATAAAATCATGCAGATGTTTAGCCCAACAAAAAACTGGCTTCTGGTATGACTTTCTCTGGTTGGTCTCCCTGCGTTCAGGACGTCCGTCTGCTTCATGGTGTGGTGGTTTGAGTTGATGACCTCTGGTTTGGCTGCTCCTTATCTGCTGTCAGGACTGATCTTCCACACTGCGGCTGACTGCCTCCGTGTTCAACCATACTGTGTCATCAGCATATTTTCCACCATTGGAGCAGCGCTCTGTTTATACACGAGGGTCAGGAGGTCAACGTTAGGACTCCATCGGACAATATGTATTTTTCTTTGGTTCTTAGTTGGACTGTGGAGCGTTAACTTCTCCAAAAGCTGCACCTTAACGTGGTGAAGATGGAAACTGGTGAAAATGCCAAACTTTGCAGATGATGAACCTGTGTTTGTGGGTAAAATGGGCCAATTAAGTTTTTGGGGGTCCCAGCCAATGACTAAACAGGATTTCATTACCATTTTACCTGAAACCACACATGCAAAAACAAAAAGTGGAACAGTGGATAGTTCACAGACCCTCAGGAAATCCCAGCACTATCACCTAACAGAACAGAATCTGGACCTAAACTCATTCACTTATAAACACATATAACAGTAACAAGCCCAGGTCATTACACTATACAGGAAAAGTACTAAGTAAGAGATTAAGAGATTTAGAAGTCTGGTTTTACTCGGCCTATCAACACAATTTCAAAACTAATATGTAAATTGAGATCTACACTTTCAACATAAATTCTAGGCTTTTATTTTTACAATAACTATGTTTGAATCTCTCCCTTTATCCATTGTACAGTTTGTCTATTAAGACTTTGTACACACCCTCATATGAACACATTTAATACAAATGAGTAAATAAAAAAAGTATGAAATTTTAATATAAATGACCTTAAAGATTTGAATTTAACACCTTCCTCAGCCAAACCCAACCCAGTTGGAGCTTCACTAGTCTTCAATAAGACAAATTCCTCCCCAGGTATGATTATAACGAGCCTCTAACATGTTTGTAATAGACTTACTTTAGAGAGGGCTTCCACATGAAGTCGTACTAGTATATTTGCCCATAAATCTCCTTTATGGATATTGTAAAAGGGGTTTTCAAACATTACGGCCTTCCTCCACCCCGTGTCTTGGCTCTTTTTTGCTTTTTACGAGACTCTTCTCTGGCTTTGTCCTCAGCTCATCAAGCCAGAGTTTACAGTAGCTCTTCCCCTCGCCCGCCCGCCGTCTAATTGCTGTTAACGTCCCGTTGATGGAACGTAATTAAACAGACGCTTGGCAGCGTCGAGCCTCTGATGGAGCTGATCGGTGGCCGCGTTTGGCAGCCGAAGGCAGGGCCCTGACAGATTGGGAGGCGAGATCGGAAAAGTGCTTTGAAGCACCGAACACTGGTTAACAGCAGGAGCTGGAACACACTTGGCCCTTTTTTTTTGGTCTTTTTTTCTTCTTACAAATGGATCTTGAGTGAATGCAGACAGGTGTGAGACTGGCAGCAATTATCCAGAATGTTACTGTATTTATGTTTAGAGTAGAAGTACTGTACTTCTGTTTACAGTAGTGTCTTAAATCAATACTTAAATCAATTAAACACTGTGATTTCAGTCGTATTTACAGTATTGGGTGCAATTAAATACTGTAACATCAGGGATAATGTCAAAAATGCCATGTGGTGAACATGGTACCAGATAATTTAACTCTACACAGGGTATCAATTAGTTTTATTAGTTAACCTAGTTATATTCTAGGTGGATTAAATATTATCCAATAATTAACCATATTATAATACAGTGACTCTGACGACTGTGATTTACTACAGTAATACTTAGACTACTTATTATAAGAATATCCTGAACCCTACTGTAATAATAGTAATAATAACTGCAGATTTCACAAAGCTAAGTTTTACAGGGTAGGGTTGAAAAAGTTGGAAACCAAGGCTCAAAACATTCTGCAGACAAAGAGTTCCACAAGAGTTCCGATGTGAAATATTTCCAAAATTTCCCAAAATGTGGAAATTAACCAGTAATTTTCCAACCCTTTGCAACCCTATTCAAAGCACTCATTGATCCGTTGGTCCCCAGCAGATCCCACCTGTATTTTTTTTGTGGTGAAGTATCGTCAGCCAATCAGAGAGCTGACGATTCATTGCAACCACTCCACATCTCTTCCTCCACTCCTATCTCTTTTCCTCAATTTAGGTTTTATGGAGTTTTATGGTGTTTTTCCTAATGGCGTCATTACCGTTTGCCGGCCTCATGAGTGTATTTGTTCTGGTTATGAACTTCTCGCCTTTCCTGTTCTTGTCCGATCACGTTCTCTCTCACACACACAGACACACACACACACACACAGACACACACACACACACACACACACTGTCTAATCTCCTTTCAGGCGTTCCAGTTTTGCTTTGTCATGCAGCCGTCTGCTTCTTTCCTATCTGGATCAGGACAAAGTGTTAGACTCGCTGATAAGATGATTTACATAAATATTTCTTTGTCGGGCTGAGAGCAAACACTCAGACATGTATACTATACTTTTATGCATGTAAATGTGTCCAGGAGCTAAACACACAGTGTTTCTCTATGGTAGAGGCAGAGCTCTGTAATAAACATGCATATTGTAGTATCAGGTGATAAGACCCAGCAGCAGCAATATGTTTACTGTCTGTGACTCTTTATCTCAGGAGCTGATTCTGAATAATAAAGCTTGTGCAATGATACTTCCACTGCAGGTTTATTTTAGCAACATATCTAGTTATAGAATAAAAGAAGTTGCATGAACAGTAATCTATCCACCTTATTTCGATCCCCATGATGCACACGTGATGATTAACTTCCTGTTTTTCCTCTCACTGAACCTTCATCTGCAGGGATTTGGGTTCTTCTTACACATGTAAAATATATTTGTATTGGCTTTCAAGTTATAGGAGAGTATTTTATTTTGTAAACACCTTTTTTGGTTAAACATACAGATATAAAATGTAGTCTTCAGGTCGTAGGAGATGGAGGTCTGATCACATTGTGTAGTCTAGGCCTATGGTTCTCAAAGTGGGGTCCGGGGCCCCCAAGAAAAAAAGGAGAATCACTTATTTTCACAATAAATCCATTTTTATAACACAAAATAAACTAAAATAACAGTAAAATAAATAAAAAACTTAAATAATACGATGACATATTACTATTTGTATAGAGGGCTGCCAGAATTGCAAATAAATATTACTTTATTTTCCCTTAACATATTTATTTTTTATATTTATTTGTGTTTGCACATGAATTTATTTTATTTCTAATTTCATTTTCCATTTTATATATAGAGACGTAAATGCATCAATAAATCGATTTAAAACTTAATAAATAAAACCAAAAAACAAATAAATGGGGCAATAATGTGCAAAGGGAATATATTAAACAATTAATTAAATTGAATTAATTTATTGGAAAATTACAGGCTTAGCATATTCATTTGTTATCTTGAGTTATTTAGTTGTTTAATGGCAAATTCCAGTCCTTCATGGGTTTCCTGTTATAACGTCTAACAGCAAATATCTCATCAGATGGGGTCTGCGGTCTAGTTTTTGTGAGTTTAAGGGTTTAAAGCTTCGCTTCTGTTCTAAGGTTGTGCCTTTGTGTCTGAGTCTCCTGAACCGAACAATAAACGCCCTCTCAAAGTCACTTCTCCTCTCGCCGCCTTGACACAAAATCAGCCTGGACCGGTGCCGACTCAGCATTTTTTTTGTAATGGTTTATCTCCCAATTGTTGTTCACACACGCCACCGCCAGCCGACACACGTCAGGACTTTATAATCAATGTCTGCTTTTTTTTTTTTTAGATAAGAAATGTAAAATATCAGTGTTGTACAGGGAATATTCCACCTTTATGGAATTGAATCTTTATGATCTGATGTTAAAGCCTTTTTTTGACTCTTATTGAGTATATTTCAAACAAATCTTTATTGGATACTTGCTAATGAATGATGCAAGTTCCTTTTTTTAGGCTGCATTGTTACCTGGCGTAATGCAAAGTAAATGCAAACAGGGCTGTCGCTAGCTTAGCGTTAGCACAGATATCATCTTTTCCTCTGGCTGAGTAACAGGCAGAAACAAGCTCCTTTTTTAAAGACTCATCTGAAGATCGGAGATGAAACGGTTGGAGAGCCTGCGGCGGGGTCTGACGAAGCAGACAGTCTGCTGTAAGATGTGCGGAAAACACACACAAATACACACACACACACACACACACACACACACACACACACACACACACACACACACACACACACACCACTCCCAGCCTTTCCTGATGTGAATCTTCATTCTCTGTAAGGCTGTACACACGTTAGCTGAGGAGATAAAAGGCGTACAGAAGCACAGGAGTCTATTGGTTGTGTAGCATGAAAGTACACCTGCAGCAACTCACCTGTCCTCTGTGTGTGTGTGTGTGTGTGTGTGTGTGTGTGTGTGTGTGTGTGTGAGAGCCAGGAGTGTTTAGTAACTAGGATTGCGAAATTCCGTAAACTTTCAAAGTTGGGAAACTTTGGGAATTAGCAGGAATGTATGGGAATAAACCTGAATAAATCCAAAATTTACAAAATTGAAGGTTGGCCCTTAACAGAGAACAACCGACAGATTTAAAGGGAGAGTTTAACATTTTAGAAAATTCGCCCATCGTCAAAATTTCCATAGGCACATGCAGCAGGTGTTTCACTTTTTTTTTTTTGTCAATATTAGCAGTTTCCAGACAAGTGGAGCAGAGCCGTGAGCTGCTCAGCTACTACTATATGGCCAAAAAATACCATTGGCGGTAGTAGTAGCTGAGCACAGCTCTGCTCTGCTGGTCTAGAAACTGCTGCTATTGACAAAAAAACATAAAGCATCTCTTGCTATGACTTTGGGAGTCATGACAATGAACAATGAACAGTGACTTTTCAAAAATATTGAATTATTCCTCTTAATATAGCACACTGCTTACTGCAGGGCTACTGAGGCCACGCCCACTTTCATGCAATATCCATTCCTCAGTCACATGCACAGCTGATTTCTAGATCCCTGCAAAGCACAAGACCATTGAATTGAATATTTCAAACATGCACAACTTCCCATGGAAAGTTTCTGGACATTTTCCACCCCTTTACAAACCCATCCTATCTCTTCTTTCCCTCCTATGTAGTCATTCCAGCATCCAGATCTGAGTTGTATCTCTTGAGTTTTCGGGACAGCTGGTGTATCGGCAAGTGCGCGCATGTGTGTGTGTGTGTGTTCTGTGTGTGTGTGACTTTACAGTATACGTGTGTGTGTGTGTGTGTACGTTGAATGGATGGATTGTGTAATGTGATGTGACAGCGGGGAGGAAAAGGAGTGATTGAGTTCACGACTTGGCCTCGCTCACTTTTAACGGCTCAGCTATTAAAAGACCCCCCCCCACCCCCTCACACACACACACACACACACACACACACACACACACACACACACACACACAAGTCACACACTTCAGTCTCTTTATTCACTGAACAAGCGATCGTCTGTGTGTGCAAACATATCATCCCATCGTTTTGCGTTTATGTGAACTCGCTCCTCGCTGCAGGCCAATAGACACTAGTTTGGTGCCAAGATGGTGCCAGTGTGAGTGTGTTTTCCAATGCATCAGTAGATAGAACGGCACTAACTTTCTTTTTTTTTTCTTTTTCCTGGCGTGTGGGGATGAGAAGAGCTCCTTCTGAGAGCCGCGATGCTCCTGTTTAATTAAGCATCACATGCAGCAGGGAGTAACTCCTCTGTGGTCTTTAACGTGTCTGATTCTTGTGGTTTGGAGTCTCGCTCCAGCACCTACTTACTGTGTTCATGCATATGTTTCTTTACTTTTTTTTTTTTTATAAAAGTCCGATGTACCTCCCACCTCCTCCTCTTCTATAGCGCTGTGTTGTTTTCCTGAGTATGCAAACGGATTCCGCAGCATTCTTTCCCTGCTGGGAGAATGGCTGTGAGCCTTTGAACGCCCCTCTACACTCTCACCACAACATACGATTAGTCTTCCCACACACACACACACACACACACACACACACACACACACACACACTCTCTATATGTGGGAAGGCAACGGGACACAGTCATTGCGCCTGAAGGCATGTGGACAGCAACAAAGTGCAACATACAGCATCAAACACACACACACACACACACACACACACATATATATTCCCTGATCCGCCCATTAGCTCCCGGTTGCAGTGAGTGTGTGACCGGGTTGTTAAACTTGCTGTTTGTTCTGGAGTTGATCCACTTTCAGCCATCACTCTCTTCCTTTACTCTCTATTTCCTCACCCACTGTTTTTCTCTTTTTCTTCTTTATTAATTCATTAATAACTTTTTTTGCCATACACTGTTTTAGTGAACTTCAGCCGTTCCACATCATATCTTATCATCACATGCTGCCAAAGCTGAAAGATCAACAGGTGAAAATACCTTGATTTTGGTACA
Source organism: Lepturacanthus savala (assembly GCA_030544235.1). Taxonomy (NCBI): domain Eukaryota; kingdom Metazoa; phylum Chordata; class Actinopteri; order Scombriformes; family Trichiuridae; genus Lepturacanthus; species Lepturacanthus savala. Next base: position 3,628,053 of record CM060468.1, read on the forward strand.
ATTAGTCCAATATTGAGTAGAATTATTGTATTCCACTGGCAGATAATTTATCTTATTTCAAGATTTTTTAATTCAGCTTTTTTCAAGATTATTTAACAAAAAAAAACAAGACTAATATTTTCTTAAAAAGGATTAAATTGACTAAAATTAAGACAAAAATATATATTTTTTTAGATATTTACCTATTCACAAGATCACATTGCACTGCAAAAATGATTAAATCTTATCAGGAGGATATGTATTAGATTTAATACAATTAATAAAATATTGAGTGGAATTATCTTAAATCATCTTATTCCATTGGCACATACTTTTACTTACTTCAAGTTTTTCCAAATAATTTGAGATGAAAAGTCAGAATTATGAGATAAAAAGTCCATATTGTCGTTGACATTGGAATAAAAATTGTCATTGGGGACACCTTCACGGAACAAGACCATCAATTAAAAAAAGAGAGAGATTAAATTGACTAAAATCAAGAAAAAACACCCTTAAAAAGCTGTTTTCACCTGTTACGATTCCAATTTTCCTATATTACACTATTACAGATGTATTAATGCTCCACTTCACTCATGGATATTTCAGTTTTTGACTGTGAAAATCATAATATTTAAACAAAATGTTCCTTACACTGTAAAACAAGATGTAAAATAAGGAGGGTTTGGTGTTAAAGGGGTCCATTTGATTTCAGGGGGTCCACATCTGTCTGTACCTTTTTTTTTTTTCCTCTGCCACAAACTACAATGTTAGTGGGTAAATAGAATCTGCAACTGCATTAGTTTTTTTCCCCAAAGCAATGTTTTAAAAAGTATTTATATTATTTAAGGGAACTCTGATCACAGCAGGGAGCAAATATTTGCTAAGCTGCTAAATGCTGCTAGCAAATCCACTGTTCTCCCAAGATGAAACCCTCTTATTTCTCCCTATATTTGTTTTTTTGTGTGAATCTATTCATCTGGTTATGGCCTGGAAGTGGTTTATTGCAGCATGTTGCCGTGTGTGTCGTGTTCAGGGAGGAAACGCTGCAGTCAGACGTCCCCCAGTAATCATATCTGACTCTATAAAGGTTGAGACGCAGCAAAGTGATAACAGTAGCGGCCCGCAGCCACAGGACGTGTCTCCTGAGGCCCGGCTCCTTGTGTTGCTGCCTCGCCTTTATCGTGAAGCCATCACTGACCTGTCTGGCTCTGGTGTAGTATGTTTTTTGTGTGATATCAAACCTCTTAGATGCAGCAGATTTGGCTCTGAGGATGAGAACAGTGTGTGAAGAGTGTGTGTGAGCAGCTTATTCCCTCCCAGGCCTCTCTTATCTCACATCCAAGACTATCTCTTTCAAATACGTAAATCCTAGAAAACCCAGCCCCCTCCAACCTATTTACTGTATTTCATATGATGAGCAGAGGCCTCATGTCGCCCAAACCTCTTTAAGAGCCTCAGCCGCAGCATCTCCAGCATCTCCAGCATGGCCCCGTTCCCCCTGCTGCCTGTAAATCGCTTTTTTTTTACAGGACTGAGATCCTGAGATGACAAGAAAAAAAAAGATCTAATTTTCTACAGCGGCTCCATAAAACTGCCAGCATTTTCTTTTCCAAGCTATTTTTTCTTCCTGCAAAACAGGAGCAGGTGGTTATTCTCTTATTTCTTTGGTCTATTATTTTTACTTCTTGCACAAACGACATGATGCATTAATCTGGCAGCAACTGTTGATGAAAGGAGATTTAGGCAGTTTTTACATGACAATCTTGAGTCGTACGTTTGTACAACTAGATCATAAAACATAGTCCCATAATCAGCCCTGGATGCTCTCGTATTACTGGAAATTGCACATAAAATATTAGAGATCGTATTAAATGGTTAGATATTTACATCAGACATTGCACTGCGAAAATAATGATATAATAAATTTATTTTTTCAAGTTTTTCCAACAAATTTGAGATTTAAAAAGTCCATAATTTGAGATAAAGAGACAACATTCAGATAAAAAGTCAAACAATTTAATCTTATTTTAAGATTAGCTGCCATTGGCCATCCACTCCAAATTGGACCCAATATAACTAATAACCCAAAACAAGATTTAATGCTATGATTTGTTAATGAATCCACTTGTTTCCAATTATTACATTATTCAGGACAATTTTTGTATTTTGATTATTGATTGGAGCCATTTTTAAGTAGAAAATTCTCTGGTTCCAGCTTCTCCTCTGATTATTCTGTAGTTTCTTTAGTCTCTATAATAATAAACTGATGATCTTTCAGTTGTGGCCTGTTGGTCTGGACCAAAAAAGACATTTTAGGTTGAATCTTCAGTTTTAAGAAACTGTGATTGATGATTTACACCATTTTGTGAACAAAACAACTAACTAATTAATTATTCCAATAATCTAGATTAATCGGAATAGTCGTTAGTGGCAACTCTAAATGTAATATAACACATAAAAGTCATATTTATATTATTACACCTTGTTTATGATAAAAAAACACACATTTAATGTAATTGATTATTAGATTTTATATAAAGGGTCACAGATGATTCGTCAGCGTTCACTCATTTGCAGCCAGAGATTTTAGTGTATTTTAGTGTATTTTTTGCTGCCACAGCTCAACACGTCATCTAAAATGCTGCTGGTTTGTGTCTCAGAGGCTTCACATCGAGTCAGGAATATAATCTGCTGTGGTTGTACAGCGTCCGTGCTTATGGACGCTGGTGTGAACGAGCAGCTCATCCTGTTCCCTCAGCACCTGACAGTGAGCTCATTCATCCATTCACCCTCTTCTCCTGGGAAAAGGTGGAGCGAACAGATGGAGGCAGGACTGTCAGTCAATCAGTGAGCAGAGAGGGCATTGCAGCGCCCAGCCTGCCTCCACGCAGGTGTCTGACTGACTTTCACACGGGTCGAGGGTGCGTCGTAGGAGAACGAGGACCATTGTGCCAAGCGAGGCTGCGGAGCCACCCGATGCCACCCGATGCCACCCTCGGGCGCCCGGGTTTAAGACGTACGACAAAGGACGTTGATTGAAAAGTGACAGGGTGATGATTCCAGATGACGGAGTCCTGCAGACTCCCAGGCTGGACACCAAACAGGTTAGAAGAAGAGGACGGGTGTAAAACATGCAGGAACAATACTCTGATTCAGTAAAACCGTTAAATTTATAGTAACTACCTGGCAGCAATCATCCAGAAAGTTACTGTGGTTTACAGTAGAAATACTGTCCTTCTCTTTACAGTATTGTGTCTTTGCTGTAAAATAGTTGTATTTTAATTGTACAATTAAATCCAATTAAATTAAGAACATGTGCTATTAACTCGTTTTATATTCTAGGTGCATTAAATATAATGACAAATGATATGGAACCAACATGAACTCATAATGTAAATTTAAAGAGACGTGATACAAGCTTCTTAAAACTGCATTTTTAACTTTCTCATTTTGCAGATTATTGTGTTTATCAATCAGTATATTTAATGTTCACAATATTATGCATTTAAAGACTTAGACTTCTAATTCTGGATTAGATTGGATTTTATTTTGGGAGGTTCCTTTAAGGAAATAGAATCAAATCTCATAAAACTCTAAATTGATCATGACGACTTATTGTAGAAAAGCCCCAAAGTTGTCATATTTTTGATTTACAACCTTTCCTCAAAATATTGCAGTTTCTATTGTTAATGTCCTCTGTGTTTATTTCTCCCTACAGTACTCAGCAGCAGTGATATGTAGTTATTCGTATCCCACTCCATTATCAGCCTGATAAAACGGTGGAAAATTCAACTGAAAAACAAAAAAGCAATTCATGAAGAAGCTCACGATTCTGTGCACTTCTCCTTCTGTCTCTCTCTCTATTCGTGTTGTAGCAGAAATATCTGGCTGTTTTATTTTTGCCACAGGTGGGTGGGTGTTTTTTTTTTTGTTTTTAAGTGTGTATGGCACCTACGGCTGTACTCTCCCATCGCTGCATCGTGTGTGTGTGTGTGTCTGAGGTAGGACAGATACCAGAGAGTAGGAGGCATCTCAAATTGTCTTTTTCTCCGTCTTTTGCTCTCGACTCCTTTCATATTGACTCACTCTCTGTTCAGGTGAAGCTTTGCATTTACAGGGTTTTTTCCCTCTAGTTTTTTTCCCCCAGAATCTGAGTTTTTTCTCAGGTTAACTACAGTATCTGCAATAAGACGTCAAATCCCAAAAAGTACTTTATAAAAGCAGCTGTTCAAGAAGCATCAACATGTAGAAAAGAAATAGAAAGTGAGTTAAGTTTAGAGCTTCACTATGGAATGAAAGGACAGTTTAAACCAGGTTTAAAGTTGAATAAAGTCACACTAGAATGTTCACAAATTGTCCTAACGTCACTTTATTCTTTAAATGTTAAACGTTCTATGTTTGTCCACTGTCATCCACTGTTAAGGCCTTTTTGATTGAAATGATTCATAAATTTAATATTGTCTGCATTTGATAGTTTTTATGTTTTCCTGAAAACTTGAAAAAATAACTTTATTCATAACTTTTATTTTAATAGATTAATAGATATTAAACCTCATTTCATTTTATATATTTGTTTCAATGAGATTTTATAGTGACTTTGCTGCTGTAGAAAAATCATGCATCATATATATTCTCTGAATTATTTGTCTCAAGCAGTAATTTGATATATAAATGAATGAACCATATGTGCTACAGCTATAATAAGGGAGCTGCAGCTCCTTCACTTATTAAATTATAGTACAGTAATTGTTGTTCTATAGTGAAATTGGTGCATTGAAGCCACTTTGAAGCCACAGTGGTAATTAGCACCTGTACATTCTTCTCTACATCTTTACGTGTGCACGTATTGGTTGTGAAATTCCGGCCAGGACCACGGGGACGCTTGGAGTTTGACTCGCTGCTGCAATTTTTTTTTTTCTTCACTCCACCATATTCATGTTAAAAGTTGGATCAATAGAATCTATTTTTAGCTCCTCGCCTGCTTCCATCCCTCCCCCGTCCACACTCCACAGTGTGCGCTGGCTTCTCCTCCCACATCGATCTCTCTCTAATAAGTTGGCCCAAGCCTCAGCAATTCTGCTCCCCCCTCCTCCTCCTCCTCCTCCTCCTCCTCCTCTTCCTCCTCCTCCTCCTCCTCCTCCTCCTCTTCCTCCTCCTCCTCCTCCTCTTCCTCCTCCTCCTCCTCCTTCCTCCATCTGCTCTGCTAAAGGGAGGTAGGGAGGTGCTGCAGGAAAACCTGTTGGGGCTCGGCTCCTGTAAAGTGCAGCGCGACGCTGCTTATGGTGCACTGCACTAAGCTCTGGATGTGGGAGCTCTGACACACACACACACACACACACACACACATTTTACCACACATTTTACTTTTTTTCAGCCGCAGCAGCAGCAGCAGCAGCTGTCTGATATGATGTTTGGCTGCAGTAGGATCTAGTTTGGAAATATCACACACACTTATACGCAATAATCTGACCTCCCACAACCTTGAAGGCACCTTGCTGATGATGCAGTGTGTTCTATGTCCAATGTGACACACACACACACACACACACACACACGCTGATATGAGTGTGGACATTGGTCGCTGTATCACTTTCTGCGATGGCTGCGCATCGACTGATAGAGATTAGCCAGTGTTAATATCTCACTGTTCTACACAGACAGGGAGGTTAATACAGGCAGGAAAACACTCCAGTTAACTCTAAACACACACACACACACACACACACACACACACACACACACACACACACAGTGCAGTACATGCAGCCTGAGCTCTAAGATATTAAACCTGCTGCTGTAATGTTACACTGCAAAAACTGAAATCATATCTGTGATGTGATATCTTGTTTTTATATTAAGTAGAATTATCTTATTCCACTGGCAGATAATTTTTGTCAATTTAATCTTTTAAGAAATCTTTCATCTTTAAAAAAAATGTTAGTCTCGTTCACTTAATTAAATGCCAAATTGACCCAAATTAAGGAAAACATCAAAAATCTTTTTAACAGTAAAAATAAATAAATAAATATATTTTAAAAAAGTAAAAACTCAGAATAGTCTTTTATTTATAACATGGAGAAACTGCACTTTATTAATCACTTTCAAAGTTCTCACGAATGAGAAGAATCCTGCACTGCAAAAGCTGACATCTTAATAGACGAAAATCTCTTGTTTTTAGTACAATTAGTTCAATATTGAGAAGATTTATCTTATTCCACTGGCAGATAATTTGTCTTATTTCAAGTTTTTTTTCCAATTTGGGTCAGTTTGGTCTTGTTTTAAGAAACGTTTTCTTAAAAAAAATGATTAAATTGACTAAAAAGTTGCCAAAACGTCGCTTTGTTCAGAAACGTCTTGAATATTCGAGTTTATCTGAGGTGTTTTACACATGTTGGACTCTGAATCCAACTTAACTTAAGTCACGTTAACAGCAGTTTATGAACGATGATGTAAAAGCTTTGAAGTTATGCAACAAAAGATGAAAGACTGTTTTATAGCTGCTGTCAGGTGATATATCACACCTGTGTGTAAGTTAAACAGGAGATGGATCTTGTGTTTGGTACAATTAGACTAATATTGAATAGAATTATCTAATCCCACTTGCAGACTACTTGCAGAAGACTAATATTTTCTTTAAAAAATGATTAAATCGAGTAAAAATCGAGAAAAAAACTTGACATAAGCTTTATTTGCCAGTGGAATAAGATAATTTGACTCAATATTGGACTAATTGTACCAAAAACAAGATATTTTCACCTGTTAAGATTTAATTTTTTGTAGCGTATAGGATGATGTCTGTCTTTGTGAGTGTGTTTTGCACAATAATCAGTCAAACTATTAACTATTGAATTTAAAGGCAGAGTCTGCAAATTTCCTAAAAAAAACTACTAATGAAATCCCTCCACCATCATTTATAACGCACTAAACGTGTCGGCGGTGTGTTTGTGTCACACACGTTCAGGTTAAAGTGTAATCCAGGTTATCAGCAGGTCAGGTCCTACACACACACACACACACACACACACACAAATGACATTTCAGAGGAGAAATGGAAATGATCGGAATTAATATGGATTTTCTTTATGAGATGATGTCAGAGCTGTAGAAAGAAAACATGGAACAGGTTTGGGATCAGACGGAGCAAACAATGTAATCTGTAGACTGATCCAACACACACACACACACACACACACACACACACACACACACACACACACACACACACACGCCTTTTGAACTCAATAAAACCAGACCAGTGCAGTTCTTTGCCAACCTCTTTTGTATTTGTCTGTGTCAGTGTAACCTAACCACCTAACCAACCAAATAAATAAGAGACAAGTGCATTTTTTCTTTTTAAACCAGCATCTCTACATGTATTCCAGCCATTCCATTCCAGTGTCTGTTGAATTCCAACACATACACACCTCATTCAGCTTAAAGAGGAACCAGGAGTGGAATAACCTTTTTGTTATTTTGACCATTTGTCAATTTCTGCAAATAAATTCTCTAAATGATATTTTTATTTGGAATTTGGGGGAAATTTATAGACTGAAACAAAAATGTTTCTTTTACCCAAACACATACCTATATGTAGTCAAATCTTTATAAAATATATATTTTTTTATAATTTTTATTTATATTTTTATATCATGTCTTTAGTACCTCTTTCTTTGTTCAAGTGAACTACTTTTCTACCTTAAGTGCCAAAGGTGTGTGTGTGTGTGTGTGTGTGTGTGTGTGTGTGTGTGTGTGTGTGTGTGTGTGTGTGGTCATCGATCTTCTCTTGTACCTGTTAGTACAAGACCGCTCCACTAAGCCTACAAGGTCCCCACTGACCATGATACCACACACACACACCCACACACACACACACACACACCTCAGCAACAGTCAGTGGTGCACGTAGCTGTGGTCAAAAGAGATTTAATAAATCGTGTGTGTGTGTGTGTGTGTGTGTGTGTGTGTGTGTGTGTGTGTGTGTGTGTGTGTGCACTTCTACGAACCACTTGCTTTAAGATAATTCTATTTTTCTTCTTTTCCCTCCTCCAGTCGTGATGCGTTCAAAGGTTCTCTCTTGCAGTAGGAGAGCAGAGTTTTGGCCCTTTCGGGTGAATCGGTGCGAGGCCGTGGGAGGACAGTCCAACGCCTACTGCGGGTTGTTTTTTGAAGCCAAAAGTTAATAACGTGAGCTGTGAGGTCAGGATGGAGCAGCACGCTGAGGACGAGCAGATAAGAGGCTGAAAGCTGCTTAGCTCCTGATGGAAGTGATATGGAGGTCGGCTGTTTGTATGAAGGAAAAACAGCTGCTGCATTCCAAGAGAATTAGTTAAAATCTATTCAGTCTTCCTTCTTACATTCTCCAAATAGCTTATAAAACTTCATGAATCCACCAAAGTAGAGCTTAAGTGTATTTTTTTGTCCATTTAGCTCAATTTGAGTAAAATAAAGTAGAAATTGTAACAACATGGCTGCCACGTTTGAGAGCATATGTCTTAACTTCGATTTGAGTCATTTTAGGAAGAAAATGTCTGAATTCTCAGTTCTTCAACTCTTTCTCCATGTCTTTACATCACATCATCATATGAATTACAGGCTCTTGAATGATTTTCAAGAAGAAAATGTTAAAAATGTATCGTTCCAGCTTCTCTTCTCTGATTATTTTCTGCTTTTTTAGTCTTTTATAATAATAAACTGATAATATTTGGGTTGTGGACTGTTGTTCTGGACAAAAAAAGATGTTTTAAGTTGAATCTTCAGCTTCAACAAGCAGTGATCGACATTTTATCAATCAAACAACTAATCGAATAATTCTAATAGTCGATAGATTAATCAATCCAAATAGTCATTAGTTGCAGCCCTATTCTAATTAATATAATCAGTGTTAATATTCAAATTTTCACCCCTGTGGCTGTGAAATTAGTAACACCAATAAAAGACTTGTGTATCAATAATTAAAAGTAAGACATCTGACTCATTCAATGCGCTGGTCCACTGTTCTTGACCTCTTGACCTCGATCTAACAAAAATATAAGTTCAGACAATTTATTCAAGCGACTTATTTGTGCTGTTGGTTCCTCTTTATTGAATAAAACAAGCAGCTGGAAACACACAGGTCACCGTTTCCTTACTCCTTCCTAAAACACTGACTTGCACACACATGTGCATGCATACTTTATTACATAAGCATGTAGATTGTGCCTCGGCCGTACAGACACATAGGCAAACAGAGGTGAACATACAGAGCAGCTGACTCCAGATAACGGTGCAGCCACCAGGCTCTTTATCTGATGCAGCTCTGCTGCAAATTCAACTTTTACAAGCTGAACGCTGATAATTTCACCTCATTTTGTACAGGTATTTCTAAGAACATGCTCGGTTATGAAATAAAACTATGAGATTTCATTAGAGGCAGACCTTCAGCTTTTAGGGGGTAAGCGTTGGTAAGTGTGTGTGTGTGTGTGTGTGTGGACATGCATCACTGGACTATCAGTGGGGGATTTTGACAGGGATCTTGTGTTTTTTTCCTACAAATGCGTGTGTGTTCCAGTAAAATCAGCATGAGTGAAGCTCCCCTACTGACACAACGTGAAATCCTCTGTATAGAACATCCTTCATCCTGCATCCGGTTCCCAGACTGAAATCAGCATCTTTTTTTTATGTATAGACAACAAGTCTAGACAGATTGTGTAGTTTACAGTTAACTGTGTAAAGGGGAAACTGGAGTGTTTCTGTACAGCAGCGTGGTAATTAAATCCAGGATCACATACATCAGGACACCATCATCTAACCTAATGCAGCAGCTTTTGAATATACATACTATATATATACTATATATTATACTTTAATTACAGCATCAGCTGACTGGGATGGTAAATATTAACAGACATCATCTCACCTGATTTCAATTTCATTCACAATAATCTTTGTGAGCACATTTATAAGCATCGCAGAATCATACATTATAGCATTAAGACAATAAATTCCATAAGTCTAATGGCAGAATATAAACTAAAGTCAAGAATTGATTTCAAATGTCTTCTATTTATTAACAAGAAACATGCTTTAAGCAGTTATTACAACTGAAGAAAACAGTTTTTAACTTGAAGTCGTGCATGTAAAATAGTTGATGAAAACAAAATCTGCGAATCTGAAGATTCAACCTACTATTCCTTACTATTATAGAAGACTAAAGGAACCAGAAACTAATCACATGAGAAGCTGGAAGCAGAGAATTTGGACATTTTCTTCTTAAAAATGGCTCAAATCAATTATCAAATAGTTGGTGATTAATGTACTAATTAGTTTGCAACTAATTGATTAATCGTTGCAGCTCTACTTGGTATCACTGCCTCATTATATCTGATTATTTTTTTTGTGATTGCTGTGACCATCAGTATTTTTAGTGTATGATTTAGGTTTTTATTTCATGATTCTCACCATCAGGGTGGGAATGATCCACAGGTTCTTTACAGGGCAGAGGGCGTCTTTTAATAGTACATATTAGGAGCTGAGTAGCACTTAGTGGATTAATGTTATATTATTAGTGTCGTGCTCCATAAATAGGATTTATTTATTGCCTAACTAGTTTAGCACCATTAGCAGCTCTATTTAACAGGCTTCAATGATGCTGTGGCTTTAGTCCAAATTGACCTTTCATCTCTAATGGCGTTTTTAAGTCGTACATTACTTTAGCTTAGCAGGCGTTTGGTCATAAACCAAAGACCTTATCAGCCTCTGCTCTGTTCTGTGCTTAGTGCAAATGTTCACATGCTAACATGCTAAATTAAGACGTTAACACGCTAATCGTACAGCAATTAGAGCTGGGTATGAACAAGAAGGTCACGATATAATGCAATATCAATGTGTTTACACAACGCTAACTGCAACACCTGCTAAATATTAGCATGTTCATTACATTTGTGCCTTGGCTTCTTTTGCACGCAGCACCTATCTGCCAATAGAGCAAGATAATTCGACTCAATATTGGACTTAATTCTACAAAATACAAGACATTCTGACTTGTTGAGATTTCAAATGGTTTTGTTCTGCTTGGTGACACCGTATTGATTAGTGTTGGTTTGGGAGGTCTCACTCCAGGTGAAAAACCTGACCTTTTTAGGAGAAAGCGCTGAAAAGAGTTATTAATTCTTGGTGTGTATACATTTTGTGTGGATTGGGAGCAGAACTTGAATATACCAAATATGATGACTGACATTAACTCAGTTACCGTGTTACCGTTACATCCTGAGTGAAAGAGTGTGATTTCTGCTGAATTGCAATAGTTCTATGAGTTCATCCAATTTCTTTGTAGAGAAGGTGCCCAGTTTATGAACCAGAGAGGCTGATCCTAAGATGCATTCATAATTCATTTTATATATATTTCCAATCATTGGTCGATTCCTACTGTAGGTACGTGCCACAGTCGCCATCTTCTCACAACTTCTTGATAACAGCAACCTTTGTCTCCATGCCTGGCGTTTCTTATCATTATTATAACTTGCCTTACTACCACCAGCACTAGTCTTTATTTTATCAGCCATGAGTTAACTTGTACAGAAATGGTAAACTATCAAAGGGTACATTTTATCAACATTTGTGGACATCAGTCAGCGGTTGTTTGTATCTACGGATGTTCGTAAGTCCTATGTCCGTATCAGGAACTACTCAACTTTGTCTGGTTAAACCTCGGCTGGATCCCAAGCACTGCGGTCATCTGTTACAACATGTAATATAGAGCGTTGACCAATGATTTGCATAGTTTTGCTAAGAAATGTGTTCTGATGATCTACGACATTTCACTTCTTGTCACCTAACCTTCCAAGGGATCATTTATTTTCCTTTATTTTGCAGATTCAGTGCTTTTGGCATGGATCATGCCCTGATTTTCCATTCTTTTCCCCGTTTTACCTTCAGTCTTGAACTAGTTGTTTTCATTGGCACCTCGGAGCCGGTAGCAGGATCACCATGTTGGCAGGAAAACGAGACCTTTCTTCCCTTTCCTTTTCTCTTGGCTTTTGGTGCCGAGTGGAAATGTGTAGTTTAATATCGCAAACAACGAAAAAACAAAAGAAAAAGCCTGTCTTGTCCGCACTTGAGTCCTGTTTTTTCCCCCTTTTTAATATCCTCTAGTCATCTCCGAGCAGCACTGATGTAATTGGTGCAGTAAGTGGATTTACCGACGCACCGGAGTGCAGCGTTCCCTCTGTCCAAGTACTTGAGCTGGGTGATTGTTTTTGGGGGGATTGCGGGGTCCAGTTAAGGGTCATCCCAACATATTTTCACAAAGCCGCGCTGCATTGAAGCCAGATCAATATATGTAGAATGACTCGTTTGGTTATGAAATAGGGATTTTTTTAGACTTAAGTGGATGTTGTAGCTGAAAGCTGCTCATATTGCCTCTTGTAGCATGAGATTTGTTCACAATACACACACACGACACAACTAATGGATCGGCCTCTCTCCTGCTCTCTACACTTTGTGATTTGCTAAATGCTTTCTTTGTTTCCCGTGTGTGTGTGTGTGTGTGTGTGTGTGTGAGAGAGAACTTGATTTAGCTAATCTCATCTCACATGATAAATTAATCCCTTTTACAGGCTAAAAGTAATTTCTCCCCCATGTGTGCGATGTGCTGATGTGTGACCGTTGATGCTATTAAGTGTCTTCGTTTCAAATCCAATTAAAACTAAAACCAAAGTATTGTTTTTTTAATTGAATCGAAAACTGTTTATATCCTAGATATCATGTAGATATTATTTTCAGATCAGAATAGGAATATATATATGTAACAATATACTTTCTTCTGTTTTATCATAGATGGTAATAATGATAGAATCTCATATCCTGTAATATAACTCTTGCATTTTCTTCCTTTTCTCTACCTCATCTTCTTTCTTTCTTTCTACCACATCTTTTTTCTATAATTTTCCCTCTTTATCAATCTTCTTTACAGCTGCAATGATTGATGAAATGATGCAATGATCAGAAACTTCATCATCAACAATTGAGTATTTTTTTTTTAAGAAAAACTGCTAAAATCTCCTATATTTTCAGTTTTTTTTGTCTCTAAGACAATAAACTGAAACATCTTCTGTATATGGACAAAATAAGATTAATGATTAATCATTTTAATCAAGAAAGTAATTGACATCAATAATAGAAATAGCTGCAGCCCTAAACTTCTCTTCTTCATATTCTTCTTTCGATCTTTCTTTTTCATTATAGAGCTTTTAAATGTCTTTTTCTTAAAACACCTTTAAATTCAAGTTTTCTTGGTCTTAATCTTGCTGAATTTCTTCATCTTCTCTTTCACTTCACTTTTCTTCTTCTTCTTTCAGGGTTTCTGATTTGATTGCAAAAAAAACAAAACACACACTCACACCTGCCTTTAATAAGCAAATTGAGGGGACTCTTATTAAAACAGTTGGTGTTCTGCTGCTCGATGCTGATGGCTGCAGGTTTCACACACACACACACACACACACACACACACACACACACACACACACACACACACACACACACACACACACACACACACTGGTTGATTGGATACTGTCTCAGGCCTTTATTCCATTACAGATATTGACACAAACAGCCCCACCTGCCACTGAGCCCCCTCCTCTTCCTCCTCAGTGTGTGTGTGTGTGTGTGTTTCTAAACCTTCAATGAAACCTTCTTCTTCTATTATTTATCCTCTCAGCCAGCTCTGTATCTGACTTTCTCATGCTCTCTCTTGTTTGTCTTTATTCTCTCTCACACTCTGTGGAGTAGTGTTTATGTTATAACTCTCATATTTCAGACCCCCCCCCCCTCCCCCCCATCGCTTAATAATATTTTCTCACCACTTGTCGCATCCCGTCTTTACAAATTGACTTTCTGTCTCTTTCTCTCTGTTTTTTTTTGCCTCTCTCGTACTTGATTTGCCTCATTCTGTCTTCCAGTCTTTGGTCCATCACTTTCTCAGGCCTGTTATTGTCACAGCTGTGTTTTCACAGTCAGACGTCAGTGATGAGTTTGCTGGACAGTGTGTCCCCAGTGTGTGTGTGTGTGTGTGTGTGTGTGTGTGTGTGTGTCGGGGCCGGTGCAGGGCAGTGCCATGGCGGTACCTTCCCACGTCTCGTATGAGCACGTGCGGGAGACAGAGAGGAAGACGAGGGAGAGAGAGACACAGGGAGTCATTGTGAGTGAATGTCTCTCGCCCCGCTCTCCTCCCTCGCTCCCACCATGCTGCTCCTCACTGGGATTCTATTGTCTCTGCTCTTACTGTACTTTTTACTTCACTTTCAATTCAGTGACCATCATCTGAAAAGGAGAAAGCAGTTTAGATGTCGTGCAGTGATGTAGTTTAGTTTTTTTTCCTGAGGGTTGGCTGATGTCCCTTTAATGGGGTTTGGTAATAAGAATAAAAAAAGAAGAGTTCTTTCTGACTGAATCAGCCTCTGATTGGTCAAAAGATTATCACAAAGCATTATGGGAAATGAATATATGGCCTTTAGCTTTGGCTGCAATATTATACAGGTCTGGGGGGAAAAAATACCATTTTGCAGTGATCTGTATTAGATTGGATCATTTATTTATTTCGGATCTCCATTAGTTGGTACCATAGTATCCAACTCCACATAAGAAACACCCAACAAAATACACACAATTGATCAAGTAATCTAAAATATTTCTTACCTTTACAAACACAACTGTAATGTACATGTCGAAAACATATTTCCTAAATCTAAAATGAATTAATTTTCACAAAATACGCTCAAGTTCACATCAACTAGAGATAACGAGCTCATTAAACTTCACAAATCCACAAAGGTTCATCCTCACCAACAAACGTTCCCATTTCCATTTTCTGACTTTGAAACAGACTGTGTAAATAATAATAACGGACGTGGCCATTGTGACCAAACCCATTGGTTTGTGGACAATGTTTTGAATCCTTCGGCATTTTGACCCTCGCCATCTTGTTTGTTTGGAGCCAAACTTGACCATATTTGTGTGATATGGGGAGGAGCCGGGCCCATTAGTGGCTAGCCACCTGTCACTCACAGCGGCCACTCCCTCAATTATGTAGAACTTTAAAAGACCCATGAAATGGAAGTTATAGAGTCTGTTGTGACTTATTCCCCAGTGAAACACGTTATTTGAGGTTTGAACATTTACTAGAGGGATTTAATTCAGATCCATTCCACATTTGATCACAGGAGGACCACAGGAGGGCGGAGCTTAGCTTTTATACAACACAGATATGTGTTTTTTATTTTAATTGTTGGATGAACTTTTGTAAATGGACCTAAATGAAACGGTTTACATAATGCATAATACAAAATACATAATACAAAAAAAAATAAAATTGTTATTATTATACTGCAATACTGTTCAAAAGTTTGGGATCACTTAGAAATTTCCTTATTTATGAAAGAAAAGCACTGTTTTTTTCAACGTAGATAACTTCAAACTAATCAGAAATACACTCTATACATTGCTAATGTGGGACATTCCATTAATTCTATACTATTCTATCTGCAAATGGCTGTTTTTTGGTGCAATATCTACATAGGTGTATAGAGGCCCATTTCCAGCAACTATCACTCCAGTGTTCTAATGGAACAATGTGTTTGCTCATTGCATCAGAAGGTTAATGGATGATTAGAAAACCCTTGATGCTAACATGTTAGCATAGCTGGAAACAGTTTAGCTGCTTAGAGAAGCTAGAAAACTGACCTTCCTTTGAGCAGGTATGTATAGCATCACATTTGTGGGCTCTGTATTTCTAACCTTGTCAATGCCTTGACTGTATTTTCTATTGATTTTACAAATCATGGTGGTAAATAAGTGACTTTTCATGGAAAAAACTAACTTTTAAAGTGTAGTGTGTTACTATCAACCTCTAATTTAACACCATTAAGAGGCTGTGTTTGACCTGAATAGAAGCTTAATTAGTATCATTGCTAACACCTGTGTTTCCCTACTAGTTCATGTCAGTCTATCTGCCATGAATAAGATCTCCATGTTGTGAGATGAAGACTCTGAGCTGCAGCAAATAAGGACATGTTGTGCTACCGTTTCCACCACAGCCGCTGCTTGTCAGTTGGTGTTTTCTGTCGATTCAGGTGAGTTGAGTTTGACTCTTAGATGCTATATAAGCACTGACATGTCGAGGTGAGACACAGCTTGTTGTTGCTGTTGGGTTTTTTTTCTTTGGGACTGGTTTGAAGCCCAGAGATGCAGCTCCTGGTCAGCAGCATCTTTTCTGTTTGGAGTCAGGAAGTTTCAAATAAGGAGTGCAGGGGCCAGGAAAGAAATAAGAAGTAGAGGCACTGCAAGATTTGAAAAAAAAAAGTATAAAAAGCCTTTAATATAACATGGCAAGAATAATTTAAAAGAAGATGGGACTAGACCTTTAACACTCACAACCCTGCTCCTTCAGACTGAAGCAAACACCAACTCACCTACTGAGCAAAAGTAAATGGCTGTAAAACTTCTACCATCAAAGCTACTATAAGTCTTCAAATCTGAGAGAAACCATGTCTAAAATAACAACAAGAACACTTCTTAAAGGGCCGGAAGACCAAGTAGAACCTTAATACCTGTTGAGAGAGGTTGAGACCTGCACCTCAAATTATTCCGGTTGCCTCACAGAAACACCATAAATCACCAACATTACACTCTATCATTTATCAAGACATCAGGATAAACTTTATTGTCCCCTGAGGGAAATCTGTCAACTTGACGTAAATTAGCAAATTTCAATAAACAAGACAAAACCACAGAATTACTCTCAGTAGATTCCACCTACACATGAGGAAAGAAATGTCAAATTCACATAATATTGCATGCAGGTAGCAATGATATTGCACAAGGCTAAATCAGATTTAAAAAATCACATTAGTAAAAGGAAGATTAGATAAAACAAGATATAAGAACGAGGCTAAAAGTAGAAAAGCTGCAATGCTATTACACTAATATACAAATAATAACCAAGACAACAAGCATGGTCTTATATAAACCATCGCTATATGTTGGTTTTATAGCGAATTATTGATTAAAGGTGGATTTAAAAACAAACAAACAAACAAGTCAATATCAGCATAACCTTCAAAGCTGCAGGTTTCAACCTTGGAATGAAGGAGCTCTGGAAGTATTTGGAGCGATGAGGAGAGCTGTGTGCCAGCTGAATGTGCCCAAATAAATATGGGTTTTCTTAATGAGGCAGCGGGATGGTGCACCTGCTGCTCACACACACACACACACACACACACACGGCCAACAGGTAAAAAACCAGCACTTTGCAGGGTCTGTCTGTGGCTTTTTTTTCTTGAGGCAGTGGTCAAGACGTGGCGGTCATACCAATGTGCAGCTGCCAGCCGGCCTTTGGAGCAGATTACTGGAGCGAGAGAGAGAGATCTGAGCTGTCACCTGATGTTTGTCAGTGCTCGTCCATCTACTCACTAGCGATGAAGAGAGAAAAGGCGAGAGGAAAGGAGATGAATGGTCATAATTTAATATTTAACCCGAAAAGTGTATGTCTAGATCTTTTTAATACATAGAAAGTCTACTGTTGGTTAGATGTGTTTGTGCCTTGGTGTGTGTGTGTGTGTGTAGTGTAATTCTCTGCTTTCCTTCTCTCTCCCTACAGCACTAACATTGTCCAGGTGTGAGGCCTCTACCATTAATCACCAGCCTCCCATGTCTGCAGCTGCACTCTTTCATTCTTCCACTTTCTCGTTTTTTTGCCTTTTTTCGAATGCACAGTTAAAATCTAAATTCAGCTCACATCGCCGGACGGGTTCTGTACATAGTGCCAAACTTTCCTTAACTAACGCCCCCCCCTCCAGCACACACACACACACACACACACACACACTCTCACACACACATTAACCTATTCTCCTATTCCTCTTTCTTCCTCTTTCCTTCATGAAACCTGTCCTTTATCAGGCTTTTCTCAAGCGTCTCCTGCAGCTTTTGCTGCTTATTTCACCTCATCCATCCGTCCTTCCATTCTTCTTTCAGTGTGTGTGTGTGTGTGTCCAGTGTGTAACAGAGGCCCAGAGGGGTTGGCATGGCAGCCTGGCACAAACGCACAAGACTCCCCTATTAGCCCCCTGGGGTGCCCCGCTGGAGGATTGTAAAATCTTTATTTACTGTACATCCTTCCACATTTCACTCCCCCTGGGTCCCTCTACTACTCACTCTCTTTGTTGTTTGTCTGTCTTTTTTTTTTTTTACAAGGACACTTCTGTTTGTCTTGGTTAAAACAGAGTTCGGATTTGTTGTGTTTTTTAAAAGTGTGTGTGTGTGTGTGTGTGTGTGAGAGAGCGAGAGAGAGAGAGTCACGAGGTGGTGGTGTGTTTTTAACCTGTTAAAATCCAAAAAACCCTGCAAATTGCAACAGGAAATAAAGTATTTTAGTGAAAGACAATGTTACTGTTACAGCATCAATATATATCATCAATATCCACATCATCAATACAATAAGAACATAGTTTAATATAATATCAGTAGTAAAACACAATTTTAGTTGTTTTTTTTTTGCAATATTCTAACTATATTTGTTCTGTAACAGCAACATAAATTAATCCTGACTCTTCTGTAGTCACCTCATATGTTGTAGATTTATTTTAATATCAGGTTTAAATATAATAACCTTTGTGGTTGTATAGATATTTCAGATTTATTATCATTTATAGCAGGAAAACTGAAAAATAGTGTATATAAAAAGCACTTTATAAATAAATATTGATTGATTGATTAAAATGTTTAATTTATTGTTGCAACTATGAATTTCCCCCAAATTTGCAATATCTGAATTTAAATGCCAGCCCTTCAAAATAAGACAAAGGTGCGTTTGTCTTCACCAACATTCAGTGAACCTAAAAACTTACAAGAATGCACAATTTTATCCTCGTTAGGGCGAAAAAGAAAAGGTCTTAACTCCAACAAATTCTTTCTCTGACCCACACAGTCTCCCTCCTCACCCTGCCTTCATTCACCCGCCTCACAAAGTCCCTCCTTTAGATTAATAGCACAATGATTCTTTCAAATTCTCTTCTTCCTTCCTGCCCACACCAGTGTGCTGACACCAACAGCAGGAAAAGGTGTGTGTGGTTGGTGTGTGTGTGTGTGTGTTATTGTACAAATTAATGTTTTGAAAAGGAAGATTGATGAGAAAGAGCAGCAGCTTATCTGATTTTCACCGCTTTGTTGCACCTCTCTGAATTTTTGATTGATCAAAATCAATGTTTTTTTTTCACTTTTTGCACACACACACACACACACACACACACACAGCAATGGACACTGTCGGGTTGCTCGTTAGCTGAAGTGAGCAGTGGCATGCTGGGCCTGAATGGAGAGACTCCTGGTCATTTGGGGTTGACTGCTCGGACTGGAGCCAGGTCTTGGTGTGTGTGTGCGTGTGTGTGAGTGGTTTGTGTGTGTGTATTCAACTTTTGAGTTCCATTCTTGTAAAGCCTGTGCCTGACTTATGTCTAATTAGCATTGAACTGCACACTAGGTCTGCAACTAATGACTTTTCTGATATTCGATATTCGATGACACCTAATATCGATTAATTGACTAATCAATGCAATGCCACTCAAGATAGTGCATACACACAGGCTTTGAACCTTTCCATGTCCTATATTTTCTCTGTATAACATTACCTTTTCCATTTTCTATATATTTGCATGCGTGAAACATAAATCTGATACAACCTTAATTGGTATATAAACCCTGATACTGCAGGGATTGTGAACATTTTAAATCCATTGTGAAAACCATTAAATTGGCCATAATTGCGGAAATGGTTTCTGCACCTGCCTCATTACATTAAAACATTTGAGAGAACCCATCGTATAGTTCAATTTGTATTATATTTGAAAAGCTAAGGAGCAAAGCTCCCTGGTTTCCAACAGAAATTTAAATTCAACTAAGTTTAATAAAACTGTATTTATTCTAGGAATGCGATGGTATAGATAGGAGTAGAACCAAGCAACCGAAGTTGAAGCCTGTTATGTCAACACCTGCTGAGTCATTGGCAGCTCTTACACATTCAGAGTTGTGTTGGTCACACACTGTACAAAGAACAGGGGGGTGTTTAGTCTAGTAAGAGTTAGCTGTCTCTCTTTCATGGACCCTGCTGTGTTGATGGCAAATAACCAGAGATTAGTCCTGTAATCTCCATTCTTCATACCCGCATTGATATTGCAAGAATAATAATAATGAATAATCAGCACCAACTATATTTGCACTTTTTGGTAATTGCAGAACAACCAACCAAGGGAATGTACAGTTATGTTCAAAATAATGGCATGTTCCATCAAAATGTGTCATTTTTTAAATTACTTTAGAGAAAATGAAGAAAAATTAGTATTAGGCTGTCCGAAGAAATAGCAGTGTCTGCATTTGTCTTTACAAACTCAAATATTTACAGTATAAACTGAAAACCTTCCAGGATTTAGTGTTTCTGTGAATCACTAAACTGATATTTAGATGTAGGTTTCCAAGAACTGCTTTTTGATCTGTGTTGAATGGAGTCGACCAACTTCTGCCACCTATCACCACGTCTTTTAGCCTCCCAACTCCTCTGCATCTGAATTTTTTTGTTTCACTTTACAAGTTTTCAATGGTATTAAGATGCAGGGATTGGGCTGGCCATTACAGAACTTTAATTTTGTTGGCCTGGAACCCAGTCGACCAACCTCTGGCAACTATGAACAGGTATCCCCATATCATGATGCTAAAGGATGAACACAACAGTACATCTTTTGTAGTTTTCCTGAGTATGTCCACTGTAAAATGTGATCTGTAGGGCTGATTCACTCATAAATTTTTCTGATTGGCTAAAGTAGAGGAAGCTGTGATTCCGCCTGGGCTCCTTGATTGGCTCCTGGAGATGACCAGGCCTGTTGTCTACACCCTCTGTCCTCTTGTCTTTTTCTTATTATATGACATAACTTCATCTTCTTCTACCTCACCCCTTTTATCCTCAAAACAAGCACCAAATCCTAAACAGTTTCAGATTGTGCTGGGTAGGTCCTCAGCCACTATTAGTATGTGTAAAATTCACGAAATCTTCTCTAATGTTTGGATGCTTGAGGGATTTTGGTCCCCTGGTGTGTTTTTTATTTACTATTTTATTTAAATAATCAAAAGAAAGATACAACTGGGGAATTTAGATGAATGTACATTGCCTGGTTCAAGTAAAACATTAACCTCACCCACTTTAAATATTCATGCTCCATCCGCAACAGGTGATTGCCCAGGTTTTGCTCCCCCTCTACTGACCTTTTGTAGAATTAGCAGAAGACTGAAGAAAAACATGTCAAGGACAGAGCTGGGCCTTATCTGTCCTGCGCCTATATATCCTGTTATCACACTTGTTTTGAGTCTCATTGAACAAGGTCGCTTGACCCTTGATTTTATGGCTTGAATATTTATGGTCTTGGCGAAACTGTCACTTGTTAATTGCAGGTTTGCCAGTTAGTCTTTGAGCTGTGTTATTTGTTCCGTGTTTAAATGCTTAAACTGGAATACTTGGGTGAAATTGTTTCATGGTTTTGCAAGTTGTAATTTGGGAAGAGCCTTTCAGCACGTTATCTCCTGGTTCTTCCCAGTGATTAATAGCCTAGATATCAATACTGTATTTATTCCTCGCCCACGCCCTGTCCCTTTCTCCAGCGGCCAGGACAATAAGTCCAGGACAACCCATTCAGCTGGGATCAATTAACCCAGGCAGGCAGGCTCAGACGAGTGCCCATTTCAGACTATGCTCAACATAATGATAGGCTTTCAACCAGTAATGCCTTTGTTCTGGATGGGTCTGTTTGTTTTCTTCCTCTGGTCAGATGCTCATTTCAAGGGGGTTGCATCTGAGAAGGTCTATTTCTGCCCTCTTGTTTTCGGGTCTTTTGAGTTTCTGTTGCGTTTGAAGTCTCCTTACTTAATTAAAACTTAGGGTTGGCGATCATGAATGTGGCCGAGCATGCCATGCAGAATGGCATCTCGGGTAGAGCAGCGGTTGGCATTTGATGTCAGAAACCCCAAATCGTTCCCCAAATGTTTTCCTTCTTGATTTTTCCTCTTGTTTCCCACCGGTTGTGTTCCTTCCCTACTCCCAAACTGGACTTTTACATGGCTCTTCATGGTATTTTGAGACCTGTCGGTCACAAATGTGACCAATGAACAGTGATAACTTTGTTCATTGGTCACATTAATGGAAGGAAGGTAATTGTCCAATGTAATGAAGGGCTTCCTGGAGAATCATCGAAGAATCAGTCATGTCTTCAGTTGTTGTCGCATGGCTCCCAATGGTAGAGTGTTCAATTCAAACATTTGATAATGTTCCTTTGCAAAGTGCAAAGGGACATCTGGAAAAGTTTGTGCTTACAACATTGGTTTCTGTTCTTTCCTTTGATGGTATTGCACATATTGGAACAAGGATTTAATCTTAATTAGATTCAGAATTAATTAAATGCAAACTATAGCTAATCCCTACTGCCAAGTAATGCTGACTCGGGGATCTTTATGCTCATAGCTGTGTACCAACTCCTGTTAACCTGTGTGGACACTCTGCTTCTCTCTCCATCCCCTACAAAAGTTTACTATCTCTTTTCCGGTTAAACTACCTACTCAAGCATGAATGCCTAAATAAATCAGCCAGTTCCAGTGCTCCCCACCGAAGCCTTGATGGGAAAGGTCTAATTATTCTTAGCCTTGCAGAGCTGTACTTCACTCAAGTCAAGTGTTCATCTTAAAACAGACAGGTGGTGCTTTTACTTGGATTTGGCAAGGTCCAAATATGCAGATACATTTCAGGGCTTAGCACTTGGCCTCAGGGAGCTGGTCACGTTCCTGCTTTGGCACGAACATGTACTGCTCTCGTTTTTCTATTTCCAATTATCGTTTCCTCACATAATTTTCTGTAAAGGCCTCAGGGTATTTATAATATCTGATACTATGTGATACTTACTATGATAGTAACTGATAATCTTTGGCTTGTGGACTGTTGGTCTGTATAAAAATAGACATTTAATGTTGAATCTTCAGCTTTGGGAAACGGTGATCAACATTTTACAGCATTTTATCAGCCAAATGACTAATCAATTATTCATTTCTATCAAAATGTTTGTTAGTTGCAGTCCTAACTAAAACTGTTGACCTCTAATGATTTGGTAAACACTTGGAAACGTACTGGGACTTCAGTGGAGACATTTATACAGCGATATGCTTTTCAGGCCTGGACAAACTCCAATTACGTCAATTCATTTTGTAACGATACTAACAAAGACACACTGTTTAATATAGATCAGTCACGTCTGGCTGATAGCTGATCCATTTAATAACACCGCTATTGTTGCCGAGGCCAGTGACAGACTAATGGAATTCCATTGCGCCCTAGTGATACAATTGGCAAATCTTTGCAAACACCAGGCACGTTTGGTATGAACCAGACTTGCACAATAGCTGATGTGGTTCCAACGCTCAGACACGGCGGCGGTTGACCTGCTGGCGGGGGCGTGATGAGGCTCTGTCAAACATTTATTCTGACAGCTTTGAATCGCTTGCTCCGTAAACAGGCACAGGTACATGACCTTGCGTCTCTTGTTTTTGACGAACATTCTGCAATTTAAAAACGGCGCGGCGCTGTCAGTCAACCCCTCTGGGATCGCTGACCTCAATAAAACTCTATGAACTACAAGTGTGTGCATCCGTCTAAAAATACCCAGCAGGTCTCCTGTTTGTGTTTGTGTTCACGGTTGTGTTCAAGGTACCTAGCGCATCGCTATCACCATTGGAATTGCAGCATTGTGTGTGAGTGTGCAGGTGCATGGGTGTGCCTGTTCCTCCTCATGTGTGTTTCCTAAACACTTTCCTTCCATTGGACCATGGGGGCCACGTTCCGAGAAATGCAGGCCTGCCCCCGGCGTCTTGTTTCATCCTGACATGCATGAACATTTTGGCAATCTGGACTTTTGATTATGAAAACAACAATAGCAATGTACCTTTTAGCTTTGCTGTGTAAACACACGCGAATTACAGTAGTCTTCAAGTTTTTAGAAAAAAAAAGGAAGTGCCGTTATTGTGATATGAAAAGAGTCCCTCAAGGTCATACCAGTATTTTTAGATTAAAAGTGATGATAGGTGATGTTTATGCTCACAATGAAGAGTATTATTATTTCTTTAATATATTTGGTCGCTTCCGTGTCCTTCCTTCACCCTGCAGAAGAGTCAGTCTTTGTTTTGTCCATATGAGTTTTAATCATCTTTAGGCAATGTCAAGTTTTTGTTGATTAAAGAATTGGGACATTTTAGCCTTAACTATGAACTAGTTAGTGTTTTTTCTAGCTTATATATTATCTTTTGTAGTTGTTAGTCTACATTTAAAGGATGGATTCACATTTTTTGGTCTTAAAACAATGATGAGTCCAAATGAACATCAACACATGTTGTTCATGCTGACCATTAGATCACTTTATAATAATGATGCAGGAAGTGATGGGGGACAAAACCACAAGCCTACTTCTGTGCAATATGAAGCTTCAGCTGTCCAAATAAGTAGATCTCTTTCAATGTGAGTCTAGTTTTTAGTGTCCCATTATGTAATAAAGTAATATTTTTTCTGTTTTGACACAAGTTTTCAAAGCTTCTGGAGAAATTTAATTTTTGCAAATATCAATCTTTGGACATATGAATGGATTTCTAGAAATTAACATGAAAATTGATTCAGAATCTGAGAATTTATTCAATCAATTCAGCTCTAGTTGTCAGTTTGTTTGATTAATGGCTACTTGAGGAACATTGATGCACCAATACCAGTGTAACATACTGTCAATTAATGCCTGTTACATTCATCTAGTGTTATTTAAAATAAAGCTCTTCTGTGTTCATAGTAAATCAAATAAAAAGCAGAGTAACAATAGTTAATAGTTACTGTATTACACTATTTTAACAATGGTTATTGGTAAGTGAAATAATAAATAAAACATAAAAAAATAGCCTAAATCTTCACTCAACCCTAGAGCAACATATAGTCTCTATCCCAAATCAACACCTGTTAATTTAAGTATACAGGACCTTGCGTTACAACTTCTATATGACAAGTGTATTATATATATAATACAACTTTAAGTGGGTTCACATCTAATATGCTCATATCAGTCAAAGTGCCAGGTATTAGTTTGTTAACACAGACGATATTATCATTAGGCTCTAATTAATGTCATCACTTTGATTGAATATAGTTGTTGGCACAATTTTATTCATAGCTTTTTGTTTCTCCATTTGAAATGTGCTTCTGTTAAGCTTCAAATGATTTATTCTACAATTTCCTTTTTGTTCCTGTTAATCCTGAAGCAACAAACCCACCCGCCGTGAATTATTCAATACTTCATTTAAAGCTTCGACAAAGGCTCCGTTTCGTTTTCGGTTCATAAGAGTAAGCGGTTTCGCTCTGAAAGTGTCGTTTGTACACAAAGTGCTTCAATAAAAAAGAAATACCTTGAATCTGGATTCTACCTGTTGTCTTTCAACAGCATAAAACATGAATTGCTTTAATAGCCGAAGGATAAAGAAACTTTTCGTTGTTGATTTATGGCTGTAGGAACAGGGAAGATGACCCAGGTGCTGGAGTCTCTACATCAATTTGTCTTATTTCAACATAAGTAATTAAATGAGGGAAAAGAGTTCATTCTATTTTTCATAAGTGGAGATCTAGTCACAGTTTTTGTCTCATCATTGTCTCATCTTCATTATGGAGGGTAAAAAAAGGTTGTTTCATTCATTATTTTGATATTTAATTTAGATTTACGCTGTTTGTGTGATTATTTAATTGTTTCCTTTATAATCTCATTTTTAAACATCTTACAGAATATATTCTTCATGTTCTGGAATGATCCTCAGTGTAACTTCTATGATTTTATGGACAAATAATTGATCTTTAAACTTTGATTCTGACTCTTCTGTAGTCACCTCACATGTTGTAGATTTATTTTGATACCAGTGGTTAACATATAAAGCACATTGTGCTATATTTTATGTATATGAAAAGCAATTTATTAATAAATATTGATTGATTAAAGAAGTGTTATAATTTATTGTTGCAACTGGGTGCTCCCCTAAACTTGCAATAACTAAAAGTCTAAATCCCAGCCCTTCAAAATAAAAGGTGCATTTATTATATCATTCATAAGTGAGATATTCCATATTTATTATCATTTATAGCAGGAAAACTGAACAAATAGACCTGGGGATTAAGTGGTTAAAATAGAAATCTATTGTAGCTAGGCCTTGTGAATGCAGCTGGAAATGCATCTTGACGGGACTGGAATCCATTTAAAGAGCCGGCTGTTTTTCTGCCGTCGGTCCCGTTCCGACACGACCAAACTCAGTCAGACACACTCTCCATCAAGCAGAGGGACCTGTGTGAAGTTTCGATGGACTCGCGCGCTACGCATTCAGGAATGTGGCCACAATATATTCCAATCCCTGTTTTCGCTTTACTGACTTCAGCTGCGCACCGCAGGGTTTGGACTTGGAAAGGGCAGAGTAGTAGTTCAGATATGCTGTGTACAAAAAGGAGAAAAAAAAAAATGTAGTCACAGCTGGATCATTTTTTTTTCTCTGCACAAACATAAACAAGTCTGACAAATGTTCTGGCAAATGTTTTTTTTTATATATATTATAATCTCAGGAAAATGCACATCTGTAGAACCGCTCCTCAGCCCCTATCTTGCTGATTTTCTTATTGTTTTTACATTCAGCAGAAGTCATGCTGGTGAAATCAACCTCGCTGACCTTGACTGACTCGCTGTGTTGTGACGGGTGGCAGGGAGGAAATCATTAGTGCGCGTCTTCCTGTCCACCACCCAGGAGCATGATGGGAGGAGGGCGAGTTGTTGTCTGGGCGGAGTACTCGTCTCCTCGCTTCCTGTCTCCTGCTCTGCTGACTTGACGTCTTTTTTTTTTTTTTTTTTTTGTATTTGTGTGTGTTTTTAATAGGATGTATGTAGTATAGGGGTGAATATGATTGTGTGTGTGTAGTTTGTTGCTGAAGAAACAAGAGAAAAAACAAAAAAACAGATGTTTCTACTGTGACCTGCAGTCTGACCTCTGATGTTAAGACTAGGAGTAGACCTGCATGAGGACCACAGGTCGTCCAGGTTCATGCTCAGTCTGAACAAAACTAAACAGTGGGCAGTCAGCAGGATTTCTCCATCTCCTGTTTCCTAGCGCAGCTAATTTTATCACAGTAGATTAGTACACAATGTTAATTTTGTCAGCTATTTTTCAATTTAGTTTTGGTCTCTTGTCAAATGCCCATATTAGATTTAGTCAACTTGCATCCTTTTTTGTTTGGTCCTGTTTTAGTCTATGAAACAACCTGGCATTTTAGTCAAAGAAAGTAAAATTTTGGTCTATTTTTAGTGATGGTCAAAAGCATTTTAATCTAGTTTTGGTCAAAGAAAGTCAAAAGCAATTTATTCTAATTCTAGTTTAAGAAAATCCAAAGATTTTACAACATCTACGACATCTAAAATGAGGAATAATAAGTTTGTATCCTCTGTTTTTCAGTGTGTTGCAGGCATTAATATATTTAAGCCCTATTTGGTTCTACTATAGGGCTTAATGGTACATTTGTTTTAGCCACTCCCATGGTACCAGTTATCATTTTACTACCCCTTTTGGTTGGGGTACCTAGCAAACAGGACCAGTATTTTAGGAGCAAATTCACAGAACAGAGGAAAAGGCCTAACATGTTGGTTTCTATACCCGTACCAATCCATACCGTACCATACTGACAGGGGAAACTTTATTAAAACATAGCTTAACACATGAAATCACTAGTGATTTGCAGCATGTTTTACCAGAGAAGCACTCCCTGCATCGCTGCATTTAGTGCCGACAGCACTGGTGGATCCTCCTCAAACACACACACAGCCCTGGCAGCGTTGTTGGAGGAGAAATACAAGTGATGCGCATCCATTGAAGGCAGATTTGATTATAACTAAAAAGCCTGTAACGAAAAAATCAACAGAAACTGTGTGTTAATGTCGTCACAGGGGTTAACGGCATTGATCAATGACCAATATATTTCATCTAGTCTCGTCCCATGACTTTAACACAGTTGTTGCAAACCACCAGATTAACAGCAGGCTCGTATTAATTGTGATGTGAGCTAACCTGCTCGCTGCGTCTGTTTCCAGATGTATGGGCGCTACACCCAGGAGCTCGGGGTGTACGCCAAAGAGGAGGCGGCTCGGCTGAGGGAGAGCGGTCAGCGGAGATCGGTCACCGAGCGGAGCCGGACCCTGGACCTGCTGGAGTACGACAAGGGGCGGTGTGCCAAGTGTCGCAGTAAGTGTCCCAGCACGAGACATGAGCATGAGGAAACAAAACCTTTTAAAATCCAGTTTTAAAAACATTCCTCAGGTCTTTCAATACGTACATTTTGTGTTCACGTTGGTTTCTTGTTATTTAAAAGTCCATTTGTATCATTTGTTTGCTTTTATACAAAAATCACATAGACATGTATATATTTAATCCATCTAGAATGTAAAACTAGTTAATAGCATGTTTTATTTTATTTTTTTTAATTTTACTTTTAAGAGAGGTGAACTATCTGGTACCAAGTTTTTAGGGTTGCACCACATTAACCATAAACCAATATTTATTTTCCCAAATTTCTTTATTCACTTTCAGACGATTCAGAATTATGAGCAATTATGGGGTTCACATCACATTTATACGCCTCAACCTTTGAAATAAATAAAATGATGAAATTAAAAACATATCAAATACAATAAGATAATCAATAATACAAAAAGAATAATAATCAAATACAAAAAGAAGTAAATGTTATAGTAAACAACTATATCTATATATTTCATACTATATAGATATAGTTTCTCCTTTCTCTTTAGAAGTAGCCAAGTAGTTCAATTATACAGTTAAATTGGCTAAAAAAAAATATAGAATTTGCCATTTGATGAAAGACCCAGACTGTTGTGAGAGCAACAATGATTTATGCAACATTCCAGCTGAATAAATCATCAGCCGACAGTGTGGTGTGACTTTTTTGCCGTTATGATTTTATACGTTCCTCAGACATCCAGGCGCAGTAAAACATTCCCTGACTTGACAGCCGAGATGAACATTTTCTCATATCACGACAATTATTCAAACGCTGCTCGTACGAGTAAAGGAGCGGCGGAGCCTGGCCGCTTTCTATCCAGAGCTGTTTTAAAGCGTTTCCTCTGCATCGCAGTCAAATGTCTCTAAACGAACCGTTTATGACGCTGGAATGGAACCGAAATACTCTCATATCAGCAGGATGGAGGTTTTTATCCTGCTGTTTTGCATTTCAAGAACTCCTAAATCATCGCGGCACGCCGCATGATAATCATTCAGTTTGAATTAGCACAGGATTGGAGGGAAAAGCTTTGTCGCTGAAGCCCTTTCTGGCTTTAAATGGCAGCGACGTCTTCATTATTATCAGATCAAATCAACCAACAATTGTCTCTTCTCTTCCTGTTTGCTCCCTGCTCTTCATCCACTGCTTTACATCACTTCATATATGATGTAATAGACAGATCTGACATTTCCCAGCAGTCAATAACGAGGCGTGTCTCAGGACAGAATCTCTGCAATACTAAAAAGGTCAAGAGCGATGTTTCACTGAACCCCCTCACATGTATTTTAATGTCAGTGAACATCACAGTTTAAGTACCTACTTCTAATGGGACTAAAACGACAGATGGCCGGTTTTACTAAAACTGTAAAAGCAAAAAAAAATGATTCCTTGTCTTTAGAGATGAATCACTTCAGTAAAGTCCTGTAACTTTACAGCTGCAGGAGTAAATGACGGGATAAGAGGCTGCCTTATATCTGCCTCATTAAAACAAATAGTGAGAGTGTTCGCTCCATATACCAGAGCAGCAGCAGGAGTCATCTTAAGCTCCGCTGGCCTCCTGGGGGAGAAGGGAGGGGTAATATTATTATAATGTTATATCGCTGGTCTTAAATAGGCTTACTGCATTACTGCTTCCCTCATGGGAGCATTGATTATGTTGGACAGAGGAAAGAAAATGGAGAGAAGTCCCTGGCCGTGGATCTATAGACATGTGTGTGTATATATATGTAGCATCAAGCTGTTAATCACACAGGTGGATCCAGGTGAACCTTTAAACCTCCTGTTCTTTGTCTTTCTAGTGTTGGTGGTTATAATAATAATAATTATGTGTGTTTGTGTGTGTGCATCAGACAGTAATGAGCGTGGCCTGGGACACATAACAGGATAAAAGAGGTTATAAACACTTTATTCAAGTCTATGTAGAAGATGCACTCTCTACTACACACACACACACACACACACACACACACACACACACACACACACACACACACACACACACACACATAATGTGGAAAACTACAAGGATGCACAACTTCATGTGCTGTTAAAGCTCTTTAGTGCCTCTGTTTTTATTCATATTCTAAATTATATATATATATTTATATTTTTCAGTAAATAAATATTAAACTGATGAAAATGGTGTTTCTTCTCATTCATTATTAATATCAAAGGGAACTTTTACTGATTACATAATGTATTTCTTTCTGAATAAACAAGCACAGCTCATTTAAAGTCGTGTTTCACCTAATGTGTGGGACTAATTATTTAAACTGTTGATTAATCAGTGTTTTTTTCCCCCTCAAAGGGTAAGAAGCAGCAAATCCTCACATATGAGAAGCAAATGTTTAGTATTTCTGGGCTGAAATGAAGTATTTAGTCAAATAAATGTGAGAATAGGAAAAAAAATATTGTAAAATCCTTAAAAAAAACAAAAGGACACCATTAAAAATACTAACATATATGGTAAAATATAAATTAAAATATTCAAGACATTCTCATGCATAAATTATGATATATATTATTGTACTATAATTTACTACTCACAAGAAGTTAGGGTTATCATGAGAGACTCAGTGGATTTCATACATTTCTGGGATAACATATAATAAACTAATGAAAATGGTGTTTATACATCTATATATATATATATATATATATATATATATATATATATAGAGAGAGAGAGAGAGAGAGAGAGAGATGTATGGATATAAATAGATAGCTATCTATATGTACATCTGTGTAAATATAGTGCCCTCTACTGTTGAGAATCTCTCAATGCACTTAGTAATAATTACACACGCTACAAGTTTGTGCTAAGTGTGTGTGTGTGCGTGTGTGCGTGTGTGTGTGTACTCTCATCTCCATGATGTGCTTTGCTGGTAGCTGATGAGTCAGCTATCCATCTTCCTCCTCCTCCTCTTATCCACTTTGTATGGATCAGGACACTTTTTTTGTCTTTCAGCAGGTAGTTTAAGCAGGAGATTTTTTTTTTTAATTTTGTTTTTCACCACATGAGAAAAAGACAAACAGGAAAAAAACAGAGCAGCTTAAAACAAGAAGCGACCGGCTGGAGACGTATATAAATATAAAACTGAACTTACTGCTGCAGTAGGTTATGACTGTAGCTGCATTGGGAGACAGAGAGGTAGTGTACACACACACACACACACACACACACACACACACACAGACATGCAACAGCATCCTTCCTGCTTAGCTCGGCACAATCTATCTTTGTTATTGCTCGCTCTCGCCAATTATTTATTTATATTTTATACATATCCACACGCTGGAAAACAAACACACATCTTCCCCTGTTTATTTGCCGGGTGTTTAATGATGCTGAATGATGTGATGCAGCCTCTCATCTGGCCCCGCAGGAGCTGTCACCACTTTGACTGTGTTAGCACTTTGTGTGTGTGTGTGTGTGTGTGTGTGTGTGTGTGTGTGTGTGTGTGTGTGTGTGTGTGTGTGTGTGTGTGTGTGTGTGTGTGTGTGTGTGTGTGTGTGTGTGTGTGTGTGTTCCTGACATGCCAGTACAGCTCCTCTGACAGCCTGGCAGTCCTGGCAGCTCCAGGCTTTGTTTATGGTGAAGTGTAATGACAGCAGAGCAGCTCCAACAACAGGTAGCCACCTCTGGTGTTATGGCCAGCTGCTGCTGCTGTGTGTGTGTGTAGCGTGTGTGTGTGTGTGTGTAGTGTGGCTTTGCCTGGCAACATGTGGACAGAAGTCGGCTTTAAAACTACTGTACATTTTTATAATAACACAAAATTTTCTGATTTTGACACCGAATTGTCACACAACTTGTCTTAATATTCTCAATGTGACACCGTTTTACCCCTAAGAACAAAGATATAAAATCTAAATGGCTGTTTACTTTGTTCAAATATAATAATAAATATATACTATTAGCCATAAATAAAAGGAACGGTGCAGGTTTCACAGTGCAGTTGTAGTATAGTACTATTACTACTACTACTACTACTACAAATAATAATATTATATAATATAGTGTAATATAATATAATAGTATAGTATAATGATCGATAACAGTATAATAATACAGTATATATATATATATATATATATATATATATATGAGCATTGCAGGTTTCACTGTGCAGTAATAATAATAATATTATTATAGCATAATAATATATATAATTATTGATAACATAAGTGTAATAACACCAGTATACTGTATGTATTCAGTGATGTCATGATGGTAAAAGCTCAGTGAATGGAGACTGTTGATCTGTGACAACAGTGATGATTTAGGATGAATCATTATTGCTATTTTATATTTTTACTATTTTATTTGAGTATTCAATGTCAGTTTTAAATCTTAAATGAATGCATGACATATGGATGAATTTGCTTGTCAAAAAAAAAAAAAAATCCAACTTAAAAAGGTTTTCAGTTCCTTCACTTTTGTCTAAAAAGCAGTAAAACCCAGAATAGATCGCCCACATGTCCAGGGTTTGTTTCTAAGAATTGAATTTCTGTAACTTTATCCGCTCTTTTCTCAGCACCAGGGTTACTCTAAAGCAAACACCGCAGCCCGAGGCCAATAAAACACCCGTGAATCTGAGAATTGATTTCCTACTTTATATATACAGTGTATCTCTTCTTTTTTTTCTTCGAACGGTTGACTTTTAAGAAGAGTTCTGCTCCTGCAGCAATATTTCCACATCTATCATCAGCCCTGTTTGGATCCTCTGCCAGGGTCGCCTTTGGCCTTTCTGAGGCTGAGGAAAAAGCTGAGTGGATCGTTTTTTTTTTGCTGGAAATTTTTCTCACGATCAAACAAGCGGAGCAGCATGAGTAAGTAAAGTTGACGTTCATGGCAGCGCGGTTATCTTTTGAGCTGCTTTTCATGAAGTTGCTTTACCTGCAGTTTTCCCTGTCTGTATGGGATGCTGCCACCAGGTGGGAATCAGGATCTGCTGTGTAATAATAATAAGAAGAAGAAGAAGAAGTGTCCTTATGAGTCCTGGCATAATGACACAGTGATTGTAATTACTGTCATTTGACTGCCAGCTTCAGCAAATTGCATGTACGATTATTCCTTAATTTGCTTTAACTTCCAATTTCACTGATTTCACTGATATGCTGTGACTCTGTATTTTACATGTCAGGTCACAGTTTTCACCAGCGAATTGGCCCATTAACACGTTAGTAACGCAGCCTGTGTTAATATCTTAACACACACACACAGGGAACTGAATACTCCTGTTGCTGCACCTGATTGTTCTGAAGTGTATTGTTTTTTTTAAATACTCAAGTCCCTGCTGCATTTGGACATGTTGGATCAGCCTTGGCATCTATGATGTAAATGCAAATGCTGCTTCTTTCACCTGGAAAAGTGATTTGATAGAGCTCCGTGATAAAAATCTCAAATTTAACAAGGATTTGCCAAATATTTTTGAATATTCTAAACTACATTACTTACATTATATAGAATTTAAGTTGCTCAGTTTTCTTCTCAATACTCAATAACAAGTAACATTTGCAATTCAGGACTTTTATTCAAGAAAAAGTAAAGAAAAATGTTGTTTTTGGTACAATTAGTCCAACATGGAGTAGAATTATCTTATTCTGACAATGACTGTTATTGCAGTGAACTTGAGATTCTTACTGTGTATATTAAAGATGAGAGGTTATAGTCAAAGTAAAGACAATGGTAAAAGTACTGCATCTGAATATTTGGTATATAAAATAAAAAAATTAAATATTGTTCAGTGACTAAATATTGTGAATTAAAATGCAGCATCTGGCTGAATATGGAATAACTGAGATGACATATTGTTGGAATTGTACTTTTTGTTTTATATCCTCTCTCCTGTAAATTGAATATTAATTAATCCTATAAATATTTAAAACGTATTCACCCACATAAAAAGGATGGAAGGTGAAATTTGATAAAGAGATCAAGTTGTGCTGGATGTGAACTAAATTGAGTTTGACACCTCTGATGTAGATTAATGTGAAATATTAAAATCTTTAAAGTAACCGAAGTATGAATAACATCAAATAGATAGAAGTAGCTCCAAATTATACTTGAATGAATGCACTTGACTTTAGTTTTTGGAGTGAATATGACACCAGTTGCCCATCAAGTTTTGAGATTACAGTACAAATAAATACCAGGAGTCAAATATTCTGGCATCACCAGTGGAAACTGGTGACCGGCGGAGCGTGTTTTCATGTCCACAACACCTCCATGTGAACTGGAAAACAAGCGGCACAAACATTACCATACGGCGTTTTCACCCACCGTTACCTGTCCAACCACCTGGTGAAGGAGGGGGAGGGGGAGGAGGCTGCAGTTCCACCGGCCGACCAGCAGGGAGCAGCATTGAGCTTCATAGGAAAACCCAATGGAAGCGAGGAAAAGGAGAGAAAACGGTGTAACACAGGAAGACCTCTGAGAGGGAGTGTGATGGTAGCACTGCTGTCTGCCTCTGAGTGTGTGTGTATGTATGTGTGTG
This sequence comes from Lepturacanthus savala, assembly GCA_030544235.1. Classification (NCBI taxonomy): domain Eukaryota; kingdom Metazoa; phylum Chordata; class Actinopteri; order Scombriformes; family Trichiuridae; genus Lepturacanthus; species Lepturacanthus savala. Next base: position 3,662,940 of record CM060468.1, read on the forward strand.
CGTTTGTGCTCAGGTGTGTAATCTCTGGCCGTCAGGTTGCATCTCCTCAGCCTCAGTCATTCCTGCCCGTTCACGCCGCATCAATTGGATTTATGCAAATGTTTGTATATTTTCCACCTTTAATTCGTTTTTTTCTCTTTCTTTGTTGCCATTTCACATTTAGTTTGAACTGAAGTTAATAACCATAATATAATTTTCTTTTATGTCGCCACCCGAGAAATTTCATTCAGTTGGATCAGCAAATATGAAACAATAGAATTCCCTGTATGTGTGTGTGTGTTAATGTTTGTGAAGATATCGCATCTAATTTAAGGTTGATCGTGTGTGTGTGTGTGTGTGTGTGTGTGAGGGAAAGTTCCTCTTGTCAGCTGTGAATATTTCATGTCTATTCTCATGGCCGAGATCTTTTAACAGGATTCGTTGTCACACACACACACACACACACACACACACACACACACACACACACACACACACACACACACACACACACACACCCACGTCTAATGGGACTTGCCAAAATGAATCTACATCACTCTTTTTTTTTCCCCTTTCTGTTCCTTTTTCTTTCTTTTTCTGTCTATTGTTATCTCTCTTTTTTCTTTCTCTCAGTTCAAGTCAGTGTTATTTGTCTAAAAAAAAGATAAAGTCCTTGTATAGAAAAACATTAATGATAATAAAATATCTGTTTTTATCTCAATATTTCTTTCTTTTTTTTTTTTACCTTACTCTCTGTTGCTGTGGGAAGGGTGTGTGTGTGTGTGTGTGTGTGTGTGTGTGTGTGTGTGTGTGTGTGTGTGTGCGCGTGTGTGTGGGGACAGTCAAGCTTGAGGCTGCTGTCATTTACTCTCCATGCTGATATCATAGGCTCCCAGCATCCCATAGGAGACACACACACACACACACACACACACACACACACACACACACACACACGCAGTGCAAGCAGCTGTGTCCACGATGTTATGAAATATACACAGCTGCCTTTTTTTCCCTCTTTCTCCCCCTCTGTCTCTCTCTGGTTCTCCTCTCCTGTCCACCTGCACTGCTATTTCATTTAATTGGTTCCAAGATTCACACACACACTCACACACACACACTCACATGAACACACACACTCACACACATACACTCACATGAACACACACACACACACTCACACTTACACACACTCACATGAACACACACACACACTCACATGAACACACACACACTCACACTTACACACACTCACATGCACGCGGTGTGTTTCACTTCAACAGGTGTGATGTCGGCAGGAGCCCAGCATGGCGCCGCATGTTGCTATGGTGACCGGCAGGCGCCTAGCGACCAACAGTTGCTCAGGCACTCTCCTCTTCCTCTGTTCTTTTATCATTCTTCTCTTCTCTTCTGTTTTTTCCTCTTCTGGTTTCCGCCTTCCTCTCTTCCTTTTCCTCTTTTTTCCCCCCTTTCCCTCCCTCCCTCCTCTGGCTGCCGCCGATATTTCTCCACCTGCGTTCTCCTGTACAAACGTGGTTTTCTCAGCCCGCTAATTCCTCCTGACGTCTTGTCACAGCCGTTTATCGAGGATTAGCCAAGCGCATCCAGCATTAAAATTCCGATTTACCTTTTTATTGGATGTAAAAGAAACACAACGATATGAAGTAAATAAGCAAATACGTCAAACCTCTTGGGTAAACTGGAATAACGAAGGAGCCGATAATAAATAAACCAGGAATGAAGGGATGAAGTTAAAAGAACGGAAGGATCTTTGTCTGTCGGTCTTGGATGTTCTATTCAGTCAGTTTCAGTTGTCAGGTTTAGCGTTTCAGGTCAAAAGATTCACTGCTTCTTCATCAATAGTCAAACTAGTAAGACTAGTCCAGTACTGACCTGATGGATTCTATCTTTTTCAATCCACTTCACCTTATATGTGTAAAACAGAAGTTATTTTCCAGCAAATTCCTGAGACTCTAGTAGAAAGTAGCTTTAACGTTAAATGCACAGGCCTTTTTTTCAGTTTTCCTGCTATAAATGCTAATAAATGTGGAATATCTCTACAGCCACAAAGGTTATTGCACTTAAACCTGGAATCAATAGAAATCTACAAGTGAGGTGATGATAAAAGAGTCAGAATCAATTTATGTTGCTGTTACAGAGCAAATATAGTTAGAATTTTCTATATTGCAAATCTAATAATCACACAAACAACTCAAATCTGAATTAAATATCAAATTGGTATTTAGTAGCAGCCCTGCTACTAATAAAATTGCTTTATTCACATCTTGAAACAAGAATAAACTGACGCAAATAGTAAAATGATCAATTATTTGTCCATAAAATCATTAAATTCCATGAGATGTTTAAAAATGAGATTATAAAGGAGTTAAATAATCACACAAACAGCTCAAATCTAAATTAAATATCAAAATAGTTGTTTTTTCATGCAGGACTTTTACTTGCAAATGACTTTTTTTTTACCTTCCTGTAAAACTTTTACTGATCTAAATGACTTTAATGAATAGAAGCAGATCCTCAAAACCTAGAGATTTTTGCTGCTATCTGAGCCACTTGTTTGTGCCATTTTAGAGATTTTTTAAAAATAAATTAGGATTTTTAATGCAGTATACATGGGCCAAAGTGTTGAAGTCCCCACATGTAACATCCACTTTAAACCAGCTGATGTTCTAATCTTCCCATCGATAAAACTCCATCCAGTTTCCCCAATTACAGCCGTGATCAGACTAATTCACTGGAGACTGCATGATTGGATTATAATATGAGATGCACTTCACTTCAGCCTGGACCACATTTAGCAAATCAACAGCTAGCGCAGTGATTGGGCAACGCTAGACCTGGCACTCCACCATTTATACACACACACACACAAATACACACAGTTAAACTGTTGCTGTGCGATTTCTGGTGTGGATGAGAGAGGACTTTCACTTTAATATATCAAGTAACCAAGGAGACTTGATCAATATTTGATTCAGTGCCACTTGAGCAGTGTGTGTGTGTGTGTGATTTTTGGACCTCTGCTGTTACTATAGAGGTTGTGGCGTAAGTCCAACGTGTGTGTCAGCGAATGGTCACACACACACACACGCAGTGTTTGCTTGCATCGATTTTCGTCATCCCGGGTCGGGTCCAAGATGGCACCGATACCGCCACTTTAAGACGATGACATCATATTTAATATTCCCGCCCCTGTTGGTGGGCGCCAGGTTTCTCCAGCGGGGTTTCGCCGGTAATTCCGGTGTACAGCCGGAGCGGGAACGCCGCCAAAAGGGAATGTTGAGTTCCTTCAGTGCAGTAAAAGGTTGGTAGGATGATGCTGTATTCAGCAACTAAACATCCTGATTTCTCTGTCAGTGTTTTAAAGGTTCATACAAGAACACTCTCTTATTTTGAAAAAAATTTCATAATTCCACATCTCTTGCTGATTTAAAAACCAGGATTCAACACAGTTTGAATTTAGAAAATATTCACAAAGTTTCAATCATGCATATTATAGAACTTTGGACCTTTAAACCTTAAAAAATGTGTTTTTCTATATATTCAGCTTAGATCATTGCCCCAAGTTAGGGATATTGTTATGTGCTTTTCCTATTTCATCAGAATTTTAATAAAATAAGTAAAAGTTCCCTTTTGATATTACTAATAATGAATGAGAGCAAGCACCATTTTCATTAGTTTAATATTTATTAGCCCAAAATCTCACAATATCCCTAATTGATTGTGAATAATGTCTGTAGTAATAATCCTCAATCCACCCCACATTCAGTTACTTTGAATGAATATAACAAAAAAGATGTGTAGAACAATAGAAATCCTCGATTATAGCCTGTTTTAGCAGCTAAATTCAATGGATAAGTTTAAAATGGTTGATTTAAAGAGTTTGCAGAACCATTTAAGTGGTTTTAACTTTCATCAAAGGCATTTGATGTAGTAAATCAAACAGCTTGAGTCAAACCAAGAAACAGACTCTAATTATATCCCTAATTTATTGTGAGTACTGTATTATTACTACTTATGCATGAGTATATATTGAATATCAGGGGTTTTACAATATTGTTTTCCCTATACTCACATTTATTCCTTAAAAGATGACTCATTACTTCATTTATCATTGGAAAAAATACTAAAAATGTGCCAGTTTCTGCTTCTCAAATGTGAGGATTTTCTGCTTTTCACCATTGGAGCTGAAGATATGTTAAGATAAAATAAACCATTTTGTCCTATAGTGAAGCAATTGCATTTGCAACAGCAGTAGAGGCAATACAAGAAAAAACAGCCTATATAAAAATATATAACATATAATACAATATAATATAAAATAGATGCATTATACTACACTGTAATGCAGGCACACTATAATACAGATAAGACTAATTAATAGAATAAGAATAATAAATAATTAGTCCAATACAATAGATGAAACAAGACTTTAAATATGTGCTTGTTTACTCCAAAAGAAATTCATTCATTTTATTATCTTACTACACGTTAGCTGATTTATAGCTGCAAGTAAAATATCAATTCATATAAATACATATAGTTGTTTGGGTTTTTTTCTCATTATAAGAACATGTCATGATATGAACTCTATTTAGAAATATACTCAGTCTCCTATGACTATATCTGTAGGGTTGTGATATTTCTGAGAAATGCAAAAGTCAATCATAAAAAAAGAAAACCGCCACATTTGCAGAACTTCAGACAGCGACGTTGGGAGTTTAAGTACGGCTCAGTGCCCACAGAGAGAGGCGTTAAACCTTTTCCAGGCCCATTATTCAGTTGGGTGATGACAGGCCTCCTCCTCTGCAGACATATTTTGATGATCCCGTCGTGAGAGGCGGCGAGGCGTCGTCTTCCAGCAGCGATCCTGTCACCAAAGGGACTCGCGGGGTCACCAAAGCCGTCGCGTTACTAAATCAGCTGGGAGCTTTTTAAAGAGTAATGCTGCAGCCGCTTCCAGTTCCTCTTCGCCTGCTGAATTATTTTGTGATAAAATGCGAGGGGAGAGCAGGTGGTATGATAAAAATGTCACAAGTTAGTTTCTTCTTTCTCACTTTTTAATGGTTGCGTTTTTCACTTTCAAAAATTAGGGGTCAACCAGACAATTTAGTGTTTTCCATGAAAGGTCGCACTTTTATTCACTACCATGAGTTGTAAAATGAATAGAAAATATAGTCAAGACATTGACAAAGTTAGAAATAATGATTTGTATTTGAAATAATCTTGTTGTTTGCTTTCATTAAAGGAAAGTCAGTTTTCTATCTTCTCTAAGCAGCTAAACTGTTTCCAGCTGTGCTAACATGTTAGCATCAAGGGTTTTCCAATCATCCATTAACCTTCTGATGCAATGAGCAAACACATTGTTCCATTAGAACACTGGACTGATAGTTGCTGGAAATGCGCCTCTATACACCTATGTAGACATTGCACCAAAAAAACAGACATTTGCAGCTAGAATAGACATTTACCACATTAGCAATGTGGTAAATATGGTATTTATGATTAGTTTAAAGTTATCTACATTGAAAAAACACTAAAAAAAAAAGGAAACGTGTGGTGTATAAGTGAGTAGATCCAGTAAAAGCAGATTTATTTCTTAAAATAACCAACAGTTGAATGTGAACCTGACTTAAAGGTGCTGAGTGCCGCTATAAGAACCAATAAGTCGTGTGTCTTTACCGCGACAGTCTTTACTGCAGCTGTGGCCGTTTATTAAATGCCGTCGTTAATTTTTATGTGTGTGGATTTGTGATATCAACATGTGGCTTTTTTTACGGCCTCGGCTCCTTTCTCGATGTAAAAATCGATGGTTGTGAAAGACCAAAAGGTCCCAGAGAAGTCGTCATGCTGCTTTTCTTGATTTCTGTGTTTTTCGATCTTGCTTGATCTTTCCTGCTTTTAAATTCTTGTCGTTTCTTTTTTTTTCTTCTTCTTTGTCTGATTCTGTTTTCCACCCCATCTCCACATGCTCCATCTCCTGCTTTTTCCTCTATTCCTCATCTTTTCCCCCTCGTTTTCTGTCGTTTTAAACTTCTCCGGCTCTTCTTTCCTCCTCCAATCCTCTGACCCGTCTTCTCCTCCTCTTCCTCTCCATCCTTTCAAACCACTCAGCTCTTTTCACTTCCCTCTCTGCCTGCAATCCATCACCTCCTCCTCCACCCCCTCAGTCCTACTGGGTATAATCTGAAGTGTGTGTGTGTGGATGTGTGTGTGTGTCTCTCTCCATCAGAGCCCCATGTTCTGAGTTATTACTCTCTAATCATCAGTGAGCCCACAGCAACACCCCCCCCCCAACACACACACACACACACACACACACACACACTTTTTTCATTGCTGCATGGCCCATACTGTAATTAAAGCTTCTCAATCCTTGCTGACAACCGTGGATTTTGTCGTCTCTATTGCTAGCGTAACCTAATGCTAATGCTAATACTCTGGGAGTTGGTTGAAATCTCTCACAGATGTTTTTAAAGTGTCCAGCACATTCATTGCAAAATGGGAAAAAAAAAGGTCTTTAAATATGCACATGTTGCTTTGTGATTTAGCTTGAGGCTAAAGCTGCATGTCCCAGGCTAAAAAGTCAACTAGCTGCTCACTGGTGAGAGATGTAGAAGAAGTGAAAAGTAAGGAATTATTTGTATGTTCCTGGGTGGAAGTTCTGAGTCAAATATGTGTTTTTCTTCTTGGCTAATAACGGATGCAGCAGATTTGTAAAACAACGCTTGGGGTTCTTCTAGCAAGCTAGTTAGCGGGGGATGCTAATATATGCAGCTTACATCAGAACTCATGTTCTTGTGTTTTTAATTAAGTCCTCCAATTTTTTAAGGCACCAATTACACTTTAATATGAGCCGTTCATTAAATAATACTATATTTTTGTGTGTTCATTAAACTCAACCACATGGTGCTAAATCATTCATTAGCCAACAGGCACTTGTCTCATTTTTATCTTGTTATATTTCCTCCTTTTTGTCAAAACTCTCACCTGTATTTTTAAAGTCTCCTGAACATTTGTTTTTAAATGAAAAATGGTCTTAAATATGCATATTATGATAGTCAAATATGTGTCTTTCCTTGCTAACAATGGGTTCCGTGGCTTTGGAAAATGATTGTTGGGTTTCTTCTAGTAAGCTAGTTAGCTGGGGATGCTAATACGTAAGAGCAGGGTACTGTTTAATCTGTTCCTTTCATTGTGTTTTCAATTAAGTTTGCTTAAAAAAAGATCTTCCAAATTCTTCAGATACCAATTATAGTATAATATTAGCTGTCATCCATTAAATAATACAATATTTTTGTGTGTTTATGTCTCATTCTCATTTCATTTACTTATTAATCTTTTTTATATTTCCTCTCTTTTTGTCTTTATCTCTCTCTCTACTTCTCCTCCAACACTCCTCCCTCTCTATCAGAAGGTTTGCATTCTTCCGTTGTCGCTCTTCCCCTCCGCTGCCCGTTCATTTGTCGTGCTGCTGACTTCACACAGAGCCCACATCCATCACAAACTAATAATGTTATATAGAAAAATGGATAAAGAGGGAGATTTTTCACCTTTTTTTTTACATCAAAGCAAGGGAAACTTGTTTAAAATGAAAGACGGATTGTGCTGTGAATCCATTTTTACAGAACAAAGCCCACATCCATGCTTGTGTTTAACTGTGTTATGTGGTCTATCTGTCCTCCAGGGTCAGGGTACCCGTATGTCCTGGAAGCCCCGGCCCAGGACTTTATCTCCGGTAAACATGCAACCCAAAAAAATAAAGCAATAAAAGTCTGCATTATTGTTATTCCCAGTCTGCCCCTTCAAACTACCAACTACCCATGAATCCTCACACCCTCAGCTCTGCTACAGCTAATGCAGCCTCATTACTACTCCCATCATTAATCTGTAATAAGTGGTCATTATGTGTTGCTCCAACTTAATCAAGCGCTTGAGGAATGTCCCTCCACCCCCAAGTTGCTGTGAGACACATTAATGCCGTCAACACACCTGCAGATTCCCTTTTTTGTGAGTGTGAGTGTGTGTGACCATGCACACACACACACACACACACCTCCTGGCTTCATGTTAATCCACATCTGACATGAAAAATATCTTGTGCACATGTTATTGCCATTCCGCTGCACAAAAGACTAACTCCCTGCAGCCCGGCCTTATTACAGCTCGCCTCCAGCCCTAATGGAAAGTAATAAAGAACTCTTAACACATCTTAGTTTAGTCATGTGTTTTCTGTGTGTGTGTGTGTTAAGGGAGATGAAGGGGTCTGATTAGACGATGCAAGCTGCAGACAGCTATGATGATCAATGCCAATCTAAATCCTTGCATTTCTTCTACCTATAAAGGGGTTTTGAAAGTTTGGTGACTCACCCTGCACTCAGGGACCTTTAAGAAAGAGCTCATCAAATCCAAAATGTGTCTCTACGGCCAGCAGCTTCAATGTCTAATTCCTTCATCTCTCCCTCGTCGTATGTTGGAGTCAATGGTTCATACATACACGCGTGCAGCTTTCCAAATACACAAATATAATGTACTTTTGTCCCCAACAGTGCAGCGTGTGCAATGTTTTAATACCTATTATTTCTCTCATAAGGCTGAAAGATTGATGGTGTTTCTTAGCAATATTTTAATATACAATATTATATATATCCATATTTACGAACACTTATATGGGCAGTATATGAAATTCTGAGTCAAATACATGTTCTTGGCTAATGACAGGTACAGTGGCTTTGTAAAGCAATGTTTGGGTTTCTTCTAGTTAGCTAGTTAGCGGGGGCACTATTTTTGTCTTTTAATATTTTCTCCTTTTTTGTCAAAACTCTCACTGGCTTTTTTAAAGTCTCCAGCACATTTGTTTTAACATGAAAAAGGGTCTTTAAATATGCACATTATTCTATTTGATACAGCCAAAAGGGCCTGAGGCTAAAGCTGCATGTCCCAGGCTAAAAGTCGGCTAGCTGCTAGCTGGTGACAGAAGTGGAAAATAAGGAATGTCATTATTTGTGTGTTCCATATCAAACGTGTTCTTTTTCATGCTTATCACAGGTGCTGTGACTTTAGAAAATGATGCTTGTTTTTTTTCTAGTAAGCTAGATAGCGGGGGATGCTAATGTTTTGCACCTTAGATCAGACTAGAGCACGCTTCCAGATGTACAAATATAATGTACTTTTGTCTTCAGTGGTGCAGTGTGGGTGTGTGCATTTGTGTGCAACTTTTAATACGTATTGTTTTCTCATGAATCTGAAAGATTGATGGTTTTTCTGCTCTAACATAGCATTTCCATATTTATGAACACCACCCCTTATATGGGCAGTATATGAATATACGCTGTATGCATGCGTGTGTCTGTCAGTTTAAAGAATTGCAATGGCACGTGCGATTGGAAATGCTCTGAAATTGGTTATGCCAAGTGTGTATCGGGGTATAAAAGTGTAAATCAGAACACTGCAGAGCGAAAGCGCTGACTCTGCACCTGCAGAGATGGGTGTGAGAGAGAGAGAGAGAGAGAGAGAGTGTAGAGGTAAAGAAGGAATGAATTGATCCACAGCAGAAATAGAAGGATGTTTCGAAGCAGAGGGAGTTGAAAAAGTTAACGTGGGAAGGCGGAGGATGGAACAAGAAATGAAGACGGAGTGTGAGGAGGTAAAAAAATATAAAAGAAAGAGGGGGGAGTTGATGGCAGAGGTCTGGGGAGCGGACAGATGAAATAAATGGAAGGTAGAATGTGAGAGGTAGATGAGAGAGAGAAGACATCCAGACAGTTAGCAGCAGGTCCCTCGGCTTTTAGTTCACCGGGCTTTCATCCAGGAAATGAAACGACTTACCTCTCCCCTGTGTGATCTCACACACACACACAGAAAAAAACACACATTCTCCTTATGCATTTAAACCACAAACTTACTGGCATCAATGGACTATTATTGTCATCATCATGCCTTCATAAGTTGGTCCCCAGAGAGACACAAGACTGTGGCTGCACCCTGATACTACGACACGTAGTGAACGTCTGAATACCAGTTACTCTCGGATGTCTTTGAAATATCAATTGTTTAAATGTCAAGGAAAAAATGTTCCAATTACGACACTTCACAGGCAGTCCATTGATTAAAGGAAAGCAAAGAAAGTAAAAAAGAAATATAAAAACATTGCAGGAAGTGCTGAAGAGGTAATTCAAACAACGAAAACAACTACAAAAGTACAAATACCAGCACAAAAAAACATTTTATTTATTTTATTTTTGCACCATAATACAAAAAGACCAAAGGGGAGGTGGGGTAATACAGAAGATGCTGGAGAGGTTTAAAAAAAAAAAGGTCAAAATCAAATTCTTTCAGTGTAGACTAACGAACTTAAAACCTATATTTGTTTGTGAATTTATGATTTGTTTTTCTTATTATAAAAATACTTTTGCTTGGAGGATTCTGTGGTTCTGATGCTGTCCACCACATCTCCAACAGGTGTTTAACTGAGTTTAGATTTGGTGGCTGTGGAGGCCACAACATGGATGTTAATTGCTTGATTCTAGAATGAGTACTGGTAACTTTATTCCACTTATTTTGCAAAAAAAAAAAAGATAAAATGAAATCAAACTGAGATTTAGGCCGTAGATGTTCATCTTATTAATTTCCTCCTTCATTGATATTTTGACCTGAAACGGAAATCATATTTGCTTCTTGAGGAAAAAAAATAAACTGCTGTGCAACACTTATTACCATGTCCTCTTTGATGATATCTTTCATGGCATTTCTTACAGAAAAACATCCAAACTACACTCGTTGGGCTTCAGAGCTGCTCCCTTAAGAAACATTAAAACATACATCACACACGCTTAAACAGGAACGCCGCAGCTGTTTTTTACATAATAACTTTGGGGGATTGCGCCGGCCTGTTTGTGTGTATGTGTGTGTGTGTGTGTGTGTGTACGCCATTACACCTCATTAAGCAGACATTGTACTGCCGCCATAAGACGGGTGTCACAGCCGCCGTAACTCGCCGAGCGAGCGGAGTGATTGAGTGCGAGTCGAGGCGCTCGGCTGCCGCCGTTACAGCACATTTACATAAACATAACCTCCTTTTACATCTCATCAGCATAGAGAACACATCAACGCGAAGGAAGGAGCAGAGGAGGGATAGATGGATAGATTAATGAAGGGACGAACGGGCGGGGGCGAGCAGGAAGGAGACGCTACAGTTGGTGCGCTGGGAGAATATGGATGGCCTTATAAAGTACCAGAGGAAACGTTTACAGATGTGTTGTTGGTTTTATTACCACAACATTTGTCATCATTTTTTTTCCCCAAGGGGGTAATTTGTCTCGTTAGTTTCTTGCGTTTCCTGCGTTTCTTCGTTCTCGCCTGGGCGGCCTCTTCTATTCTCTTTATCCACAGCAGCACGGATCCACATAGAAGTTTATGTATGAAACCAGTAGGGTTACAGAATACTGTGAAACTTTCCATGGGAACAAACGGGAATAAATTGTCATGGGTGTCCAATCCTGGTCCTGGAGGGCCGGTGTGGGTGCAGGTTTTTGTTCCAACCAAGCAGTTACACACCTGATTCTACTAATCAGGAGCCCTGCTAAGGACCTTCATTAGTAGAATCAGGTGTTTAACTGCTTGGTTGGAACAAAAACCTGCACCCACACCGGCCCTCCAGGACCAGGATTGGACACCCCTGTACTAAATTGAAGGTGGGCCCTTAACGGGGAACATAAATATAGTTGGGGGGAAATTATAATTTAGGATAATCTTAGCAAAAACAACCAGATTTAAAGGGATAGTTCCAGCATCTGGTTTCTTTAGTCTTCTATACTAGTAAACTGGTGATCTTTGGGTTGAATCTTCAACTTCAAAAAACAGTGATTGCAATTTTACACCATTTTATGAACCAAACAACCACCAACAAACAACACCATTTAATAATCAATAGATTAATCGGCTCCCCTCGTTCACACACACAAGTAAACTGGACAGAAAAACAGGAGTGGAGTATAAACTGAACTGAAGAGAAGATGACAAACAAGTGGAAAGAGCAGAGGATTACAGAAGGGAAACAACCAAAAAAAGACCAGCACTTTTTAGTACTTCCTTCCTTCTTTTCTGAAAAGTCTTCACTCAGTGGAGGTGTCAAATTCCTCAGTTTTCCTCGCAGTTTAAATAATTACCACATCAGTTTATATACACCGTCAAGATGGAGGTGACTTCCTGACCGCAGCTTGCGAGAACATTCATTTTCATTGTTTCGTTTCAAGATAACTGTCCGTCGTAATAATTCCACCGACTTAAAGGGCACCATGTCTGCCTGAGATAAGCCAAAGGTCACTCCATCTGACAGCTAGACTTTTAGTTTGAAATTTCTGTCAAAACTCTGGATTTTCTTCAATATTCTTCAAATTCTTTAAGTTAAAGAATTACTTTTATGGTAGAAAAAAAGCAGTTCTATCTATCAGTTTTTCCATTTAGTTCTTCTCTGGTTCAAAATTCAATCAAGCCAACACCTGCAGCCCCGGATTGGAAGATAAGAACAGAAAATAAGAGACCTACGGTGTCAAAATCAAGCTAGTGTGGAAAACTTTAAATGCGGCGTAAAAGATTGTGCTGAAGCTAACGTCTTCCTGTTGCAAGCAATCACGGCGCCGGTGGAAATTTCCTTCTCGCGCGAATGTAGCATAAAATCCCTTTCATGCCCTTATCTGTTTCATGATAGCAGAAACTGTAAAAGGGCAGTAGAGAGTGTGCATGTCGGTGTCAAAAATATTAAAGATCCCCTACAGACATGTTTGAAGATGAGTAAAAAAAATTGAAAAAGCAAAAAACTCAGGAGAGGAGAGCAGCAGTCACACATTTCTCTAGTTTCTGGTTAGGAAAGGCTGAGATTGTCAAGTAACACATTGAAGCCTATGAGCCTTCAAGTCAATGACTGTCATTTTATACTTAAATATTTTTTTATGTAGATTATTCAGATTTTCAACCCTGACATGTATATATCTATTTAATCATTTACATTTATATGTTGTACATGGGATAAATAGGTTTTTGTTTATAGGTATATTTCTGCAAGCAGCAACTATAATAGCAAAAAATACATTTTCTGCAAAGAAAAGAAAGAAAAATGAAAAAAATAATAGATGCATAACATGATTGTTAGTGACTCAACTGATATAATTATATGCATGAAATCCTTGAAAAAAAATCAGAGCTTAACTGGGTTAAGTGAGAATAGCTGGTCCACCTTAAAGGTTATTCCACCTTAATTGAGCCGAGACATGGAAACCTGTCTTCTGTCTTGAGGAGATGTAGCATTTGTTCAGTGAAAAATTGCCTGAACTACACACACACACACACATACACACATACACACTGCTAACTCCATACTCTTTTACACACTCTCCTGACCTCACACTCTCTATGTACACAACCTAAGCCCTGAGCCATTCCTTCAGGGAGCTCCGGTACTTGTATAACACTATAGTAAGCATAATATTCTGACAGAGCTCACAATGTAAAACCTACAACAGCAACCGAAATAAGCTCTGAGGAACGGAAGAAATCAAAGATCAACTGTATTTACACTGAATCTAAACTTTGATACTGAAATCCGCGGCCTAGCCCTTTAAAAACCTCTACTGTATAACATCTCTCTCCTTGTCCGATCTTACAAAGTTGCTGTTTTTAAAGAAGCAGAAGCGCTGAATGGTCAGATTTGTCTATGTTAATTCTAATCTAATTAAGCCGGTGTTTTTTAAACACAGCCAGGCGTCTCTAATTGAATCGCTCCCTTATCCATGAAGCTACATAATGAATGAGGGAGCACATACACACAGAATGGGGGATAGGCCTCATTGGCATGACTGTGCAAAATGAAGGCATTAATGGTAGGCTCCTTTACCCTTTACACCCACATATACCTGTCACCTTGCATAACAAATGAGGGCACGGTCTGAATAATTGCTGCGTGTGTGTGTTCGTGTGTGTGTGTGTGTGTGCTCTGTCTGCCTCCTGCACATTTACATGTTGGTTTATTACTTGTTTCTCCCTCTAAGATGATAGATACGGTGCAGTTTGATTGATTGCACGTTTAATGTTCTGTACAAATGATCAATGTTGCCTCAGAGATCTACAAAAAGGTCTGTACCTAGGAGGATCATTCTAGTAGGTGTTCAGTCCTCTGCACTGTTATATTAGTGGAAGAAGTACGCCAATATTTTATTTATCAAAAATTAGTAATACTACAATGAAAAAATACTACATTACGAGTAAGAGAGCTAAGTATTGGTTGTAGAGATGCAACAGTTAATCCATTAGTTGTTTAGCTGCCAACCACTACATTAATTACCATTAATCGATTTGAGTCTTTTTTTTTAAGAAGAGAATGTTTAAATTCTCTGGTTCCAGCTTCTGATGGTGACAATTTTCTGGTTTCTTTAGAGTAAACTGGTGATCTTTGGGTTGTGGACTGTTGGTCTGGACAAAAAAAACACCATTTTATGAACCAAAAACCGAATAAACTAATCATTTCAGTAATCAATAGATTCATCAACTGTCAGAATAGTCATTAGTGCAACCCTAATTGGAAGTAGAATGTACTTGTGTGAAAGTAAATGTACTCGTTATTCCAAATGGCCTGTTGGTATTGTTATACTCATTCATTTACTGTTGGTAAGATAAATCTAATATTTCATATTGTTGAGTACTCAAATGAAGGCAAAGAATGTATATTTTATAAAGGGATCATGTGTCAGTAAAAAGTTCAGTATTTCCCTCAGAAATGTAGAGTAGAAGTAGAAAGTACTCGGTGTAAAGTACAAGTATCCAGTTAAAACCCAGAAGGTCCTTACATAACATCAAACAACACACTAATGAAGGTATTCACACATCAAGTATTTACATAAATGTATTTTTTAGATTGTATTTCAACATATACAGGTGTAATCAATCATATTTAAATACTGTGGGGAAAAAAAGACAAACTTGTGGTTGGATTTGAAAAACAAGGCAGGAGTTGGAGAAACGGTTTAAACCTCCTCATTAACTTGTTCTATCTTTGAATCCTCTAAACACCTATAATGCTCCTCACAGGTGTTTCCACTTCTGTTGCCTGATTAGAGCTTTTTTCTCAGGAGTGCGTGGGAATGTTCAAACTGTGCCTGACTGATGTCTCCCTCGCTCCTTAATAGCTTTGTTTCACCTTGTTTGGGGGCGAGACAATTTACGCTCAGTAGCATTTGGAGACTAAAAATATATTATAGGAGAGTTGGAATTTATTATGAGTAGTTTCCAGATCTAAGTATGGAAAAAGACAATTTAGAAGTTGTAAAAGTAAATTGATTATACAAGTAAAGAAATGTAGCAATATCTTTGAATTGCATATGCACAAAGCATAACTCTACTATATGGGGGGAATAATAATATAATCTTAATATGGAAAATCTATTAAAGAGTCAGGAAAAGTCTGGAATTTTGATCATTTACACTAAAAAACATTACCTAAAAAGTTACGGTAACTTAGATAAAGTAAGTAATTTAGATAAAATAATTTCTTGACATTGATAAAACCATATATTCAAGCTCTGCTACACAAAATGGATCCTTAATTAGTATCAATGGTGGTGTTTACCTACGGCTGCTGTGAAAAAGTCGTTTGAGATTCCAGCGATCACACAGACCTTCCTATTACCCACAAATCTATCAATTAAGGGATTCTAAATGTTTCTTAAAGTCCATCACTAACGGCGATGACACTCTAAGTAAATGGATATAATGTTATGTGCATTTTGAGACTCAACTACACCAACTCTTTAATAACAAAACCATTATTAACAAATCTGTCTCCCTCACAGCAGCCAATCTCAGTTCTAATTTGTCTCCGTGTGGGTGAACACGACTCTGTGTAATTTCACAGCACAAATCAGTCATTTTAAAGGACAGGGAGTAGATTATTTTTAATGTTTTTGCCTTACCAGGCTTCATACGTTTTTGTTTTTCTATAACACTTCCCCGTGAAGAGTAAAATGAATTACTGAATACTTTTTATGCATGAAGTTGCCTCAGAGAAAACTTCATGCATAAGAAAGTTGTATAATGTATTTGGCTCTCAGATCTAGGGGGTGGGTTTTGGACAGATACGGATCTAAGCAAAAAAGATGTTGCATTATGGGAAATCCAGAGATTTCCCGTTAGGAAGTAGTGGTCAGGATCCTGAATTCAATTTTCTTTAAAAAAAAAAAGAAAAAACTCTGTTTCCACTTTTCAATAACTTTAATATTAGATTAGATTATATTCAACTTTATTGTCATTGCACATGTAACAGGTGCAAAGCAACTTAAACCAGTGCTTCAGTAGTAATTTAAATGGCTACAATACAGTGTGTGTGTGTGTGTGTGTGTGTGTGTGTGTGTGTGTGTGTGTGTGTGTGTGTGTGTGTGTGTGTGTGTGTGTGTGTATATTATGGTGCAGTATATGGTACATTATATACAAATTCTAAACAGGTTATGACTATGATAATATAATATTACATTATTACAGTATATATAATATAACATAATATTAGATTATTACATATAATAATATGTGTTTGAATTCTGATGCAGAATATAATTATACGTATTGTAGTTTAATCCAGATATATTCAGAAAAAATATAAATGCATCACCCAAACCAAAATAAACACACACAAACACACACACACGCTTTAATGCCAGGCCAAGGCACTAGATGCACTGTGTATCCAAGGCAACCTAAATTAGTCTCAGCAGGTATGTCGGCATTACGTCTCCCTGAGATGAGAGCGAGCGAGCGAGGGATGAAAAAGAACAGACGGGGGGAGAAGAGCGAGAGGTTGAGGTGCGAAAGAAAAGGAGCGTGGAAAAGGAGGAGTGGAGGGCAGCAGATAAGGCCTGAGAGAGGGGAGGAGAGGAGGAGCTGGGGGGGGAGACAAGAGGTGAAGTCAGGGGGGTTGGATGTGATTAGTGGGAAAGGCGAAAGGAAGAGGAGGAGAAAAAAGAAAGAAGGGAGGGAGCGAGGGATGATGGGATCAGGGAGAGAGAGTGGTGCAGAGGCTGAGTCAGAAGGCAAAGAGAGGGATTGGGAGCTAGTAGCATGCTGCTTATTGCATGCCAGGAAGAATAACGTCTGCAACCAGTCTGCAGGGTCTGTGTGTGTGTGTGTGTGTGTGTGTGTGTGTGTGTGTGTGTGTGTGTGTGTGTGTGTGTGTGTGTGTGTGTGTGTGTGTGTGTGTGTGTGTGTGTGTGTGTGTGTGTGTGTGTGTGTGTGTGTGTGTGTGTGTGTGTGTGTGTGTGTGTGTGTGTGTGTGTGTGTGCAGAAAAAAAGCTATTAAGCAATACCAGCACAGACAGACCTAACTAAATTACATCTCCAAAAAAGACAAGATTACACTCGCTGCAGACACACACACACACACACACAGACACACACACACACACACACAGACAAACACTCATTTACATTGACTAGTGTCTGGATAACAGAAGGGGTCCAAGAACACAGACGGCCCGTGGGTGAGATGACGCACAAGCACACACTTACACACACACACATACACACACATGCTCAAACCCATGAATCTAAATATATAAATATAAGAAGAAGCCTGTTTTATCACAGCTTTTCCTGGCATGTGTGTGTTGCAGCTCCTGAAGGTGCAGATTGAGGTGTGTGTCTGTGTGTGTGTGTGCATTTTTTTCTCTTACTGTATCTGCAGAATTTGATCATTTTTTCTCCCTCTTTCTCTTTCTCTCTCTCTCTTTTCCTCCCTCTTCCTCTCATCGGTCAATCCGAGGCGTCGGGTCTCTCCTCGGCTTGTTTTTCACGTTTAAACTGTTGATTTTTGCTCACTTTGATTGTTGCAGTTTTCCATCGAGTGATTTGTGAGTATAATCGCACTAGTAAAAGCTCAGCATCGTGTTGACTGACATTAAAACCACAGGAGCGAAAAGAAAACTGTAGTTCAGCTCCACACTTAAACAACTTCTAAAGCTGACTTGATTTATGAAGCAAAACATTTTATGGAAAATGAATAAAAGGTTTCTCACAAATAAATGAACTTGGGCACTTTTCCCACTAAGAACTAGATTTTCACACTACTCAGATTAGACCATTAACCCTTAAAGGCTCAGCTACACAGTGTGTTTCTGTTCTCTCTCTCAAAAAAGGGACATTATAATGATTTGTCAGGAAAGTTTAATAAGATGCAACCTGCTGCAGCATCTTTAAAAGCTGTGCTGCAACAAGCACTCATTTTTGTTAAGGGGAGGCTACGTCTGCAATAAAAGCTCCAATTAAAAGTGCTAAAGCAATTGTGTGAAATAAATTAATGCAAAAATCATCATGAAAGTGTGATTTGATGGAACCATTGGATTAATTGCTGCATCCCTGCCGGGGCCACATGCTTCCCAGTTGGGTGTCATACGGTTAAAAATGTCCTGCCTCTTATACGAGTAGTTTTCACAAATAAAACTATAAAACATTACAGCCTAAAGCCTTTATCACTCACCAGTAGAAATTAATTCAGAAATCATATTTAGAGCTTCTACTGCACCATAGATTCTTGATTCGTGAAGCCTCTGTCATGAAAGATTGTTAAATAGTTATTTTATCCTGATTTGGCCAAAAAAGCTTTAACTTTGGCAAAAATTAAAATGTTCATTGTCCAACAGGACATAAAGAGAATGATCCTTTCAACTCAGGATTAAGGTGATTTTACCTGAGGCCATTATTTGAATAGGGTGAAGATATGACATTTTTTGGCCATCTTGTTCCCCCTTAAAGAGAATACTTCACAAAAAAAAGAAAAAAGGATAGATTTTCTTGGGTATTCAGATTGTAAATACAAACGCGAGCCAGTGACAGTGTTGTGAGTGTTGAATAAATGTTTGTTCTCCATGCTGCGGTTTAAAAGGCAGCAGAGACATGAGGAGTGTGTGTTTGTGTGGAGTGTGATTAGTGTGAGGGGCTCCCCGCCGTCACAAGTGTCATTTCCCTGCAGAGGAGAATAAAGGGAAGAGGAGAGAGGAACGGAAGAGTAGGAGCTGGAGAGGAAAAATGTGGCGTGAACGAGCAGCATTATGAGTTACAGCGTGCACGTGTGCGCGTGCACGTCCTAACGAGTCTACATCAAACTGTTTTGTTCCAGCAATTAGTCCTAATTACTGCCTGTGTATGCATGTCTTGCACCAAGTGTTATACATTAGCTGTGACACGTCGCTGTGTCCTGTTACTTACAGGTGAGTATAGCAGATATATGTGTGTGTGTGTGTGTGTGTGTGTGTGTGTGTGTGTGTGTGTTGCTTCATAGAGCCTCCATTCCCTGTGCATTTAATATAAAATGATCAGTGTAGTAGATCAGTTGAGTCCTGTTTGTCTTCAGCCTCGTGTATTGATGCATTTATACGTTATATAATCTTAACACAAATTAACTTTCATTTTGTGTCATAACCTGTACACTGGTTGTTGTTGTTGTTGTTGTTGTTGTTGTTGTTGTTGTTGTTGTTGTTTACCCTCTGCTGGACACAGTTGGCACTGGTAAATGGAACAAATTGGGACCCTGTTAAAATAATGGTTTTTGGGAAAACACAAAACTTTTTACTTTAATCAACTTTAAACCTGGTTTAAACTGTCCTTTCATTCCATAGTGAAACTCTAAACTTACATTAAGTTAAATTAAACTAATATCAGCTCCTTTTTCATCACTTTTCCAGCTTCTTCTTTGTCTGTTTTTTATTGAACGTAACTCATCTCCAACGTCCAGTTTTGGCGACTTTTTGTCATGTTTAATGGACTGGAACTTCCTTTCTCTTTTTTTATTAGGCTACGTATTTATTGAATTTATTCATATACCAGCACTATAAAATTACTATTAAAATATAATAATATATACTTGTGGGATTTAGACTAAATTGCTTTAAAGCATTGTAGACTAAAGCATTTATCACTCACCAGTAGAAATTGATTCTAGAATCATGCTCAGAGATTCTCCTGCAACATAGATTCTTGATTCTTGAAGCAGCTGCCATCATGAAGCTTGTTAAATTGTCATTTTATCATAACTTTGGCAAAAAAATCTTTGACTTAAGCAAAAAGTAAAACGTCCTATAGGACATAAAGAGTCATGGCAGCACCATCAAGATTCAAAAATTCAGTATCGTCAAAAAATGACTTAGGCCATTATTTCAATAGGGCAATGAAATATAACTTCCAAGCGTTCACAGCTTTTATAACATTTTTTAAAATGCATAAAAATGTTTTGTATTTCTGTATAATTGACAGTTCAGCCAAATTAAAAAATGAGGGAATGTCTCCCTGTTGGCACCGGTTTGATGCGTTTGAGATTTCTGTTCTTGTTAGGTTTCTGCCTCAGGCCCAATAGAATCGAAGTAAAAGTAATATATTACTTACAGCATTGAAAAATACAGTTTATATAAAAATCAATCCTTTCAAGCAAATTCCCCTTTTTTGAAAACCAACAGCTTTTCATACACGACACAAATAACGGTTTCTGAACTTTGTCTCGTATTGAACACGGTTCTTCTCAGGAAATTGCTCATCTGCGTCGTCCACATAGCCGAGCGGTCCCCTTTGTCTTCATTCCTGTTGGGTGGCGTCTTATTTGTGTTCGCTCATCGATCCAACATCTTTCTTCATCCATCTCTTTGACACGGTCATAAAAGTTGGGGAAAAACGTATAGAACTCGCTGTTTTAAACATGTAAAATAGCGAGTTCTTCACCTCGGCTTTCCCAAACGAGGTGATTTAGGACTGAATGGATCATTTGTCAGCAGGTGACATGTTTGATGTCGGCCAGTAATTCTAAAGGCTCACCTGCAATCTGCTCACCACTGGATTCAAGCACAGATCCAGTTAATTGGACAGTATGTTGCCAAGAAAAAAAAAAACAATATATTAAATACTATTTGCATTTTCAGTGCCAATTTCCCTTCAGCTGCTGGGTCAGTGTAAGTGGAGCTCCTGTAATCCTGACGTGTTATTTTTCTTCCTGCCGTCCCTGTAGTCTGCACGGTTCGCTGTCAGAAGTTCCTGATCTCGCGTGTCGGGGAGGACTGGATCTTCCTCATCCTGCTGGGACTCCTCATGGCTCTGGTCAGCTGGGTCGTGGACTTCTGCATCGCCATCTGCCTACAAGGTGAGGGAGGGAGGGAGGGAAATGGGATCAAAATGGGTTTATTTAATGATCTAGTGCAGTACCCGTAGGAAGTGTGTATTCCTACAGGTAAAGTGGAAGCTTAGGTAGATTTTTCATGTTTAAATGAGGGTGTGCTGGACTGTTCCATAGTCTTAATAGACAAACTGCACATTTTGTAAGACTTGGACATTTAGATAAGGAGAGACATGCAAATATAATTATTGTAAGATAAAGGCTATAATTTATATTGAAAGTTCAGATCTCAGTTTTTAAATTGTCTTGATAGACCAACTAAATCCAGATTTATGATAAATCTTTTATTTTGTAGTTTTTCCTGTATAATGTAACAACCTGGGCATGTTACTGTTATACATGTTTATAAATAAATGAGTTTAGGTCCAGATTCTGTTCTTTTAGGTGATGATTTCAAGTGAAAAGCAATATTTTACTTGCAAGGAGACCAATGTACAAATTGACAGTCTCTGACCTAGTCTAAACAAAACTTGTCACACACAGAACTTTATACAGCAGCTTATCTCAGTCCAAGCTTATCTATGTCTCCACGGCAACCAGGATGTTGGAGACAGGTTGGAGATTCCATCTGATGCAGTCCTCAGGACTCGAACCTCAGTCCCACAGCCATCATCTTATCGTTGCCCTTGGAGATGTGTGAATGTGTTCTGCAGTCGTGCAAACATACTGAAGTGTATTTGTGAAGCATTAGATGTAATTCGCAAAGTATTATGGATACAATATTCATAGAAATGAAGAATACAGAATATCTCCAACACAGGACAACGCTGGGAAGCAACCATGCTGCTGCCATGGGGTTTTAAAGATTTTTTTGTGGCATAAATGCCTTTTATTATGCAATAGCCAGAAAGAAAATAATGGGAGAGAGAGATGGGAGACGTCCAGCTAAGGAATGCTCCAGCCGGGACTCGAACCGGGATCTACTGCTTATGAACAAAAGGCTCTATACAGTCAAACTGAATTTCTTCCTGGGCCACATCAGCGTTCTGGTTTCCCTTAAAGGGAAAATTGTAACGATCATATATATGTATCTACATAATATTATTATTATAGAAACCTGGACCACTACAGCCAATACCAGCATAGGGTGAAATACGGTATTCGACATCGATAGCAATACAAGTGTAAGTAAAATTACAACCAGAGGAGAAGAAAAATCAGTTTTTCTACTGATAGCAGAAGGAGCTGGAGGTAGACGTCACCCAGATGGCGGCTGGTAATATCAGTGGAATCGATGGGAAGAGGCCCAGCTTTCTCTGATGTAATATCTTTCATCTGCAGAAAATTACGAGCAGAAGTTAAACTCCGTTTACATCTCGTCGTTCGCGTCGCGCCCGCAATTAAATATGATAGTTTTTGGATGATCTCACCCGTGAGGAGCGCGTAAATGGAGGGAGGATTGAACCCCGGGGACGAGCGTTGGAAATTAGTGCGAAGGATAACAACGTGTTGTTGCCCTCGGCGACGGAAGAAGGTTCTTAAAGGGGTAGAAGATGGAAGGAAATGACTGAAGCTGTTTGAATGAAAGAAGGGTTTGGAGAAAGGAAAAAGTCTTTCATTTGGATCACGGATGACAGGAGGGAAGGATGGTAAGTGGCCTCGCGGTATCCATGACGTCAGTTAGATGCAGCGAGGCCGTGGTGTGAGCACGGATTTATCTGAAGAGGAAAGTAAACGTCTTAAAATGATTGAGGGAAGTTGTGAGAGCCGATCTAAAACCTTCTGGGAGCAGCTCTAATTCAAATGGATTTGTGCGTGCGTGTGCATGTTGCGTCTCAAGGAGAAGCTAACCTATTCTTGTCAGTTCCTGTTATGGTTTACTTTTAATTGGATACAGGAAAAGACTAACCACCTGTCGTTAGGAGACGCACATAACTACACACTTTAGATCAGCTCCAGGCCTGTTTCCTGCTGGAAATGACGTACCCACAATGAATATGGATAATCTCAACAACTACAAGGGCTTTGTGCATAAATCTGGTATCAAAAGAAAGCTGCAACATGTGGGTGACTACAAGTGTGTCAGAATCTATTCATGAGTTACTGTGACAGAGCAAATAAAGCTACAATAGTGAAAAAATTATAAATAAAATTCAATCTCCGCCTAAGAAAAATCCTGTTTTACAGTGAATATCATCTTGGAAAAATGAGTTATTAGCCCAAATGATCCAGGAATCAGTAATCCAATGTATGACCAGTATTAATGCCAAGGTAGATGCATGTAACTTCAACTAGTGCAATTTTAGAGGGATTTTTAGAGCTGTTGTCACCAGGCGAACCTATATTTTGTGCCACTTGACCTTTTTCATGTACCAGACTTCATTTTGTGTTGTAGCTGAGACTTTTCTCATGCAATTTATGTATTGAATAATGAATTCTGTGCTTCACCCAGTTCAATGTACACAATGTATGCTGCCCCATATTTAGGCTATTTGCTCTCCAGATATTTTTAATCTGTATTTTATATACATATTTGGAATGGATTCGAGCATTTTTAAACTGTTCTACCCATGTTAATTTAATGAAGGCTTTTTATATTTTTCTATAGAAGAATGCCTTGTTTTTTTTTCCTTTTTCCTTTTTTGTTACTAAGCCTATGACGAATGAGCACCATCTTGACAGAGAGATTTAGTTCCAAGCAGCACTCCTACTTTCTTGTTTTTTCACTATGTTTTATACGTGTTGTTGGATGCAGCTGACTGATTTACATATCTGCATATGCCTGGGCTTTTTTTTTTTTTTTTTTTATTTTGCACGTGTGTGTGTCCACAGCACAGAAGTGGATGTACGGGGGTCTGGACAGCAACGTGTTCCTGCAGTATCTGGCCTGGGTCACCTACCCTGTGGTCCTCATCACCTTCTCTGCAGGCTTCACTCAGATCCTCGCCCCACAGGCCGTTGGTACGATAAAAACACACGCAGCACACAATGTGCATAAAGGCCATGTGAACATGTGAGAAACAAACACTTCAGAACAGATAACAGAACCATATTAGACTGCACTGTGTTGGGTTTATTATATAAAGTCGATTAAATGATTTAACAATAGACAGGGAATTGATACCACTTTTCACTTTTACCTCACAGTAAATTGAATATCTTTTGGATGTGATAAAACAAGCAATTTGCAGACTTTGGGAAATTATTGAGTTTTTTTTATAATAATTTAGTATAATTATCAGATCAAGCAATAAAGGAAATAATTATACATTCCAGCCCTACAGTGTATCACTGTAGCTTTTAGACAGAAAATATGCTTTCAGTATTGTAATGTGAAATAAGTAAAAATTACCTTTTGATATTTGTAATAATTAATAAGAAGAAATGTCATTTTCATTTAATATTTATCACCCCAAATATGTATGAAATCCACTGGGTCTCTGACAATATCCCTATATATATATATATATATATATATATATATATATATATATATATATATATATATATAGCTATCCTATATTATTTTAAGATAAGAAATAAAAATGTAAATAAAAAGAATACACATTCGTAACCCTTGAATATAACTTTATAAGTCATTCTTTTCTTTTCTTAAATTTATATTGGCTTTATTCAATGAATTAAATAGTAAATATTTCCAATATTTGCTTTCAGAGTATTGCAGAAAGTTTTACAAAGAAAAGTACTGCTGTGGTCTCCTGTGGGATGGGGAGGCTCTAGAGTCCAACACAAGCTTTTAATACAAATCACTCTTTATTGGCTATATAAAAATTAAACAGGGCACACATTATGATATTGAATCCAGGAGGAGCAGCATTAATATGAACAGAGGCCTCCTCTGCTGCTTCTGGATCAGACAAGGGAGACACTAAAGGACAGAAATCCCCCACGAGTGCAGCAAAACGTTAAGCTGCAGAGACTCTAGCAGAGAACTCATCGCCGCGCTGCGTTCAGGTGCGTTCAGACTTGTCGGATGTAATTTCTTTGGCGGGTACAGCGTGGCCTTCGCTGTCACTCTCAATAACAGGGGTTAAAGAGACAGGTGTGCTCCTGAGAATCTGAGATACCTGCTTCTATCAGCCAGACACGCCTCCTTTTTCCTGCCACACTTCACCTCACTGAGTCACAGACTTCATGCCTTGTGTGGGCTTGAGGCTGCAAATCCCCTTTCATCATCTCTCTATGGAAAAGAAACTTAATCTGCAGCGTGAAAGATACTCAACGTCGCTGCTACTGAAACACTGATGCTCCTTAAAAGTGAACATGTTACATCATGAATTTATAGATGGAACATTGCAAACCATCTAATATGCATTAAACTTTAGATCTTAAAGGCATTTAAACATCTCCTTTCAAGTAATTATAATGAAGTGAATTGGTTTAGCAGTACGAATCACTTAGGCAAATTATATAACCAGGAGGTTTTCTGCAAAACTCTGAAAAAAATAAATACAATTCTGAACATGAAAGATGAATATGTATCCAGGTCTGTCTTAAAACAGCAGTCAGGTCCACATGAACACTGAAAAAGGGGTTTTATTCGCTGTAATCATTCGTTCTGTTCAATCTGGCTCCACTTCTTTCAATGAAAGTGATGGAGAAAAAGTTCAAATATAATAATGTTATTTTTTTTATCATATGCTTTTAATCCTTTCATCATTAGATGTATCATCACAAAATAAAATTTGCTCAGCAAGATTTGGGGGCGTAAAAACTTTCTAGAAATTAACTGGAAATGCAACAATGCATGAAAATGATTCTGTGATGTGAAAAGTTTTTAAAAGCAGAGCCTGATCTTATAGCGAAGATGTGATTGATGAGAATTAGTTTTACCGGTGAAGTCGACGTGCATTCATATAAAGTTGGGGTTTGGTTTTAAACTCTTGCTGTGCTTCCTCCCTGCAGGTTCAGGTATACCAGAGATGAAAACCATCCTGCGAGGAGTGGTGTTGAAAGAATACCTCACCTTCAAAACCTTCGTGGCCAAAGTCATCGGCCTCACCTGCGCTCTGGGCAGTGGCATGCCCCTGGGCAAGGAGGTAACACCCATGTTAAAGCATATAAGTCATATAGTATGACATCCTACTGTCCAGAAACCCAAGTCATAAAAGTAAAATAAATGCAAATACAAGCTATATAAAGAAATTCATGCAATGCTACTAAAACTACACGGCTCAATGGAGCCACTTTATGGGAAGATGGAGTATGTAGATGGAGAAGTCATGAAGTCATGAACTGATGCTCTATGCAGACGATCCTTTGATATTTATTACAGAATTAGAAGCCGAAACTATCACTCTTTTCTAAAATATTTAATCGAACTGAATTAAATTGTAAATACTTGTGGGCAATTATGTCATCATGTCAACAGTTTATAATATTACAGACTTACAAGTTAACATTACAACTTAACGCTGACAAGGGGACAAAATTACCCAAATGTACAACCCTTCCCATTGTCCAAGAATGTCCAAGCATAAAAAGAATAACAAATATAAAATAGAGTCTGGATATAAAGGGAACTGGGCCAAATCATAGGTGCCCCTCTGACATCCTGCTGTCCCAGAACCCGACTCACAGAAGTAAAGTAAATGAAAATACAAGCTATTGAATGGATGGTCAACATAATAAACGCATGCAACGCTGCCAAAACTGGGGCGCTGACCCACATGCAACAGCTGTGAGTTAGCACAGCATCAATAACTGAGAGCACTAAATCTCTGTGATGAAATAACCTGTTGAGAACCTGCACTGCCACCATGGAGATGGAGGTCAGCATACCAGCCCAGAAGACCATCTGCCAGCAGCTTCAATTTCAGATCTGTACACCAGTGTTTTTTTCATGAAACCGATGTCAGGTCAAAGGGAAATGAGCAGCGTGTGAGGACAGGTGATTTAGATGTAATGTCACCGCCCGCCTACAGAAATAAAATGCAGGAACTTCTCAGGGAAACGGGTTGGTCCCCTGCTCATTCACGTTCCAGGATCCCTGCAGCACGAATTACAAATGATTCATAAATGGCACGCCGCAGGCTGATAGGCTCGGATTCAGGTCCAGAGCAGTGAGTTTGCCGGAGGCTGTTTTTTAGACCCAGAGGAAAAGTTAAAAAAAAAAGGTAAAAAATAAATATCTTCCCCCAACCTAGCTACGCAGATGTTGTGTGTGTGTGTGTGTGTGTGTGTGTGTGTGTACAAAGGAAAGTTTTGCAATGGAAGAACGACGAGCAAGAAAAAAACACCACCTTAATTTGCTTCTTCGCTGCACCTCTGTGAATCTTTGATTGATCGAAATCAATGTTCTTATCCCTTTTTCTTTACACACACACACACACACACACACAGCAGCATCTGCAGTCTGGATTCAGCACAGGCCTCTTACCATCCCTTTTCTGACACTCTCACTTTTAATCCTGTTATTTTTCACTTTGAACTTCATCCCCTGAATTTTAATAAGTGTTACAGACTTTCTGTTGTTGATGAAGTGTTTCCAAAGAGCTGTCGCATGCTCTCTTATACAACAAACAAAAGGCTTAGAGCGCTTCTTAATTCACAAGGTTTGCACCTGTTTTTATGTTTTATGTTTTATGTTTTCTATCATCTTCTCGTCCTGTCAGGGTCCGTTCGTGCACATCGCCAGTTTGTGCGCTGCCCTCCTCAGCAAGTTCATGTCTCTGTTTGGAGGAATCTATGAGGTGAGTTCTCCGTTCCCTGTCCTCATGTTTCTGTTTAGGTTTTTTTGTGTTTTTTTTTTTTTTACACTTTCCTGAATTTCCCTGAATTTGCTAATGTTCTAATGGGCTGAAAGCAAAGAACAGTGGCAATACTAGACAATAATTTATCTTCTTCTCGGACCTTAAAGCATCTACAAACATCAGACTGGTAGTATCTGCAAAGCTTTATACACCAAATATTTCATGGACTACAAGTATATTTTGAATTATTGGTGTGTATTCTCTATGCTAACATGCTACTAGTAGTAATAGTACATCGCACGTTAATGCTATTTCCTGGATATCAGTAGATATCTAAACTTTGATGAGTTGTTTTTTCTTATTTAAATCATTAAAATCATTTTCTGATTTAAATGATATAAACCAGAAAGATATAAAGGATTAATCTGTGCGTTTGGGTCAGTACCAACACCAACATATCAAAAGTATATATCAATCCATTTATCTTTATTATTTAAGCAGTGGTGTGCAGGTGTTAAACAATAGTTGTCAAACTTTTTCATGTCAAGGACCCATAAACTCAAAAACTGGACCACAGACCCCATCTGATAAGATTTTTACTTTTATATATTTTATAACAGAAAGTGGCCAAAATTATGGAGGACTGAAATTATATAATAAATAATAAATGAATTCAATTTATTTATTTTTCCCTCAAATGCATTTCCTTTTGTATTCCACCTCAATATATACGGAGAATAAATTCATGTGAAAAAGGAAAAGTATAGGAAATATATATGTAAATGGGAAATTAAATAAGGTAATTTATTTACTTCTGGCAGTTTCAGTTCTCCATATGCTCCTATATTCTGTCATTGTGTATTTATGGAAGTACTTCTAGTGAAAATAAATAAGTCCCCTTTATTATGGGGACCCCCTTGCACCTCCTCAAGGCCCCCTGGGGGTCCCGGACCCCACTTTGAGAACATAAACTTGATGAAAAATATGAGTGTAAGAAAAGGATATGGAGCTCAGATTGGATATGAGCCTATTGTACAGATTGTTATATATAAGTTCTATAGAGTAGATCTACTGTGGGTATGGAACAGGCCATTTGACTCAGAGGACTGTAGCTGCATTGATCCCAGTGACAGCTTCTATTTCCAGCTGTCCATTTGTGAGCAGATCTCACATACAGCTCACAGTTTCCATCAGCCGGAGTTGATTAGATTGTATTCATGAGCCTTTTGGACGTTTTGTCAACGCCTCCACTCAACAGCAGCTAACGCCAGTTTCTCAACCATCAAAAGTCGATCACTTTAGCAGCCGGGAATCATGTCATGCAGCGCTCACAGCTGGAATGAGAGGGGGCAACGAGAGCTGACTGTTTTTCTTTCTTTTTTTGAGAGGGAGAGATTGAAAGGGAAAAGAGAGGAAAGGACTTTAAAAAATGAAAGAGACTGATGGCAGCTGGAGTGTAGGAGGGAGGATAAAGACGCAGAAGAACAGAGGCTACAATAGAGAATAAAGATGAGAGCAGGGAATTATTTCCAACAAGGCTGCAGTCTGATACTCCTTCACTTATTTGTTTGATGCCTCAATGTTTGACTGTCACAGAAGACAGAAAACACTAAATGTGCCCCTCACTTTATTCAGCTAAAAGAAACTTAGGCGCAAATTTCTTTTAATCCAGTGATAATTTCGTCACTGATTTTTCAGTTTAGTTTTAGTCTTGGTCTTGTGTCAACTTTTTACTTTTTTATTAACTTTTATGCACATATTTAGTCAACTTGTATTCTTTTTTTACTTTAGTCACAATCTAGTCAATGAAAAGTCGTGGTATTTTAGTCTAGTTTTAGTATTTTAGTTTACTTTTAGTCTACTACAATTCAATAGCTTAGGGATATAGTTATTTACATGAGTGCTTTTCCTGTTTGGTCTGAATTTAAATGAAATAAGTAAAAATTCCCTTTGATGTTACTAATAATGAATGAGAAGAAACACAATTGTCATTAGTTTGATATGTATAAAAAACACTCAATCTCTCACAATACCCCTAATTTATTGTGAGTAGTGTAATCTAGACTGGTATCTGTAACAGTAGGAATTATTGTTAGGAACCTTTGTTTAGTTCAATGCGTCACACAGACATGTTTTGAGGTGACACCATCAGAGTTAATGGACTGAGCTGAATGTTCCCTTGATGCTAAAAGTTTAACAAAGCGTGTAACCCAGCAGGTTAAAGCAGTAGCAGAGAGCAGCTTCCGGTGATTAAATAACGGACGTCGCCGCATTTAGTGCCGACAGCACTGATGGATGCACTCAGAGACAGCAGTGCTGGAGGCAGTGGATGTACAAGTGATATATTTCATCTAGTCTCATCTGACAAAATTAAAACTGCTTTTATCCCATGTAAAGCCAACAAGAACCAGACGATAACCTGTTGTTTCATAAATGTTTAATCACTCTGTTATTTGACAACCAATCAGATTGTTTTTTTCATCTTCAGAACTAATTTTGCCCAGAGAGGTGCAGCGATAGTGTAGAGATGAAATTTTCAGCAAGAGGTGGGAAGGGGGAGGATGCTCTTCATCTTCCTCTTCTTCTCCTCCTCCTTTTTCATCTTCGTCACCCATTGGGGAAGGAGTCCTCCAGCTGCAGGAAGGAATTATTGACTCTCATCTCTCTCTTTTCTGAAGATGTGAGCACCTCTCATGGGGGATTGGCTGGTGGGAGTGTTTGAAGGGAGCACAGAGGGCAGTGAGACAGAGCAGAGGGTTGCTATCAAAGCCCCCAGTTCCCTACGCCACATCCACAATATGGCCTTCAGTTAAAAGAGAAAAAGTTCTGCAGTTCACTGTATTAGGAAGAAATATTGACGCAGGGGTGACTTGGAATCATCCAGGGTTCCTTCCTGTTCTATATGTTCATCATTTTTTTCTGTGAACAACTAAAATAGTTTAAAATACAATGCAGCCACATCTTAGAAATGTACTTAGCATCACAAATAGCCAAATATTTAGCTTCTGCAGTGATGTGGAAGTCAGGGATAATGTTATTTATAGGACAAATTCCAACCCTAAACATTCATTTTGATATTTTGTGTCAAACAATTGCACAATATCTCTCACAGTATACCCTTATTGTAAGTAGTGTAATTGAACCGAGATGTCAAATATGGTCGGAAACGTCTACACAGAAGTCTGGGAAAAGTCTGGGATTTTGAAGCGGATAATGTGTAGGAACCCTGGTGCTAACTGGTTTCCATAGTGGGTCCAAACCATGAAAAATAGCTGCAGAACAAGAGTGAAAAGGAGCAAACTCATCATCACATGGACTAATCCTCCTCCTCCCTCTTTACTGTATCCAGTAGCCTACTCGCCCCTCCCTCTACAGTGTCCTGCTGCATTTTATGGCATATTAATGGTGTGTGTGTGAGTGTGTGTGCGTGTGTGTGTGTGTGTAGTGTCCCTCTCCAGAGTTTCAAGTACAGTATGTTAATGTAGCCTGTGGGTTGTAAAAAAAGCCGCTTTTGTGCTGCACTTTTTTTTTCAAAAGAAAAATGAGCACCCACACACACGTGAGTAATGTCACTGCTTTCAAAAAATGGGAAAAAAAGACAAAAAGCAGCCACTGGATCAGAATTTGTAAATCACGTTAATATCAAGATCACGTTTAGTTAGTTTTAATCATTTTATAGATTGAAAGTTTAGTTTTTTTAGCTTCCACTCTTTGTAGTTTGATGAAATTATTGAAAATCAAGTCAGGGAAGAATTAGAAAGTGGAAAGTGGTGTTCATCTGTCCTCTTTCTCACTAAACATGTTTTTTTGTTCCCATGCCACCTGAAGGAGCACTATCTCATAGGGATGAAGGTAATTCCATTGTGAATTATATATAATTCACAATACAAAATATATATTGTGAATATATATATATTGTATATATATATATAAAGTTTGGGGTCACGTAAAAATGGCCTTATTTTTTAAAGAAAAACACATTTTTTTAATGTTAATAACTTTATACTAATTAGAAATATACTCTATACATTACTAATGTGGTAAATGACTATTCTAGCTGCAAATGTCTGGTGCATCAATATCTACATAGGTTTATATAGCAACTATCATTCCAGTGTTCTAATGGTTCAATGTGTTTCTCTTTGCGTCAGAAGGTTAATGGATGATTAGAAAACCCTTGATGTGATCATGAAAACAGTTTAGCTGCTTAGAGAAGCTGATATTTCAAATATAAATCATTATTTCTAACCTTGTCAGTATCTTGACTATATTTTCTATTCATTTCACAACTCGTGGTGGTAAATAAAAGTGTGATTTTTCATGGAAAACACTAAATTGTGTGGGTGACCCCAAACTTTTGAACAGTAGTGTATTTATATGTGTGTAGCATGTAAGTGGATTCCAAATATATTCTTTCTCAGTAAAGAATAAAGCCAGTTAGTGGGTGTTAGTGGGTATTTTCAACAGTGTAAAACAAGGTTTGTTTCTAACGCTTAAAGCAAAAGTAAAGAAAAAAAACTTTCTTGTATTTTTGCAGTTTAAGCTGTTTCTTGACTGTCCTTTATGTTGAGTGTGTGTGTGTGTGTGAGTCAGACAGATGTGTGTAAGCAGCAGTGCAGCATGCTAATCGCTCTCAATTTGTAAGACCAGGATAAGCCACTGAGTACACACACACACACACACACACAACTCTCACGCACACTTCTGCTTATTACCGTCATGCTGCTTGAAGGAATCCAGCCTCATAGGGATGAAGGTAAGTAAGATCAGGCATGTCAAAAATCTTTTTAAAAATTAAAAAAAACTCCATTTCCCATGATGCGCCATGATTCCCTTCCCTGCAGTCATGCGGCTCAGTCTTTCCATGTGTTCTTCACTCTGCTGCAGTGCAGCTTCTCATCAGCTCACAGCTTCATTGGAACATAAAGAGCTGGCTGTGAAATGTGATTAAAATCTGTTTAAGCATGAAGCTCGTTTCTCAGCTGGTTTTTCTTAACTTTGTGCTTCATCCGCTTGATTTCCCTATTTTGTTTTACTATGATGAAGTTCAGTCACTTCACTCTGAGCTGACACTTGGTGAGGACTCGGTTCTGTCATACATGCAGAGAAACTCTCACTGCAGTTATTTTACATTCAGTGTTTGAGTCGTCGCTCTGTGGTAATGGGGATAATTACTTCAACGGTTCGATACTGGAGAAGGACTGGAGTGTAACCACTCATTGTGTGTGTGTGTGTGTGTGTGTTTCAGAATGAGTCGAGGAACATTGAGATGCTGGCAGCAGCCTGTGCTGTGGGAGTGGGCTGCTGTTTTGCTGCACCCATTGGAGGTGAGTCTCCAGCACATGAGAAAGTTTATTATAGTAAATATAGGGTTTTATCCGGTAAAATGGTCAATTTAAGGCCTAAATCATTATATTTTACCACATAATCCCATTACAAAATGATCAGAAACAGTCATTATTAATCATAAATATACATGGAAAGGCATATTTGGTATTGTGTTATTGTTCCATTATTGATTTACCAAAAATTGGCTTAATTTACCTGATATCACTCTATATGATATATGAATATTAGCTGCACATTATACAACAAACAATCCTCCTTTAAAAACAAGTTTAGATCATCAGGTCACAAAAAACTGCCTTTTTTATTAACCAGTGACAGTTTTGTTTGGCTTTGTGCTCTTACAGTGACTTTATAACATAGATAACGGCAGTTTATATAAAAGATTCCACCCATATTAACCTAGAACAAGTGCAACAGGGTGAATAGGAACAACACATGTAGCTTTTAAAACCTCAAAACAGTTATTGTTATACAAGATAACTGCTATTAGCAGGGTTTCCACACATCCTGGAAAACCTGGAAAATGATTGTCCAATTTTACAGTTATGGAAAATATGAAAAATTAAGAAAAAAAGGTCAAATATCTTGGAAAATTATGGCAGCAAACACTTAAATTTCCACCGTTTGCATTAATGAATGTGATATAACATGGCTAAATTGTCATATATATTGTCATTGTCCTGGAAAACTAAATATTTATGGGACCCGTGTGTGTGTGTGTGTGTGTGTGTGTGTGTGTGTGTGTGTGTGTGTGTGTTTTCCAGGTGTGTTGTTCAGTATTGAGGTAACATCCACGTTCTTTGCGGTGAGAAACTACTGGAGAGGTTTCTTTGCTGCTACCTTCAGTGCCTTCATCTTCAGAGTTCTAGCTGTTTGGAACAGAGACGAAGGTGAGGTACACATACTGTGTGTGTGTGTGTGTGTGTGTGTGTGTGCGTGTGTGTGTGTGTGTGATAACACACGACAGGAGGAAGGACTGTAGCCTCCTCCGAGCTGTTTTTCACTCAAACTGGAAATCATCCATCTTACACTCACACAACCGTCCCACACACACATAAAAAGAACACTTGTGTAACACCTGCCATGTGACACACACACATGATCGCATGTACATTTGCTCACACACACCCACACGGACGTGGAGAGAATTGAATTTGTTCATTTCACTACTATGACTTCAGTTTGTGGGGAATTCTCATTAGTATCAATGGGTCAGAAAACCAAGGTTGAGGTGGTTGATTTAAGATATTTTCATGCACACAGCAAAATCTCAACTGAAAACTAAGAAAACTAGTTTCCAGAAACTGATGTTCAGACTTTCCAGCCAATCCAATCGCTGCCTTAGGTTTCCAGCATCTTGTTAACCAGAGTTTTTAACAAGGTTTCCTCCAGTTTTCTATGTGAGGTCAATCATTCCGGCCAAACCTCATGTTTTCTTGTTACCTTTGATTAGGTGCAAACCTGAACTGCTGTAACACTCTGAGAATAGATGATTGGAAGACCTCAGACCTTTACTTCTGTTTTCTGTGGTTGTTTTTTCACTATTTTTTGTTGATTTTCTTTTTTTTTTTATCTCCAGAGACCATCACTGCCCTGTTTAAGACCCGTTTCCGGCTCGATTTCCCCTTCGACCTCCAGGAGCTTCCTGCATTTGCCGTCATCGGGTAAGTTCTGATCTCTTGATTCCAAAAATCTGTACGTTCAATGGATGTTTCTGGCCATAAACTCCTCAGCAGCAGCTCATTTTTAACCATTAACTCCAATGTATAAAGGTTTATTACCAGCAACCAGATAAGCTGCTGTGAAGAAGATGGTGATGGTGGAAGTTAGTGAATCGTTGGGGTTGTGAGACAAAAATGGCAAAATGAACGTTGAAAGCTCATTTTCTCTGTTCTTTGCTCAATATCAGGTGTTTTCAGTAAACCAACCTAAGATCTACGGCTGATTTCCCAACACTTAACACATTTTTTTTCTTTCTGATGAAAGAAGAGAGTCTACAGTTTCGTTAGATATGTTTAACGCTTATGTCGACAGAGCTCTCTGCTCTGAACAGGTAACAAAACCAACCCAGGTGTGGTTTGCTGTAAAATCCAGAAACTTCACACATGTTCAAAGTCTTGTGAGTCCTTGTTTTTAATGTATCTGGTTTAATGTGACAGGTTTCTCCATTCAGTGTGACTGCTGCAGTGTAAATTCCAGTGTTATTCTGGAGCTGCAGCTTTTACTACAGGGCAGCCTGAAGGACGACTTATTTTATCCTGATGTAGCCAGAGAGCTCAGAGCTGTCGCCCTCTCTGTCTGATAAAAGGGCTCGAATATATTATACATATTAGGTGTTAACACTGCCTCCTCCATTAGTGACAACATATACATTCAATACTTTTAACTCTGCCTACAGAGTAATCAGCAGCGTGCTTAGCCCCAGTTTTAGTTTGCTTCTGTATATGTTTGTGTGTGTGTGTGTGTGTGTGTGTGTGTGTGTGTGTGTGTGTGTGTGTGTGTGTGTGTGTGTGTGTGTGTGTGTGTGTGTGTGTGTGTGTGTGTGTGTGTGTGTGTGTGTGTGTGTGTGTGTGTGTGTGTGTGTGTGTGTGTGTGTGTGTGTGTGTGTGTGTGTGTGTGTGTGTGTGTGTGTGCGTGTCAGGAGGAAGCTGGGCACCAGAGAGCATCTGTGTAGTTTCCGTTTTCCCCTGCCAATAGCTGTCAAGCAGGGAAAGTCGGTCAGTGTCTCAGTCAACTAGGCCAGCGAGAGAGTTTGTCCTCGCGCTACGCGTTGCCAGGGGCAACCGCTTTGAAGGGATGCTCGCTATTCTCCTTAACGTCCACACCTGCAGGCGTCAGATAGCGATGTGAATGTACGCGGCGATGCATGCAGTTAGTTATGCAGTGAGTTAATTTTCTTCCATAAACTAGTTCAAAGTTCAAGTTCAAAATGAACTAGTTCATAATTGTTAATAGTTTGTTCCTAGTTCCACATAAACTACTTCATAGTTGCTGTGAGCTGTTATTTTTCAATATCATCGCCAAAGCCCATAAAGAACCACAGAGAGCAATTATTTTTATCAGAATTAACATTAAAACTATGTGTTAGATTTAATTTTCATAACAAATTTTGAATCCTTATCCACACAGGGTTCACGTTAGCGTTTAGGGAACAGCATTAACTCTCAAAAACATGAGGAAAAAAACCTTCTCCTTGAATGATCTTTTTTGTTTGAAATTTTTCTTCTTGAAAAAAGTTCAAGAAGCAAAGTTTGTTTTCAACATTTAGCTTTGAAGAGGGCACTTTAGCGCATGTTTTTCACCAAATAGGTCATGAGGGGACACATATTTCAGCTGTAGTAAAGACACTTGTTTCATATGGATCTAGACGACCTAATGCATCTATCAGTACCATTTATCAAATAGTTCACAACTATCACATTAATCACCAACTATTTTGATAATCGATTAATCGATTTGCTTCGTTTTCAAGAGGAAAACGTCCAAATTCTCTGGTTCCAGCTTCTCTGATTATTTCCTGGTTTATTTATTCTTCTATAATAGTAAACTCATGATCTTTGGGTTGGGGACTGTTGGTCTGGGCAAAAAAAAATCTTCAGCTTTGGGAAACAGTGATCAAGCAACAAAGAACAGAGATTAATTAACAAAATTAATCAGATTCATCAAAATAGTCATTAGTTGCAGCCCTAACCTCCAACCATGTAACAATAGCAGAAAATGTCAGTAAATGCTTAAATGTTCCTATAAACTCTCTTTTAAATGTCTTCAATCAGTCTTACTTCTTCGTTTCCATATTTGCAGGGTTATTTGTTACCTTGTTGTCATTCAACAAGAACATGGAACACATTTATTGTTGTTAATTAGCATTTATGAGTGCTGTGCACTTGAGAAATTATTGGCTTCTAAGCTGTTTTGAAATCTGGCTGCACTTTAAAGACTTTATGGTTTTATTGGAAATCTATTGTTCACTGGAGAGAATCTCTGCTCAAAGTTTAAAAAAAATGATAAATACTATTTGAATTAAAAATACTTCCCCAGCATTGATCTAGCATTAATTCTGAGATTTTATAATTTAATATCCATTATCACAAGCTTTTTATTTTCTGTGGCTGCAGGTCAAATGCTGCATAACCCTTTTTAAGGATACTGCAGCCAGGTGTATTACAGCTTCAGCACATAAAGGTTCTGATGTCTAAATGTAGTGTTTGTGTATATATGGAGAAGTGAATATGTGTGTATAGGTGTAGCCAAAATACAGGCACTCAAATCCTTATGGGAAAAACTGTCCCAATGTAAACCCTTAGTTTTTGATCCCATGGCATAAAACCGTATACTTCTATCACTTTATGGATTTGGCCAGCTTTACCAGGCTTTGAAAATAAAAACCTTGGCTTCAAAATGATATTTTTTACTATTTTCTATCTGCCATTTTCTCCCGTTTGCCTGCAGAGTAATTACATGATATTCTCCTATGTCCACTAGGGGCTGGGACTGAGGCATTTCTTTGCTTTATCAAGTTTTGAACGTCTTTGGTAAAGACACATACTTTAATGGGTAATTTATGTTGATTAAACAATTTAAGGACTTTTTAGGTGCCTAAGGTGCATGTTTCATACACAAGGCAACTGAATGGGCTTTATATGAAATGTATTACAATCGAAGAGGATTAAAAAAAACAACCGAATCAACTGCATACATATAAGTTAATGCAATAATAATGCATCTCTGTGTTGAATTCGAACTCTGGGGACGAACGACAGGCCTGAACCGGATGATCTAAGAGGTCTGGATAGCTCAGTACGTCACAGAAGATGGTCAGTTCTTCATAAATCAACATCTGTACTAAAGAGGAATATTCTGTTTAGCGTTTTGGGAATTGATTCAACTATTATTTCATTAATTCGAATGAATTCAACAAGTCAGACGAGCCTGTACTGAAAATAATCACTGGTCTGGCTGCTGCTTGGACTTAAACAGCCTCCTGACTTAATATTAATATTCTAATAACTTTATTAAACATAGAGAACGAGCATCCTGTTTTTTTTTATTTTTTAAAACACATGCATCGTTCCCCTGCTGCACAGCGGGGGCGATGAGTCCTTCATGATCCCGCTGGTTACTTATTCAGAGGTATTTGATGGAATTAATAATTCAGCGAGATAAATTCATAAGCATTAGCTTGTCTGTGTAGCTGTCTGAGTCTATTCTCTCCCTGTACCTCTCTCCTCTTTCTTTTGCTCTTACAGCCAAAAAAAGGGACTCCCACTGAGCCTTTAAACTCCAGCGTTATGTAAACCTCTCTGTCGCCGACTCCCCCACACGGCCCCGTTTTAACTCTCTCTCTCGGCTCTGATTCGCCGTTCATTTTTCCATCTCCAGTGTGCGGTTTCCTTTCATTGCACTTTCCTTTGTTTCTCCTGTCATGCGTTTGTCTTCTCTGCATTCGCAGTGTTTTCCTCCTACATTTAGTTTAACTCGCGTTTTCTTTTTCCTCACCCACTTCCCTTGCTTCCCTCTCCGGCGTATCTGAGATTACGTCCTCATCGAATCCAATGGGGACAACTTTTAGAGTTGGTTTTGCTTTTAACCTGTTAAAATCCAAAAAAGAACCCCTCATATGCAGCAGCATTGGGATTTATGCATGTATTGTATGAGAAATCCTCAGCTATAACACTAAATGAAGTTGGGCTCAAGGGGTTAATTTATGTGTCATCATCCGAAATCATTTTTAGCTGAAGAGAAAAACTTTGTTTGAAACTTGTCTCCCCACTTTCTGACCTGTGTGTGTGTGTGTGTGTGTGTGTGTGTGTGTGTGTGTGTGTGTGTGTTTGTCTGCAGCATCGCCAGTGGTTTTGGTGGGGCTCTGTTCGTCTACCTGAACCGTTTGATTGTCCAGTTCATCAGGAAGCAGAAGGCCATCAACAGATTCCTCATGAAAAAGTGAGTCTGACACAAGAGTCTTTTTTTTTCTGTCTGTCTTTAGGCCACAAGCAGTTCAAAGCTTCTGGCTTTGATGTGAGTCGTGACAGAAGTTCCAGTGTCACTTGTTTCTCCTCCGGATCATCTTCTGTCTGCTCCTCTGTCTGTGGATCGATCAACAGCTCATTTTAAGTCTTTCAACACGAGTCAAAGTGTCTTTGCTCATTTCACGAGTGTCTAGATCAGTGGTGTCAAACTCATTTTAGTTCATAGGCCACATGCAGCGCAATTTGATCTCAAATGGGCCAGACCAGTAAAAAAAATATAGTAAAAGTGCAAAAAACAGATATTTTCAGGTAAAAACTGTCTTGTATTTGGTACAATAAGTCCAATATTGAATAGAATTATCTTATCTCTCTTGGCAGATAATTTATCTTACCTTAGTTTTTTCCTGATTTGGGTCTATTTGATCTTGGTTTTTAGAAAACAACCAACATGAGCACAAAAATGTACATTTTATGTTTATATGTACAACAAATACAAGAAATATCTCGACCAGAATCCTGCAGGTAGATACTTAATCAGACAGTTAAACCTGGTGCAGGTTTCTTTCTGATTTTTAGTGATTTTTGAAATTCATTCCAAGGAGTTGGAGCACTTACAAAGAAAAATGCTGACTTTTCCTGGTTGTGTCTGAACCCGAGGAGCCTGAAGCATTAATGTGTCACCTGAGCGAGTCAGATATGGACGAGAGTTCCACTCTAACAAAGACGAAATATTGGGAGGGAGCATTCCAGCAACGGCTGATAAAGGGATTGTCACGCTGCTCCGCCACAGAGCATAAGCCCCTCTAAAAAATAATAATAAAAAACACACACACACACAGTGGTGGGCACCATCACCATCCTGTAATCTATCTGAAGTTACTGGTCCTGGCTCAGAAAGGAAGTTAAAGGACAACTTTATAAGAACATTTCTTATGAGGTCAGATAGATGTTTAAACTTTTGATAAATGAGGTGATTTGATGATGCAAATGTACACATTTATATTACTTGCCTGAAACTTGGTTGCAGTGACATTTAATAATAAACAATTACTGAGTTTCAGTGACTCTGGAGCAGTGTCAACATGACCTGCTTCAGGTAATTTAATATGATGATGTAAATTAAATCAGCAGGATAAGGATTAGGGAAAATGTGTTTTGTAATTTTTACCTCTAATGATTTTCTTCTTCTCTTTTCTGGTTCCTCCTGTCCATCTCTCAGGCGTCTGCTGTATCCAGCTCTGGTTACTCTGCTCGTCTCCACGCTAACTTTCCCTCCTGGCTTTGGACAGTTTATGGCCGGCAAGGTATGAACCCATAACCCAAGAACATTCTGATACACACCCTGCACTGCAGCCATTTACTGGACTGAAATCTTCTTCTTCATGGTTCTGTGCATGACGTCTGCAAGTTTAATCGAGTAAGGCGGCGTTTTCTAATCACTGAAAGGGGACTAATATAAACAAAATTATTCTGAGATCTTAATGTAACACACAGCACCTCCACACAAGGTTTATACTTTCCACAACACTGCATCTTTGTTGGTTTTGGTCTCGATGCAGCTGTATAGAGCAGTAATTTTACATAATTATGTTGTTTTAACACTCGCAGCACAGTTTTAAATGTGCTTATGACTGCGTTCATGGGAATTGTCTCCAATTTAACCACCTTCAACTTAATGTCTTAATTATCAAAATCAGAGAATTGGAAAAGGAATAGTTTGCGTAGTCTCAGGCCCATACAGAGACTAACGCATGGGTGCGGTAGTGGGGGGGGTGGATAGGACCAGACTACCCATAAAAATCCTGATTTTTTTTGGATGAATAAATAAATTGGGCCTTCTAGTTAATTGGTGTCATAATTTAAATGTCAATACTCAAACCAGATGCATCATTTCAGATGGTAAATCAATATAATCTGATCTGATTGTTTCTTAAAACCCTTTTTATGCAAGTTTTTGATTTTATTTATTTTTTTGCTCATGCACTTGCATGTGCACGCTAATAGACATCTAATCTGTTAAGTGATTGAAACATATGTGATATGTATGTGATTTTACACTCACTGTATTACATTGGGGGTTGATGTTAGCTATGACCCCCAAGTTGCCTGGTGTCAATCCATGCGAAACAACACCAAGACCATAATTGTTGTGTTATTTGCGCATTGAAACCAACAACTGAAGTGTAATATTGCTGTAATTGACCCTTAAGAGGTTAAAGAAAAACTGTAATTGGGAAAACTGACCAGGAACAAAAAACTACAACATGGCTCACCCCTGTTGGTTTCTTCTAATGATGTCACTTCCTGCGGCCTGCAGCTGACCCAGAAGGAGTCTCTGGTGACGTTACTGGACAACCGGACGTGGGCCAAGCAGGGCATCGCTGAGGAGTTCGACTACATCGGTCACTCCCAGGCCTGGAAACACCCGCAGGTCAACGTCTTCGTCACGCTCGTCCTCTTCATCGTCATGAAGGTAAGTGACAGATGATGGACTTGTACAATGTACAATATTATGTGCACATACTCTCTCTATATATTTATTTTTCCTATCTTTCCACTTCGTTGTTTATTTTCACCTCTAGATTTGGAACATTATTAAATCCTCCTTGTAATTCCTTCCTGTGTTATAGGAATTATGCTGATACAGTATAATATATACAGTTGCAGCCAGTCTAGAGGCTATAATGGCTTTTAAAATAAAGGAAGGTCATGAGGACAGCGTGAATTGAACCCTAAATGTATTTTAAATAGGAAGGTTTTGCCCTTTTTATCCAATACTTGGCCTGGACTAATGGGAACGTGTTGGAACTGAGCCCATCTCCTCTTGTCACTGGTTTAAAACACACACACACACACACACACAAAAGAAGACCATGTTTTAAATTTTAAAAAAAGTTGGAAAGAAGCCTATCTCCCACTCAGTATATTACAAAGTTATGTTCCTGGAGGCCATTTAAAGTTTGGGTCCACTCTGATGCTTTATCGCTAACTAAAAGAGCTGATGGACGCATGCATTACAATTACATTAGAGGGAGCGAGCATATCTTTATGCCTCAGCGTTATGCTGCAGAGGCCTTTTTAAATGACTGTGACTCAATCTGTCCTATTTTCTTAATGAGAAAGTTCAAGAGAAATGGAATCTCTCCAATTTCTCCTCATGTCTAAGGGTCAAAAGATTGTATGAGTTAACACGGACAAAAAAAGAAAGTAACACAAATTAAAGGTACCCTGTGGGTTCTTCTCCTTCTCATTATTATTCTTCCCCTTCCCCAAGTGGTGGTACACTTGATATAGATAAAATAGGAACTTGTTCCAGGATTTGAGGTGATGCAGTGCTGGATTGTAGACAGGTGAGCATATAAAGCCACTGCACTTTCTGGTGTTGGGGGGATAAAAAACTAGCCTACTGCCTTAAACACTTTGGATTAGCTTTGCTGTTTTTTGTTTTAATTGTTTCCACATAGCAGGAAAGTTGGTGATGTTAGATTGTCTTCAGTCTCTAGTTGAGAGCGACTTCTTCACAGATGAGTTGAGAAGAACAACTGCCCAACAGACTATTAAGAACTCGCTGTGAAACGAGTATTCAACACTGGCCACGGGCTCCAGTTTCTAAGTTATATAACCACAGAAGTGACGGCTGACTGATGACAGCCTGTAGAGCGGTCACAGCAAAGTCTGACTCACTGTGTCTTTGTCATTTTCTTTTTCTCTGCAGTCCAACAGAGAATGCCTCTCTCAGCCTTTTGTCTGAGCCAAATCCCCCAAAAAGTGACTGTC
This sequence comes from Lepturacanthus savala, assembly GCA_030544235.1. NCBI lineage: Eukaryota > Metazoa > Chordata > Actinopteri > Scombriformes > Trichiuridae > Lepturacanthus > Lepturacanthus savala. Next base: position 3,705,875 of record CM060468.1, read on the forward strand.
AGAATTTTGATTACCTCATAAAGGCGCACTCTCAGATTAAACCGTAGGCAACTCAGCTTGTATTGGTCTAGTTTTGCCTCTTATCCAAGTGGCTTCTTCAGTTCTTAGGCTTCGGCGTGACTCGTCCACACTAGTCTGACCAAGACAATGGAGCGAGACCCAGGTATTCATCCGGGAAAACTGGGAAATGACTGGTTTCACTGTTTCTGTTCTAAAACTGTTGATCGGTGGTGTATATCTGCCTCAATTGTCATTAAACTAGACCATGCATGTGTGCATGCTCCACACACACACACACACACACACACACACACACAACAAAAACAGTGGTTGTGGTTCCACAGTACAGGTATAGTAGGAAAACCAGCAGAGCAGCAGGTTTGGGTGTACCAGGTTTTGCCTGACATTGTTACTGGGTTTGAAACGTACAGAGATTTAATGTTGGTTAAAAATCCTGAGTTTCTGAGACCCCAGACAAGTATGGAATAACAATATATTTGTGTTTGTCTTGTATTTCCTCGTCATCCATCTTGGTATTCTTTCTGTATCATGTTGCTTCTTTTGCCAAACGTCCACCTCTGATAACCCCAAGTTTTCATAAAAGTTGGTAGGTTATGAGCCCTGTGTTCCAAGGTTCTGATAACTCCCAGTTTTTGTGAGTGAGTCAGAAAAAGTAAAGACAACTTCACTAAATCAACTTTACTTGATCTTTCCCCCTCATTCCTCTGTGCATGCCATTCAGTCAGTCCATTAATGTCATTCTTCTCAGTGTGACGTCCAACCTAGTGTGTGTCTCTGCATATCTGAGCCTTATTTGCATGTACATGGACATCAAAGGCAGACGCAGCATTTCCTATATGTGACATGTGACAGGCTGTAGGTGAGAAACACGCAATACGAGGACAAAAAAAAAACGCACAGCAGAATCTCACATGACACGCAGCATTCAAAGCGAGGCTGTAATTGCTCATTGCTAATTACAGCCTTTAGTTTTTACTGGATCCAGCCTGGTGATTTTCAAAGGGGAGATTGCTCTCCCCCCCTCTCCTTCTTGGTAATGAACGGTTCTTTTATCTGACGCTGTAACCGTCGCAGTAAACTTTGGGAAAGTTCTTGTTTGAAAGTGAAGATGCAGGAAGCGTTTCTATTTGCGGGAAGTTTTTAATCCTAAGGTTTGCAAATGGAAGCTGCCATAAATGAGATAGCGTTCAAAAGTTCGGGGTCATTAATCAGAAATCCACTCTATACATTGCTAATGTGGTAAATGACTATTATAGCTGCAAATGTCTGGTTTTGGGTGCAATATTTACATATGTGTATAAATATATATTATTTTTCAAATACAAATTATTATTCAATGTCTTGACTATATTTTCTATATATTTTACAACTCATGGTGATAAATAAAAGTGTGACTTTTCATAGAAAACACAAAATTGTCTGGGTGACCCCAAACTGTTGAATGTGTGTGTGTGTGTGTGTGTATATATATATATATATACCAAAAAATTTGGGCATTTTTTTAATTGCTATTTGTAGTGATGGGGAATTATCAGCATGTCTGAGTGAGGAGTCTGTTTATTAATGCAGGTGTATGTGTGTGTGTGTGTGTGTGTGTCTGTCCTCCAGCTCAAGTGAGTCCTCTGTTATCTGTCGGGGTGTGTGTGTGTGTGTGTGTGTGTGTGTGTGTGTGTGTGTATGTGTGTGTGTCAGGGTGACAGAGAGCTGGAGGGGCTGTAATTGGAGTGGGAATAGAAGAAGGGCCCCTGAGGGTCCCCAGAGGCCCCCGGGCAATAGACCGTCCTCTGAATGTGACACAAACATACACACTCACACACACACACAAAGAGAGAGGACTCCCAGATGACTGACAAATTAAATTGAGTATAAATGTCCTGGATAGTGCGTCATAACTTATACCCTTGAACTAAGTATCCTTCACTTCTCCCGTCTCCATCACTCATGTTTACTCATGTTCTCCCTATTTTGTTTGCTCTCTTTGTCTCTTTATCCTCTTGTTCACCTCAGTGTCCACAGTTTATAGCGTTTTTTTTCCATCAAAGTAATATATTAAATCAACCGAAGGACAATAAATTCAGAAAAACCAACCCTATAGAGGCGGAACGTGAAGTTGTGGAGCTGTGCTGCATATGCTTTGAAGTTTCAGAGGTGCAATGGAAATCACTCTTTCAGAACTTGATGTTCTGCTCTAAGCTCCGTACTAATGTACAGTCCAATCATATCAAGCCATCTATATTTTTTTCAGAATGTCTTTAGGCCTCCAGTAAAACATTTACTGGGGGTAAAATTCTCTACTAGGAGATGTGAATGATTTAAATTAAAATCCTTCAGTGAAATATGATCAAAATCAATTCATGTTGTGTGTTTCCCATGGGTAACCGGTGTGGTATGGATCAATTATATGATAAATATGCAATTAATCTAACTGCACCGCATCAATTGGTTATCTGCTTTCTGTCATGAAAGGCCAATATTCACCTAGTAACCTCAGGGGACAGCTCTGTGGAAAATTGCAACGGTATGAATTAAATCATCATGTACAAATTATAGAAAAATAAGATTATAAGGTTAGGTTGAATATTTTCCAGATGGTCTTAATCAGTTCTGAAAGTCAAAACTACACTATAAAAATGTTTTGTTGAAATTACTTAACTTTATTATGTCAAGTGGGTGCATGAAATTAATTTACCCACTCTATATATATATATATATATATATATATATATATATATATATATATATATATATATATATATATATATATATATATACTTCTTATTTCTTATATCTTATCTTATTTCTTATATACTTCTTATACTACTTATTTTTCCAGTACATGCAGAATAGTTATTTTTGAGTAGAATTCACTTCATGTATATGTGTTTCAAGAGATTAATACTTACATTAATTACATACATTACATTAATACATTAAGTATTCTCTTTTGGTATACTTAAATAAGTTATCTAGATTCAGTCAATGTAATAGTTTAACCTACATATTTAAGTTGAATCCAATCTATTTAAAACTTTTAGCTTAAATTAAACAGATGTCAGATGATGGGCATCAACATGTTTAATAGACTGAAGATACTGGAACGGCCTTTCTATCTTTATGTTTGGCTACATATTTATTGAATTTATTGATGTGCACTACACTTTATATTAAATTATTATTATTATAAGGTATAACAGTGAAATTTAGACAAATACTATAAACCATATACTATAAAACATTATAGCCTTGTACTATAGAATATGATCCTTTCAAATCACGATTTAGGCCAAAAACTCACTTTCGTCAAAAAATGCCATTATTTTAACAGGGCAATGATATATGTTCATCTTTGGTTGGTAAAATTTCACTTAACAAGAACTTTTTGTAGTGATAGAAATATAAAAATGGGACCAAAAAGTCATAGTATACATAGTATTTTCTATAAAAGTTATAGTAAACTAAGCATTACATACAGTCAGTAGAATGCCAGTATTATAAATAAAGATGTTCCATCTCCATCTTCTCAGCTCCTATTCATATTTGCCTATACACATTTTATTAAGGCAATAATGTAAACCATTACCATCCATAGAGAATACAATCTGTTTACCTTCTGTTTAGATTATCTTTGAGGATCTAAACCAATCATCGTTACATTGAGCCTTGTTGCTCGTTAGCGTCTCGCATAAAGTAAATTACAGCTGCACCATGATCATTAAACCACATCATCATGGCTGTTTAATGACAGTATGAGCCACATATGTAATATTTAAAACTTGCCGGCTGTCAGACAAATGTCTTGTTTCAGAGACCATGTTCACAACTTTAGTGACGCTGTAATCTAATTAGAATGATTAAAAGCAGCTTGGTGGGATTTCTGAGCAAACCTACTCACGGCTAATGAGGACCTGCGTATATTGACTGAATTTAATAATTTCTTTTGTTCTAAAATAGTTGAGCCCTAAAGCAGCTCTATAACTTAGAAGTCTCATTAAGGACACAAATTAAAATTCATATGGTTCATTAAGTCATTTCGAAGTGGATTTTATGTCATGTCAGAATTTTATATATATATATATATATATATATATATTTTATTCACTTTCATTAATTTTTTAAAATCAGTTGCAGGGTTTTAAAGCAACAACCTAATCGAGTCTGGGCTTGGTGTTCTCCGGTGCCTCCGGGCTTCCGCTTCCCTGGATGGTTACGAAGTCCCCCTTCGGTTTGAGGTCAGAGATCCTCATAAATTTTGATAGTCGTGCACTACCTCTGAGAGATGTACACTTAGTAGATTACATCAGATTAGATTAGGTGAAAAATTAATGATTCCTCGGGGGGAGAAAATGAGTCATCACTGCTGCAAAGAATCGGATATGGAAATGGTGAAGAGGACAGAGATGGTCATTAAGCTAATAAAGGGTGTGTATGAATACGATGGGAAATGCTAATGTTTATGCTAATGCTTACAATCGGCTTTCAGTTATATTATCACACCATCAACCATATCATCAGCTGTACCTGTTCCAGCTGGACCTTATAAAAATGCACAACTATTAAATAGATCACTCTAATTCTGTTGGTTAACAAGGTTTAAATCAGGGAACTCATTTTCTTCCCGGGCTACAACAGCGTTATGGTTTCCCTCAAAGGGCAGATAAATGTTTCTACTTATTATATAAGATAATTGCATCCTCATTCATAATAGTGCTTAAATAATTAGAATTAATTAAAGCAATATAATTATTAAAAATGCTGCAGTAAATCATGAAAAATCCTCAGATATTTAGGGAGTCATTCAAGAACTTGCTGATAACCACTGTTAACAATTTTATTTATTTATTTATTTATTTTATAGATTGTTTTAATTTCAAGTTTGGAATCTATGCTTTTGCGTTGCTATTCTGAATAAGGATAGTAAAAATTTAAGACAACTAAAAATGTTCCTCTTTTAAACAACCTTTGCAGCCAATCATGAAAAGATTCCAGAGTTACCAAGGTGCACTTGAATGCACCGTGAAGTCGTACAAAGTAGACATGACCAGCTTGTTGCTGTTACCTTTAAACATTTATTCACTTTCCCATCTCTCAATAAATTGCACAAGTCTGTGGGGGCACAGAAAATGAGAAAATGAAAAATTTGACTCCACTGGCAGATAACTTAGCTTATTTCGCTTGAAATAAGCAATATATGCCAGTGGAATAAAATGATTCTACTCAATATTATACTAATTGTACCAAAGACAAGATATTTCCACCTTTACAGTGCCCTAACACACACTTCTAGTGATGATTGAGAGGGATTATTGCTGTGTGAGTTTATATATTGATTTTTAAAGAAATCCAACAACTCTTTTCCAGCCTGTGATGTAATAAACAGGCTGTAATCAATCAGTTGGTTTAGTAGAAGAGAAACGATTGGGGTTTCACTTCAGAAACAAACAGGAGAGTTTACAAAGCTCCAGAGGCAACGTATTAGTATCACCTTTGCATTTTGCGTCATTTAGCTCCTTCAAAATCCCCTTTCCTCGAAAAAAAAATCATCATTTCCTAGAAGCGGCATGATGTACAGTACAAAAAAACAAAACATTTCCAGCCAGAGGGGACTGCTTCTTTAATGGCTATTAGTCTGTCACCTTGGCAACCCCCGATCCACCTGGAGGAGGACGCTTCGGCGACTTTTGCAGACAGTGAGCGCATCAGAACGGTTGCCATGGTTAAGCCTGCTGTATTATGAGGTTCAGGGAGGGTGAAGAATCTGCAGCCAGCATCCTGTCACATTCACCTGTGTGCAAAGTGTTAGTGTGACCATGTTCTAATGAGCCAACAAGCAGCTGGTGTAGGTGATGCACTGTCAGCTGCATCCAATAATGAGCTGGAATCGTGTCTTTAAATGTCCCCTCTTTTAACCCACTCTACAGTGTGTCTGATTCAAACGCTGTTTTCCTGCTAACGTTTTCAGATATTTTTCATAAAGACGTGCATCCACACTCCCTTCAGCAAAAAAATGTCATATTTTAGACTGCAGACGACAAAACGATGCGTCACAGGCAGCATCTGGTAAGGAGACACACAGACGCTGCTACGTCTCAGCTGGATAAACATCTGTTGTGTCTCCTCCTGCTTTCCATTATCACCTAAACTGTAATTTTAATACAGCCAAATGCAGGGTAACCAGCGCTGAATCTGTGCTGGAAGCAACTACGAGTCCATGCTCATAGAACAAACACTTTGATCTTTGCCATATTTCATTTTGTCACACACTTATTTTGAGTTTTCATGTATGATTCAATAATACACATGGAAGCTGTAGGATATAAAACAAAAGGAGTGGAACACACATAAGATGGACATCATTGGGAAAAAAAACAATCAGCAAGCACTGTATAATAGTATATTACATATATATAATATTTCATCACATGGGGCTTTGGGAGGGATCAGGCTTAAGCCGTTCTAAATCAGAGACCTCCAGATCTATCAGGAAACAAGCGTCTCAGACAGAAATAGAACCAAGAACAAAGGGTGTCAGGGGAGGGCCGTCATGAATCCAAATTGTACACTAGAAATGAAGAAAAGAAACATTTTGGATTACAGCATAGCACATAAGTCTATAAAGCAATGAGTGTCTGTTTGTCTGCGGCTCACATATCTCTCTGACCACAGCTTTCAGATATAGCTGCACATGACACAAAGGTGTGTATCCTTGTTTTGTGGAATTCTTTTGATGGATATTCAAAATATCATTATCATTAAAAGTTAAAATCTCATAGACTTGCATATCACAGCTCTACCCTGCAGCAGCACTTTAGTTACAGTGTAAAGCTCCACATCACAGCTCCTCCTCATGTTGCTTCCCGGTGCTTTCTTTACAATTCAAAGCTCTGCTGTCCTGTTTCCCTCGAAAAGTATTGTTACGTCTCTCAAAAACCGCATGCTAAGACGTTAGCAGGTTTAGCTGCTACATTATTCCTCAAGCTAATAGGCTACTGTGGACTATGACGTGTTCACAGACCCTCAGGAAATCCCAGCACTATCACCTAACTGAACAGAATGTGGGCCTAAACCTCCACACTTTTAGCTAAAGATGTAGCCTTTTTTTACAATAACCATATTTTCATGTTTCTACTTATGTCAATGTATGTCCATGTCTTACCCAATGGACAATTTGTCTATTAAGAGTATGGAACAGTAAAAATTAATTTAAACCTTAATAATCTAGTTAAGCTTCCACTTTTCTGTGGGAATACATACTGCATTAGTATTACCAAACTCCTGGTTGAGGCCTGTCGGCTGAAGTCTTTCTAAACCGTCCGTCCAATAGATTTCCCGTATATACCCCTATTTTTGCAATTTAATAAGTTTAATGCGCTGGATCTTGTAGAGAGGAGATGGGGTGTGAAAATCAAAGGATCAATCAGAGAATAAAAGCAGGGAGGAGAAAAAATGCAGGTTTTCAGATTCAGATGAGATAGTGTGGCCCTACTCTTCTTTAATTTGATTGCTTTAAGTCATGTAATGAAAAAAAAAAGTTCAATATTTTGTTGCCTCCTGCTCTGTAGTAATTAATTTGATCAGTAATGGCTGCTGCAAAAATATTCCTCCAAATGAGACAAACAAAACTGTTGTTGGAGCAGTTTTTTTTCTCCTAATGATGGAAAGACTATTATTACTGCGACTTCAACATCAATCTTGACATCAGCAGTAAACAAGCCAGAAACCCATTTCAACAAGTTCACTATATTTTATTCAGCAGTTCCACCAACGCTATCAATTATTATCACACATTTTACGATTCAATCTGATCATTTTTATATAGCATGTGCTGTGAACAGCCCATTTCACGCCTTATACACCCAGGTTAGGTTGTGCCGTGTTTCACGGATACACACATGTCGTATTCCCGCCAGAGTTCAAGGCCTCTGTAATAAAGTTAAGCCTACGTTATGAGATCCCAGATCCTTTAAACCTTCCGAGGAGTTATTAAGGCTTTAAAGGCTGTGAGGAAGTAAAGGGAAGAGGATCGGAGAGGAGTCAGGAGGATGATTCCTCGTTTTCTCCTCCTCATGAGGCCTATTTTGTGCACTCACATCTGTGACTCTGGCGCATGGCCACATTCAGCTATGATTCCTCCATCCCAGAGTCTGTTTTCATGGTGTGTGTGTGTGTGGGCACGTGTGAACACCTAGACAAGTGTGTGTGTGTGTGTGTGTGTGAGTGCACGGTGGCGGGCGTGAAAACGGCGGCGGCGTAGGGTTACAGGAGGAGATCCATTACTTCACCATGGCAGCTGGCCTTAATTACAGCTAACTATAGACGGAGCAGAGGGAACTGGGAAAAAAGAGGGAGCGAGCGGAAGGCAAGGAGGGATGGAGAGATGGAGAAATGAGTCTAATTAAAAAGCCGACTTGAAACCGTGAGAGTATTACATCAATGAGGTTTGTCTAATGCCGAATATGAGATTATCACAAGTAATGTACATAGGCAAACATGCAGAAGTCCTGCCAGTCTTTGACTCTTGGAATACAGTCTTAGTGATAGATCTACTCACCAATAACCTGGTTTGATGGCAGTTGTACATATTATTTAATACATCTGCCTAAACTGAGGCTCAAACCAGGGTGTGATTCTAGGATCAGAGGTTTAGGGGTGCCGAGCACCCAGAGGGTTGCCCAGAATTCTGTACATTTCAATGCAATTTCATTCCCCAAGTAATAAAAGGAACGTATCTTAATCCTAATTCCTGGGGACAGTCAACTCATTTTGATCCAGCAGCTCCTCAACATGCACATAATCAGCATTTAGGTTCCTGCAGAAAACCATCCCCCTATACTGAGGACCAGAAATACCAAAAATGGATTTATTTCTTGGACTTTTATTTTGAAATGCAATGCAATGTAGAAAATTGTAATAGATATTGACTTATCTATTGACTCACCCTATTAAAATAATGGTCTATGTCATTTTTTTTTTACAAAAGTCAGTTTTTGTCCTAAATCATCTCTTGATGATGCTGCCACGTCTGGTAAAATCACCTTAATCCTGATTTGGAAAGAACCATACTCTATGCATTATAGGACGATGGACATTTTACTAAGGACATTTTATTTTTTGCCTAAGTCAAAATTTTTCACCTAAATCAGGATAAAATGATCATTTAAGAAGCTTTAATCAGTTTCTACTGGTGAGTGATAAAGGCTTTAGTCTATAATGTTTCATAGTATACTATATACTTTAATAATAATTTAATATAAAGTCCTGTGCATATCAATAAATTCAATAAATATACGTCCAAAAATAAAGAAATAAAGGAAGTTCCAGGATCTTCAGTCCATTAAACATGTGTCATCACTTCATTTTTCAACGTTTCAAAAAGTCGTCAAAACTGGACGTTGGAGATGAGTTACATTTAATAGAAAACAGACGAAGAAGAAGCTGGAAAAGTGATGAAAAAGGAGCTGACATTAGTTTAATTTAACTCCAGGTTAATGTAAGTTTAGAGTTTCACTATGGAATGAAAGGAGAGTTTAAACCAGGGTTAAAGTTGAATAAAGTCACACTAGAATGTTCAGAAATTGTCCTAAAGTCACTTTATTCTTTAATGTTACATAAGTGACATCACAACGTTCTATGTATGTCCACAGTCATCCACTGTCAAAGCCTTTTTGATTTGAAATTATTAATAAATATAATATTTTCTGTATTTGACAAAGGTTTTGTGTTTTCCCAAGTTGAAAAAAACAACCAGGCCATTATTTTAATAGGGTGAAGATACTGAAGGCACTCAATGTTTTAACACTTGTTAGGATATACAGAAAAAATATATATAAATATTTTCTCAAAATGTAGGAGTGCTGGAACTTAATATTCAATTTCAACCCCAAAAACTCCACTAACTAGAAACTCCAAAGGTACACACACACACACACACACACACAGACACACACACACACACACAGACACGCCAATGGCTCACATGCTGTCGCTGGTGAAATTTCTTGTCTTTCCTAATTAAGCCGTCTCTTGGTCCAGTCTGGCGTGGCGTCCGCCAATCGGCGGCTCCCGCTCATTACCCAGGGTTCATTTCTGGGTCTTTGTCAAATGAAGAGTGAAAGTGACAGCTTAATCTAACCTCAGCAATAAGCTCCGCATGGCCGTCCCCGCTGCCGGCGGAGGACTCTCAGCGAGGGCCAAACTGGATGAAAGTAATTGCAATTCCACCCGCTTCCTTCTTTTTTTAACGTCTTTTCTCTTGTTCTTTATCTCCCTCTCCTCCGGTAGTTCTGGATGTCGGCCCTGGCCACCACCATCCCCGTCCCCTGTGGAGCCTTCATGCCTGTGTTTGTCATCGGTAAGTGTGACCGGACCTGGCTGGCCTCCGCTATTCATACAACCACAGTTAACGTATGTATTTTTGACAAAAACACACACAGTCGCCACTTTAGAGCAAGAAGACCATTAGTAATAACTGCAGCCAGTTGGTATTAAGCTGTATATTGCTTGTGTGTGTGTGTGTGTGTGTGTGTGTAGGGGCAGCGTTTGGTCGTCTGGTTGGAGAGAGCATGGCAGCCTGGTTTCCAGATGGCATTAACACAGATGGCACCATCTACCCCATCGTGCCAGGAGGCTACGCCGTCGTGGGTGAGTTAAAGACACATTCATGCTCCTGTGTTGCTGCACCTTTTCTGCATTTCCGCCGATTTACTTTGATGCAAATTTTTGGAGAATTGCATTGGAAAAGTTTGACGGAAAGGGCGAAATTCAGGCGAAATTGGTTCCGAAAAGAGGTTTTTACTCTGATAACGAGCTAAATGTGGGATGGAAGCGGCTTTATCGACTTTTTCAGGATAAGTCTTTGTCTCTGAACAGCAGGAAACATGACCAACTAACCTGGAAAAACTACAATTAAAACAAATGAACTGTTCTTCAGTAGATGTCTGGTTCTGTTTCCAGCCTCTACCTCACTGCAAAAACTGAAATCTATAAATATTTTTGGAACAGAAAATAAGTCTTATAATTTCCTGATCCAAATCAGGGAAAAAAAAACCTTGAAATAAGTTTAATTAGCTGCCAGTGGAATACCATAATTCTACCTAATATTGAACTAATTGTACCAAATGCAAGATATTTTATCTTGATAAGTTCTATTATTTTGCAATGCAATGGTTTTTTTTTCAGAAACTATCAGGTCTGCATTGCAAAAACTGAAATCTGAGGTGAAATATGTTGTTTTTGTGCATTTACTCCAATATTGAGTAAATTATCTTATTCTACTGGCAGATAATTTCTTATTTCAAAGGTTTTTTCAGGGATTTTCGTCAATTTAATCTTTTTTTTTAAGAAAATGTTAGTCTTATTTTCTTAAAACAAGATCAAATTGACCCAATAGATTATCTGCCAGTGGAATAAGATAATTCTACTCAATATCAGATTATTGTACCAAAAACAACATATTTTCACTTCATTCATTCATTCATTCATTCACTTTCTTTCTTTTGCAGTGTCCTTATATTCGGTATATCACTAAATACTCTTTTGAATAACAAGCTTTTTCTCTCACTTCTACTGTTGCATCGTATTTAATCAGGCAGTTTTGTCCACTTCACAAACAAAGTTTTCCTATTTAAAGCAACTCTGCTGCTTTTAAGTGCTTGAGTCATTTCTTCTACTTCTCATTGGGTTTATGTGAGGCATCAGTGTTTCCACTTGACTTGTTTTACTTTCCATGCAACCAATCACAGAAAATACCCCACCACACACACACACACACACACACACACACAGTCCATCGCCTCAATTTTCAGCTCCAAGTTAAGTTTGAGGCAGATTCAAGGAGACATAGGATATGAAAAGCCTCAAACACTCGAGACAGAATCAAATTACCTTCACAGGATCAGAGGACCGGACTCGACACAAACACTGGCTGCAAAATAGCTCGTACAAAACGAACTTCCACAGCCCATAGTGCTGCTGTCAAGTGCTAATACCTCTAATAAGCAGAGTTTGTGGGCTGAAAATGCAACTCGTGTAACGGAGGGAATCTGGAGAGAAGTGATTGTGAGAAGGAGTTTGTTGTTGTTTGTTGTTTGTCAGCTTCTTGGAATAAAATCGAATGTCACAGGGCTTATGAAGTCTGAATCAGAGGATATTCTTACACAGATGAATAATAGAACAAGTTGAATAATTTATATGGATAGTAGAAGATGAAAAAAGGCTGTATTACTCCTGACAAACAATCAATATAAGAAAAAAAAGTATTATCATTTTTTTTTAGTTACTGATCCATTTTACAGTCCGACTTAATTACTAGAAATAACTAAAATCCTGTTTCTCCACCCAGGATTTTCTGATTTGTTTTCTTTTTTGGCCTGTGCTCATCTTCTCCTCCAGTTCTTACCTCAATGTGACAGATCACACAAGTAATTATCAAACAAAGAGAGTTAATCTCTGCAGCAAAGTCAGCTCTTCCTGCAGCAGCTTTATGTAAAATCCTCTCAGCAGCATCACAGCGTCTGAGCTGGGTTGGATTTATGAGAAATATCAGTATATTGCACATGTAATATGCATTTTTGCTCATGTTTTGTAGCCTAGCAAATAATTATTATTATTATTATTATTAATGATTGTTTTTTAAATGTTTTTCCTTCAAGTGTGCATGTTTTTTTGTGTTTCTATACAATTTATTCACTAGATTCACTAAAAGCATGAATCAAATCAGATCAAATAATTTATTCAGCAATGAATCAACCAATTAAGATGTTTTGCCAGTGAAGTTGTGTAGAGGATTTACTGAGAGGCTGCTGCAGGACATGTTGATCAGATTAACTATGTAAATTATTAGACAGATTTCCATACACAGCCCTGACAGCCACTCTTTTCTTTTGTGGCAGCTGAAACTGTTCAGGTGTTGAAGACACGTCCTGCTCATTAGGAACTTACTGAGAAGAAAAATGACCATTTTTCTCAGGGTAAATTTCCCAATATGATTTGAGAGAGAATACTAATTAGCCTATATATCAACCAAATGTATCCTAGTGATGATTATAGACACATTTTGTAAAAAAATACAATTCTTCAGTTATGTAAATATGTTTAATTCAACACCTTTTGATTTATTAAACAGTCTGAATTAAAAGAAAAAGGAATCCAACACCAAACTTCATTAATATAGAATGTGACAGAAATAGAACAGAAATATAAACTACTGCATTGTTGATAGCTATTCTTTCAATGAGTGAAAATATTGTTTTATTTTATTTTTGTAGCACCTAAATTATTACATCACATTAAATTACTATATGACGTTTTAACATCAGAGTTTTACAGGTTCTCTTCTTAAATCACTGTCGATTTCAGTGATGTTGACTTGTAAATGATTAACTACCAACCTAGGAGACAAAAGTCTTTATTTGAAACAGCACGAGACCGGTAAGCAATTTTTTCACAAAGGTGAAAATGAAAAAGATGAAGTTCCCAATGTTTTGTACACTACATGTTCACTACATATATTTACACTACCGTTCAAGTTTGGTTCAAGTTTTAGAAATTTCCTTTTTTTTCACATCAGTTTTTTCAATAAAGATAAATTTAAACTAATCATAGATATACTCTATACATTCCTAATGTGGTAAATGACTATTCTAGCTGCAAATGTCTGGTTTTTGGTGCATCAATATCTACATATGTGTATAAAGGCCCATTTCCAGCAACTATCAGTCTAATGGAACAATTTGCTCATTGCATCAGAAGGTTAATGGATTATTACAAAATCCTTGATGCTAACATGTTAGCACAGCTAACAGCATTTCTAACTTTGTCAATGTCTTGACTATATTTTCTAGTTATTTTATAACTCAATGGTAAATTAAAGTGTGACTTTTCATGGAAAACACTAAATTGACTGGTTTTTCTATGTATATAAAAGCCCTAACAGGGCTATATAGTATTCATATTTTGCTACACTTATATAATATTTTGTTCTTAAGTTGTAAATCTTAAGGTATAAAACTTATTATTTACCATCCACTCTAATAACTCCTGCAATTAAATATCAGGCTTTTCTGTTTTTCACTCCGGAGACGCCTCAGTTTACACATTACATTTAGCTTTTATCCAACTTGTTGACCCTGTTGTAGTGGCGTGTTATTCTTCTATTTCTTTTTTTTTAATGCTTATAAATATCAGACTTGATAGCATGACACTCCCTGCCTGTACCGGACCAACCCTTAATATATTCCATCCCTCACAAACACCAGCTGTCCCTTCAGAAGCGCGTCATTTCCACGGCCACTGCAGGTCCGTGTCTAATGAGATGCAGCGTGGTGATGATTCCCTCCTACTTGTTGACAGCCCTGAGGCTGATTATGCTGCTGTATTTTTATTTATTTATTTATTTACGTGTTTATTTTCCGCTGTACTGTAGCTGGTGACTCAGCCGTTTACAGGCCTGACGCTCCTCCGACGGGCTGCTTTCATTTGGCTTTAAGGAGTAAATGTGAGTCCCGGCAGCAGCAGCAGCCGTTTTATCTGAGGCAGACGTACACAGCCTTTAATTAAGTTACCAGAAAGCACAATGAAACCTGCCTTTCTAGACTCAAACGCCTCCTCCTCCCTCTCTGCTCTCCTCTTCATTTTCAGCGTTTCAATCTCCAGTGTTTTTTTTTTTTTTTGCTTTATTTTTTCATCTCTTTCTTTGGATTGGACTCATCAATTTTCCCCGTCGAGCTCCGTCTGCTTTGATGCGGCTTTCATATCGCTCTTTTTCACAACGATTTATTTTCGGAGCAGAAAAAAAAGAGATTTGGGATTATTGAGGCTCCCTCCTGTATTGAATTAGCCGAATAAGTAGATTTTTTTTTTTGGCCTTATGGGCTGTGAGGGGAGAGGAATGTGAATTTGGTTAGAGGAGAAAGTGCTGGGTCTGGTGAAATTGATAACTGGATGATGACTTGGATCCTTCCAGTAAATCAATTTCCAAAGAAGCTGAAGTGCAGTTTTGAGGAGTGGATCAATAATGCTGTGTACAGGACTGTGTCTCTATGAGTCCGAGCAGTTCCCTGCTGTTAAACTGATTATGTGCCAACATCAGTATGTTGGAGTTTCAGTATAAAACTGAGCCACATAACTTTCTCATATTAAAATCCATTTATGAAAATACAACCAATGATGAGGAAAAGTATTTTTTTTTACTAATTTTCTAGTAACTTGAAGGTCAGATCATCTATCAGTGTCTAATGTTGCAGTGACACTTAATTAATTTCATCTTTTATTTCAAATAAATGTTAGTCTTTTGAAGTTTTCTTAAAATTAAAGATAAATTATCTGACAATGGAATAAGATAATTCTACTCAACATTGCACTAATTGTACCAAACCCTAAATATTTTAACTTGATAGGATTTTCAGAAAATAGAAAATCATTTTTTAGTAAATTTAATCTTTTTTTTTGAGAAAATATTAGTCTTCAAGAAAAAAGATAAATTATCTGGCAATGGAATAAGATAATTCTACTCAATATTGGATTAACTGTAAAAAAAGAAGACATTTTAACTTGATAAGAACTATTTTTTGCAGTGCACTGCATGTTTTTACAAACTATCAGGTCTGCAGTACAAAAAACGAGACCTTAACAGGTGAAAATATCTTGTAATTAGTACAATTAGTGTGATATTGAATTATATGATACCACTGGCAGATAATTTAGCTTATTTCAAGATGTTTTTTTATTTATTTCTTGTGATTTGAGTCATTTTATTTAAAGAAAATATTAGTCTTGTTTTCTAAAAAAAACAAATTGACACAAATCAAGAAAAAAAATGAAATAACTGAACCAAAAACTGATGACTCAGACAGACAGAAGATACCTTCACCTGTTAATATTTCAGTTTCTGCAGTGTCGTCGGAAGTGATCTTTAAAAGTGAGAAATCTCAGCAGTTATTCAGGATGTGGGAGTCCTTGGTATCGATCACCGCTGTCTATTACTGTAGTGCTATGGGGTAGTAAAAATATACTTTATAGCTCTTTGGACTGCTGGTAATATTGAGCAGTTTCTCATTCTGATGGATAGGCCTCCCCTCCCCTCCTACCTTCCACAGTTGGTTTATTATTCCTTCTTCCTGCTCGTAGGTGCTGCGGCTCTGTCCGGAGCGGTCACCCACACGGTGTCCACGGCGGTCATCGTGTTCGAGCTGACGGGACAGATCTCCCACATCCTGCCGGTGATGATCGCCGTGATCCTGGCCAACGCCGTGGCCCAGTCCCTGCAGCCCTCCCTCTACGACTCCATCATCAGGATCAAGAAGCTGCCCTACCTGCCCGAGCTGGGCTGGGGTCACCACGAGTACGTACAGACAGCACCCTGCATGAGTCAGCAGAAAGAAAGCTGCATCACAGTCCAAACATTAACAGGTGGAAATATCGTGTAGAATTATCTATCTATTCCACCGGCGGATAATTCAGTTTTTTCACCTGTAAAAGTCACATTTTCAGAGAAATAAATATGTAGGTTGTGATATTAGAGCAGCAAGAGGAAATGAGATTCATGGACAACAGGTGGGTTTTGTACATCACCATCTAATATAGGAAAAGAAGCAGATGAAAAACTGTTAATATGAGGCTTCACACCACATTAATAATTTAGTCTAGTGTATGTGCCCGAGTGTTGAGTTCCATCGTGGGTAACGTAGGAGTCGTGTGCTCTTGGCTACAGCGCCAACTAATGACTATTGTGATAATTGATTAATCTATTGATTATTGAAACGAATAATCTATTTGTTGTCTGGTTCATAAAATGGTGTAAAATGTCACTCAGTTTCCCAAAGCTGAAGATTCAACCGAAAAGTGTGTTGTTTTTTTTTGTCCACAACCTAAACATCAGTTTACTATTATAGAAAACTAAAGAAACCAGAAAATAATGAGATGTGAGTTGCTTGAACTAGAAAATTTTAACATTTTCTTCCTAAAAAATAACTCAAGACGATTAATCAGTTATCTAAATAGTTGGCGATTAATGTGATAGTTAACAAATAATAGATTATTCAACATTGCAGCTCTAATTTTAACAGCTTTTTAATTATAAACAGCCATTATATAAATACTGCTTGATGTTTCAACACATTTTCTTCTTAAAAATGATTAATCAATCATCATGTTGCAGCCCTGTCAGGACTTTACAGTAACTATGCGTCTCACTGGTTTTAGATATTGCTTTGAACGCGGGTGTTTCAGCTTTTAAATGCTGCACATTCTGACCTGAAGGTACACATGGAATCACAGTGGCGGGTTGGGCGGGGTTTAGCAGCTCAGCATTACACGGCTTTTAATTGCCTTCGTTCCCATTAATAATTTGTAGCGTCCGCACAATACCGAGCGGGATTACCAGCTGCCACGTGTCCTCAGAGCTCACAGGAACCACACAGAAGCACTTCTCCATTTAATTGTTTGGAACCGTTTATTGTTATGGATGTTGACAAATCATTAGCTGGAGATAATGGTTTCGGATGCATCGCTCGCAAATTGGGAGTAATGAGGAAAAATTATGATTTCATCCTCCATCTGTTCGCCGTGGTTTTTTCGTCCCCCCCCCGTCTGCATCGCCACTTTTGGTCCTTCACTTTCTGCGTCAGCACCTCAGTTGACCCGCGACGCTCATTATCTATTCCTCTCTCAGGCTTTTCTTCTCCTTCTCTATCTCTCCCTATTATCTACCGCAACCTGGTGACCTCTCTATCCCATCCTCACTCTGCTGTCCTCTATGTGTGTGTGGGTGTGTGTGTGTACAGTGCGCACACACACACAGGATCAGCCACCAAAGTTCCCAAGGCGTTCCAGGCTTATTATTAGTATGATAACTAATGCGTTTGCAGGAAAATGTGAATTTATTAAAACACGGATCTTTTTTTCATAGGTTTTACCCATCGATTCTTCATCTGACACATACCCGATCAAGCTATGACCTCTGTTCTCTAGACTTTTTCACCTTTATCATCCCTTCATTTTGTACTGAACTTGGTAAAAAGGCCTTTTCCTACTCCACTTGCTCAGCCTGTAGCAGGAATTGGAGCTGCCTAGCTTGATTCCATTAGGGGAGTTTAAACTTCAACTCAGAAGGCTGAAGGGGATTCACACATGCTTTTAATCAGATTTCAATCTTTCAATCTGTCTTTGTACTTTTGCACTCGTGCATTGTAATATTTTGCATTCACATTGTCTTCAGTACCTGCCTCATTCGTTGTGTAATTGCTGCTGCTCATATATGGAGCTAATGTTGCGTCAAATGTTTTCAAATTGTAACTGAAATTTCAAGTTTTGATCTTGAGAAATACATCAACGTATTCAAAATAAAAACAAGCACTTCTTATAATATGACTGAAATTATTATATGAAATTAGTATTATTTTCATTTTTCGCTTTCATATATTTTGATATTTGAGATCCCATTTTTCTCCGTTGCATGGTTTATCTTTTTAAATTCAGAGCTTATCTTTAACAGTTTCAATTATTTCTTTTTTACAGTTTTAGATCTTGCTTTTTCAGTTTCAGAATTTTCCAGGTACGAAACATTTGACCCAATATTAGCTTCATACTCAGAGAAAATGAGAGTCAACACAGATATTTACCTGTGTTGAAGGTTTTCTATCCAGCCTGGTACTCGTGTCCCTTTCAGGAGCTTTGTAAAACAAATCCATATGTTTAGATCCAGTACTGACTGTTTTATTATCCACTTTTATCAATTATTGATCATATCTTGCAGCTAGCATTGATGCTAACGGCCATGTTTGGTTCCAATAATGCTTTGCGATAATATTTTTACCAATTAGAGGCTGATCCAGCTCTAAATAACGCTTCTTTTTTTCACTGACCCACGATTACTCAGCAGTAATTTTAGAGATCTACTTCAACTAGCATGGATATTAGTTATATTTGTGATTTAATTTACAGAGCAATCCCTGCAAAGATTTTAGGTTAACTAGGAATACAGAAGATCGGTGCATCTCCATCGTGATGTTGGGTTATCCATCATGATTGGAACAACCCTATATTAGGATAAGAAACAAAGATCATCAAACTTTTTTCTTTTTCAAGAAAGAAACCCTTATTCCCCTGTTAAACACTGACCCGCTGCAGGCATTGTACTCGATTTAAAGCCGCTGTCACTCACCCCCTGAAAACTATTACATTTGCTGCAGAAATCGACGGCTACATTCCAAGACAATCTCTGCGGCATGTACAAATGCACAGGAGGTTAGCTGCCGTCATAAATCTTGGCGCCATTTCCCATATGTGAATAATGAATGAAGACACCGGCGCTCTGTGCAACTATTGAAAAGCCCTCTCCTCAGCAATCTGCACGTATCACTTAACTTTTTTATTTATTTCCATCAATTATGTATTTCCCCTGCAGTGCAGCACCCTGGAGCTGCAGCAGCATCAAGCTTTAGCCTGCTAGCAGCTGTTAAAAGTTCACAGCGGGACTGGAATCGATTTAGAGATAAAGGCAGGGAAAGAGTTTGTTTTGTCTGTTTACAATCACAGCGATTACTTGAATAAAAAACAGTGTTATCACACCTGATAGAAATGATGTCTCATTCATACGCTACTCACAATAAGTTAAGAATATTGTGAGACTCAGTGGATTTCATACATTTTTGGGGTAATAAATATTAAACTAATGAAACTGATGTTTCCTCTCATTCATTATTAGTAATATTAAAGGGAACTTTTACTTATTTAATTAAAATTCTGACCAAATAAGAAAAGTACTTTACCAATAAAACAATAAATGCCCTGAATATCCCTGACTTGAATTGAATAAGAAAGTGTCAGGAAAACACAATGTGCAGTCGTGAAAATGGCAGAATCATCAATCACCTTACCCTGCATTCAATCAATAATTCATATTCAAGGATGCACACAAAGTTTGAAAATATTAAAATCTGTCTGACAATAGATGATTGAGAAACCGTCATGAATCGTGCGTGTGTGTGAGATTCTGTGTACACACACACAAGTCGAGTCCGTTTTATTTACAGTACTAAATCAGATCAAACGTTATCTCGTGACACTTTTCATATAGAGACTGTAGCCTTCACAGTATTAAATACAGAGACTCAACCGTGTCCCGTGAGGCATGACTCCTCCTAATATGGATGATCTACGAGCTGGAATTTATGAGCCTCACACACCCACACAACAAAGTAATCTCCTCCTGTCATCTATATTTAATGACACACACTCCACAAACTCCAGTTGCTGCCGAAGGAAGCTCCTGCTTCCTTTTTATTCCTCATTCACTTTCATGCCTCTCACACCGTTCTCCATCACTGGGTAGTGTAGCCCCCTCCCAGCTGAATGTGTGTTTCACTCAAACTGGAAATTATCCATCTTACACTCACGCAACCTTCCCCCACACACACACACACACACACACACTCACACAAATAAAAAGGAACACTTGTGTAACGTCTGCCGTGTGGTACACACACATGATCGCATGTACATTTGCTCACACACCCACACGAACATGGAGAGAATTGGATTTCTTGTGTTTTATTTCTGTCACATATATATGTTCTCTCACTTCCCCTACACACACACACACACACACACACACACACACACACGCACCACTACCCTCTGCCTCTCTACAATCAAACCTTTCCCACCACCTCTCTCCCAGTAGTGTTTTTTATTCCCACCTGTCACTTGTCTTCTCTCTTGATGGATCAATCTTCAATGTTGTTTTTTTTTTACGTATGGGAACAATTACATAAGATCACCTTCTGTGTGTGTGTGTGTGTGTGTGTGTGTGTGTGTGTGTGTGTGTGTGTGTGTGTGTGTGTGTGTGTGTGTGTGTGTGTGTGTGTGTGTGTGTGTAGCACAGCCATTCTTTTCTCTGTCTGTCACGTTTCATTTCATAATGGCCAATTATAGTTTGTTGAATCGCCCATGGTCCACTCTTGTCCCCGAGATCATATTTCCTCTGGATCATTACAGGCATCCTTTTAATGGCTTCCACACCTTCGCCCACACCCACACACACACATACACACTCCCACACACACCTACACTGGTGTCCATCCCTCACAAACACACGTATCAACACCCGGAGCCCTTTTCACTCCACTCTGGACAATACGGATGATCTCTGAGCCGGGATTTATAACCCTTATAAATCTGTTTATCTCGGCCGAAATCTATAATCCGAGGCTCAGAGCGAGAGTCGCTGCACGTGACCAGATGTATCGCCCGGTCTCGCCGGGAGAAGGCTCCAATTAAAAGGAAACCAATCAGGTTTCATCAACTGTCTTTGATATCCTGAGGGAAATTAGTCTTGGCAGTAGCTGCTATGGCCAATTCAGAGGCAAGAAAAACGCATTGCGTTATTCTCTCATATCCACTAGCAAATTACAAGAGGCTGCCAATGAAGGATTATTTATATATATATATATATATATATATATATATATATATATAGAGAGAGAGAGAGAGAGAGAGAGAGAGAGAGAGAGAGAGAGAGAGAGAGAGAGAGAGAGAGATAGATATATATAGAGATATATATATATAGATATATATATATATATATATATATATATATATATATAGAGATATATATCTATATATATATATATATATAGATATATATATAGATATATATATATATATATCTATATATATATAGATATATATATATCTATATATATCTATATATATATAGATATATATATATATCTATATATATCTATATATATATAGATATATATAGTCACAATATTGTGAGAGATTCATTTTCGGGGTAGTAAATATTAAATGAATGATAACAGTGTTTCTTCTTATTCATTATTAGTAATATCAAAGGGAACTTTTACTACTTTCATTAAAATTCAAACCAAATAGGAAAAGCACTCATGTAAATTACAATATTTTTGTTTTACTACAAATAAAAATGCTTTATTTAAAACTTAAACCGAGACCAAACTGGACCAAATCAGGGGAAAAAAATTAAAATAAGATGAATTATCTGCAACACAGAGTTCAATGATTAATACGATCAAAGATCAGTTATTTAATTGGGTCCTTTATAATGGCAGAAATGGCAATTCCATTCTTCTAATCAAGTTTCAGTGCAAAACAACATTTACAAGCATCACAGAAACTTACATCATACCATTAACAATAAATACCATACCTCTAATGCAAGAATAAACTAAAGTCAAGAACTGTAAAATGTAAAATAGTCGACAAAACAGCTTTGACAATCTCAAGATGACGTTGCCTGAAATCCTGGTTTTCGATCTAAAACGAATGGTTTGGAACAGAAACGGAACAAAGTGGGGAGTTTAGATTAGCAATGACAGTTAGCAGGGCTGAAAACACACAGCGTATCACCTACAGATGTTGCATGTTATTCATTATAAATCCTTGGCCCTACACGCTGTGACTGACAGGTAATCTCTGAGACATGCAGCCAGCATGGAGCACCAAGTGGACTCTCTCTGAGACTCCTCGCCTTTCTCCTTCCAGAAACCGTGTCCCTGTCAGTCTGGATACCACACACACCTCAGTGAGAACACCAATTACAGCTGGGGGCAGTCATGCAGTTTTTCAGCACTAGGAGCGCCACAGGCCAAATTCCAACCTGCTTCAGTGAATTATGGCTGAGGCAGAAATCTCAGAAAAAAAAAAAAATCTCAAAATTTGTACAAAAAAAGTGAGTCTTCTCAGGAAATGGGTTCTTATTGGATAGTTCTGCTTCTCAGGACATGTGTCAGGTACCCAAATTCAGCAGCACTGTAGGTAATTGTGTCCTTATTATGTCCATAGAAGAGTGTGGGGGTGAAGTCTGACTGTCATCTCTTAAAGAAATAGTCAGATATTTATGTAAAAGTATTAATACCACAAAGTAGAATACTTCACTAGCCAAATGTATTTAAAGTATTAAAGTAAAAGTACTTATTTTACTGAGAAATAGGCCTAGAATCCTGTATTATAGCATTAGAGCTGTGGGCCGAACTGCTGGTTCTTATTCAATACTGGCGAAAATTGAGAATTTTTTTACTCCAAATTAGATGCTGAAGGTTCAGAAAATAGGGTCCAGGTTGAAAAATGCAGAAATTCTATTTTAACTCATCATGAACATCCAGTACTTGCTATATATGAAAACACTAAAACTGCAAAAACTGGAATCTTAACAAGTGAAAATATCTTGTGTTTGGTACAATTAGTCCAACATTGAGTAAAATCATCTTATTCCACTGGCACATAATTATTATTACCTATTTAACACTTTTTTTTCCCCAATTTGGGTCATTTTTCTCTTGTTTTAAGGAAACAATATTGAACTAATTGTACCAAACACAAGACAGAAAATGTTAGTCTTGTTTTACTTAAAACAAGACCAAATTGACCCAAATCAAAAAAGCTAAAATGAGTGAAATAAGATAAGACGATATTGGACTAATTGTACCAAAAACAAGATATTTTCACCTGATAATATTCCAGTTTTTTCAGTGTGATGAGCAGGTTGGCAACTTTGAGTGGTCAAAAACACCAGAAAGGCCTTTTACCATTTACCCTTTAATGATATCAGAGTTCACTTTCCTGTATTGCTCTACAAGCTTTTGCTTAATTGGGGCCTTATGACTGCATTTGCATTTCTGAGAGTATCTGAGCTTTTTGGATTAAAGTGGAGCTGGAACAGCCTGGTCATCAAATTGACATTCTAGTCCAAACAGAGGTCGGTGTATTGAGTTGTCGCGGCAACAAGGAGCGGAGGTTTGGCCAGAGCTCGTCTCCTGGCATGGCCGCCCATAGATTTGGCAGCGGAAACGCCGAGCTGCTGTCGTGTTCACAAAGCTCCGGCACACTTGGGCAGGAAAAGAGAAAAGCTGAGTGTTCAGAACCGGTGAACCGGTGCCGTTACAATTCTGCTGAAGCAACATCCGCTCACACGACGTCGCCAACATCCGGATGACGTGTTGGACAGGGCTGCGTGTTATTGGATCGACCGGTCAGGATGTGCAGTTATAGGAAAACTGCTGGAGATACGGGTCAGCAGTTTTAGTAGCATGACACTCCATTCATAAATGGTCTCAACAAAGGTTTAAAGTCAGTGTACATTCTCAAAAGTCAGCATATAGATAGATATATAAACAACTGTTAGTCAATTTAATCTTTTTTTTTAAGAAAATGTTAGTCCTGTTGTCTTAAAACAAAACCAAATGACTGGGAGTGGCTACTGCTTCAGTTCAGCATGAGGCCCAATGATGACGACCCTGATTCTCTACAGACGGAATCATTTTTACATCTCACAGACTGATAAATCATCATCAGATGCATGTCTGTCAGTCCTGGTTCATCTACAGCCTGTCTGTCCATGGGAGTGGATCTCTCCTTCACTGAGGTTCTCCCTGAGGTTTCTCCTTTTTCCCACTGGGTTTTGGAGTTTTTCCTTGCCGCGGAGGAGGGTCTAAGGACGGGGGATGTGGCACAGGGGTTAGCGCTGTTGCCTCACAGCAAGAAGGTCGCAGGTTCAGGACCTCCTTGGTCCTGGGTCTGGGACCTTTCTGTGTGGAGTTTGCATGTTCTCCCCGTGTCTGCGTGGGTTTTCACCAGGTACTCCGGCTTCCTCCCACAGTCCAAACACATGCTGAGGTTAATTGGAGACTCTAAATTGCCCGTAGGTGTGAGTGAATGGTGTGTGTGCCCCACGATTGGCTGGCGACCATCTGGGGTGTATCCCTGCCTCTCGCCGTAACGCGCTGGGATTGGCTCCAGCAGACCATGTGACCCTAATGAGGAATAAGCAGGAATAGAAAATGACTGACTGACTGACTGACTGAATTGAGACCAATTCAACTAAAAATATTCACTTGAACTCAATAAATAGACCTTTTATGTCCTGGAAAACCTGGAAAATGATTGACCAATTTCCAGTCATGGAAAACACTTGGAAAATGAGAAAAAAAAAGGTCAAATATCCTATATCCTATTCATTTGAACCACTGGCATGTTGATTTTCCACTGTTGTTAGCATAAATGAATGTTTAAGATATTTAAGATATCAGTCGGTCAAATTGACTTTATCCTAGAGTCTTTACTGTCATTATCCTGGATAAGAAAAAATAACTTCATTAGGAGTGGGAACCCTGTTTTTATCATTCTGTTGCTATAGTTTGTCATATTCAAAATACCTTAATTACAACTGGTGAGATTTTAGTGAAAACTATTTTATATGGAGATAGTATGGATTTAATACAAATATAAATGAACAGACGCAACATCCGCTTACAGGATGACGTGTTATTGGATCGACCGTCAGGATGTGCACTTATAGGAAAACTGTCAGCAGTTTTAGTAGCATGACAGTCCATCACAAATGGTCTCAGCAAAGGTTTAAAGTCAGTGTACATTTTCAAAAGTCAGCATATAGATAGATATATATAAACATGTCTGAATCATCCAGAAAAATGTTGCATTTTCCGCTAGGTGTCCCCAGATATGTCCCTCATCCTGCTTGATGAATTCCGTTTTTCTCATTTCTTTATCTCCTCTCAGGAAGTATAACATCCGCGTGGAGGACATCATGGTGAGGGACGTACGCTACATCACCCTCAACTGCTGCTACAGAGACCTGCACAACGTCCTGCTGACTGGACACCTGAAGACCCTGGCCCTGGTGGAGTCAGCAGGTGAGACGCAATCACACGCAACTTTAACCACTCTAGCCCTATAAATGATAATAAATATGGAATGTCTCTACAACCACAGAGGTGATGTACAAGAAATGTGAGGTGACTACAGAAGAGTTAGAATAAAGTTATGTTGCTGCGATAGAGCAAATATACACTACACACAATAAGTTAGGGATATTGTGAGAGACTCAGTGGATTTTATACATTTTTGGGGTAATATTAAACTAATAAAAATGGTGTCTTTTCTCATTCAGTATTAGTAATATCACATGGAACTTAGTTAAGTAGTGTAGCTAGAATATTGAAAAAAAACTCTAAAATTGTGTTTAAATACAAACAATTTACTTTATTTACAACTTCAAACTTAAATAAGCTGAATTATCTATGATTAATTCAGTTCAATGATTAATAAGATAAGAGATTAAAGATCAGTTATTTAATCGGGTCCTTTTACAGAATGTATACTTCATGTTCTGCAATGATCCTCAGTGTGATTTCTATGATTTTATAGACAAATAATTGATCTTCTTAATCATTGAATCTATTTTGATCATCTATCTTGACAAAAATACTGATCATATATTGGACTATTGATTCCTGCCTTATTTGGGCCAATAACTAATTTTTCCAGGATGATATTCACTGTAAAAAAGGATTTTTTTTTTTCATTGGAGATTGAATTTTAGAATTGTCTCTTGCAATATTCTTGCTCTGTAACAGCAGCATAAATAGATTCTGACTCTTCTGTAGTCACCTCACATGGTGTAGATTTCTTTTGATTCCAGGTTGAAGTACAATAACCTTTGTGGTTGTAGAGATATTCCATATTTATATTAATTTATAGCAGGAAAACTGAAATATAAGCCTGACTAGAGAAAACAGACTTTTCATTTAGTTCGTGTCACTTTTCAGGCACCAAAACTTTCGTCCGATGTTTAAAAGGTGTTATTCAAAGCGGCTTCTGCATAAATCAGCACAAAAAAAAACCAAAAAGCTCCGAGCAGAATAATAAAGTAATGAGTGCTGTGATGTCCCCATCACGCTCTGAACACTGTTTACAGTAGAACGCTCCCTGCAGCACGCCGTTTCTACGCTAATCACCGGCTCTGATGTGATATCAGCGTGTGCGTTTCAGGCCGAGCGTTCCTCCCAAAACAAATCCCGGCGACCTTGGTGGCGAGCTCATTAAGGTGATTGATCGATCGATCGACGAAGTCGCTTGAGCGCGGCCGGCCGACGGCGTCACCTCTCGCTCAGGTGCAGATTTGTTATTCCCGGCGCTGTCTCTATTGTGCAACCGCGCGGGGACAATTAGCCGCGGCATTTAACCAAATGCATAGTCGGCACGCACTGTCACAAAGGCAATTACTTAAAGCAGGCAAGCAAGCTGCCACACACACACACACACACACACACACACACACACAGTCACTGCATTGTGGGCTCTCCTTATGTAACTGTAGCTGAGCTCTGCAGTGCTGCAACATGTGTCTGGGATCTCCTGCAGTCTGCTCCCTCTCCCTCCTTTTTACATATTTTACTGCCTCGTCTCATCCTCCTCCTGGTTCTTCTTCATCTCTTCTCCACCGTCTCCTTTTATTTTCTCACTTTCTCTTCTCCACTTCCCCTTTTTCCGTTCTTCGAACTGCGCTTTCCCTTTTTATTTCCACCTCTTCTGTCTCTCTTCTACTAAAAAATTAGAAAAATTTGTAAACCAAGATAATCTCACTCAAAATATCGACCTAAAATCAACAAATAGACCTTTTACATCCTGGAAAACCTGGAAAAAGACCAATTTCCAGTCATGGAAAACACTTGGAAAATGAGAAAAAAAGGTCAAATGTCCTGGAAATTCTCAAGTTATCCTGGAAAATAACTTCATGTTGGGAGTGGGAACCCTGTTTTTATCATTCTGTTTGCTATAGTACATCATATTCAGAATACCTTAACTACTACAGGTGAGATTTTAGTGATAGTAGAGTATGCATTTAATACAAATATATCAATGAACAGATAAAAAAACAGTTTTTCTTTGCCAGTAGTTCTGTGAAATAGGCTGTGAAATGGGTATTAAGTTTTATGTGCATGGTCTTAAAAAGACTTGAATTTAACTTGATGAAACCTTATTTGTTTTCCTTCTACACACTCCACCTTCCTCCTCACTTCCAAACTCCTCTTTTTCTCCTTTTCTCCACTTTCTTCTTTCACACGTCTGTTTTTTTTTTTGTCTTCCAGAGTCCATGATCCTATTGGGCTCCATCGAGCGAGCTCAGCTCCAGTCGCTGCTGTCCCTGCAGCTGGGACGGCCCCGCCGGCTGGAGTACATCAGGGAGCGGTCTGCGGCGGAGAAGAAGCGTCTTTCTGTGGTGTCCAACGCCGGCAGCGAGGACGGCAGCCAGCGGGCCAGTCAGGAAGTCCGCTTCCAGGTCAGAGGTCAACAGGAACCACAAAAACATGTTCACTTCTTGCTTACAGCAAACATTAAACATGAAGGAATGATTCCAGACATCTCAGCTGTTTCTTAAATGTTCATTCCCAAATTAATTTTCAAGCAGATTTGTTTTTTATTATCATTTTTCATCAGATTTATTAATGATACCAACATCTATGGTCTATAAAAAGAGGAAGCACCTTGTAAATATGCCCCTTTTCTCTCTCTCTCTTTGCTCTTGAAAGTTCAAAATCTATCCTGAAGCAATCCCTTCAGATACACGTTCTACAACACGCCTCGATTTTCTTACGTTAAGTCAAACTCCTCTATTCCCTCCGTTCTTAGTAGAGCGATAGAAAAAGGCTCCACACAATTAATGAGCTTTTTATATCGACTGTGTAATGTTTTGTTTACTTTACAAAGACGGAGCCCTCTCCAGGCGCTCCATCTTTCTAAAGTAAACTAAAATAATAACCCTGTTTTTCAAGGGAGACATAATTTTATTGGCAAGGAGTTAAAAATGAAGCATTTTATCCTTTATCAAAGCTCCACCAGAGGAACAAATCGAATGTTGGTTTGCTTGAGCTCAAAGTTTTGACAGTTGGAAAATTGCGAATTTTCGAAGAAAACAAAAGCGCAAAGACAGGAGATGAAAAATGAGTCTGGAGGTTACAGGTTCTATATCAGGGTCAGTTCTATGAAATCTGAACTCGTGGAGTAATACTTACCCAACCAAGACTTGTGTTTGGATGGTTTAGGAGTAAAAGATATGAAATCTGTTCAGAACCAGTGAAGCAGTGAGTCAGATTTATAGCTTAGAGCATCATTTACGTGGTATTAAACCATCAATGCAACTATAATGAGATAAAGCATCAAGACAGAAGGGAAGCTGGCAACCAGTGTTTAAGGTGGATCTCTAAATTGGTCTCAAAATGTCAATTTATCTATTTTTTTTTACCTCATTTCTGATCAGTGGATGAATAGAACACCCTCAGGCATGTGTGTGTATGTGTGTGTGAGAGAGTTTTCTTTCAGTTTTTCTCCATTTTCTTCCACTCTTCCACTTTCATCAGTACTAGGTTTGCAACATGTGAGAATTTTCAAAGCTGGAAACTTTCCATGGGAATTAATAGTAATGTATGGGAATAAATGGGAATAAATCCAAAATGTATAAATTGTTTTTATTGTAAATACTGTTTATATTACTATCTGTCCATTTTTGCTGCTGTGACATGGTGAATTTCCCCACTGTGGGACTAATAAAGGAAATCTTAATCTTAATTTGACTAAAAGAACCAGATTTAAAGGGGGCTAGTTCAACAATTTTGAACATTCGCCAATCATCATAATTCCCATAGCAATAGATGCTTTACTTTTATTTTTTTCCTTGATACCAGATGAGTTGTGACCTGCACATTCACCACACTATGAAATAATAACCAACATTCGTAAGCCAATGGGTGGAGTGATACCATACATGTTGCTCTACTAAAGGTGCATTTTTGAGATCACTGCAAAGCAGAAAGTGTGAAGTCTGGCTTTATATTCACCTTAAAAACAGTCCCATCTCCTAATGTTTCATTATTATCTCATAGCGTGGTGAATGTGCAGGTCACAACTCGTCAGCAACAGCGTTTGGGAGTTGCTGGATTGTGTATTTGCGGAGTTTGATGAAAGAAACCGAAAAATACCATTAGCATATAGTAGTAGCTGAGCAGCTCAGTGCTCTGCTCCGCTGGTCTGGAACCAGCTGGTATCGAGAAAAAAAAAGGTATAAAAACCTATTGCTTATGACTATGGGGATCATGATGATGGGTGAATTTTCAAAAATGTTGAACTATCCCTTTAAAACTGTTTGTTTTAGCCATGATTGTACTTCCAAAGTACACGACTATTGATTCGAATATCCCAAAGTTCCCCAGCTTAACTACCCATGGAAGGTTTCTGCCCCTTTGCAGCCCTCATCACTACTTTAAAACTGGTAGCTTATTGTTAGTCTGGTATTTACTTCACAGGGTTTGACTTGGGGGTTTTTAAAGGTGAACAGACCCTAAACCACTTCTTTAAAACAAAATGAATGGACGTCCTTAAATGTGGGGTCAGCCATTACTGTTACTGACTGGAGAGGAAGAAAAAAAAAAAGAAAGATGCCTGGTATTTAATTAAAGAGACTATATCAGCCCAATTAATCAGGAATGTTAATGGTTTTACAGTTGTAAGAAGCGTTTGATCTGTAAAACATTTTATGTTCAGCCACTTCACTTCAATACATTAACACAACCAAGCAAACATTTTTTAGGTCATGGAAAAGCCAGCATGGGACGTCATTGAAGTCATTTAATGTTACACCAGCTTTTCTTGAAGCTGTCACCTCCCACTGGTTTCTTTTTCCTTTTCTTTTTTTTTTTATTTCCCCATGTGTTGTTCTTTTGGTTTTTGACTTGTTCCCCTTTTGATTTCGTTCCATCTCATCAGTCCCCAGAAGTACATCCATTTGTCTAATGAGCCCACAGGACGACACAGAGGAGTTGATCTCTTAAGCAGGTTTGGGCGTTTGGGAGATTTTTGAGTTTCTTATCTATTAATGTGTATATGTGTGTGTGTGTGTGTGTGTGTGTGTGTGTAGATCTCTACGGAGGAGTCATCCTTCAGTCCTACTCGTCCAGCTCCTCAGAAGCCCCTTAAACCTGCTCTGAAGAGACCCTCAGTGGTGGAGCGACCCACTGAGCTCCCCACAAGTAAGACACACACTCACACACACACACACACACACTTTACAGACTTTCAAACACTCAAATGACACAATCTAAAAGAGAAAAAAGAGATATAATAGATCCAGAAATCCTGTTACTAATGGCCTTGGTTTAAACTTGTATAGCAGTAATAATGGTAAGCATGTCTCCCTTAGATGATGAATAACTATTCACTTCCAATTTAAATGTGCTTTTGTGTCCATTAATGTAAATACCATGCTGTTAATAATAACCATAGTGCACAATGAAGTACACTTTGTCCAAGGTTTGCTATTTCAATTTATTACAGCATGCGAGAAAAAGGCCAGAAATAGTTTTCCCATAAGGACATGTATTGAAAATTGAAAAAGGACTAAATGTCAAAGACATTCATGATGACATGTAGTTGTATCGTTATAAATATTTAATTTGCATCTTCCAAATTAGACTGAGACATTTTTGAATAGATTGCCATGAAATCTGTGGAAAAACTGGCCTTGGATATATTTATTTGACTTAATTCAACATGGATTTCAGATGAAGATTTCCAGAATGTTTTCACACATTTCACAAACTCACTATAATTGAAAAGTGAAGTGAACAGTAATTAACCAGTTCCTGGATTATATATAATCCTGTACATTTGTTTCATGGCATAAAAAATCCTCCTCTTTGTGGCTTTGAGATCCTTCACATCCACACTGAAATTGCATGTAGATGTATTTTTTGTCCTAAATATGTATATATTTATGTTTTTTTCTTTTGCTAGCAAAATGAATACTTTACTCCTATCCTGAGGACACAGCTGCCGCGATGCTTCTTTAGATGCAGATATGAATATGAATCAGGATTGGCCCCCGGGTTCTTCTATCTGAAAACAGAAGGGATTTAATTTACCAGTTGGAGATCAGGGAAATGTGATGTTCCAGTGATTTTCAGCGTCTCTTTTCTCTTTCTCAGGCCCTCACGATAATTCGGGGATCGCTTTGAAGAACCTGTTCTGTGCCAGTCCAGAAACAGAAGGCATGGAGGTGAGAGCTCCGTGTCCCTGAGTACACCCGACAACACACACACACACACACACACACACACTCTGGCTCACAGCCTGTCCCCTCACACATTCTGTACACCCACACAGTCCTATGCTATCTCTCACATACAGTCCTTCACGCTCTGTAGTACAGTACCGCCCACACAAACACACACACACACACACACAAACACACACACAGTATCTCAGTCGACCTCAATATGGAAGCTTTTTCACTTGTTTCAGCCTTGCAAGACTTCAAAGAAAACCCACTCCAGTCTTGCACCACCCTGCATATACGGCTTGTTTCATAGACATGAATTCAATTTATTCTTTTTTCCACACAGCTTTGCAGCAGTACGGGAAGTTTGATCACGTACACAAAGTTTCTATTTTATTCGTTTATCATTAGTTGTATAAGTCAAACTGGAGTATGCTGCTGTAGGTGTATTTGTACAACAAAAAAACAGAACTGTTCCCATTTGTATCAGAGTTAGCTCAGAGCTAATTTACATCTGCAGTCCCCTCACATTTGCACATGTGTTAGCTTGTTAGCTGCTGCTGCTAACGTTGTGTGCTTGTCTCTGGTCGCCACAAGAACAACAACAACGCCGAGATCCCCGTGTCTCCTGAGCACAGGAGGCCGTCCAAACGGGTCCGCATATCCGTCGTGGTAAGAGCCACCAATCGGGGTTACCCGAATGCCTGGAATCCGCCCGGCAACAGGTTCATCAGCCAATCAACCCAATTGTCACTCCTCCATTCCGTCCCTGGGCTAATCCCTGACCGCCGATGGACTTGGACCTGGGTTCAGGCTGAGCCGAACCCCCGTCTGTGCCATCGTGCCTCGATGTGTTAAACACCCTCTACCTTGTCCTGGCTGTAACCCAACTACTGACCTGTCACTCTGTAGCTGCTTCAGTGATCGTTTAGGCCTAGGATCCATTCAGCTTAACCTGATTTCATTGGTGCACTGGACAGCAGAGGTTACAGAGAACACTTGACCACTGGAATACCACTATCGCCATCAATCAGCAGCTCTCTGCATGGTTTCGACCTTTCATCCACATGTAACCACAGTTGTGGGCTCCTGAAACCAGAGTCCAGGGTAGGGTTGCAAAATCCCAATAATTTTCAAAGTTGGAAACTTTCCATGAGAATTAATGGGAATATATATATTTAATACCTATTTCATAGTATTTATGTCTTTAATTCAGAATTTTTGGGGCCTAAATCCAAAGTTGGTTATAGTGACCCTGAACTTTTTGTTTCAATATCCTTTTTTATTCTAAAATATTGAATTGATTTTTTTTCCAAGCATTGTTCACACTTAAATTTAGTTATGACTATTAGCATTTGTCAACTCTGCCACAAAACTCTAGAAAGCTGTTGCACGTATATCAAGATGTGGTTGAGATGTGGTCAAGTGGTCTGCAAGGTGGAGGCTGTTAAACCGAGCATGCTGTGTTGTCCATCATTACCTGTGTCACCCGAGGCGTCCAATCAGTGACCGCCTCCCAGGGTGGGCGTGGCCCAGATCCTGGAGTGATGCAGAGTCTCATCGTTTTGTTGTACTTAATGAAAGTGGTGAGTTAAATCTGAAAAGGAGGGGGGCGGAGCGGGTTCCTCTGCATGCAGAGATAAACATCAGGACGGGAGCATCATATCTCTTCATTAGCAGCAGGCAGGTATTTAAACAACAGCCTTTCAACAGCCACTTAGACGGAATGATGATGCATGAGGAGTCCTGTCAGATATCGGAAAATATCCCTCGATAAACTGGGATGGAGCCCGCTGGCAGAATACTGGCGGCCGTGTAAGATCCTGCAGCGATGCATGTCAATCAATGAAACAAGAAAAAAAAAATGATTCCATGGAACAAGATCATCCAGCGTTGCATGAAAAATGATCAGACAGCATCGATTTCTAGGAATCAAACACTCACTAAGCGTCACATGATCACACACAAATGAGTTCACACATTTAACGTCTGTCCGTCGGTGAGTTTTTGATGATTCATTGATAATCAAAGGAATCCAGAGATGTCCATGTCATGCAGAATCTACATCATAAGATTGTTTGTGTCTCATCACGTGTGATGTTGTTGTTCCATCTATTCATTAGGAGCCACCACCCTACCTAAAGAGTTTCTCTGCGGTGAGCATGTCGTCCACATTTCATTTCGTTTTGTTTGATGAATCAAAATCGCACAACAAGACCACTGTCTTCCTATAAGGCGGGGGGGTGTTAAACATGCAGCCAGGGGTCCAGAACCAGCCCACTAAAGGGCCTGATCCGGCCCAATGAACGTCTGACAAAAATATTTACAGTTTTGATCTGTGAGTTTGACACCCCTGGTTTCAGTTTTTTATCATCATTTTATCAACTTTAATTTCAGATCTTATTACTGCATATAAAAATCCATTAGGTCAAAAAAGACAATTTAGAGCTTCAATTTAAATCTTCTGACTCACACAGTAAATTATGTTGCCTATTTGCTTTGATCGTGGTTTGTTCTTTTTGGTCACTTCACAGTTTTAATTTGATGTGATTGTAGTAGAGTAGACAGATGCAAGACATACAGGACTGTGCATTAATGTGGTGGTTGAAACACTGATATTATCCTTAAATATGTAGGAACTAATATGAGAAATACTTTGTAGTCGATATATTAGTTCATATATAGAATTTCATATAGTTCTTTTGTGTTCATATGGAGTTAAATTTAGTTTTCACATGTAGTTGAAATGCAGTTCATATATGTTCATATGAGGTTAATGACAGTTTCCATATGTATTTAATACCATGAACTATATATGAATATTTCATTTTACCTTATTTCTTATCACTTAAATGCATATGAACACTTGAAAGCACCATATATTATTTCATGCTGAACTACAAAACAGTGTATATGTAGTTAATGACCTGTCAAATGGAGGGTTACTGAGTTATTTCTGGTATTTTCCTCCAGTCTCGCTTCTTTTTTCCAACACTTTTTGACTATCACTGGCTCATCTTTACCTCGGTTTGCGCTGCCTTGAGCAAATTTGTGTCTTTTCAAGTTTTGTCATTGACATCCACTTTAACAGGCGGCAAGATTGTACAATAAAAGACTAAAGATAACAAAAGGTTCTCAGCCGTTGGTATCAAAAAACAATCTCTACCAAAGCACCAAAGAGAGTCTGCATGCACAGATGTTTTCCCCAACATCATGTTAATCTAAGAATCCAAGAAGAAGAATCCAAGAAGCCACTAATCCTTCCTATGACTCAGTGTCCGTGTGTCTATTAGTGCTATTAATGATTTATACTGGAGGCACTTAAGGGGCTCCATTAGTTTCACATGTCGGTGACAATTATTGAAGTCTGTACACATTTTCAATCATTCACAAGCACAGAGCGGCGTCAGGTCGTTCTTCATCCATGGCTCTGAGGCCCGTGTGTGAACCCGCGGTGAACGTGTGATAAATGACACTGCAGAGCCTTAATCTTGTTGATAAGTCAAGGTTGCGTTCCCGACTTATACACTGTTCCCAGAAAATCCCAACCCCACACGTCTCAGAGGGCTTTCAGTCGCAGCGCTGCACCGTTTTCCCAAAATGACCGGTTTCATCTGCGAAATATCACAGGGGAGGAGGAAAAAAAGAAAGAGTCCTGCATCTTGGTGCATTAACGCAGTCCAAGCTGTGCTATTGCACAGCAGAAGTCAGCCTCGCCTGGAGGAATTCTACCAAAATACAAAATTAGAAACAAAGGAGGCGCGCTGGGAGTGTTCTTTCATTTGCTGGTGTAAAATGTTGAGCCCTCGGGTGCGTATTTCACACTGTGACACCACGGCGCTCGTGTTATGTGACAAAAGACCGCGGAGACTTTATTGCACCAGAGCAACTTTAGTTGGAGGTGAATGACGAAATCTCCCTCAATTGTCGTAATGAAAGAGATGAATCAAAACAAAATCTGCTGGTTTCTCACATTTGCAGCAGACTCATTAGTTTGTGTGTGTGTGTGTTTTTGAGGAAGTCCGGGAAAGAAGTTGAAAATCACGTTAATTGAAGCTTTTTCAAAATGTTCTTGTTGCTATACAGCATGAGTGTTAACAACTGGAGAGGTTATTTGATGTTTTAATCTGGTGCAAATCCACCATCATCTTTCATCACCTTGTTAATGGGAACATTGCATCAAATACAGAGGTCATCTTAATGAACCACAGCAATATGGCAGTAAATTATCTACACATTTTCATTTTAACGTGGATTCCTTGCAGGTGTTTTTAATGTAAGCTTTACAGACCAGTGTGCAGACCAGATTTAAAATCCAAGATGAACTAGCGCTTATTAGGTTTTTTTTATATATTTTATGGGTTGGAGAGATAACAAGGAAGTTTCCTGATTCAGTTGAGTTCAATTGAAGCTTCCTATGGTCAGTTGCCTGTCAGGTGTCTGCAGTTTATATTTTAATTGCATAAAAATTAGTTTGCGTTTTATGATTTCACACATATCACACAAGTGGTTTTTAACACTTTTTGATGGTTTTTAAACTAAATTCAAAATTCCACTGATTAACATTGATATTTTACTTTACTTTGGATTAGGAAACAGTAAATAGTTTGTACTGCACCATAAATGAAGTGCATCATAGTGTATCTGGCAAAGAAAACAAGCTATGCAGGTGCAAGATATCACCACCAGGTGGCCCCAAACGATAGCACCTGTTTGAAGTTTCCATTTACAGCAATGTTACCAAACAACAGAAAATTCACAGTCATCCAGAATCCAGGATTTCTTCTGGATCATTACCAAAATTTAATCATCTCTTCATGGCACCATTCCCAACATTCGCTGAAAATTTGATGAAAATCCGGCCAGTACTTTGAGCTTGTTTGCTAACAGACAGACAGGCAAGCGGAGGTAATTAGCAGACATCATCGAATTTCCAGCGGCCCTGTGCTGGTAGTAATTTAATAAAATACAAGGATTTGTCACTAAGTGTACCTTTGAGGAGCATATTGCACGGTCAGTGCTGAGCCAGATGGCACGTTATTAGCACGGTGAATATGTGGATGTGTTAAGTGGGTCTAGGAGCATGTTAGTCGCCACTGCCCCGCAGTAAGCTAATTAGTAATGAACCCCTGCAGCACTCGGCGGGTGTGCGTTTACAGTACAGAAAGGCCTGTGGGCTTGTTTTCCCCTGTCATCAGGACTTATTGTTAACGCTCAGCAGCGTGTGTGTGTGTGTGTGTGTGTGTGTGTGTGTGTGTGTGTGTGTGTGTGCACGTGGCCAAGGCTGATGCTGATGACAGCAACTGGCTTCGTCCTGAGCAAAGACACGGACAACCGAGTCTATCAAATGCAGCGTTTTTTTCACAAATCTCCAGAGTTCCGGCCCTGTGGTGGGTGAAGATGAAGTTATTCCATCAGCCCCCGCTCTGTGTTCCGGTTTCTGGATCCGGTTCAACTCCACGGCTCCGCTTCACGCCGCCTTCATCCATTTCTATGACTTCCCCAAACCCTCACACCTCCTCCCCTCCCCCCCTCAACCCTAATACATGAAATATTGATGCGGGGTAAATGACATCTGTAGACGTTTTCAGAGGAAATGCCGTCAGTCCTCACTGTTTTTTTTTTTTTTCTCATTATTTTCCCCTTTTCTTGTGTCTCCGTAATGCCTCCATGCTTTATTTATGATGGCTTGTGGGCTTTTTTTTTTTTTAGCACCTGGTTTCACCCTCTTTATTTCTCAGTTATTTTCTTTTTTCACCTTTCTTTCTTTCTTTGCATGCACACACTTACGTGGGAACACGCATGACGCAGGAGACGGATGACAAGTTTATTTTAAGTGTTGAAGATGAATGCGTGTCCTCTTTGCTCATCATCTTAACAATGGAGAGTGTGTATGTGTGTGTGTGTGTGTGTGTGTGTAATGAGCCTATTTCTCAGCTTCGCTACCTAAATTGAATTCTGAGTAGCTGTTTGACTGTTCACACTCGGCTGAATTAGTATCACACAGCTGAAAACAGAAAAACAAGGCCTGCGGACAAACAAGCAACAAGCCCAGAAACTGGGTTGAACCTTTTTTTTTTGGTTTTTAACCAATATTCATATTGGCAGTTGTCCATTTTTGTCAGAATTTGCCAAACAAAAAAAGATAAAAAGACAGAAAAGTAGATCTTTAGCGCCTGTTTACAACTTGTTGATCTTTGATCTCTCCAGCTGAAAGGAATCAGATTTGACATGTTTACCAGATTTGTGTTATTGTTATTATATATGAAAAATAACTTCAGAATTTCACAATTATAATTGATGCAGGGAGATAATGAGCTGAGCTGCTGTGGCATCTGGAGCCTCCGCCGTTGAGATAAATTACACACATCTCAGAGTTTTTGGCAGCAAGCTCCAGGCATTTTAGGGACATTTAATAATATGACTTAGTTGGGGAAAAACACAGTTTCTTTCTTTCCATTGTTAAAAACAAGCCTAAAATATAGCAAAATATCATCTGTAATGATACAGGAAATGATAAAAGTTGAACGTCAATGTTTATAATAGCCAGGGTCAGACCAGGCAGCAATTTGGGAAAGGAGATTAATTCCTTCCTGACAAAATTCTTGCTCAGCAAAACTAAAAAAAACTAATAAAAATATTTTATTAAACCAGTATGACTACCATATAATTTACAT
This sequence comes from Lepturacanthus savala, assembly GCA_030544235.1. Lineage (NCBI taxonomy): Eukaryota > Metazoa > Chordata > Actinopteri > Scombriformes > Trichiuridae > Lepturacanthus > Lepturacanthus savala. The sequence goes on from CM060468.1 coordinate 3,744,455, forward strand.
TTTTCAAAAGTCAGATTACAATACTGTAGTTAAACGTCCTGCAGCTGCTTCCCCAGAGTTTTCCTCTAATTTCAAGTCATACTTTTTATGTTTTCGCTGCACTGGAGCGATATTACCGATATCAATATTAGCAGAGAGGGTGTTCTTTAATGTCATTTGAGCATTGAACATTTTTTTTAAATTAATTAGTGTCCATGTTTAATTGGAACTGGTGGTTATTCATCAAAATATACACCTGCACCCAGAGTTTAAAGGATATCCAGTGGTTAATTGAAACTATTATAAACTATTTAAGCTATTATTTGGTCATTTACATGCATATTTTCACAAATATTGGTGCTGTGGTTCTGTTTAGGCACTAAAAGCTCTTGGTAAGGGAAAAGATCATGGTTTCGGTCAAAATTATCAATGCACCATGTGGCCAGTGGTATCAAACAGGCATCGCCTGCAATTTTTCCAACTCCAATCCACAAAACATAATTATTTTCATTAATTGTTAAATGTAGAGCGAAATATGGCCATGCTATGTGGAATAGTAGAGGGCCACAAGAGGATAAAATGGTTAAATCTTGTATTAAATACCATGTTCAGGTCTTAGAGGACAAGTAATAACTGGTTTTCAACATTGATTGTTAGAGTATCAGATTAAATCTGATTGAAACCTTTCAGACGGACACTTCTCATTCATGAAGGAGAAAGGAGATTATCCTAAATTTGTTTCTAGAACCTCAGTGAAAGAGGGGGACTTAGAAAGAAAGGGACAGTCATTAGGGTCAAGTGTTATTTCTTTGGGAGCAGGTTGAATATCAATTCATTGTCTATTAAAATCGCCTGTATCTGACAGCAGGAATATTCAGGGGACAGAACGGCGTTCATTCATTTCCTGAATAATTTCAGGCAGCACAGAAGAGGTCTGCAGCTCGAGTGAGGCGGGTGTTACATACTCGGTGTAATTTGGTTTTTTTATTTGTTTTTGAGGGTGAACTGATCGGATGTGTTCAGGGTCCAGATTAAGAATAGCAGCAGGAGAATTTAAATTATATATATATATATATATATATATTAAAAAAACAACTTTCAATTATTCTCATGTATTTATGGTGTCATTTGGGTACAGCACTTGCCATAATTTGACTATAATGGACACATTTTCAATTATAATTATGGCTTTTTAAAGTCCTGGTTGTATATAACTGCATTTAAAAGTTGTGTGAGTAGGACTCCTATTACTCAGTAAAACTGAGCTGGTTTGATTTGTGTTTAACATATTTTTGAGCATTTTAAAAGCAGAACTTAGGTTTAATGTTATTGAGACTATTTCTCATAGTTCCAATAATCATAAACAGACACTTGCCCGAAGTAGATCTGTCCATTCACATGTTAATAGTGTTAAAAATTGGAATAATATCCCTTTAAGGTACATTTAGAACTAATAGAAATGTGTGATTAATTGGCAGGTAGCTCAATATGAAGGCTAATTTAATGCATTAACAGTAAGTCTATAGCTTATTGATTTTGATCTCGAATCAATTGTCAAATTTTTCTAACCTGAAGCCCCTTACTCTCCTAGCAGGTTGTTTTCCTCGCCTAAAACTGTAATGATGCCACTGCTGAGATTAATTAACCATGAAGCTCACTAGCTACAGAAAATAACAAAACGCTTTGGACTAATGACACCAACTACTCACCATTGTCACCTGTCTCCAGTTCTGCTGCATTATTATGATTCACAGCATTGTAACACAATACGAATCAGCCATTAATGATGTTATTGTGTTAACGTCTCCACAATCTAATCAGATGCACAGATAAGGCATTAATAGAATTTGAAAGCAATAAGCAAAGCAAGCGTCGCTAGCGAGGAAATCAGCGGTTAATTGCCTGCACATGAGTGAGAAGTAATTATTGCTGCAATGTTTGCCTCTTGCATCATTTATTGTCTGGTGGAGACAACTCAGTTAGAGAAACAACAGACATCATTACAGTGAGCGTGAGATAAACTTTACAATGTCTGCGGTGATTACCTGTGCACGCGTGTGTGTGCGTTTGTGTGTGTTCGTATCTCTATCTCGGCGGGGACGTTGGCCCGAAAGATTTTCTTTGTAGTTGAAACTGTCTATCTCATTTAGAAAGGGTGGTCCCCACAATGCAGGTATTTGATGGATGACCCCACAGTGTAAGATAAACGAGTGTGTGTCTGTGCGTTCATATGTTTGTCTTGGTGCTGTGTGTGTATGTGATCCTGGCAGCAGTACAGTTCAAGCTAATAAGTTCAGGCCTTGTCGTTAAACAGGTTTATAGTGGGCTAATATTAACATATCATTTAAATGGTCCAGTAGTGGAATGTAGCTATGCAGGTGGTTGTGTTTTAATTTCCCAAAGGTCTCCATCTCTGATTTCTGCTACCGCCCCAATAGCATGGTGGGGAATGAAATTAAAATGAAAAAATAGGAAACTTTCTTTTGTTTTAACTTGTCATAATGAAGTAAATGGTGATTGCACAGTGTAACGGCCATAGAATAACGGCACCTAACGGCCTTTGCTTTCATTATACAGTCCTAACGGTCTCCAGGTGGAAGCTACCCGGAAAATAACCGCACCATTTATGGCACAAAATTAGATTAGACCATATTCACTAGATAAATCAATACTGATTTATCTAGTGTTTTCCTCTGATGTTACTTCCCCTCTCTACATTGACAATTACCCGTTTGTGGAGCAATAAGGTTATTCAAACAGAGATATTACAATGTAGAAACTGAAATCTTATCAGGTGAAAATATCTTGTTTTTTTGTAACAATTACTCCGAAATTGAATATACTGATAGATAATTTAGCTTATTTCGAGTTTGTTTCTTGATTTTGGTTAATTTAAACTAAAATGTTTGTCTTGTTACACAGATACACACAGAATATACAGTTTTAATTATACCCACCTTCTGTGAGCAATACTCTTTTTGATGATTTGGTTCCTCCTTCCCTCTTTGGGAATTGTATATGCACAGTCGAAACTAAAATCTCAATAAGTGAAAATATCTTGTTTTTGGTATAATTAGCCCAATATTGAGTAGTATGAGGAGTTATCTTATTCCACTGGCAGATAGTTTTGCTTACGTCATGCTTTTTCCTGATTTGGATCAGGTCTTTAAGGAAAAAAAAGACATTTTCATAAAAAGAAATAAGAAATAAGAAACTATCTACCAGTGAAATAAGATAATTTTTTACTTATGATTTAAATTTTTGTTGGCAAATAAATTATGAAACCAAAAAAAAACACTTGGCTAAATTCCACTAGTGGTAACTGGGAAGCCACACTTTTAAAACAGAAGCATATTTTTGATTATAAAATGAAAGTGCATGTGATCAGCAGCTCTTTCATCTACTGTAGTGGAGCCTGATGAAGGAAGCAGAAAAGCTGCAGTTCAATGGATGGAAGCAGCCGATTTATCCGAAGGTCCAGGAAAACCTCTTCATTACACACTTTTAGCTGACTACATAATCCTGCGGAGTGTGTGTATCATCCAGCTGTCTCTGGTGTTAGATTGTGAGTGTGTGTGTGTGTGTGTGTTCCCTGCTAACCTAAGTCTTGGATGACTGCCACTGATTGGGCAATCGGGTCGCTGGATGGGAGTAAAGTAAAGATGGATCGCTGCAAGAGGAGACAGGGAGAGGAGGGAGAGGAAGAGCAATGGACGATTCTAATCTTTGTCTGGTCACAGAAACGACTCAGCAGGCAGCACAGCTTCATTGTCGGCCTCACATGCACACACACACAAACACAAGAACACACACGCTCGCATTCAAATCTCATTTGAATATGCCGCACACTGTTCCGCTGATTCCAATGTCAGTCGCCACAGACTCATAAAGTTAAGTCTCCCTCTTCTCTCACACACACACACACACACACACAGACTTACACACACACACTCGCTCACTCTCTTCTTCTGCCTAACTCACGTATCCAGAAGCTGAGATTAGCACTTTTAATAGAGCAGCTAATCTTTCTAAGAGTACCTGATTTGCATGCACAATCCCACCTCGCTCCCTTCTTCTACAACACACACACACACACACACACACACACGAACAAGCGATCCGATCTCCACATCTTTTTTTTCTTTTTAGTTTACATATTACCTCTGGAACAACAGTGTTTGGGTGACATTCACCGTGCCCTTGTGTTGTTGTGTGACAAGCAGAATGATCAGTGAGACAGTGGAGATAAAGATAAATTGTGTGTGTGTGTGTGTGTGTGTGTGTGTGTGTGTGTGTGTGTGTGTGTGTGTGTGTGTGTGTGTGTGTGTGTGTGTGTGTGTGTGTGTGTGTGTGTGTGTGTGTGTGTGTGTGTGTGTGTGTGTGTGTGTGTGTGTGTGTGTGTGTTTGTCTCGTCTCATCAACTCCAGGCACGTCTGGCCTCTGTTTGCATAATGCTACAGTAGGGCACCTCTTTCTACCCCGTGGCAACAGTTGCTAGGGTTACCAGCAGGTCGGCCACCGCGGCGATAAGGATAAATGAGCTGAGGGCTCCCATCAGCCCCCGGGGTCACACTCACTTTACCTTCTTCTCTCTCTTAGAGACACACACACACACACACACACACACACACACACACACATTCTCCTGTGTCCAATCCTGCGAAAGTAAATATCTGTACTCAAGCACATGGCTAAACACTTTGACATCATATTTCACAGCCCATCACACACACACACACACACACACACACAGGAGCCTCTCAGACATTCCAGCCGTAGGTTTTCCATCAGTGTGTTCCTGTAAAGCAGCACGGGTTGCTAGTTTGATTCCGGCATCCTGTCAGATATGAGCCGCCAGCTCCTGAACGCAGCACGGATCCATCATCATAATGATCATCTGCTCTGACATGTCATACATCACATCCCCCGCACTCATTAAATGTACTGTAGTCACTCCTTCAGTCACTCCGTTCCTGTCCATCTGTCTATTGGCGGCGGCGCTGCGTCACACTCGTGATGCAGCGTGAGGGCGATCATGTTTTCAGCGTTGACTTCCGTGTAAAGGTGCCGGTGGAGAGGAAACGGCTGGAAAGCACGAAAAGAAATAGTCACTGAATGATGTAGCGTTTGTTTTCCATCCCATCATTGCTCGTGTGTTCATGTTGTACGTTTGTGTCCAGAATAATAGCGGTTGACTAAAGCCAATATCCTTATATCTTATATCCTAAAATTTTAATTTTAGGAAAAAAAGTAGAGAAGAGAGCAGAGAACTGTGTGTTTTCCTTTACAAACTCAAATATTTACTGTATGAAGTGAAAAATCTTCAGGTTTTAGCATTCCTGTGAATCATTTAGTTGTAAAAACATGGTTTCCGAGAACAGCTTCACTGGTATTTACATCAACCAATATGTTTTCAGTGAGATTAAGGTCCAGGAAATTGGGTTGGCCACTCCAGAACTTCAGATTTATTGGTCTTGAACGACACAAACATTTTAAAAAAAATTAAAGTTCTGAAGTAGCAAACCCAATAATCCCATTGTTAGTTCATTGATTCACAGGAATGCTAAATCCTGAAGATTTTTCACTTTATACTGTAAATATGAGGTTGTAAAGAAAAACTCACACTGCTAATGTTCATGTTTCTCCATTTTCTGTTAAGTAATTTAAAAAATAACACATTTTTCTTCACATTTTGATTTAGGGCATAAAACACGTGGTGTGGTGATTTAAATAAAATGGTAAAAATGGACTTTCAAATGTCATGAACACAAAATCTACATTTTTAGAGACCTGATGAATGCTTTTAAAATTGTATTTTAAAAAATGTTTGACTTTCTCATCTTGCCAATATAAGGATTTTGGCTTTACTCACATTTTTGAGCCCACTGCTGTTGAACACAACTCTACAACCCTGGATTGTAATGTTGCCATGTGATGTGGGATCTGTCGGATGTGGTGTGTGTGTGTGTGTGTGTGTGTGTTTCCGTACTGACGGCTTTGCTTCTTCTCTGCAGGACGATGGCGACGTGGAGGACGACATGACCATCAGAGAGGTGAGAGAGAGATCCCGAGCTGTTGGGCCTGTTCGGCCAATCAGAAATCAGCTCATACAGTTAAACCGTACTGTACCCCGGCTCCGCTTTTTTCAGACTTCTCAATATCTCCCAGACGGGCAGATTACCCCGGAGTCTTATATTTTTGGATATGACATCATTCATAATTCATCCATCAACAGCACCTCTCATTTCCTCTCTGTCAGCCGCACATTTCTCTCAATTTCTCCCCCTCCTCCTCCTCTCGGAATCACTCATCACTCACTTCTCAGCCGTCTGCCTTGTCACCGCGTCCTGCCACCTCTCCCTTCGCCGTTCGCCTTCCTCGCCGTCCACCGCTGTAGGTCTGCTGCTGATTTATAGAGTTGTCCGGGGCGGTGCGTCGGCCCATTGATTGTCTATCAGAGGGAGGTGATTTGTCAGGTGGTGCTGTGGTGTTGTTTGACGCGTTTTGTCTTCTGATTAGTGAGCGACAGCACACGTACTGTAAAGGCTCGGTCCATTAACGCCGTCTGTTAAACTCTCAGTCACTCATAAGGTCAAAAACATTTACGGTTAGGCCCTTTACTCCTGCTTTGTTCCTCATCTTTTCAGTAGTTTCGCGCTCATGTTCTTTAACTCTTGGTCATCCACTCCCTCCTCCTCAGCGTTCATTTTGTTGGTTATTTTTCAGTTTAGTTTTAGTTTTGATCTTGTGTGGAATATAAATTTAGTCAACTTGTATTTGTCTTAGATTAAGATTTAGTCCAAGGAAATCCAAAATGTTTTAATCAACTAAAATTGGAAATATTTTAGTCAGATTTTAGTCTAATTGTTTTTGTTTATTCGCATTTTAGTCAATGAAAAGTGTTGTCTTTTCAGCCGAGGTTAATTCCAAGAAAATTCAAGTATGTTAGTCTGCTTTTAATCAATAGTCTTTCTTTAGTCTTTGACAGCAGGTTGATTGTAATCAAAATTCATCTCGTCAGGTATCTGTAACAATAGGAATTATTTTGAGGAACCTTTGTTTAGTTCATTGTGACACATGGACATGTTTTTGAAGTGACAGCATCGGATTTACCAGACCGAGCCCAATGTTCCCTGCACGCTAAAAGTTTAATAAAGTGTGTAACCGAGCAGGTTAAAACAGTGGCAGAGTAGCTTCTTGTGATGAAGAACAGATGTTGCCGCATTTAGTGCCGACAGCACTGATGGATGATCCTCACGCATCCAGTGAAGGCACTTTATTGTAATTTTGAAACTCTGTGAGGAAAAAATACATTTTTATTGAGTTTTTATTTAAGAAAGTAGATTTTATCTGGTCTTTTTTTGTCAAGAAAAATCGTATGTTATTTTCATCACAGTCAGCTGTTAGGGGCGTTGATTTCGTCTCGTTTTGGTAATGGAAAAAAACTGATCACTGATGAATATGTTTGATCTAGTCTGATCTACTCCCGCGTGTGTTTTACAGATTGCAGAGTGGGAGGAGAACCAGCTTGATGAGCAGGTCAACTTCAACAACTGCAAGATCGACCCCGCCCCGTTCCAGCTGGTGGAGCGCACCTCGCTGCATAAGGTCAGATCCTAGATCCAGCTGCTGTTCTCGTTTCAGGGCACAATGATGTATCCTTGCCCAATAATTATGAAGGATGAGGGATGATATGAACAGGTGCATCACTGATTTAGTGATTTAAGTGATCACAATCATGAAGGGAGGATTTTTTTTGGAGATTCATCACTTCTCAGACACTAAATGACAGGATGGACTTTGTTAGGGAGCATCAACAAATGCATCGCTGACTTCTGGAAGAAACCAGGACTTTACCTGCAACCCAAATGAACCCATCAGGATTTTTTATAACTAAATACCTAAGATAAAACCATATTTTAAGACTCCGTTTGTATATATTCTGCCATGTATTATGTAAATAGTATCAACAATGCAATCACAACAAAAATAACCTAATTGCATTGTTTTTATTTTCTCTGCAGCCTTAATTTAAAAGAACAGGGTTGCAGCAGACCTGCACTTTTATGTAGAACATAAAAACTGAATGCTGCTTCTCTATAAAGTTTTATATTATCACACATCCGGGTAGATTGTAGAGTAAGCAAAGCAATGGAGAAAAAAAAGAATATTTTGTGAGAAATATTGCATTATGGCAGAAAAAAATTGGTCTAAGCCTAGATTCTATGATTCAAATCTTCAGCAAACATTATCCAAATGGGAAAGTGTTGTATTGCACTTGCAAAATTCTGAGAATTTTCATAGTTGGAAACTTTACATTGGAATAAATGGAAATAAATCAAAAATTTACAAAATTGCTAATGGTATTTTTTGGTTTCGCTCATCAAACTCAGCAAATAAATAATTCAGCAACTCCCAAACGCTGTGGTGGACAAGTTGTAACCTGCACATTAACCACAATATGAGATAATAACTGTAATATTATGACACATGCAGCAAATACTTGGGACTACTTTCTTCAGTAAGCCACTGGGCGGAGTGATACCATACCTGTAGCCAAGTGTAACCTTGAAAATAGTTCTGTCTCATAAATGTCCTTTATTATCTCATAGTATGGTGAAGTAATTTTAATATTATGGGTTAAATATATTTGATCTATAATGGTATTAATGTTTAACTTGCAAATATTCAATAAAGATGTATTCATACTGTAGGTAACTAGCTGGTAATTTCAGTGCTAAATGTTAAATATTTACAAAATTCCCAGCTTTTACCGGAACTTTTCCACCTCTTTGCAACCTTAATTGCACAGAAGACTTCAGTGCGAGACCTTGAAAATGAACCTGTTCCAACGCTGCAGATCCACCAGCGCTGCTCCTGTTGTGTACAGTGACATTGAAGGAGCATGCAAACACGCTGCAGCTCCAGCCAAGTCTCCCTGCTGTGTAAAGGAGAAAGTTAAGAAGGCAGCTTGAGCTTCTCAGAGCTCACGTTGATTTAGGTTTTTCTTTTTCTTTTTTTTGTGACTGCGGCACAGTCACACACCCTGGCAGAAGAGAGCCGCACACACGCAAAACACATTTTAGCATCGAAGCACTCACTTCCTACCACTCTTTGTGGTTTGCCAGCGGCTGTGGCAGTTCCTAATGTCCTCCATTCATAACGCTGCCTCTCTCCCTCGTGCTCTGGGCTCTGTGTGAATACTTTTTAAACATTTAAGAGAGGGATCCTGCACCGATCCATCTCTCCCTCCCCTCCCTCTGCTGCACGTCGTTAAAAAGCCAATACCACGCGCAATCTCCTGCAGCATATTAAACGCCGCCCGCCTGCCGGTGCTCGTGTGTGAGAGACTGGAGTTATTCTCTCTGCTCCCTGGATCAGGCTTCCATTTATCCCGTGCTGTTTACTGCTGTTGTCTGTGGGCCCTTTTGTTACAGACAAATCTGCTTTCGCTGAATATTTACATGACAATGTGTTTCTTCAGGGACCGATGGTCCAGGTTGTGGTGCAAGGCCACTGCCTGGTGTTAGTTCCTTTAGAGATAGCAGCTAACTAGACCCTGTATGTTTCCATCTGATGAAAAACAACCCTTGCAGCACAGAAATGACAGTGAAATGAGAGGCAGCGATTCACACCTCAACCTTTCTACTGTATTTATGATGTGGATACTGGCGATATATATATTGATGCTGTAACAGTAACATTTGTGTTTTATTAAAGATAAAAAATGCTTTATTTAGTGTTGGAGCTGAGATTTTCTCATGTGATTTATGAATAAAACTCAATGCTGCCCTCATGTCAGAGGGTTTTGGATTTTAACAGATTAGCATAGACATACAGTAGTAATTATAAATGTGATCATTATGATAGACAGATACTTTATTGATCCCAAAACAAAATGCAGATTATTATTATTATTATTATACAAGCAATAAAAAGAATAAAACCACCAACAGAAGGTGGGGATAGAAAATAAGGTACAAAATATATTAAATTAATATAAAAACAGGGCAATAATTATAGACTAGCACGAAAGAAAGAACAGTAAATTTACTGTTTTAACTTACTTTAGTAAGATTAAGCAGATGCTTTTATCCAAAGCGACATACAACAAAAATCTATTAAATCATTAACTATATCAGGACAAGAAAGAGGTTAAAAGCACAAAAGAAAAGATAAATAAGATGAAATAAAATGCACAAGAAAAATGGGTAAAAAGACAAAAGAAAAGGGCAGTGGAGTAAAAACATGTATTTGTATGTTTTTGTGTTGGTAAAACCTCCTTTATTTGGTGAACTGCCCCTTTAAAGATGGATACGGGACAGTTTTTTTTAAACAATGCATGACTGTGGTACAAGAAACGGATGAGAACACGATGGTAGGTTATCTGTAGCTCCGTGCGTTGGCAAGGCTTCTCCAAATTAAGACCGCGTTTCCCATAATCCCCGGTCCATGTCGTGCCAAAGGTTTCACTCTGATTAAAGAGGACAAACTGAGTGTACAAACAGAAGCTGATGGCTGTCAATGTAGCTCTTGTTTGTTTAAAGTCTCAAATGACTGAAGATCAATTGATTGTAACGCGCTGTTCGTGGCACCTTTTTAATCACTGACTGTAGTTTAAATGGATGTGAATGGGATGAATTGGACTATATTCTCCTGTGGGGAAACTCTTGGATAGATCACATAACCGCTGGCCCTGGCCGAAACTCACTTTTTTTTTTTTCCTTGGCACAGCTTCTGTTGTGCTTGGCACAGCGGGATCCATTTTGAAATCCCCAATGTCTATTCTGGCTACACACAGAGTCCCATTAATACTAAAAGGGTCTAATACAACCAAAAAAAAGTACAGATGGCATCAGTCCTGCAAACTTTCTGATCCATGGCTGAAGTTTTGGACCTCTCTCTCTTGTTGCTTTTAGCTGCATGCAGCACACGCCACTAAATGAAGCCTACATCAGCGAATATGTCACTAATGGACAGCAGTGTTAATATTGTCAGCTACTTTTCCATTTAGTTGTAGTCTTGGTCTTGTGACAAATGCCTTTTTAGTTTTAGATATATTTAATCAACTTTTAGTTGCATTTTAGTCTAGATTTAGTCAGTGGAAATCTAAGGTATTTTAATCAGGTTTTAGTTGAGTAAGGTCCAAAGTATTTTAGTTTTACTCGACTAAAGTGTTAATTTCATCACATTCTGTGGTCAAGGACACTGATTTCATCTCATCTTTTACATTTTCAATAGGTTAAAGGTCACATATTTCACAGTTTTCCTGAGTTTTATTTAAAGTTGTGATATCTCTAACGTGATGTATAGTTTTCCAAAACTAGAAAAAAATCATCTCAATATAGTTTCACATCTTTTCTCTCAAGCTTCTCTCTGAAGCTCTAGAAACAGTTTTGAGTCAATCTCATTAATATTAACTGTTTTAAATGTCTGTAAGTGGTGGAGTGGGTCATGACTGACAAAGAAGTCCTAACACCTTGTTTTAAAGTGTTCCTTTACTTGTGGATTGGATGTTTTTTTAAAATGGAACGGTATTTTAGACCATCTTATAATCAAAAAGCAATTTGAATCTTGAAGATGTGGGAGAAAAAAGAAAAAGCAGGAATCTCAAAATGAACACATGAATGACACTAATGGCCCATAATGACAACCTCAGTTCTCACAGAAGGTTTTAGCAGCGTTTTTTTGAGCTGCAGAAATAGGTCGCGCTCATTGCTGTGAATAAATGAATTCATCTATGACAAAACCACATAAACACAGCTGCAAAAAGATAAAACAGCTGGAAACTAATGTGTGTTTTATCAACTCTAACTGAAGCATAAAGACACTAGGCAGAACGCAAAGGTTACAGCTGCTAAACTGATGTGAATACTACCTTTTATACAGTTCTCTCAAGAGAAGGGACAGATGTTTTCACAGCTGTTCCAAGTAACAAAACTCACAATTGGCTTCAAACTAAATCTACTGGTGCATTCAAATATGTGAGCTGCAGTCTCTGTTTTATGTGGATTTGTCTTAAAACTAACAAAAAAATAAGAACAAACACATTTGGTTTTGTGGTTTGGATCAGAACTTGTAACTTTCTTGATGTAACGATAGAATCGGCTTCTTCTTATAAATGAGTCTTTGGCCGTTTTAGTCAAGAGACTCATCACACTCTTAATATGTTTAACCTGGGTTTGACCTGGTTCATTAGACAGCTGGGACAGGTTAATGTCTGATCATCACCGCCAGGCTCCAGGCTGCATGTCTGGAAGATAAAGCTGTGTTGTCTGTGATGGCCAGCAGGTGGCGCCTCCACTGGATCATATAGAAGTTCATGAGAAAATGATTTCACTTGATTTCCTCAGTAAACACTTACCTAACGTCTTCATGCTCTTCATGTCTTCTGCAGCGCAGAATTATAAGTTCCTCCGGTTTTTCGCAATATTGCGATGCCATGAATTCCCACATGATTAGCAATATATCGCACATTAATATGTTGCATAATTCTTGCAAAATGAACCAGGAATATCAGAATTATCTCATTCCATTGGCAGATAATGTATCTTCAAGTTTTTTTTCTTGATCTTAGTCAATTTAATCTTTTTTTTAATAAAATGTTAGTCTTGTTTTCTCAACAAAGTCGACACAAATCAGGAAAGAAACTTGACGATCTGACAGTGGAATTAGATAATTCTACTCAATATCTGACTAATTGTACCTTTTATTTCACCTTTTTGTTTAAAATCTTTGTCGCAATTAATTTCAAACTATCAACAGCAATTAGTCTGAACTGGAAAAGGTGTTTTGTTGCAGGTAAATTTGGTCAGTGATGCATTTGTTGATGCTCCCTAACAAAGTCATTTAGTGTCTGAGCAGTGATAAATCTCATTATCATCTTCATTTCAGTCAATTTAAACTTTTTTTTCTTAAAGAAAATGTTATATATAACATAATAAGCTAAATTATCTGTCAGTGGAATAAGATAACTTTACTCAATATCGGTCTTTAGCAAAAACATCTTCTCCTGTTAAGATTTCAGCTTTCGTGGTGTATTATGTGCCAGTTTCTAATCAGAAGGGGATTTGTCAATGAAACCATCTCTGTAATGTCAGTTTTTACTTTGCAATCAGGACACATTGAGTGAATCTGCTGTAAATCAGGTTGTTGCTGTTGGATATTGTGTTTATGTTCCCTAAACCAACCTCATTCTCCTGTTGAAAGTCAGACTTATTTCACTGTTATTTATAGATTGTTTCCAACCATTTTCTGCTCCTAGACCCACACCATCTTCTCCCTGCTGGGCCTGGACCACGCCTACGTCACCAGCATCGGCCGCCTCATCGGAGTGGTGTCCCTCAAGGAGGTGAGAGTCTATTACAGGTCGTTTTTCAGGACGTGTGATTTCATAACACAGTGTCCTTTACGCCTTTGGAAACTCAACTCACGACACGGTTTTTGGCTCTATTCAACGCGAAGCCACGTGCAAAACGTGGCGACGGCCGTCATTTACGCAGGTGGCACATTTACTGCTTTCAGAGCCGTAAAAATCATCATTGATATCGTCAGGGGCGCTGTCGCCGCGCTGCACACAAAATACATTTCAGTCGGCAGTAATGATTCCTCCTCCCTCCGGCTGTTATGTACTGTGCCAAACAAAAGGCTGCTTAATATTGCTGTCCTCTGTCTATTGTCTCTGTCTGTTCTCCGCCACCCTGCCTCGCTCCGTCTCTCCCGCCGCTGCCGCCACCAAACAACTGAAAACCCACTCGCTCTTTGTGAATCTGTTGAGAGGATTGTTGCTAAGTGCAGCGCCGCACTGCCTGTCTCTGACATTTAGGATTTTCTTTTTTTTTTTTGTTCTGTTGTTCCACCAGCAGACAAAAAAAATCCAACCCAGCCAGGGCAGATAAAGCCAGCGTGGCACAGCCTGTCTGTCACAACGTTAAACCTCAGCCTCTCTGCTCCGATCGGAGGAGGAGAAACGCCTTGATGTTCATGTGTGTGATTATGCTGCGTTACTGTCCATCCCACAGAATGTAGACGCTGTTCTAGACTGTCAGCTGCATGACAAACTCTTCAGAATACATAGTTCCTTCATACTAATTTGTTGAAACACTGCAGCAGTGAAACATTCACACAATAAATGTTTCACTTCCTTTTAGTTTTGGCTCATCAGACAGAAAATGGAGTTGAGTGAAGCTGCAGAAACGTCAGATAGCACATTCTCATTCATTAGTGAAAAATAAGGTTTTGAAAAACATTGTTGTCAAATGCACTTAGCAGCAGCAATATAGCAGCAGTAATTTAACATTTACGGAGGTGCCATAGTAACATGAAGTTAATAATGAAGCAAGTGGAGCATGAGAGTGGAGATAAAACCACAAAACAGACAGAATGAACCTTCTTCAGCATCAAGAGGTTCGGAGACTTAGCGGAAACACTTTCAACAGTGGAATCAGCAGCTTTTTGAAAACCTGCTGTAACTATCAGCAATAATGACAAAGATAAGCTATATTTAGATCAACAAATCCATATTTCTAGTTATATTGGTGAGAATAACTTAAAAGTAATGCAATAGTAGTGTAATACTTTACATTTTACATGTTGTAATGTAATAAATTACTTAGAAATGCTCAGACCTACATCAGGTAGTTTTACTTAGTTTTCTTTAAACTACCTAATATTTTTGACATGGCATTTTGTTAGTAATTGTTAGTAATTAGGGGTCAAATAGAAACCATTGCCTTATATTTAGTTGTTGTATACTGTAGGTAAGGTTCTGGTGTAAGTAACTGTAGTTTAACTATTTACTATTTAAAGTCCCATATTTGATAGAACCAAAAATCATCTCAAAATAGTTTTACATCTCCTCTCTCAAGCTTCTCTCTGGAGCTCTAGGAATATTAATATTAGACACTCATTAATATTAATGTTCCTGTCCTCTGATTGGCTGCAATGGCCGTGACACAGCTCATTTTAAGACACACTGGTTTCTGAACACTGGCTGTGTGAGTTTCTCAGAGGATCAAGCATTTTGAAACCAGTGTTTATAGAACATCTAGACCTTCTTATATAATCAAAAAGTGATTTTAAATCTATAGGACTTTTAACTCATTATAAGTCATGTGGTTTACCATTATAAATCCAAATTAGCATTCCATTAATGTTTAATGGCAGCAAATAGAGACCATTTTCAGTTGGGAGACTGACTATTACTCTTATAAAGTTTTAAAATTGTACCCAAAGACATGGTTCTGTCTAGGAGTATTATTAGGAAACTGTTCGGAAATAAAATACCTTGACACATTAAGAACTCTCACAAAACGTCTTTAAATTATCATAACATAACATCATTTTCTCATTTTTTCAAATTCTTAGTGTGATATGGATCCTATGTTAATGGTAGCAACAACTGGCAGCAAGATTTTTAAATCATTCAGAATTTATCACCATATATATATATATATATATATATATATATATATTCAGAATTATGCTAGTGTCATATTGTTAAACCCAAAGTTCTCACTTTAGTGGCGACGCCACATTGATTTTCTACTGTGGTTTCATGAACACCTGCAGAAACAGGTCTGACCCAAGGTTATAATAGTTTTGCATCTTTTATTGTTGTTTTTTTATTATTAATTTGTTTTATAATGTGTATTTGCTAGTTTTAGTTTGCAATAGTTTTAGACTTTTAGACTTTTTTGAGTTTTTTGTGAAATATCAGAATGTATGAGAGCCCATATTTGGTTAAAAGTCAGAAAAAGTATTGCGTAATAAAAACTCAATAAACGTCATACTAGTTTATAATATATTCACTTAGGACAGATGAACAACTGTCCAAAAAAGACACTTAATCATACAGTTGACTCTAGAGTCCATCTTTAATAATTCCCCTTCTTTAAAATATATTTATTTATTTGTAAAACCTTGTATTTCTTATTTCAGTTATTAAAAATGTATGTTTTTTTAGTTTTTAAAACTTATACTGACCTTGGTCCAACTGTGTTTGGACATTTTTAAATGTCTTTCTTCTTTCTGCTGTGTTTAGTTCAGCATTTTCAATTTATAATTCTTTTGTTTTTCCAAGTGGATCTGGTAGTTTTTGTTTGTTTTGCATTAGTTTTAGACTTAGTTTGAGGGTTTGTGTAACATGAGTGAATGTATCAGGGTCAATAGTTGGAAAATAAAAAATAAAAGTAATAAAACCCAACAAAACATCATACTATTTTATAATATAGGACAGATGAAGACCCATCTATAGAATGAATCAAACCATTGACTCTATAGTCCATCTATAATAATCTGTAAAAGATGTTTTTTTTAAAAACCTTATTTTTATATTTTATTTCAATTATTGAACCATACTGACCCTGGTCCGACCCTGACCCTGTTTCCTGCTCCGTGTTTGGATATTTTTGAATCTTCTTTCCTTTCTGCTGTGTTTAGTTGAGCAGAGCGAGCAGCAGAGGTTAATAGATGTTCGGACTTTGTTTTTGAGCGTTTCAGCAGGAGTCAGCGTGACTCTGACCTTTCTCTGCAGCTCACGCTGACCTCTGATCACCATCTCCCCCTACATTACAACCAGGGCCGCTCCTGCTCATATCAGGGCCCTAAGCAGGCCCCCCCCCCAAACACCACCACCACAAGAAATCATCATACAAGCAGATTATTAAGATTTATTTAAGTCTACATGGTAAATTAAGTTATAGTAACCTCACAGAGATTAAAAAGCAATTACAACTACAACTAATAATACACTTGTTATGAATTAAATTCACTTGTACCTATAATACCCTATTGATGTTATAGAATAAATCTGAGCCAATATATGACATAAACTGGTTAATTAACTACTCTTATCTCTTTTTTTGTTGTCTGAGGAAATGCAGGCAGGTTTGGAGTTAATTAGATGTTGATTAGATGCTAATCAGTCCACATCCAGATAGATTTATTCTTTCTTGTGTCTCCTAATTAGCAGCCAGTAGCTGCTGTTTGTGCCACAAAGTTTTTCTCTTTTATTTCAACTTACTTACTCGCTCCCGACTCATATTGTTGCTCGGACGCCATCTCTTCATCCTCATCCAACAACCTGTAGGTGCATCTGATGTCAATCATTGTGACAATGTCAGATTAAACGTCTTTCTATCTCGGGCTGACTTGGCACCTGCATCGTTTGCGTATTATCAGAAAATGCGACGTATAAAATACAAAAAGCAGCTTCTGTTTGACCGCCTGGTGTCGACCTCCTTCTCTAACCCTCTGCTCCTTCTCCATCCAGCTCCGGAAGGCCATCGAGGGCTCCGTGACGGTGAAAGGCGTGAAGGTGCGTCCTCCTCTCGCCAGCTTCCGGGACAGCGGCACCAGCAGCAGCGAGAACGAGGCCACGGAGCTCCACAAGCTGTGGGACCGCCACAAGAGCATGTCGCTGCCCCGCGAACACACGCCCTCCGAGTCCGACGAGAAGTCCCAATGAGGGGGGAGTAGAGGAGGAGGAGGAAGAAGAGGAGGAGGTGAAGGAGGCATTGAGGTGTTTAATCCCCCCCCCAAAGCCACAAACATGCAAAAAATCCTCAGGGCTTAGGATCGATATTTAATTCTGGAAAGAGATCCACCCCGACGCCAGCCTCCTCCTCCTCCTTCATCACTCCTTCACTTCATGGACCACCCTGTGCTTTTTTTTTTTCTTTTTTTTTTCTGGAGGAGCCTCGCACTGACAAAGCCAGACACTCCACGGGGGAGTGGAACACAACTTCAACCGGTGCCCTGCTCTCCATTTACCCTCGGGAAACCCACAGCAGAGAGAATGTGGATTTTGGGGATTGGGGTCTGAGTTTAATCAAGGGGACTGGGTTTGAAATCTTTAAAATAAAAAGGGATTTATTTTCGAAGACTTTGTGCGTCTTCAGAGTCCAAGCGTGAACTGACAGGACCTACGAAATTTCTCTTTTGAACGAGTCTTCCACTTGAGTAGAAGAATTCAGCAGTGACGACGATGAGGAGGAATAACGTATGCTGCGAGTGTGAGTGTGTGAAACGAGAGAGTGTATGATGAGCGCGCGTGTGTTTGGAAGAGGAAGGAGGTAGCAAACGACCATTTTCTTTTTTATTTGAATCGCCTTTTTTGAACACATTCCAGTCTTTGATTTCCTGCTTGAACATTTTTTTTTTTTTATAATTTTAGACTGATCAGGTTATCTGGGTTTAAACTGGAATTCGCTTCGCCGACATTTCCTTCCATTTTTTTCCCCCTCTTCTCTTTTTCTCGTCTCATCACTGCGGGTCTTAATGGTCAGGCGGAGAGCACAGACTATGCAAGCGGAAGCACCTGTAGCCCCTTTTCATATCATACACTCCTTTCATATGGTAGCTACAGCCTTACATAGACACACACACACACACAGGCGAGTTTCTCTTCTTATCTAAATATAGCCCTTAATAACCGTTCCAGAGAAGGTTGAGCGGATGGAAGGGGCAGGAAGCGAGGGACGGGGGGAGCAAATGGATGGCTGAAAGAATGAAGACATCATTACCTAACCAGCTGCTCTGGGCCCTCTCATCAATCTGGCTCCCATCGCCATGTTAGCTAACCTCCATTACTAACACACACACACCAGCAGCAGCAGCAGCTCTATGATGTACAACAAGTGTAAAAACCCAATAGGTAATAGACCAAGATGGAGTTTAACTATTTAAAGTCACATATTTGAAACTGTGATATCCCTAATGAGATATATTAGTGGTTTTATGAACCAACAATCATCTCAAAAATAATATGCTAATGCTAAAATGCTAAAATAAAATATTCTTCAATGCCCAGAATGTGTTTAGATCTTTTATGCAGAGCTAACTGGAATATTTGTTAACACTTTATTACAATTTGTTACTAATTATGGGTCAAATAGAAACCATTGTCTCAAGATTCTGGTGTTAAAATCCATAAGTAACCAATCGATAACCGTCCAAGATGGAGTTTAACGGTTTAAAATCCAATATTTGGAGCTGTGATATCCTTAAGGAGATATATTTGTGGTTTTAAGAACCAAAAATCATTTCAAAAAATAGTTTTACATCTCCTCTCTCAAGCTTCTCTCTGGAGCTCCAGAAATATGAATATTATACACTCATTAATATTAATGAGCCTCTCCTCTGATTGGCTAAAAATGGGCATGACACGGCTCATTTGAAGCATTTCTCAGTGGACTGAGCTTTTTGAAACATAGGACATAGAACTTTATAGATCTAAACCTTCTTATATAATCAAAAAGTGATTTTTAAATCTCACTTTCTATGATATGGGACTTTGAACTGGTCGAAACTCATCTGGTTTACCGTTATAAATCCAAATCGGCTCTAAATATTATCTCCTGCTGCTACCCAGCGTGGTTTTTAAACTTGAAGCGGAGTCATTAATGTTTTAATGGCGGCGTGGTGTCTGAGTCAGCGATCGCTGCATATTTAATAATCCGTGTGGTGCTATAACTCTTTGAGGCTCTCAGCTCATCGACAGAAAAACATTGATTTGTTTTCCCACTCCTCCCTCCTTCCGTTTCTCTTCAGCTTCCTTTTTTTTTTTTACACTTGTGTGGGCTACTGACCTGAAATTCATCCTTTAAAACACACACACTCCTTTTTGTTGTTGTTATTTGTCCCACAAGGCAATGATGTCCACTATCACCCACATAATTCCTGCACTGTTTGGAAGCCTTAAACATGCGCTCATGCACAACGTCATCTGCATTTTGGCATTTGATGATGCATGATTTTATTTTTTGGCACCATTTTGTCTTGATTGTTGCCACTAATAGTAAAAAGCATGGCTTTGCATGAAAGAGCATGTGGGAATTTGGGGTTTTTTTTGTATTTTTATTTTTATTTACGATCAAAATGTACCAAAAAAACAAAAAGCTTGACAAACCTGACTATGAGACGAGTGAATGACGTCGTGTTTTAATATCACTAGTTTGCCATCTTGTGCCTGTATGTATATTTCCACTTTGATTGGCATCTTCAATTCATCCGATGAGCTTTATTCATGACCTGATTTTTTTTTTTTTAACTGGGTAAACTGGGTTTTTTGGGTTTAGCGAAGTTATACTCACAGATTAATATATTTAACATCACGGCTGTAATATAAAATCATAATTTAATCTTAACCAATCCTTAAATGTTGACTATTCTCTTTTTATAAGAGATTTATGTGATATTTTGTCCTTTTTTTTGTTGTTTCTCATTATTGATGATTGATGTTTGATTTTTTTGTGCTGCCTTTTTATGTTTTTTTAATGTTTTGACATGCAGTCTGAAACATTTCAACTGTTGATACTCAGACGATTGTACAGTACGGATAACACTAACGGGGTGAAGGCCATAATAGGGGGAAAATAATGTATTTGTGAAAGGAAGGGAAGTTTCTGTTGGTGCCATGATGCTCATTTCTCCAAGTGCCTGTATCCACGACTCCTCTCTGTCAGCTGGAATAAGCAACGGACATCCGAGTGGACTGGATGTGGTTTTTCTAGTCATGAAGACGAGGCACTTTTCACACAAATATATGTAAGTGAGGTGGATGATGTGTCAGCGCGGTGTGCAATTATCACCATGGCAACCTGTCATCACCATCGCCACCACCCCCCCCCTACAATCTGCTCAAACCCCCGGGGACTGACCGAGATCCACTCGTGATTTGGTTTTCTTCATCGGTTTGTCCTTTTCATCGATTTTCATTATCCCGCCTTCTTCCCCCCAAACACACATTTCAGAGTCCTCATCTCATTTTCTAGAAAGATTTGACAGATATAGACGCATATTTATTAGTCCAGATTAATCAAAGTAGAAGTTGTCTCGTTTTTTTTTTTTTGTTTCGTTTTTCTTTCCATTTTATGGATGAGCTCCTTGTAGGTAATCGATTTGTGCAATAACAGTTGTTCATCTCACTTTGTAACGCAGTTTTAATTGATGACATGAATGCAAGATAACCTTATTTTTGTAAAGAAAAACCTGAAAAGTGTAAAAAGATGTATGTATATTGAGGAGAACCGACGCTTTTCTTTTGTGTGATAAAGTGATGTTTGATTAAAAGGGGGGGGAGGTTTTCCCTGAAGCCGCAATAATAAAAAACATTAGTTTAAGACACTGTTTGCACCATTAAGGTGTTTGAATTTTGCCCCAAAAAGAAAAGCTTGGCTTTAGGAAACCTTCCCCATCTGGTCTTAAAAGGCTCTCTGGTGAATCCTGCTGCATGGACCCCTCCTCCCTCCTGTTTTATCCTGCTCCCCTCGGTCTTCTCCTTCAGTCCGAGGGGTTTTGATAAGACCACATCCTCACGTCAGTTACTGAGGGTCATCTCCTTAGGGCTCTTAAGGACTGTACATTGTACATACTGTTGTTGGGCTTCCACTATGACGAACCCCAAAGGCCAAACAGACAGAGATGAACAAAAATCCAGAGCTATTTTTCACACGGAAAAATAAAAAAATAAATTGTTTTGTATATCAGGGATGAATAAATGAGATTTTAACAAACAAAGCGTTTTGTTGAAGATGACTTTATTGCCTCTGGATCATTGTGTGATTTCTGTTGTTCTGCAGCTGTGTTTTCTCTGCTGTTCGTCCTCTTCTGTCCCCTCAGCAACAGCTGGAAAACACCTGGAGTGTTGTTTGTCTCCCGCTGATATTTCCAGTGGGAAAGCACACAAAATCTTTTCAAATCTTACAGTCAAAAGCTACTTAGAAATGTCCTTATTTTTCAATGAAGATAACTTTAAACTAACCATAAATACACACTATACATTACTAATGTGATAAATGACTATACTAGCTGCAAATGTCTGGTGGTTTTTGGTGCATCAATATCTACATAGTATAGAGGCCCATTTCCAGCAACTATCAGTCCAGTGTTCTAATGAACAATGTGTTTGATCATTGCATCAGAAGGTTAATGGATGATTAGAAAACCCTTGATGCTAACATGTTAGCACAGCTGAAAACAGTTTAGCTGCTTAGAGAAGCTAGACTGACCTTCCTTTGACAGAAGCAAAGTTTGAAGGAAATGTTTCTTCCTGATTTGGGTCATTTTGGACTTGTTCTGAGAAAACAAGATGAATATCATCTGAAATAAGCTAAATTATCTGCCAGTGGAATAAGATAATTCTGCTCAATCCAAAAAACAAGTTATTTTCCACTGATAGGAATTCAGTTTTTGCAGTGTACAGCTTTTCTACCTGGTGAGCTCTGATCTCTGGACCAATGGACCAGCAGCTCATTGAGCTTCCTCCCCAACCACATTGTCCATATGGGGTCCATAAGGGATCACATTGTCCATATGGGGTCCATAAGGGATAAGTCCGGACTGCACACATGGGTCCAAAGTGGGTTTGTCCACAGTTTCCATGATGGCCCCATAAACACAGGTGGTGCCACCATGATAAACTTAACCCTTATGGGCCCTTCATGGACATGGTGGCTGGGTTCTGGTGCCTTAATGTTCCCAATGTGAACACGCACACACTCCTGCATTCTGCTGTTTTGCTGTCTGTGAAGGAGTGACGAGCATCTGGACCGTAATGGGTGGAGAGCGCAATGGTTAAAAGCTTAATTAGCTAAATGAGTTAATTAGTTAAGTGGGCTGTAGCTCTTTGAGTCCCAGGTGACAGGAAGTGGCCTTCGTATGTGATGCAGACTTCGCTTTTAAGCCTCTCTTATGTTTCCTATGTCACACATAACATGTAATCCACTCTAATCTGACCTCGATAGGCTGCCGCACACCGGGTTGTCGACACGTTTTTCGTGCCCGTCCGTGCGTAACGAGACATGAAGGTCAAGGAGGAGTCGAGACGGAGGGAGGAAACGCTGCTGCAGTATCGGGATGAATGAGGCGACCAGCACTCGAGCAGCGGCGCCATCTGTCCACGCTGACGCAGCCCCTTGTTCTGATGAATATTAAATAAAGGTGTCACTGGAAAAAAAAAAAAAAAAAGGTAGTGTCCCAGTAACTGCTGGAGTGTAGGAAGTGGTTGTCGCGGTTTGCGACTGATTGATGTAATTGCTGGTAAGAGGAGCAGACAGGCCTCTGGAGGCAAGCCGCTCTCCCTCTTCTCATGTGTCTGTCTTCAGCGAGAATAGAAAAATGTCTAAAAACGCATCAAATTACAGCAGCTTTGTACGTTTGCTGCCTGTCAGCCTGCAGTCTCCCAGTGGATCTAACGGGTTAAACCTATGGAGGGTCATCCAGTTATTGGGATAGTACCAAATCCAGGAGAAATTAAGATAGTTAACATTCTATATCCAATAGGAGTTCAGGCAAATGGTTTCAGGGATAAAACTGAATTAGTATTGAAAAAAAATATATTTAAGCATACAAGTATATATATATATATATATATATATATATATATATATATATATATATATATATATATATATATATATATATATATATATATATATATATATATATATATATATATATATATATATATATATATAGTAATGTGTTCATTTTACCTTTATTATTTTTAGTTTAATCCAGAGGTCACTACAGTGTACAGCTGTTTAAAAGTTTAATTTCAGCTTCTACCTTCTACAAAAATACAGCACAGTTTTTTTTCTTCAAACCTTGTTTTACATCCTTAAGGATGAATAAAAACATAGTTTTTACATAGCTTAGTAAAAAAATGAACATTAAGCTGCACTAATCAATATTTTTATAGTAACAAAAGATCAAATTACTTTGTGTAATATGATGTGTCAGCCAGCGACTCCACTCTCATCAACCTTTCTTGTCATGTTTTCTGGAGAACATTATTGGAAAGTGAAGTAGATAAAGAATTTATTTATTAAGCATTTGCAACAGGGTGACTTGGTGGTGCAGGGGTTAGTGCTGTTGCCTCACAGCAAGAAGGTTGCAGGTTCAAGACCTCCTTGCTGCTGGGACCTTTCTGTTACTACAAAGATCTTTTGATTTAGAACTTTAATGTGGACAAAAGCTTTTTGCAGGATGCATAGTGTTGTGTATGGTTATGTACAGTTAATAATTGTAATATGGTGATGTTGAAGCAAAGTGAACTTTGTTTTAGTTCAATTCATACATTTAGGTTACTTGTAAGGCTGCATTTACACAAAATCCTGCAGGGCGGGTGTGGAATTTTAGAACATAACTGCTGTGAAACAATCAGAAAATAATGTTTTGTCACTGTTGAAACGTTCCATCTGTTCCATGTTGATACAGCCTTGAGTCACAGTGATGAACCTTAAAGACTTAGGGAATGATGGGCCCTGCAGATTCAGTGATTTAAAGTATTTGTGTATAGATGCAGGTATGGGAGATGAGTGGTGACAGGCATGAGATTTCATTTAGTCTCTGTTTAAAGCCCTGCATCACTCCAATTATCTTGATTATTATCAATGGCTGGGAGCAAGTGCTCAGCAGACTAGAGACTACCAGAGCTGATGCTGCTAATTTCCACCAATTTATTCATGAAGAGAAACACATTGGTCGCTCAAACCTATTCGCCAATGGGTCATAGAAATGCAATACACTTGCCAAATGGACAGCAGTCATAAATACCCACTGTCAGAGTAGAAAATAAGAGACTGAAGAAAGATGATACAGCAAAGCCTTCGAGACAAATTTGAGACCATTAAATGAAGTAAAGTTAGACTGTACAGGGAGAATTATACACAGCTTTTGTTCTATGTGACACCTGAATGCCTCACCTGCAGGAACTGCTGCCAAATGAGTGCATGAGTGTGTTTTTAGCACTGTGAAAATGTAATTCTACTTTTTAAGAGACCATAAAAATGCATTTTACCAACTATCATGCTCAATTATTACCTTTAAGTTCAATATGATATAAATCATCTAACTAGTTTTCTTATAGAGTGATTTAGATTTGTCATCATATCATTTCATCATTTTTATCACTCAAATCATTTATGTCATATATTTATGGTGAAAATGCTGCATATATATGAAATATGTGTGTTTGCTTAGTTTCCCACTTGTAAACTGCCATAAGCCGTCTGATCAGTGATGAAATCGAAAGAAAAAATGCTCAATAAAACATAAATGTAATTAGATTTTATTTAAATTGTATAAAAGAAAAGTATGAAATCATCAAATTTACAACATAAAATATGTAACCTAAAAACTCAACTTGATCAATTATACTGTGAATATAAAATACAGTAATAAAATGTAATATAGTAATAAATGTTGATTCATGATTTAACATGCATTTACTGTGTTTTCATTGCAGTATCTTATAGGAAAAGATTCATGTTGCTGATTACTCGGAAAAAGTAGCTAATTCTATTTCCTTTTCTATCTGCAATATACCATGACATTAAACTTAAAGGCTAATTCCTCCTCATAATGATCTGCCCCTGCACCAACATTCTGCAGCACAAACACAAAGAGTGAATTTGTACGAAAAAAACGTTGGTAGTTAATCACTTGATTTGATAAACAGACTCATTTGCTTTGGATCAAATTTTAAATACATTTTTACACAAAACAAGAAGTGTGAGTTTTATATAAATACACATCCTGAACAAGAGAAGCTTCTTGGAAGAGAACTGAGGCCAGAGGTCAAAGGTGAGCCTCGCTGCAGTAGGTGGGGAGCCCCTGGAGCTCCAGCCCTCCTAGTGGGGACATTCTGCGGACACTGACCAACAGGAGGCCATCAGGACTAAAGGTCCCACACACTGAAAGGGGGTCCATGTCCTCCGGGAACAAGGACTTATGGGTAAACGTGTCACTGACACTTCCATCGTCCATCACCTGGAGGATAGAGATAGAGTTAAGAGACATACTATAGTATGACTTTTTTTGGACGACATACTATAGTATGGCTTTTTTTGGACGACATACTATAGTATGGCTTTTTTTGGACGACATACTATAGTATGACCTTTTTTGGACGACATGCTATAGTATGACTTTTTTTGGACGACATACTATAGTATGACTTTTTTTGGACGACATACTATAGTATGACTTTTTTTGGACGACATACTATAGTATGACTTTTTTTGGACGACACTATAGTATGACCTTTTTTGGACGAAATACTATAGTATGACCTTTTTTGGACAAAATACTACAGTATGACTTTTTTAGACGACATACTATAGTATGACCTTTTTTGGACGACATACTATAGTATGACCTTTTTTGGACGACATACTATAGTATGACCTTTTTTGGACGACATAGTATAGTATGACTTTTTTTGGACGACATACTATAGTATGACCTTTTTTGGACGACATACTATAGTATGACTTTTTTTGGACGACATACTATAGTATGACTTTTTTTGACGACATGCTAGAATATGACTTTTTTTGGACGACATGCTATAGTATGACCTTTTTTAGACGACATACTATAGTATGATCTTTTTTTGACGACATGCTAGAGTATGACTTTTTTTGGACGACATGCTATAGTATGACCTTTTTTGGACGACATGCTATAGTATGACCTTTTTTAGACGACATACTATAGTATGACCTTTTTTGGACGAAATACTACAGTATGACTTTTTTTGGACGACATACTATAGTATGACTTTTTTTGGACGACATACTATAGTATGACCTTTTTTGGACGACATACTATAGTATGACTTTTTTTGGACGACATACTATAGTATGACTTTTTTTGGACGACATACTATAGTATGACCTTTTTTGGACGACATACTATAGTATGACTTTTTTTGGACGACATACTATAGTATGACCTTTTTTGGACGACATACTATAGTATGACTTTTTTTGGACGACATACTATAGTATGACCTTTTTTGGACGACATACTATAGTATGACTTTTTTTGGACGACATACTATAGTATGACCTTTTTTGGACGACATACTATAGTATGACTTTTTTTGGACGACATACTATAGTATGACCTTTTTTGGACGACATACTATAGTATGACTTTTTTTGGACGACATACTATAGTATGACTTTTTTTGGACGACATACTATAGTATGACTTTTTTTGGACGACATACTATAGTATGACCTTTTTTGGACGACATACTATAGTATGACCTTTTTTGGACGACATACTATAGTATGACTTTTTTTGGACGACATACTATAGTATGACCTTTTTTGGACGACATACTATAGTATGACTTTTTTTGGACGACATACTATAGTATGACTTTTTTTGGACGACATGCTATAGTATGACCTTTTTTGGACGACATGCTATAGTATGACCTTTTTTGGACGACATGCTATAGTATGACCTTTTTTAGACTACATACTATAGTATGACCTTTTTTTGACGACATGCTAGAGTATGACTTTTTTTGGACGACATACTATAGTATGACCTTTTTTGGACGACATGCTATAGTATGACCTTTTTTAGACGACATACTACAGTATGACCTTTTTTGGACGAAATACTACAGTATGACTTTTTTTGGATGACATACTATAGTATGACCTTTTTTGGACGAAATACTACAGTATGACTTTTTTTGGACGACATACTATAGTATGACTTTTTTTGGACGACATACTATAGTATGACCTTTTTTGGACGACATACTATAGTATGACTTTTTTTGACGACATGCTAGAGTATGACTTTTTTTGGACGACATACTATAGTATGACCTTTTTTTGACGACATGCTAGAGTATGACTTTTTTTGGACGACATGCTATAGTATGACCTTTTTTTGACGACATGCTAGAGTATGACTTTTTTTGGACGACATGCTATAGTATGACCTTTTTTGGACGACATGCTATAGTATGACCTTTTTTAGACGACATACTATAGTATGACCTTTTTTGGACGAAATACTACAGTATGACTTTTTTTGGACGACATACTATAGTATGACCTTTTTTGGATGACATACTATAGTATGACTTTTTTTAGACGACATACTATAGTATGACCTTTTTTGGACGACATACTATAGTATGACTTTTTTTGGACGACATACTATAGTATGACCTTTTTTGGACGACATGCTATAGTATGACTTTTTTTGGACGACATACTATAGTATGACTTTTTTTGGACGACATGCTATAGTATGACCTTTTTTGGACGACATACTATAGTATGACTTTTTTTGGACGACATACTATAGTATGACTTTTTTGGACGACATACTATATTATGACCTTTTTTGGACGACATGCTAGAGTATGACTTTTTTTGGACGACATACTATAGTATGACTTTTTTTGGACGACATGCTATAGTATGACCTTTTTTGGACGACATGCTATAGTATGACCTTTTTTGGACGACATGCTATAGTATGACCTTTTTTAGACTACATACTATAGTATGACCTTTTTTTGACGACATGCTAGAGTATGACTTTTTTTGGACGACATACTATAGTATGACCTTTTTTGGACGACATGCTATAGTATGACCTTTTTTGGACGAAATACTACAGTATGACTTTTTTTGGACGACATACTATAGTATGACCTTTTTTGGACGAAATACTACAGTATGACTTTTTTTGGACGACATACTATAGTATGACCTTTTTTGGACGACATACTATAGTATGACTTTTTTTGGACGACATACTATAGTATGACCTTTTTTGGACAACATACTATAGTATGACTTTTTTTGGACGACATACTATAGTATGACCTTTTTTGGACGACATACTATAGTATGACTTTTTTTGACGACATGCTAGAGTATGACTTTTTTTGGACGACATGCTATAGTATGACCTTTTTTGGACGACATGCTATAGTATGACCTTTTTTAGACGACATACTATAGTATGACCTTTTTTTGACGACATGCTAGAGTATGACTTTTTTTGGACGACATGCTATAGTATGACCTTTTTTGGACGACATGCTATAGTATGACCTTTTTTAGACGACATACTATAGTATGACCTTTTTTGGACGAAATACTACAGTATGACTTTTTTTGGACGACATACTATAGTATGACCTTTTTTGGATGACATACTATAGTATGACTTTTTTTAGACGACATACTATAGTATGACCTTTTTTGGACGACATACTATAGTATGACTTTTTTTGGACGACATACTATAGTATGACCTTTTTTGGACGACATGCTATAGTATGACTTTTTTTGGACGACATACTATCGTATGACTTTTTTTGGACGACATGCTATAGTATGACCTTTTTTGGACGACATACTATAGTATGACTTTTTTTGGACGACATACTATAGTATGACTTTTTTGGACGACATACTATATTATGACCTTTTTTGGACGACATGCTAGAGTATGACTTTTTTTGGACGACATACTATAGTATGACTTTTTTTGGACGACATACTATAGTATGACTTTTTTGGACGACATACTATAGTATGACTTTTTTGGACGACATACTATATTATGACCTTTTTTGGACGACATGCTAGAGTATGACTTTTTTTGGACGACATGCTATAGTATGACCTTTTTTGGACGACATGCTATAGTATGACCTTTTTTAGACGACATACTATAGTATGACCTTTTTTTGACGACATGCTAGAGTATGACTTTTTTTGGACGACATGCTATAGTATGACCTTTTTTGGACGACATGCTATAGTATGACCTTTTTTAGACGACATACTATAGTATGACCTTTTTTGGACGAAATACTACAGTATGACCTTTTTTGGACGACATACTATAGTATGACTTTTTTTGGACAACATACTATAGTATGACTTTTTTTGGACGACATACTATAGTATGACTTTTTTTGGACGACATACTATAGTATGACTTTTTTGGACGACATACTATATTATGACCTTTTTTGGACGACATGCTAGAGTATGACTTTTTTTGGACGACATACTATAGTATGACTTTTTTTGGACGACATACTATAGTATGACTTTTTTGGACGACATACTATAGTATGACTTTTTTGGACGACATACTATATTATGACCTTTTTTGGACGACATGCTAGAGTATGACTTTTTTTGGACGACATGCTATAGTATGACCTTTTTTGGACGACATGCTATAGTATGACCTTTTTTAGACGACATACTATAGTATGACCTTTTTTTGACGACATGCTAGAGTATGACTTTTTTTGGACGACATGCTATAGTATGACCTTTTTTGGACGACATGCTATAGTATGACCTTTTTTAGACGACATACTATAGTATGACCTTTTTTGGACGAAATACTACAGTATGACCTTTTTTGGACGACATACTATAGTATGACTTTTTTTGGACAACATACTATAGTATGACCTTTTTTGGACGACATACTACAGTATGACTTTTTTTTAGACGACATACTATAGTATGACTTTTTTTGGACGACATACTATAGTATGACCTTTTTTGGACGACATACTATAGTATGACTTTTTTTGGACGACATACTATAGTATGACCTTTTTTGGACGACATACTATAGTATGACTTTTTTGGACGACATACTATAGTATGACTTTTTTTGGACGAAATACTACAGTATGACTTTTTTTGGACGACATACTATAGTATGACTTTTTTTGGACGACATACTACAGTATGACCTTTTTTGGACGACATACTATATTATGACCTTTTTTGGACGACATGCTAGAGTATGACTTTTTTTGGACGACATACTATAGTATGACTTTTTTTGGACGACATACTATAGTATGACTTTTTTGGACGACATACTATAGTATGACTTTTTTGGACGACATACTATATTATGACCTTTTTTGGACGACATGCTAGAGTATGACTTTTTTTGGACGACATGCTATAGTATGACCTTTTTTGGACGACATGCTATAGTATGACCTTTTTTAGACGACATACTATAGTATGACCTTTTTTTGACGACATGCTAGAGTATGACTTTTTTTGGACGACATGCTATAGTATGACCTTTTTTGGACGACATGCTATAGTATGACCTTTTTTAGACGACATACTATAGTATGACCTTTTTTGGACGAAATACTACAGTATGACCTTTTTTGGACGACATACTATAGTATGACTTTTTTTGGACAACATACTATAGTATGACCTTTTTTGGACGACATACTACAGTATGACTTTTTTTTAGACGACATACTATAGTATGACTTTTTTTGGACGACATACTATAGTATGACCTTTTTTGGACGACATACTATAGTATGACTTTTTTTGGACGACATACTATAGTATGACCTTTTTTGGACGACATACTATAGTATGACTTTTTTGGACGACATACTATAATATGACTTTTTTTGGACGAAATACTACAGTATGACTTTTTTTGGACGACATACTATAGTATGACTTTTTTTGGACGACATACTACAGTATGACCTTTTTTGGACGACATACTATAGTATGACTTTTTTTGGACGACATACTATAGTATGACCTTTTTTGGACGACATACTACAGTATGACTTTTTTTTAGACGACATACTATAGTATGACTTTTTTTGGACGACATACTATAGTATGACCTTTTTTGGACGACATACTATAGTATGACTTTTTTTGGACGACATACTATAGTATGACTTTTTTGGACGACATACTATAGTATGACTTTTTTTGGACGACATACTATAGTATGACTTTTTTGGACGACATACTATATTATGACCTTTTTTGGACGACATGCTAGAGTATGACTTTTTTTGGCCGACATGCTATAGTATGACCTTTTTTGGACG
The DNA here is from genome assembly GCA_030544235.1 of Lepturacanthus savala. Classification (NCBI taxonomy): domain Eukaryota; kingdom Metazoa; phylum Chordata; class Actinopteri; order Scombriformes; family Trichiuridae; genus Lepturacanthus; species Lepturacanthus savala. The sequence continues at coordinate 3,776,133 of CM060468.1, forward strand.
ACATGCTATAGTATGACCTTTTTTAGACGACATACTATAGTATGACCTTTTTTTGACGACATGCTAGAGTATGACTTTTTTTGGACGACATGCTATAGTATGACCTTTTTTGGACGACATGCTATAGTATGACCTTTTTTAGACGACATACTATAGTATGACTTTTTTTGGACGAAATACTACAGTATGACTTTTTTTGGACGACATACTATAGTATGACTTTTTTTGGACGACATACTATAGTATGACCTTTTTTGGACGACATACTATAGTATGACTTTTTTTGGACGACATACTATAGTATGACCTTTTTTGGACGACATGCTATAGTATGACTTTTTTTGGACAACATACTATAGTATGACTTTTTTTTGGATGTCATACTATAGTATGACCTTTTTTTGGCCAACATACTATAGTATGACTTTTTTTGGACGACATGCTCTAGTATGACTTTTTTCCGAAGACATGTTATCGTTTTTTGTGATTTTTGCAATCAAATTTCTGATTTTGTGGCAGCATTTTCTCATAATTTGTGAGGAATTTTGCTTCCTTTTTTCATTTACTTGTAACCCCCATCACAGGTATAAATAGGCTTAAGACAAAAATAAATAGAACAAACAAATTGCCCCCACTTTGGTGTAAAATTGAGGGATACTGATCAGCTTGGTCATTCACAGAAATAATAGACAGAAAGTGGGATTTGTTGCCATCACCATACATACACTGCCACCAGCAGGGGAATAGACAACATACTGTACGTGTACATGGGTTTTGTGAAAGAAGGACAGTATTTCTGGTTTATTTCGCAAGAATTATGCACATTAACATGTTAATTAATATGTTGCTTATTAGGTAGGAATTCATGCAATCACTAAATTGCTAAAAACTGGAGAGAATAATTAATAATCTAATTATCTCCTATTAGAAATTATTATTATTAAGAATCATTCAATTTCTGGTTATGTTTAGACACTGGCAGCACTTGGATAAATTTAGAGGAAGGATGTGGTCTTGGCCTGATGCAGAAAAAGTCAAAACCAAGACTAGGACCTTCACATTTCAGTCACGATCTTCAAAATGGAGCATTTCATTCTTTACAATTTAGTTGTTTACGGAGGTCATTTCTTGTAATGAGTTCCAGTCAGAGTTGAAAAATATCCAATATTTCTCACGGAAGGCCAAAATAAAAGTTTAATAACATAAAAAAAACTTTATCCAATGCAGAGAATATAATATTTATGAATCATTTCAATCAAAAAGGCCTTGACAGTGGGTGACTGTGGACATACATAGAACTTTGTGATGTTATCCTGACTTGAGTAATTTGACTCACTTTCATCAAATACGATACAATGGCTTTTAGTTTTCTGATCAACTTTATGATTTATAAACTAAATATTTTACCACTGTTTATACTGTTTATGGTTGCTTCTGCATTATCAGTGTTAAGTACAGGATTTGTTTAATATGAATGGCTATTAGTGGATTTGGTTGTTCTCACACCTTTACAGAAACAATTTTGCTAATTTATACCCACACAAACCTTTTCAGCATGAATGACAACATGGTGGTTGTAGGCCATCACTACAACATCATGTGGTTCAAACTGGCTGACGTCAGCTGACATATAGTAGCTGTCTCCCAGGCATCGAACCCCTCCGCCTGTACTGGACTGTCGGCCCGAAACAGCGCCACCAACTGGAGCTACAGAAGAACAACACGTTACAGTCTGCTGATAAAAACTGGTAGAACATTTCAGAAATATAAACAAGAAAGGTTATGAAACAAAGGTTATGTACTTAAACCTGGTGTCAAAACATGTGAGGTGACTACAGAAGAAATTATCTGTCATGTAAAGTACAATGATTAATAAGATAAGAGTTAAAAGATCAATTATTTATCCGTAAAATATTAGAAATCACATCATTTTATTACAGAACATATTCTTACAGAATCTATCTATAGATATTTAAAAACAAGATTATAAAGGAGCCAATTAAATAATCGCACAAACAACTCAAATCTAAATTACATATCAAAACAGTGTTTAGTTTCAGCCCTACTACTGATATTATATTAAACTATTTTCTTTTCTCATGTGATATATGTATAAAATACGATGCTAACCCTCCTATCAGGGGGTTTTGGATTTTAACAGGTTCATGGGAATCTTATAATTTCAATATATTATGAATGTTAAGAAGAAGAATTTTCAATAGAAATGTATGAATGTATGGGAAATATGGCTCCAGATGAATAAATTTCTCTAATCTGTCTTTCTCAGTATGATCTCCATCTGTTCAGATCTCCAAATTTCACATAATTCATACGTGGCTATTGGAAATATGGAGTCCCAAATTGTTAAACATTAAATACATAAGATATAATGATTTAATCACATCAATAGAAATAAATCAACATATTGTGAAGAAACTAATCATAAAATGTTAATATATTCAAACCCAAAAGAATCATTGCTCAGCTGTTTGTGGATTTATGCGGAATTTTATGTTCAGACACTCCCCTCACATGTTATAAGCCCAATAAATGTCTGTTATCACTTGTTATTAGTACCATTAGAATGATTCAGATAGGGCAGACCTATCAACCCATTGGAATAGGACCTTAATGTTCCCTTATGATACTTCCTGCTGCATCCTATGCCTTTACAAAATAACAATGACTGAGACCACCTCTTTTTGGAGGTCTCACTCCTCTTAACCTTTGATGTGATTCCTCTGGTGAAAACACAAACTTGCATCCAAAAACTGGGATACTAATTATTCCATGTGGGTCCCATATGACTTCATTCATTCATGAAAATAGCTCGTCTCCTCTGCCTGAAATGACATGCTATGCACCTGACGTGCTATGCACTCCACTGCATCTCCAGTGTAATACACAAGTAGCTATGTGCGAATGTGTCGCTCCATAATGAGTCAGAATTGGTGCTTATTTCTACCAGAAGATAAACATTGATGAAACGCCAATCGGACCGATTTTGGTTTGTTTGCAGTAACAGTATCAGTACCTAGTAACAATTATAGTGCCTGGAGTGGAGCAAATAATCAGACTAGTGGTGTGACTGTTTTAACAGTATCTGGGCACTGTGATTGAATTGTGGTGAAAAGAAGAGCAGCATAAGGCAGCAGTAACAATCATTTCCCTCACCGGTGTGTCCATAGGAGGATCTGCTGTGCCTTCTGAAGGGGGCCAGGCAGTTGGGTCCCCCTGGGCCCTCGTCTCCAAACAGACTGGAAGAATCCGCCGAGTCAAGAAAGGGCTCAAAAAGGGGGTCCAGAGAGTCCGAGGATCCGCCCAAGGAGCCCTCGGACCGATAGGAGCTGGAGGTGCTGTAACGAGACGACGAACGGTAGGATGAGGAGGACCTGCGGCTGGATGTCAGCGATGCCATTGGTGGAGGAGATAAAGTGGCACTTTATACTTTTTAAAACACACTCCCAGCCTCAGAAAAGGACCCTATCTCAAAAATGATTTCTGTTAAATACTGAAAATACAGCCAGAAAAGTGGGTTACCCAAAGCTATACCCTTTCACTTACTGTCCACTTACTGTTTGTAGTGGGTTTTTATAATGCTCTGGTGCATTATGGGTCAGTAGAGCATGGAGTGGGCTCTATGGCGTTCTTCCTTTAGCCATAAATGGTAGTTGGGCTGACCACTTGAGCCAAGAATGTAACGGACAAACTGATAAGGAGTGAAGACCTCCTTTTATTAAAACACACACACACATACACACACACAGCAGAGATAAGGCTTAAGGAGGCGTCTAGGAGATGGTTCTGGCATGTTGTCTGAAATAGAAAAAGTCCGTTAGACTGACCCCACACACGATGTGAACTTTTTATCAATAATGCAAAAGAAAATTGGCCATTTAAACCCTGCTTATACCTGCTAATGGAATTACACGTACACTCTAAAGTTCACATCTGAAACGCAGAGCGTTTCCTGAACAGAACAGATCCAAGGACAAAATGTTTTTTTTGTCAGAGAGAAAACACAGCTCTGTTGACCTTTTACGTTCCCTCTTTAAAAGCTTTAATTGTAGTGACATTTGCCTATTGACAACACAGACGTCCGCCGAGCACCGTCACATTCCAACCATGACATTCAACACTGTCAAATAAATACTTTTATATGTGGGTTTCTCATTCAAGGATATGAAAAATGACATTCAGCGGCACATTATTTTGCCCTTGAAAGTAACATAGCCTCAATGGACACTTCATGTGTGATCTATAAAGCAGAAACAATCCAGTTAATATGAGCGGCATGCATCAACATGACAGTCCCGATGTGTGCTCTTACCTGAAACATGAGTGTGTGTCCTTGTGTGTAAAATGTTATGAATTGGTACATTTTCTACAGCATATTTTTATAATGTTTTGAAAACATTGTGAAGAAAGATCTTGACCTAAAAAGAATAAGTGCAGTATAACAGAAAATAGATGATAAAACGTAAAGACTCAGCCGACAGTCAACAATACAGGACTGTGTGAGATTAGTTTAAGTCTCTGGACGGAACATTGTGGTCTCTAGAGCCCAGGATACAGTACCCTACTGACCTCTGACAGATGGTGGATCTTCAGTATAGCGGCCAGATTCGAAAGAGAAGGAACATTGAAATTATGGTTCGAGGCAAAAGCGGATGAGACAGGGTGGCATTAAACAGTTTTGAAGCCACAATGAATCATTATCCATGTTTCCATGTGTGTTTTGAGGTATGTTATTAGAGGGAAATGGCGAATTTCTGAAAAAAATCTCTAAAGTTCTGTCTTTTCTTGCGTTTTTTTTTAAAAGAAAAACAAGTTAATGTGCTAAATGTGTGATGGAAACATCTTTATTGACTCTGTTCTAGTGAATATTTAACTCTCATGGCTGATCAGCTGTTTCCTCGTTCGGTGTCGTCATAGTTATTCCCACAATATATTTGCCTTTGTCTTCAGACAGCACGAAACAAAACATAGATACAAGCGATGAAAGAATTACTACAACTTGCCCAATTGAAACTAAATCCTGAAGACGTTTCCCCATTTTTCTCTCCTCAGTAACTGTTTTTTCTCACAACACAAGTGAAACACAGTTGTCACCAATGGTAATAATTAAGGTTGCAACATGCACAATATCAGCAGCCTGACTCTGTTTGACGTGAATGAAACCTTAATTAATATCATTGATCTGTGTTTACCGACTTTTTCATGTCAATTTGGCTGCCATGACAAAGTTCTATCTTGCAATAATCCAGCAGTTCTTCCAAATAATATCAAACAGTAATTTCCCTCCTGATGCACCCTTAGAAAGTAAAAGGCCGCAAGTTTATTTTGAAAAATTAGCAACTTTTACCAGTGAACTATTTCATCATCATTGGGTATTGGTAGGTTTGATATGATTAGCTATAAGCTACATACAGACACATTTGATAGACATTTGTAGCACCCAATAAATGCCTCTGGGCTTTCATAGCCCATGCCTCTAATGCTAAAAATGAAGGGATGGTTCCCAGACCTCATTTCAATCTACGTTGAGATGATGTCTGGTGTTAGCCAGGCTACTGGTAAAAATACTACTGGATGAAGTATTGTGACATTCTGTGCTGACATTCACGGCCTCCAGAAGATAAAAGATACTCACTTTTGTGTTTCTGTTGACTTTTCACCTATGTCCAGGATAAGCTGAAAACCTCTGAACATCAAATACCTGCTAACGCTAATGACGTTCCCTTCAGCTGTCTCAGCTGGTCGCCATGTTTTGTGCATGTTGGGATGTTGTAGGCTGTCACAATGTGCTACATTGGTAAACATAGTACATATACAGAAGTAATATTTAGTATTTACCATCCACTACTACTACTACTAAAACTTCAATCTGTTAGCATTGTCGTTGTGAGCATATTATGTGTTTTTGCAGCTTCAGGAAGGGAGGAACACACTTTATGTTCCATAAAGCTGCTTTTAAATGAATGGAATCCAATGCATTGGCTTGTTTTACAGCCATTTTCAAATGATTTGTGAAGTTCGTTTCACCAAAGTGGGAAATATTATAGCTGTCCGAAATTCCTATATATCTCCAGACTGATGTTAATGTTCTGACTCAGTTACTCGAAGGCTAAACTGAGGTTAAAGCACCAATGTGCCTCAATTCAGCCTCAAAGAACTGAAACTGGCCATGCTGTTGACCTTCTGTAGCAGGGTTCACATTTACACTTTCGCCAACTTCAACATCAATGATTTACTGGCGTGACTACAACATCCAGGACTATAAAGAATATAGCTCAGATGTCCTGTTTTGCCATTTTGGATTCAATCAGTCCAGTTCAGAAATAAAACTTCATGCGTCAGGACTTATTTATGTGTTGACCCAGATACTCCTGGATATCCTCCATTGAATGGAGGATAACCAAATCTGATATTCACTCTGTAGATCTGATCTTTTCATGGCTGCCTGAGCTGTGAACAGCAGATGTTGTTCACCCACACTGTTCCCACAGCCATTACAAAATAAGATTTATTTTTGATGTGTATTTGCTTTTTTTTTACTCAGTCCTTCCAGCAATGTCTACTATGTTTTTCTGTGAAAAGGTATGTAGGATTTATAGTGTCTGAACCAATTTTTTAGGGCGACCTAAAGCAACATAAACACAGTCTGCAATAAGAAACCAGTCTGTTTAGGAATGTAATATATGCATGGATATGCCTTAGTATATAAACGCTCTCTGAATAAGTCTCTGTTTGTCTTTGGTCTCAGAGGACGCCTGCAGCTCTCTGTCTGCTGAGAAACTCAGGTGACAAGAGATGATCAAAAGACAACCTGCAGGTTTGAGAGCAGATAAACACAGGAGAGATTGGGTGAGAACGTAAATGAGAGCATCAAAGATCCCCCTTCCTGGAAATAAGGTGCAATTCAGAAGTCAAGATGGCAACATGAAGCTCAGAGAAATGGCCTTTAGAAGAGTTTAATTTGTTAGTAATGGATGGTTTGCAGAAGAATACAGAAGATGTACCTGCCTCATCTTTTCACGTGGATGATCTGAACATTACTGGTTTTCTTTAGGTTTAGTCAAGCCAAGTCATGACAATTTTATTTGTATAGCTCAAAATCACAAATCACAGATTTGCCTCAATAGGGTTTACAGTTTATACAACAGCAACACAACATCCCCTGTCCAAACTCCCTAAAAACCTATAGCAGAAAGAAAAAATGAAGAAACCTCGGAGTAACCTTTAGGAATAAATGTAAACAAACACCCAACATTCTGCAGCTTGAATTGTGAAAAGATCAGAGGGTATAGCTTAGCTTTTCTAATATTCCTCATCCTCAGGCTATTGATTCTGTTGGGGTTTCGCATATACATGTAGACACACTGCGCCAAACAAATGTGTGTATGTGTGTTGTCCATGCATGTAAAACCCTAATGATATACACACACACATACACACACACACCAGCCTTGTTTGGAAATCCTTCGTGTCCTGCTCTGATATTTCCCTCCTCTCTCTCTCTCTCTCTCTCTCTCTCCCAACCAGCCAAATGGATTATCCAGCTCTCCAGGGGCCTATGATGTCATGGAAAAATGAAATACTCACTGCTGTAGGATCACGGACACCACTGCGACGGTGCAGTTCCTTTCTGATTGCTGTCCTTTGCCCTGGTAATAACTTAATAATGATGATGATGTCGTCATGTCATGGCGCTAATTGCAGCAGACTTTATGGTGTGTGTACCCCAGTGGCTGTGAGGAGTCCTAGTCATCAGTGCTGCTGGAAGAGGTGAGCTACTGTAACGGTCATTATATTAGCATAACCATAAAACACTGAATCCAGTGAGATTAATGGAGGGCTTCAGATTTCCTGCTCCACCTTTCTCTAAAGGAGGGGTGTCAAACATGCGGCCCGGGGGGCCACAACCAGCCCGCTAAAGGGTCCAATCTGGACGACAGGGTGATTTGTACAAAGCGTGACAATAAATGGACCAGTTCCTGTTTCTTTAAAGAAGTCAGTAATCAGGGTTAAAGGGATAAAATATTAAAATATTAAAAATTATATTGTTGAAAATGGAATTTTTCTCTTATATTACCCTTTAAAAGTTTGGGATCACTTATTGTTTAAAGAAAATCACTTTTATTCATAAAGATAACTTTAAACTAATCATGAATACGCTCTATACATTACTAATGTGGTAAACGACTAGCTGCAAATGTCTGGTTTTTGGTGTATAATAATAGTAATATCTACATATGTGTATAGAGGCCCATTTCCAGCAACTATCACTCCAGTGTTCTAATGGTACAATCTGTTTGCTCATTGCATCATAAGGCTAATGAAATAACATTTTCTATTCATTTTACAACTCTTGGTGGTAAATATAATTCATGGAAAACCCTAAATTGTCTGGATGACCCCAAACTTTTGAACGGTAGTGTATAGTAATAATTTATATGTAAATGTATATGTGTGTATATGGTCCAGCCCACTTACAGTAAGCTCAAACTGCACTGAATGTAGCCACTGAAATAGATTGAGTTTAACTCCGCTGCTTTAAGAGATATTTCAAATCACATTTTTTAAAAAAAAAGATCACACCAGATTTTGCAAAGAACAATAACAATATTTTATTAATTGGAAATAATATCAGATGCAGCAAACAAAGATTCAGTTGTTTTTTTTTCTGTTTTGTTTTTTTCAAATCCCAGGTGGCAATATTCAAATAATTACATTCAGCCAAAATAAGAAAAAAGAGGGAAAAAAAAACAGAAGAAGACAGGATTGAGATTTCAGAGGGAGGAGATGTATGTTGGACTGATGGGGGAAAGTACATTCATTTTGGGTCTATTTCCTCTGTACCCTGTTAGTTAATAGTGTCCGGTCTCTGTTGGGTGAGTTGTATGGCTTTACTCTGAACACTACAAACCTACTGTTAAGTCTCTTTTCATTGTGTGTCCATGTGTGTGTGTGTGTGTGTGTGTGCCCAGTGTCGCCTCGTGCACCCAAACCCTTCCTCCCCTGGAGGATAGTGGGACGTTTTAATTAAAACCAGCCGCGGCAGTGGAGGCTAATGTGGGTTAAACACAGACCATCTCTCTCTGTGTGAAGATTACTCGCTGCACCCACTTCCTGCAGCGGTGTTTGGTGATGAGAGCGGCTCCCGGGCCCTTCAGCTCTGTTCTAAAATGGTAAAGTAGGGTATAGGGTAACGGGGGCCGCCGCCACCGACTGAATATTCATACGCCCTCCTGCCTTGACACCGTCCAACAGATGTTTTTTTTATAGCGCTGGGTTCTCCCGCCACTATCACACACACTAACAGAAACACACACACAGAATCTGGAGCACATCTCTCTGATAAGTATCCAATGTCAGCACTTGCCTGAAGCAACAACCTAAAACACACTGCCCAGACACACACACACACATAAAGGAACACATCTCACTCTAAAGAATGTCATCTGTCAGTGGGGTGCTCTTCTACTATTGCGCTACAACATATTCATCACTCAACAAAACCATTTTCCCCCCCTCATCGGCCGCTACTTCTTCCTTACAAACCGCCAGGAGTTTTTTCTGGGACAGCTAACCTCAAAGGATGTCACTTATACCGGGGGTGACGTGCAGAGAAAGGGAAAAGGGAGGGTGCAGTGATGGAGCGAAGGGGAAAAAAGACACAGGAGAAGAAAAAAAAGAGACAGACAGGAGAGAGATATGCATCTCCTGTTCCGACGGGTGGTTTTGTAATCGCCGGCTAATTGCCTGTAGGCAAAGGTAGCACTCAGATGTCCTCTTAGTTATGTAATGAGCCTCTTGTGGTGAGGATGGATGGATAGGGGAGGTGGAGGAAAAGAGAAAAGGAAGGAGACAAAGAGGGGGTGGGAGGAGAGGAGAGAGTGAGCTGGCAGGAAATGACAGCACAGAGACAGAAGGACGGAGAGGGGGGGCATTCATCAGGCTGCGTGTGTGTGTGTGTGTGCACTTGCATACCTATCTAACAGCGGACATCACATTGTTACACATTCACCAACAGTGGACTACTGAGCCAACAGGGGACATTTGTTTAGGTCCCTTCTTGGACATGCATTAAATCATGTCAAAAACTGGAAAAAAAAAAAAAAAAAAAAACATCTGATGAATTTTTATACTTTTACCAAAAGGGGGCCAAAATTTGTGTGTGTGTGTGTGTGTGTGTGTGTGTGTGTGTGTGTGTGGATGTACTTGTCTACCTATCTAAAGTTGGACATCACATAGTAGACATCAACGGTGAACCACTGAGCCATTGAGTACATTTTTTAGGTCCCCTCTTGGAAATGCTTTAAATAATGTTAAAAGCATGTGAAAAACCCTCTAAAGAGTTTTAGACTTTTATCAAAAGGGGACAAATGTATGTGGGTGTAAAATTTGTGAGTGTGTGTGTGTGTCACCAGTTTCTACTTATATTAGGACAAAATGTTCTCACTAGGATAGAAATATGAGGATAACGAACCATGTTCTTCAAGAGGATTTGGACTGGAGGTTGCAGGGTGAAGCTGGACTAAATGAACGGTCCTCGGGAGTATACTGATATGCACGTGTATGAAGAAGAACAAGACAGCTGGGTGAATGAAAAATGCATTACACCAAGGTGCCCGTCCTCTCACACACACATAAATATGCACACACACACACACACTGCCCGGGGAGAGGATGGAGACACTAAGAGACAGACGGAGAAAAAGCGTGGTGGGCAGGGCAAGCGGATAAATAGAAAAACGGGGGAGATGGTGGGATGGGGGGGAGGTGTTTGGGTGATGAACAATAGCAGGCTCACGTCACTGCGTCCGGGGCAGAACACAACCTCGGCCCCGACAGCTTTTTAATGTCCAACAAAAGGACAGTGACGCAAATCGCCTGCAGTAACACAAGGGGAGATGCAACGAGAAAACATGTTTTCACAGCACTCTGCTTTTATGCTAAAAATTGGAGATGGACGCTTATATATTGGGGAATCTCCGACCCGAGCGACAGCGTGGAGGATGCAGTAATGGCAAAGGTCAAAGGTGACTAATGAAAGGCACAGCTTCAATGGTTCCCCCTGAGTTGTCGCCATCTTTTCCAACTCTTTTTCACGTCCTGTTTTTGTTTAGTTCTTTTTTTAGGTGTTAAGTCAGCAGCTAATTTTAGCCTTCAAAATCATTTCCCAAAGCATGCTGCTGCTATTATTTGTATTTTATCTCAAGCACCAGTTTAAAAGTTTAACCTCCAACGAGAGCTCGGCTACACCAGACACTGTTTTAAAGGGAATCGCTGCATTGGAGCAGTTCTGGAATGGATACAGCCTACAGTGTGTGCTTGTAGGAGCTCGCTGACATCTCACATCCACACACACACACACTCTGTCACACATCTGCGCATAGGGACTCACACATTGAGGCTTTTCTAACCAGTCAGACAACAAATGAAAAAAGAAAAAGGATGTAGCGACAGAATCTGTGCTTTAATTATTTGTAGAAAATAACTACGCACACAAGACTCACAAACGCATTCAAAATCCCAAATCGCACACACACAAACACACAAGCACACCGGGGTGAGAGACGGGTGGTGTTATATGCGTGTTGGCGGGGTGCGCTGATGCTCTGGTCCAATGGGATTTCCTGAGTTGTATGAATGACAGTCCCTCTGGGAGAACCTTTAACAGGGCTCCTCACTCCATTGTGGAGACAGGAGTTCCAACATGTCTCACATAAACATGCCCTTTTGCAAACATCATAGAAAAGAAGGGAAAGTACAGAATAAAAAGGCAAAGCTTTTCAGGAGTCAGCATGAGAGGAAAGAACAGAAGAGCATTTTTGACATTTTTGAAAAAAAAAAAAAGAAAAAGGAGCTCTTTGTGAGGATCATGACGAATGGCAACAACAGACCGTATCACAGTATCCTCTTTTTGAAATCAAAAATAAATCCTTTTTTGTTCACATTTGTATCGTTAATTGTTTTTTTTTTGTTTTTGTTTAGTTTTTTTCCCAGTAGACTATATCACACAGTGATAATGAAGAAAAGGAGAAATCGACAGCCACATTAGCTTCGTGCAAAAAACCACATACACTGGCACGCCGCATAGGCAAAGAGATCAAAGCAAGACAACGCATACAAAAATATAGAAAATCTCCAATGCAACTCGTCTCTTCGCAGAAATGGAGCGTTTCTGTCTTGTTAGCCTGCGCCACTTCCTGCCGAACATCTACCGCCGAAGGGTCACTTCAGGAACATTCTGTTTGTGTTTGCTGTCGTCAATGCTGCTGCTGCTGCTGTGTATTTTCTTTTTTTTATTGTGTCTTCCATGCAGGAATACACAAAAGCCCTCCCCCCTCAAAAAAAAAAAAAAAGATCCAGGAGCTATAGCTGATCGTGATGGCAGAGGTCCATCATAATGAGGTTTGGATTAATGTGAACAACAACATGTCTGAGTGATAAAAAACTAGTACAATAAAAGCATATCATTTCTGTCATATCATTTGTGACAAATTCTGTTTTTTTTGTTCTTTTAAACTTTGTTATGTTAAAATACATACTATGTCCTGTCACTTTGAAGACATTCCAGCATTTGCTCATAATTGGTAGTGACAGGGTCAAATAGTTTGGCATACTCAGCAAGCCATGCCTGAAAAAGGATGCTATTTTGTCTCTTGCAAAGGAGGGAGGGGGCAGGGAGGGATGGGGGGGTGCAGGGAAGGGCAGGTTCCAGGATGCAGTGCAACCTGCCTCCCTGATGGGAGGGGGGACGGGGGTGGAGGGGGGAGGTGGGAGTTATACAGAACAGCTGAGATTACAAACCGTGCTCAAGACCGAGTCAGCTCATCGATTTCAGCACTTGCAAAAACACATGCAAAGTCAGAGTCATGGACTCAAGTCCCTCTGTCTGCCTGACGATGGTGTGTGTCCAATTTTTTTTTTTTTTTTTTTTTTTGGAGTCGCTTGGTTGTTTGGACTTTTTTTTTCCAGTCCCGCACTCCTGTTTTCACACTGATTAAAAAAAGATTGTTTGGACGCCTTAAAAAGGAAATAGAGTTGATACATCGAACGGGGGAGGGGCGGGCGAAGCAGTTAATGTCGTGGGAAGAAGGAGTTGAAATGCTGCAAGTAAGGCAAAGACGGATGATTCGGACTTCAGTCAAAAGAGAGGGAAAAAAATACACATGCGCCAAAGATTCAAACTTTTCAGATGTGGAGAAGAGGGGAACTTCTTACAAAGATAAGAAACTCTCCAAAGAGTGTGTATGGAGGGGGGGAGGGGTGGACTAAACACTGAGGTGAACAGAGAGGAGTCATTGGTTGTTTGGCTCTCCCACCCGTTCCTCCTCCTCCTCTTCTTCCTCCTCCTCCTCATCGAGAGAGACCACCCCGGACGAGGCCACATCAGAGACCCTCCTGCGGAGGTCGTAGTCCCCGCTGTCACCCCCCTCCGTCGCCTCCGCCTGGCACACGGTGCTCTCGTAGTCCTTGCAGGGGGTGTCGTCGTCCTCGCCAGGCGACAGGTACGTCTCCGAGTAAGACATGGAGTAGCAAGGAGAGTCCTGGCCCCCACAGGGCCTGACGCCTCGTCCGCCATGGCCACCACCGAGGCTGTGGAAGCCGCAGTCCCCGCCACCGAGCCCGGACTGTCCCACCCTCTGGAGGCGCGCCAGCAGCAGCTCCTCCCCTCCCTGCAGCGCCGACAGTATCTTGGCGGCAAGCTCGGCCACGTTGCCGTGGGAGCTGTTGCCGCGGGGGCCGCCCAGGTCGCGCAGCAGTGGGTGGTGCTCGTCCAGGCTGCAGAGGCTGGAGCAAAGGGTGTCGGGCGAGCCGGCTGTGGGGGAGGGTTCCCCGCTGCCACCTCCTTCTCCGCCGCCACCGCCGCAGCCGCCTCCTCCACCCTCACAACAGGCCCCTCGCAGGCCCAGATGTTGGCAAAGCTGGCTGTGGAGCAGGTCCTTCAAGTAGGGAGGATATGATGGCACATCTAGAGGGAACCATACAGACTGTAAGCATCAAGAAACCAGATTTTGACCACCAGTTGTGCTATGGAACATTTTGTTGGTGTTGCATGGTATGAGCAATCTGAACATGCTCAAATCTGCATGGCTGTACAATAAATATTACTCCGGCATTCATTAGAACTAAGTTTGTTTCTGCTGATTTATGTTAACAAGTGCAGTGCCCATATGAAGTATGTATTCCTGTAGAACAGTAGAAGCTTAAATATATTTTTCTCATGTTTGAAGGACTTATGATAAATCTCTTACTTACTGTAACAACATAGGCGTGTTACTGTTATATGTGTTTAGAAATAAATGAGTTTAGGCCCAGATTCTGTTCTGTTAGGTGATAGCGCTGGGATTTCCTGAGTGTGTCTAAACGTGCCTTGGAGTAGGAAGCAGCAACTATCATGTAGATTGAACTCATGAAATTTTCTCATGAAGTTTCTTGTTTTGGTGTTGGCTATGGCCCTGAGTAGCCTGTGAACAATAAGTGCAAGAATAAATAGGACAACAGAGCTTTAAATTGTAAGCAAACATAACATTATTATTTGCAAGATTAAAGTCATGATTCATCTGTGAATTTTTTTTTCAAAGTGGCCCTAATACTCCGTCATATAATAGAAATAACTAAAATAAAATAAAAATACCAATGAGATAAAACAATTTAAGAGCTACAAAGCACAAATTATTTTTCAGGCATTTTTGAGTGAAGAGCAATGCACAGCCAGTATGAATTTCTTTATAGAATATAATAAGTGGAAATGCTAAAATATAAAGATATATGTATTAATATACGTCAAAATTAAGCGGCTTGATTGATGAGGTGTTAAAAACCAGCTGGTTTATAAACTGGATGAGATATAAATTAATTATCTTTGGGTTTAGATAGATTAAAAACTGTCTTCTGCTATGAAGTTCTGCGTCATGTGTCCACAGCAGAAGCTAACATGACAAAGTGAAGAGGCAGCTCCCCACAGTGTTATTGACTGCAGAGCTGATTAAAACCAACCAACACGCTGGCTCATGTGAAAACAGCGTTCACTAAATGGCCTTTGGCAGAAGGTAAGAAGCCAGAGATGAATATATGAAGACACAGCAACAACAGCCTGCTGAATGGTATTAGCTGCACGACGGGTTATTGGTGTTTCAGTGTAATCAACATGAAAGCTCTGATAGAAACACACACTCACACACACACACACACACACACACACACAGCCGTGGTCAGAATACACTCTGTGTATTTATAACCCACTCACACACACACCGTCCTCACACAGACACTGTCTCTGCAGCAAAGGAAATGATATTAAACTTGCAGGAGGGATATCAAATTGCACGGAGGAACAAAAAAAAATGTCGGGAGAGGATGAAAACTAGGGCACTGGGACAATGAAAGATACAGAGAGAGAAGGAGAGAGAGAGAGAATGTGTCATGGGGTATTATGAAGTAGGAGGACAACAATAAAGGTAATAAATGTGATTTATCTATTGTGTGTGTGTGTGTGTGTGTGTGTGTGTGTGTGTGTATACCTGTGCTCTGCGTGGTGGGTTCGTTGGCGGGCACAAAGTCTTCGTCGTATGAGTCATCGTTGGACTCGTCTCCATCCACAGACGACCAGGCCCTCAGTTTAGCCTCTGCTATGGCAAACTGCTCCGCCACACCTGCCAAAACACACACACACACACACACACACACACACACACACACACACACACACACACCGTATATATAAGCGACACAAGCAAATATAGTATAGTAGTATAGTTATAGACTCTATAAACTACTGCATGTTCTACTAAATCAACCAGAGGGCAAATCATCAATGTAACAAGCTAACGGGCAGAACTTTTATTTTCTATTCTGTTCTACTCTATTTGAGCTAGATAGACAATATATGTCTAATACAGGTCTTATATTGACACATTTTCCACACAGATAGGAACAAGCCAATCAGGCATGGATAATGTTGACCATGTTCTTAGCCTAGCATTTTGCTTTTTAGCGCTAATGATGATGTTGGACAACATTTGAACTTCATGGTCACCAAAGTTTTGAGATTTAGGCTGACCATGCCTGTATCAGAGTTTATAGCAATCTATTTAATAGTTGTTGAGACGTTACGAAAAACAAAATGTATAGAAAAAACCAAGGATCACCAAAGGTGGTAAGGATTCATCCACTGGGCACCATGAATGTCTTTACAAGTTTGCTTTGCATCCCATGTAACAGTTACTGGTGGTCCATTGCTACTAGCATGTCTAACTACAATGATTTTCAACTTGTAGGCATGGACTAAAACAGAATAAAATAAAGATGAGATGTTGTATGATGTTGGAATTTCTAATGAGTGGAGTTATGCCTTTAATAGTTAAAAATCATAGAATTTAGTTTACTTTAGTTTAGTTTTCATACATCGTCTTGGCATGCTCTCCACAAGACGGTGTGTATGTGTTGGAATTCAATAGACGCTGGAATGGAATGACTGGAATACATGTAGAGATGCTGATTTCAGAAAAAAAATGCAGTGGTCTCTTATTTTTTTCCAGAGCTGTAGAAGCCGACTGGACAGAAGCAGCGTTCCCGTTACAGTGGATGTTCCCCAGCAGTCATACAGCAGGGGGCACTTAAAATGGCCGTCACCGGGTGTTTGTTAGCTTTGGTATGCAGGTCTCATTCCTGCCGGCGTGCCGAGCCAACGGCGTAGGGGCAGATGAGGGCACGGGGGAAATGCTATGAAAGCACAGAGAACAAAGATATCTGGATGTCAGGAGAAATGCCAGAGGGAATAGTTTATTAAAGGCATGATCGCTGACATTTCCAATGCAACAACCAAGACATACCGTCAGGGCCAAGTTTGCTCTTATCGTGGCCACGATGACCCAGGATGGGTCAAACAAATCTGTGTTCACTTTGACAAGGAGTTTTAATTGAGTCTTTTTGTTTTGTTTTAATCAGAGTTACAATGTAGTCATGGAATTAAATGATTCTGACGAATAGTAGCATGTAGTAGTAGCATTACGTGTGCTAAAGTGCCATCTAGGAGCCAAAATGTGTGCTAAAGTGCCCTGTTGGTAGCTAAACAGTGCATTATCATGCCCTCAAGAGCAAAAATGCATGCTAAAGTGTCCTCTAGGAGCCAAAATACATACTCAAATGCCCTCTTGGGAGCTAAAAACAATGTTAATGTGCTCTCTATGATGCAAACGCGTGCTAAAGTGCCATCTAGGAGCCAAAGCATGTGCTAAAGTGCTCTTTAGAAGCCAAAATGTGTGCTAAAGTGCTCTCTAGGAGCCAAAACATGTGCTAAAGTGCTCTTTAGAAGCCAAAACATGTGCTAAAGTGCTCTTTAGAAGCCAAAATGTGTGCTAAAGTGCTCTCTAGGAGCTAAAACATGTGCTAAAGTCCCCTCTTGGGAGCTAAAAAGCATGTTAAGTGCCCTCTTAGAAGCCAAAAATTGCCCTCTTCAGTGGCAAAGAGACACTTTATGTGCCCTTTTTTTTCCTTTTTCCAGTTGCTTTTTTCTACAGCTCCAAAAGAATAAGATGACATGGATGACTGAGAACCTTCACGGACATGACTTTTTATACTCTTTTGTTCCCCTGTGGCGATTAACTGCAGGACTGATTCAGGGCAAGATTCACACTACTGTGCTGCTGTGGCTGACATGTGATAAAGATGGCATCACCATTACACTCCTTCTAGTCCACAATAATATTGTATTTTTTCCTACGAAAAGTCCAATGAAAGTTGCCCTCCACTATAGAGAGGACAACGCTGCAGTCGCTTTGTTGTTTGCCTTGGAATTGATGGGTTGGATCGGTGACTGTGCATATGTTTGTTTTGCAGGTGCAGATGCCCACCTGGGTGGGAACCATGGTAACACGGGCGGATCTCATCAGTGTCAAGATCCCCCTTGAGTGAGGCGGCAAGCGACACAGTGGGTAGAGCAGCCGCCCCATGTAGAGAATACAGTCATCACTGCAGGTGAACCCGGCTTGAATCCCACATCAGGCGGAGCTTTCCTGCATATCATTTCCCCTCTCCTGTCTCTCTCCACTATATGCTATTAATAATGCATAAAAAGCCAAATATATAATACACACTAAACACGAAATGAAGTATTTTTATCTATATTAAAACACAATGTTACTGTTATAGCATCTATATATATGTTTGTGTGATTATTTAATTATGTAATTGGCTCCTTACAGAATATATTCTTCATGTTCTGTAATGATTTTTTATTTTATGGACAAATAATTTATCTTTGAACTTATTTGTGGTAAATTTATTTTATTTATATTATATTTGTTTATTTTATTTGTATCTGTGTTTAAGTTATTTAAGTTTTATCTGTATTTTTATCTGTAGTAAAACAATAACACAAATACACACACATGCCAATGTCAATTTAAGATTCCAAGCTAACTACCTCTAATCACTTTAAAATCCATATATGCAAATCTGTATATTCTTCACTTTTCAGGCTTTAATAATAATGTAATTTATTGTGTTTTTACCAATTATAAATGTCAAATCGGGGTAAATTTTACTTGAACAATATGTAAGAGTTAAGGAGTTAACTTTTTTTTTTTTTGCTTTTGTATGATATAAGAGCCCCTCCCTCGTCTTAATCACCATATCCTGCAAAAGGCACAACAAGGATACACATAAAGCATGTGTATATAGCTGAGGTGACTCAGCCTCGCCCCAGAACCAGTAAATCCAAGCGACAGATCACCTCCAATCATCATCATCATCATCAGCGAGCCAATCAGAGAGTGAGCCTCCCTCTGTCCTTTTCTCCCCATCGTCTGTTTTGTATTCCTCCCGTTTATCTACTCTCTCCTTCATGTCATTCTTTTTTTTCTCTCCATGGACTCAACTCCATCCACTTTTCTTTCACATGTACAATCTTTCAACCTTGTCCCCCACATCTCATTTTGCTCTCTATCGCCCTGATTCTCTCTTCCTCTTCAGTCTCATTTCTTTATGCTTCCCTCTCTCTTTCCATCTCTGGTCAATGCTCAGTATTCATGCGTTGTCTTCCACAGAGAGAGATCGATTCTCTCATTCATCTTCCACTGTAGCTTGGCCCTGAACTCTCCTCACAAACACTGCAGGCTCGCTCTTTAGTTCTTCTGCGGAAGCTTTTTTTTTTTTTTTAATTCCTTCAATGCCATCCGCGTGCACACTTCTTTATGTCTCTGACCTACATACAACAACAAAAGTGGCCTAAATAAAGATCAACATAGTAGACGCCTACAGATAGTGTCTTCTGTCTGTCTTATGTCGTACCCAGAGACGTGTAGGAGGTGGCCTAGATCACCTCTTACACAATATTGCTTTGTGTTAAAATGCACAGTGAAGAAGGAGGAGAACTTTTCAATAGGTTCTGAATGTTTTATCAACATCAAAATAAAATTAAAATTAAACAACACATCTCTCATGACATAAAACCTAATTGTAGGGATGTAAAGATGATGAAATGTCACAATATAATGAGGAAATATCCATCGCTGCAGCCTGAGACAACGTCTACTTTGGTATTACCTGGTTATATCTGACTGTCTGATTTGACTTTTATGCTTTTGGAATTAAATCTATAAACTATAGTCTCCTTGGTAGGTTGGTAATATTGTCGCCATTTTAAAATAATGGCATAAGCCATTTTTTTGACAAAAGTGAGTTTTTGTCCTAAATCATCTCTTGATGATGCTGCCACGTCTGGTAAAATCACCTTAAACCTGAGTTGAAATGATCAGATATTTTATGTCCTATAGGACAATGGACATTTTAATTTTTGACGATTCTTGTCGATTTTTTTATCTTTAAGATAAAATGCTATGACTCAGGCACTTTAACAAGCTTTCATGATGGCGGCTGCTTTAGAAAGCAAGAATCTACGGTGCAGAAGAAGCTCTGAACATGATTCTAGAATCAGTTTCTACAGATGAGTGATAAAGGCTTTAAACTAATGTTTTATAGATAGTCTAAATGTTCAGAAATTGGCCTAAAATCACTTTATTCTTTAATGTTACATAAGTGATATTGGAGTAAGTTTTTGGCATCTATGACCTTTGATTCATTTTTACTGAAACTAGAATTTATTTACTTCATCTGGTTGCATCTATTCAAACATTTCATTTAAACAGACTACACAGCCATTTTCTGCGTAAATTAGTGCCAAATCTGTTTTTTTCACCCTTGTCAGTTCTCATAAATATTCACTTGCTTAGAAGTCCTCAGCAACATCAAATGTCTTATTTTTTATGCATGATGCTTATTTTGAGGGGGAAAAAATGCAGTTGGACATGTTGTTAAAGTTCACCCAAAGTTTAGCACTTACAGCGCCACACTCTGCTGCGTTATAGAACTGTACTTTTACTTTTACAAAACATATTATTCCCAAATACCTAAAGCCTCCTTATATGTGAAAGTTTTACAAGCTTGTTTGCAAAGTGGTGGAAGATTTCTAGTAATTTTCTAAAAACAGCATAATATTATCAAAATTTACTTTACAACGCTATGAGATAATAATGGAACGTTATGAGATGGAACTGTATTTGATTCGTCCACCACAGCATTTGGGAGTTGCTGGATTGTGTATTTGCTGAGTTTCGGGTAAAACCAAAAAATACCATTAGCATCATAGTAGTAGCTGAGCAGTTTGGATTTCCCTCAAATTCCAAATAAAAATATTATCGTTTAGAGCATTTATTTGCAGAAAATGACAAATGGTCAAAATAACAATTGACTTCTATTCTACTCCTGGTTCCTCCTTAAGCAGACTGTGGTGTGCATGTGTTGGAATTCAACAGACACTGGAATGGAATGGCTGGAATACATGTAGAGATACTGATTTCAGAAAAAAATAGAGTGGTCTCTAATATTTTAGCTGTATTCCCATTAATTCACATGGAACATTTCCAACTTTTCCCAGAATTATCAAACCCTATTTACGACTTGTAGATCCTGTAAAACACACTTTTGCGACACTGTCACACCACAGTGCACCAAAAACTGAAGCACAAACATGCACACACACACACACACATAGAGTTCTATAAGCCTCTCTCTGTGCCAGTCAGTGTTTGGTGGCCAGTTTCCTGCAGCACAGAGAGACTCTGCAGGATTAACTGCAAAGACAGCCCCACGTCGTCTTTGCGAGCATTCGCTTGCATTCTTAATTCCCGGCACGTACACACACTCTTTCTCGTCACGTACGCACAGACACACTCGCTTCACACACTCGCAGGCGCTTGCTGACATTCCCGCAGCCTGTCCAGTCACCCACAGTCACGGTTTAACACCATCACTTCGCTACGAGCAAAAAGAACAAGAGGAGCAAGAGGAGTCAGCAGCTCCTTGATGGAATGGAAACTGGACACCCATCGACCATTTTGGGTTACAAAAAGCTTGAACTTTGATTTCCCCATATATATATATATATATACACTCATAATAAGTTAGGGATATTGTAATTTACATGAGTGCTTTTCCTATGTGGTCTGAATTTTAATGAAATAAAACATTGACATTAATAATAATGAATGAGAAGAAACACCATTTTCATTAGTTTTATATTTATTACCCCAAAAAATGTATGAAAGTCTCCCACAACCTAACTTATTGTGAGTAGTGTAAATAGTAATAACCCCAATCCACCCCTAATTCACAGTTACTTTAAATGAATATAACAAAAAAGCAGTACATTAGAAACCCTTGATTACAGCCTGTTTTAGCAGCTAAATTAAAAGGGTGAGATTAAAATGCTTGATTTGAAGTGCTTTTATCTTTGCAATTTGATGTATAGACCTATTACAGAAATTAGATCAAACTTCCAAAATTGAACAAAAAAAAAAACCTACACTTGTGTCAAATCCTCTAACATATGCATTAACACAGTCCAAAGTATTGCACAATTTAAAAGCCAAATTTATAGTAGTATTACAGTTTTGTTTTGTTTTTTTTCCAATTGCGAAAAGGCAATTTAGCAATCTAGGTTTCACCCAAACTGCAAAATACTTTAATAGCATTGACAAAACCAAACTTCTGCTCCATATGGCACACACATCGTTCATATTACCAGAATTTGATGTAATAAATCAGCCCGGTCGAGTCAAACCAAAGAAACAGATCCTGTTTTTATGACGAGAACGAAATGAAACAAAGTGCGACATAAGAGAGGAAGGATAAAAGAAAGGAGAAGAGAATGAGCACACGGGTAAAAAAAAAAAAGAAAAGAAATTCGCTCAGTCACGGTGGCAGTAGCCAGGAGCAAAACCTTACTGTGCAAATTAACCTTGAGAGTCTGCATTGCAGGGAGCGAGCGAGAGAACGGAGGGGAGAGCAGAGCAGGAGGGAAGAGGTGAAAAAAAGAGACGAGAGGGCAGCAAGGGACATTAAAAGAGGGGACAGCTTGAATAGCAGGGAGAGGGGATAAAGAATAGAAGGGGCGGGAGTGAATAAAAGAAAAGTAAGTGAGTAAAAAGATAGGAGACAGATAAGCTGTAGGTAAAGCAGCGATCTGGGCGGAACAAACTCTCTACGGGTGAAGGAGAGAAGTTAAGGGCAACGGACATGGCTGCATCCAGGAGATACAGGATCTGGCATTTCATTTACACCTGCAGCTGGGATCATGCAAACTGCATCTAGAAACCTTATCTGGATAATAATATCTGTTTACCAGCCTTTGCATTTACACTCAGAATTAATAAATGTTCTTTTCATCTTGATTCTGCCCACATTGTGATTGGATCTTTTTGGAAATACGTGGCCTGGTTGACCTGGTTCATTTGTTAAAATTCTTAATCCCCTAATAAGGGTGCAGCATTGGGTTTTAATCATATATCACATGGGAAACCTCATCTCCAACACTAAATAAAGTATTCTATATCTGTATATATAATATCTGTAGTAAAACACAATATTACTGTTACAGCATCAATATATATCATCAATATCCACATCATCAATACAACAGGAGAATAGTTTATATAATATCAGTAGTAGGGCTGCAACTAACCACTATTTAGATATTTAATTAAGATTGTGAGCGTTTGTGTGGTTATTTAATTGGGTCCTTTATAATCTCCTTTTTAAACATCTTATAGAATATATTCATGTTCTGTAATGATCCTCAGTCTGATCTCTATGATTTTATTGACAAATAATTGATCCATTGCAGATAATTTGGGTCAGTTTTGTCCCGTTTTGAGTTTTAAATATAGGAAAACTGGGGGAAAAAAAATGGATCTGGCGGCTTAAGTGGTTAAATTATTGCTGTAATCAATTTAAAATTATTTGACATTAACATTCAATTGCACCTAAATTATCTCTGTTTTATGAGCTACTGTCAAAAGGGTTGTGATCTGTGCACATTTATCCCTGGTGCCCTGGTATTTTTATGTTTTGTGCAGTGTCTTGATTGAAAAAAAATCATTATAGTTGCATACACTTGTTAAATTGGTCTGCGATACTCCATAATACTGAAGCAATTCTCCTATAGTAGAAACCAGAAAACACAGAAACATAGAAATAGTCTCAATCTGGTGGAAAAAGTTACAATTTTGAAGCCAGGGCTCTAAAATTGAAAGCCTGATATCATAAAACGCATGATGTCATGCTGTAATGGCGCCTGGGATCAGTGATTATAATTTCAACAGGGACATTTTTGTCCTGAAGAATCTGACTGTCATTATTTTGATTACAGACCTATTACACTATTACCCAATTTCCAAAGCTGAACAAATAAACCTACACTTGTGTCAAATTTTATGCCATATGCATTAACACAGGCCAAAGTATTGCATGATTTAAAAGCCCAAAACGTAGCATAGAAGGTTGTTTTTTTCTGTAGTATTACAGTTTTTATAAAGGTTTTATAAAAAATATTTCACACGACTCACAAAACCACACACCCAAACTGCTAAATACCTCATACATCCTGCAAAATGAAGCACTGCAACCAAAACTATATATAGTTTTATTAAAATCAAACTTCTGCACCAAATAACACTTCATTCATATCACCAGATTACTGTATAACCAACTACACACTGTTGAATATAATGAAAATCTCTCTAGTCTTTAGTAGCTTTGCCATAATACTAAAGTATTTCAAATTCTAAAACATTCTTCCAGTTGTTCACCTGCACAGAAATGTTTGCAGATACACACACATGCTGTCGAAACATTTATTTTATTTAATTTTATAGTTCCTGATTGAAGTGGTAACAATTAACCAATTAGCTCATGTGGTGCTATTTTGAATGTCAGTGTTTTGTAATGGTAATCATGTGACTTTATGTCAGATTGTTGCCTCTTATGCAGAAAAACGTGTTTAGTGCATTAAAAAAGTGACATTTTTAATTGAGAAATGTGTGTAAAGTGGAAAATGCATTTAGAGATTTGGAGACTGGAGAAGAGGTTTTGTTCTCTGTGTTAGTTTAAATAATTGCACCATACGTTTCATTTTAGTGTGTTCGAAATTGGAAGAAGAAAAATGTCATTTTATTTACCAAGACGCACAAACAGAGGATGGAATCATCTTACCCGCAGCAAATCGCGCCTCCTGTTCTCCCTCAGTGAGGTCTGAGTAGGAGTTGAAGTCTGACTCCAGGGCTGCTGGAGTGTCGATGGGCTTACACCAGCCTTTCCACTCTATGAGGTGGGCCACTCTGCCCTGGGCCATGGCCGTAGGCTTCGTCACATGGTCCTTCACTACCTGGGAAATGCCTGCAATGCAAAAATCAGGGCTTTATGACCACATATATGCAAGTACAGCATCTACACATACGCATAGGCTGCCTCCATGTTTGTGGTGATGAATGCTGCACTCACCGTGCAGGGAGGATCGCGCTAACGCAGCAATCTCTTGAATGGTGAGAGCTCTTCTTGATTTCGGTAACATTTCAACGGTGTCATCAACATTCACCTGGAAACAAGAGACATAAGCGTGACTCAAGAGGAAAAAGGTGCAGCTCAGAAGCGTCTGAACACATCCTGCTGCGGTTCACAGGGAAACACGTTGCTGTCTTTGATGGAGAAGTGAGTCCTGTGATCAAAGTCCCTCAATGTGTGGAGCCTTGAAAACTGAAAGCATTTCTCTCTGCACACAAGTCAACGCTTTAATGAGTCACGAGATGCCAACGATACACATGTTTTTTCCAAATAAAATCATTATTTCTAACCTTGTTTCTATTAATTTTACAACTCATGGCGTAAATAAAAGTGTGACTTTTCATGATAAACACAAAAGTGTCTGGGTGACACCAAATTTTTGAACAGAAGTTTTTATCCTTTCATGTCGTTCATACAGCAAACACATGAAATAATTAGTTTTATTTAAAATTGTTTGTTGCATATAATCTACTATATCTGAGCTAAACGGATGGTATCATCATACATTTCGGTATGAAACAAATATTAGGAGATGCTCAGGTGATAAAGCTCTGTATCCAGGTGACTGGATCTAGACAAAGGATGCCCCCACCACCACCACCCCTTCCAGTCTGTCCTCCGTCAAATCTGTAAAGTCAAACCACAGAGGGAGTATCGGATGTTGACAAGTCCCTTTGTCTGCCAACTCTTTTTATAGCCCCACCTGTGCCTCACGTGGGGAAACAGGCACGTCAACAGCAAAGGCCGCATGCTGAGCCCGGGGCCACTCTGCTGTTTCGGTGCGGGTCAACGCACCTGGCTGACGGAGCAGTTTGATGACGGCTCTGGACAGATAGGTACAGTCTACCTCAACAGGTACAGGCTGTGTCCCGTCACTATCACCCGCTGAGCCGATTTTCTAGAATAAACATCATAAGCACTCTGAATGTTGACTTAATTTGAAGATTAATCTGTCTGTTTTATGTCATTTGATTAATGAGTCGCTACTTAAAAAACGCACACGACGAAACGATCCGTCGGAGGGGTAAGGGGGGGGGGTCCCGTGATGGCGAAGGTATCAGCAGCTGCCACGAGGCGTGATAATCCTCTTGTGCCACAGAGGAGCTCACAGATCAGAGGGAGGATAATCTGGAGGAGACGTGACATATGGAGCTTAGCGAAAGTTCCTGGCGGGAAGACTGTCTTTTGCATGCTTTTAGGCTTCAAGTTTACTTCTCATCCCGTGTTCCCAATCTCCTGCTGCCATTTCCCGGCGCCATCAAATTAAAACATCACCTGATCACATCTGTCAAATAGCAGAGCAACACACCTCCAGGGTCAACTATAGGTGTTTCCCAAATCATACACTTCTCTTGGTATACTACCTTGCAGTGAATTTGAGTGCTATAGTACTAAATTAAACACTGCCACTGCGCAATTACCAGAAATGACTCAACACTTTCTTCTTCTACTACTTTTTAAAAACAACCAACCATTGGTTCATTGAAACAAGCATTGAGTTTTGCTGTTGCTGTGTGTTGAGACATTTACGCATTTACATATCAGCTTCACCTGCCTCAATTATTGCTGCATCTGGTGCTAAGTACCATCCGCCATTTCTGCTACATACACTACCATTCAAAAGTTTGGGGTCACTTAGAAATGTCCTTATTTTTAAAAGAAAGCACTGTTTTATTCAATGAAAATAACTTTAAACTAATCGGAAATAGACTCTATGCATTGCTAATGTGGTAAATGACTATTGTAGCTGCAAATGTCAGGTTTTTGGTGCAATATCAACAGGTGTATGGGATTTCCAGCAACAATCACTCCAGTGTTCTAATAGTACAATGTGCTCATTGCATCAGAAGGTTAATGGGTGATTAGAAAACCCTTGTGCAGTCATGTTAGATAACATAATAGTAATAGTAGAAAATAAAAGTGTCACTTTTCATGGAAAACACAAAATTGTCTAGGTGACCTCAAACATTTATATAGTAATGTACATACTTAAAATATTAAGTGTGCAAAGTGTGCGATTTGGGACACACCATATCACCCTGTTGCTGAATTTTAAGTGTTTCTCTATCTCTCTCCACTTTTCTTGTGGTGTCACGTGCACCCGTCCACCCCCCTATCACGACCCAGTCTTCACAGATTAATCATCTTCATCATCATCGGTCTCTGTAGAGTCATCAGCCACCACCACGCTGTCTGGACTCCTGCACAGGGGGATTTATCTTGCTGCTGCTTAGGAATGATGTCACTCGATCATAAAATCTCCTAACATAACTGTAATATAATCCTTAATTGTTTGAAATTGAAATTATGCTCTATTTGTCATCAAATGGCCATTGGAGAAATCATTAGAAGGTAGTGTGGGAGGATTTCATATGACTACAGGGACATCCAACTCCTGTCCCTCCCTACGCTGCTAATATGTGAATATTGTTCCAGAGCTTTCACCTGCCTCCTCCTACTGAATAACAGAGGAAGACATGAGCAGTGCTTCAGTCCATCTTTTTCTTTTACACTCTCCCAACAAGTGCACGTTTTGTACCTCATGAACTACATGTGCTCATGGGCATCAAGAAGCCGTAACCTGTCCTCAGTCTGGTGAACACGGACAGTAGCGAGGCTGCCGGGATGCTCTTGACATATTACCTACAAAATAATTCATAAGAACACAAGAGATTCCTCGTTGGGAGCCGAGGAGACGACCAGGGTGCAGGGTGACGTGTGACATGAATTTTATTTTTTCATTTTTGTAAGCTTTATTCAAAATCATGACTTAGATTTCTCCATAGAAAACCTGCAAACTCGTATTTAATAATTAAACATGGCTAATTTTTTTTTAAGTGGAAATATTTCAGTCCTACATTATGATTAAGCCTAAATGACAAATTACACTGCTCCAGAAATGATTTTCTTTTTCCATTGTAGAGATGTCAGACAACACCACAGGATTCTTAAGAGGTCTGGCGGGTAGGCATTTGTATTTATTATTCTGTTTTTGGGACAATTTAGGTTACGTCACAGCAGAAATTTAATATGGGCCATTGTGCTGAGTCAAACACCCTTTTCTTATCTATCAAACATCAATGGCACAACCTTTTTTTCAGCACTGCCAATGCGTTTTGTCAAAAAAACACACACATACGCATCAAAATTAGTATTTTCCACTCACACACATTTAGGTCCCCTCTTGGCAAATGTTTATAAAAATCACCAGATGGTTTTTGACATGATATAAAACATGTCCAGGAGGGGACCTAACAAAATGTCCCCTGTTGGCTTGATGGTCCACTATTGGTGAATGTGTAACAATGTGGTTGTCCACTGTTAGATAGATACACAAGCGCACACATACACACACACAGGCATCACACATTATGTCTTCCATTATAAAATTAAATTATAGGAAAGTCATGAATGCTTTCAGTGGAGCCGACTGGCATGATATCTGTCTCCCCTGTGGGAAAATAACCTGAACACGCTTCTCCTCCTTCATGCCATGTTTCTGCCCGACTTTTTTCCTCGCAATGGGAACATCGCTATGGCAACTGGTCGCTATGAAACAACCCAGCATGCCTGCGCGCCTGATTTACCGATGATGTCACACACTCAAGCGCACCAATCGATGGCCACAACAGCCAAATTAGAGACTCTTGTATGCATCCTCCTGCTCTCAATTAGCGCTGACGGCTAACTCTGGCGTCATTGCCAAATTTGGAAGCGTTTGGTAAATATGAAGCTTTTAAAGGTTCCTTATCGCAGAATGTGAGGGTGTAATAGCTTTTTGTTTATGAGAAGGTCTAGATGATCAATGTTCAAGACAGACACAAAATGACCTGTTCTTTCTAAGGCTTCACAGAGAAACTTGAGGAGATGTTATGTCCTTATTAGGAATATCAAAACTTGAATTAGAACCACACTGTAAAACCATTACCTTAAACTTTACAGTAACTAATTGGCAGCAATTATCTAGAAAATGACTGTAATCATTTTTGTTTCGTTTTTCAGTAGAAGAACTGTACTTCTGTTTACAGTATTATGTCTTTACTGTGAAATAAAATAAATATAAAAAATATAAATAAATACTGTGACTATAACATAAAAGTAAAATCATGAGAATCATTGTTTTTATTATGAGTTTCATCTCCTATATCAGCATGTTTTCTCAAATATATGTATATATAAATATATATTTTTTTCTGTGTGTGATATACCAAAAATAAAAACTACAGTAATTTACTTAACTATTTACAGTACTATATAGGATATTGTGATATTTCCTATAGTAACTCTTTGACTACTGTGATTTATTGTAAAATATACAGCAATCTACTGTAATAATCATTTACAGTAACGTTAGTGTTTTAAAAGTTTTACAGTGCAAGGAAAAGTGTAAATTATGGGACTTTTTTTCAAATCCAAATGTTCTAATTTGAATTTGCTTTATTAGCATGAATGTCAATAACAATATTGACAATCAAGAATCGACGGTGCAAAAGACTTTTGTTTGAATCCTACACGAATCCGCTGACTAAACACTGAGCAGCCAATATGTAATTACTCAGGGTCCCTGCAGTGCAAAGTGTTAGACAATCCTTCCTCTATGTAAGAGTTGTGATAAGATCAGCCCAGTATTCTGTATTCAATAACGGGCCATGAAGCGTGAGAGGCTGCATTTCATAATGGATCACTTAGGCGCCGCTAATCGTGGTCTGGCTGGCTCACTGCGACGCGTCAGATTCACACCCAGATGGTGCAGACTAATGGATAAAAAGAGGCAAGGTGGATTCATCGTCCTCATTATAATCATCATCATCATCATCATCATCTCTGAGCCCATGAACTTTGTCTCAACAGCCTTGGTTCAAAAAGAACAGGCAATAATTAGCATTAAAGTCCAGAATGTCTCAGTGGGACCAAACATCAGGGTCAAACGGGTGTAAAAAAAGAAATTGCAACACGATGAAAACGTGACAGCACAGTCAGCCATACTGTTTGTTCTCACCTCTCGAGTAGAGCGGCATCACGCTCAGTCACCGAGATCCCATTTAAAGTCCTGCATTAAAAAATAATTAGGCCGAATGGGTTGCAAATAATTAGAAACCAACTGGTTAACATTAATGAAAAGTAAAACGGAGAAAGAACCCGGGGTTGAAACATGCATTAAAGACTTAGATGGTTTGATTTATTAGGTAATTATTAAACCGGGGAAAGGGTTGGGAAAATAATTTTCTGCTTCATGTGGCAAATTACCGAGAGGCTGTCATCTTTGATTAGGCCTCGCCGCTAGGTGGTCATCTAAGTTTTAATAACTTGGCTGCATTTAGCGTGGATGCTTGGAGATAGAGTTCATCCATAGCTCCTGACGCAATAATCTGTTGATAACATTTAACCCTTATTGGAGTTAATTACTTATGCAGAAGGGAAAGCGACAGTCTAGGATCTATCGGTTAACGTGACAGCCTATTACAGCTGAGATTGAAACACTAATCATTTCTAATGATTATAATAAAACATGTTTTATTTCCATTATCCCACAGTAGGTGATTTTATGTTTCTCTATCAGGACTCATAAGAATTTTTATAGGTTGTATTTATTATCTTTTCTTGAGATTTACAATAAATGGCATACATAAGCAACACTGAGAATAATGTTTGACTCTAATTAAATTGCCATTTAGTGTAGCAGAGTGTTTCCAGCGAGACAACATGAAAAACAGCAGCATCATGACTTAGTTTGACTTAAACCAAACCTTGATACAGCATCTGTTTATCTACGATTTCATGTCAAAGCGGCTGCCATGAAAAGGTCTACAAAGTGGTGCTTGTTTCTTCATGCAGCTTGACAGAAGCTTATAGGTGCAATTGTACAAAAATACTTTTTACTGTCTTATTATCTTCAAATTAGTGTGAGAATATCAATTATGCATCTCTGTTCATATTCTTTTAAATGGTGCGTGACATACAAGCGGTACGGGGGAGGGGCAGGGGGCATTTACAGCAATACTACGCTTCAGTTATTGGTTTTTATGCACAAATGACACAAGAATTATGGTCTCGAAGTTGTTTCACATCAATTGACACCATGTATGAGCCAATGGAAGCATGGGGTCAGGATATAGCCAGCTTGAAAGCTAATGAGAACCGACTTTAAAATTTGAACCACCTTTGGTTTGATGTGCGACCCAATGGAAATTTCCTATGACAAGACCATCAGAATCTGATAGCTAATAGCCATGGCTTCCAGAACAACATATGGGACGTGTGCTACTTACTACTTGGGCAAACCATTTACGCAACTAAGCCTGAAAAAGAGGGTGTGTCTTAAGAGGTTGTAGGGGAAAAAGAAAATACCATTTTTTTCCAGTGCTCGTGAGTGAATATTTAGATCTGGATCCATGTAGCCACCCTCGTCCTTTCAGAACACTCGTACTTGACTTCTGTTTCTCTGAATGTGTGATATTTCCGGCCGATTACACCAGAGTTTCACCAGAATTAGGGAAAACAAGGTTTTCCAGACTGAGTGTGTGAGAAGATAGACTGCATTGCTGCTGCAGGTCTAACTTGATGCTTATTATCAAAACAGCTGTTTTTTCTTTTCTTTTTTAAATAGGCCATGAAAATAAAATAGAACTTGAAAAATAATGGCCCCTTTAATGATAAAAGTGGCTTTAGCTAGTTTCTAGGATACAGTAGTGTGAAAAAGAGTTTGCCCCATTCCTGATTTCTTTTTTTTTGCATGCTTGTTGCACACAATTGAACACAAATGCAGTTTTTAAAGAAAGATTTTTTATTATAAAGGTAAAAAAAAATAAATCGAAACCTAATACTTGTCGTGCCACCCAGTCTCAAGGCTTTAGAAATCGTTTTAATGACTTTCTTTCTCATTTCATCTCATGTCTCGCTTTTGGGGATCTACTTCTCTTTGTCAGTCAGGTCCTATTTAAGTAATTCCTTAATTGAGGACAGGTGTGGCAGTAATCAGGCCTGGGTGTGGCTAGAAAAATTAAACTCAGGTGTGATAAACACCTACATACAGTTATGTTTCAACAGCAGAGGGAAATCACTTTTTCACACAGGGCCAAGTAGGTTCGGATTTTTTTTTCTACCTTATTAATAAAGATCTTCATTAAAAAAAATTATTTGATGATCTTACACATTTAAGTGTGACAAACACGCAAAAAATAAGAAATTTAGGAAAGGGGGCAAACACTTTTTCAGACTGCCAGGCTGAAATTAAAACAAGAGAGTTACGGGCACCTCGCTCCAGTCCAGTGTGCCCAAAGGTGCTGTCAGAATCAGTCTGCGTGCCAGGCAGGTCCGAGTGCTGCCCAAAAGCACGAGGTCGGACAGGGAGTTTGCCGCGCTCCAGTCCACGCGCAACGAACCGTCGACCGCCACTGTCAGGAGGAAGAGAGCCACGTGAAGATTAGTGAAGCAAAGGAACAACCTTAAAACTCACAGGTTCTCCCAAAGTGCATCAATAAATAGGCTGGAATAATATTATGAAAACACAGCATCCACATTCATGTGGGGATATAAGAGGATATTTTTCATAATATTATTAGGACTGACCCCTCATTCTGAATTAGTCGATTTATCAATCATTAGGTCTTAGTCCACTAACGATTTGTTAGTCGATTAGCTGATATTCATGCATTTTTCCTGCTGAATTTGATATATCTTTATATCCTTAAATAATATGCATGTGCAATGCAATGTACAGATTTTACAGATATGTCTATAGAATGAACTTGACAATTTGAATGTCTATTATTTGACTAACAATGCAATTAGTTTGAGGTCAGCCTCTAATATTACCGGAGCAACAATAAGGACCAACTATGAGTTTTAAGGATCAGGTTTTTCCTCACTGCGCGTTCCTTTAAGGTCAAAGTTGCAATCACCATGCCAACCCATGCCTCCCCCAGGGCAGCCACCTGGAAAAAATCCAGTTTTAAAAAAAAAAAAAAAAAAAAAAATCGGATGTTGGAAGATTTCCTTTTACAAGATTACTCATAGCAGCATCAAGACATTATTTTGAGTGCGTATTTAGACTCGCATCATGCACTTTCAGAAAGTACAGTGTCATTTATTTTCTGGAGCAGCTTTATATTGTGTATTGTAAGTCTACAAGTGCAGGGTTCTGTAGAGAAAAGGCTACGTCCATGCACTTTAAAGCCATGCCACGTCATGCAGGTAAAGCCCCAGGAAGCCTGTTTGGTATTCTATGAAGTTTCCTCTGTAACACATGAGAAAGCACAAAAGTCAGGCGATAGGGCTTCTTGTTTTTCAACCTCCCTGCTGTTTGATACACGTTTCTCTGACGTGAACAGGCCACGTCATGAACACAGACGAACAGAGCCACGCTGGGTGAGCGCAAATGTCACTGAGCAACCTTAACGTCACGATAACGGCCCAGAGAGACAGGAGGCTGTTCGCCTGACTTCGTGAGTTTAACCTTTTCCCACAGTTGCTCTTGTAGTGACCTGCTGCTGTGGATCCTCCACACACACTCAGATCCTCACACACACTGAAAAAAGTGTAACATGCAGTTGTTGATTCAAACGAACCATTTAAACCAGGATGAAAATGATTCATTTGATTGTGAAATTCATTCTTTTTTTGCATTTAGAGACCTCAAGTTTGATTTATACTGAACCAAATATACGTCAGAAGAACACAAAACAGTGTTTTTGATTTCTCTAAAATGATTTTCTTCTCATCAGGACCTGGAGGTAATGTTTTTTAGTCCTGTAGCTCTCTTGCAGACATGCTGGTCAACATGCACCATTCGACTTTGTGAATATCGTGTGGAGTTTGTAATGTAAGTAGCAAAACGTTTACTGTACAGTTTTAGTATTTTGTTTGGTAAAAACTGCAATAAAAGCCTGATTTAAACTGGCTAGCAACCTTAAATGGGACGATAGCTGGCATGATTGTAGCTAGAAGCAGGTGGCTAGCTAGCTGGCTACCGCTAAAATTATGACCATGATTAAAAATATTTATTTATAATCTGCTTTTACAGATATCATTATCATAATCCAGCCTAAAGACATCGCTAGTCCAATTAAGCTAACATCTAGGGCTAAAGTTCGTACATTTCAAGTTGGCCAGAGTTTATAAGATGGGAAATACAAATTATTTTTGGAGTCAAATAAACTGTGAAAAATATAGTTATATTTATAGTTATAATAATATATGTAAATTAACTGGAGTCAATGCAAAGATGAATTAATTTAAAAGTGAATACATTAGGTTGGTTCAATTTAAAGTTATTAGTTTGGTTTAAATATGTAAAGAAAATAATTTGGATCAAGGCAAAAAATTAAGGTTGGTTCAAGCGCAACGTTATTGTTTACATTAACATGAAATAATCAGGTCATAATATTTTATATCTAATATTTGGACATCATTTTTTTATTTTGAGCAGGGTTATACTTTTTTCAGTGCGGATCCACACACAGATCGCAGGGTTTCAAACAAGGTGCCAACTCTACAAAACACATTCTACATTCGTGCATGCATAGAGACACTCTCTCTCTCTCTCAAAAACCACACGCTAGCCGTTAACACAGGAAGAGAAACAAACTTCAGTTCAGAGGAGAACCACTCTACACTCTAGCTGCAGTCTTACTACCAGGAAATCCCAGCACTATCACCTAACAGAACAGAACATGGGCCTAAACTCATTTATTTATAAAACACACACAAACTTTAACAGCTCATATCCCCTCTGGGGCACCACCTCGCCTGACAAGTTTTCTGCAGGAAACACTGAGATCCACACACAGATCCACACACACAGCTCCTCCAGCACACATTTCAGCACCGGACAGCTCCCCTCAGCCCCCCCCTGCACACCCAATCATCACCACTCTTCAAAATCAGATTTGCAAAACGAGATTAAGAGGTGGTGGTCCCTCTAAATGTCAGTGCCTGGCTCCTGTTTCCGGGCCCTCCGCTGCAGGGAGGCGTTTCCAGTTACCGGCCGTGAAAAGGACGAGCCGCCGGGATTAGTCGCCGGCAACCCATCTCAAATATTGAGTCCAATATCAAGACCAATCATTCACCCCGGGTCAAAGACCTGCCGTTTAGCGCGCCGGGCTCAAGTTGCCCACTGGCAGAATTCAATATCTGACGTTTAATTGGGTGTGATGAGATCAGATGCCTGGGGTGTATTGTATCTGTGGAATCTAGGCCACCTCAGTCAATGAAAGTATTGTCTGGAGGAGTGAAGGATGCGCACGTATTAGGCTGATGTGTAGAACGTGTCGGACATTTGAGCCGCGACACAGGCCCCCGCTGTGTGAGAATTCTACAGTGACACGTCAGCAGCTGACGGTTCAGTAAATGCAGCACGTTTTTCCCATTAAAGTGACACAGAGAGAGGTTTTGTCATGAAGCTGCTGCGCTCAGTCTGCAGGTTGTGTCGTCCTTGATTGTTGAATTTAACCTTCCTCTTGCGTTAGGGTCGGCTCCGACCTGTTTTAGATTTTAAATATATAAAAGATCCACTTAAATTTGCATCAAGGTTTTTTAACTTTGTCAGGTAGCCCTAGTTAAACAAAATAAAACTAAATTTTCACTAAATTATAAAATGCTCTGGTTGGAATTATGACCTTTGTGTTGTTTGGGTCAGTTTGGACCCAGTTATAAATAGGAATATAAAGCAATAACTAGAGCCCAAACTGAAATCATGAGTACACAGTCAACCATCTTCATTTAGTGTTTGTATCAAAGCTCTATTGCTGAAAAATACATATTTTTATTGAAGTAAATAAATATGGGTTGAAAATGACATAGCACCATATACAAATCGGTTGATAGATCATGGTTTTTAGTGTTTAACAGCTGTTTAAAACATGGGTCAAAACCAACCTGTTAACATAAGGGATGGAAACAGCAAACTAACACGAGAAGAAGGTTAAAATGAAGTTTGGGGCACACTTTACAAAGCTTTTCCACAATCCACTAGTGGGTGACCCTGCATGTGCCAGGAAAAGGAAAACAATCCAAGGGGTCGCGGCATCAAAACGAAACAAACAGGTGTAATGATGGAATAAAGCGATGGGGCTGGAATGCGTTCTGAATGAAACATGAGGCACAGTCACATGTGCAGTGAACTGAGGCATCGATGGCTTTGAGCTTTAGAGAAGCAGATTGATTCCAGTGAATTAATCTGCTTCCCCTGACTCTGATCTTTCCAACACGCTCCAAAGTGCAGCATCTTCTTCCCCCGAAGCAAAGAACACAGATTTCCTTTAATTTCTGTTTATTTCATTTACTCAGCTCTCTCACACACACTGGTGTTCATTTTTACAAGGATATATATAGTTTATTTAGTCTTAGTCGCTTCAGTAACAGTTTAATTTAATATTTATTTAAAGGGGCCCTGTTTTTCCAATTCTGTATTTTAATTTCCATGGTATATTTATGACAATTTACTTGATTTTCCAAGTCCAGAAGCAGCTAATTAGACCCGTAGCAGCAATGCAGTCGGCCTTCTCACACAACTTACATGGATCTACATGGATCCTGGGGCAGTATTCAACAGTTCCTGTTGTGACATCACAACAGGAACTGTTTCTAAATGGGAACGCTACAGAGGAAGCCACAAAAGATTATTATTATTTCACAGTTTGTGTGAGACCTAAATATTTACACACAACTACTAAAATGTGTTTCTTTGAATTATTATTATCATCATTATTATTATTAATAGGGCACCTTTAAAGTCAGCAAGGGAATAAAATGTCAACAAGAAGTTATATTAACAGACACAAACACACACACACACACACATAAACTCCACTGTAGTTTCCGTTGTCGTGGAAACTGGAGTGACATCGGCTGTACATCTCTCTCATGTCTTTCGGGCTCTGTGCGCGACTTATGAGGGAATCAATTAGGTCAAGACCAGCAGCAGCATCAGTGTGATGTCACACACACACACACACACACACACACACACACACACAGAGCTACACACACACACACAGGCTGGATATGGGAGTCAAACAGGTGGCAGCAATTGACCTACTGTGATGACACCTTGATAAACGTGCAGGAAAAAAAAAGGTTCTTTTCTATGTGGGATTTATGGGGCCGGGGGGGCGCGTCCTTTACGCACTCCCCGCGCCAAGGAGACGAGGAGACGAGGCGCCATGATCATCAAGTGACTGGAGCGACAGATTACACAACCAATTAAAGGCTGAGAGAGGAGGGGGGGGTGACGGATCACACAGTTACATCAGACCCAGAGAATAAACGACACGTCTGTTTATGTGCGACAGAAGATGGATGGAGGATGGATGGATGTGGAGCAGGCTGGATGATTTGTGGCTCTATCGGTGGAGACTCAGTCAAATAAATAATCGGGGGAGGAGGGGGCAGGCGTCAGAGAGCTTGATGGTGGAGGGAGGGGGGTGCACATATAGAGGACGGGGCCCTCGGCGACATTTAACCGGATGGCAGACATGTACAGCAAAGGTGTAAACAACCGTGAGAGCAAATAGATGCGGCGGCAACAGGGAGCTTGTTTCTTGGCAACAAGCGCATGATCTATTGCTGCATGTGCGCGTGTGTGTGTTTGTGTGTGTGAGTGAGTGCCAAGCAGCGCGTTCAAATGTGGACATCTGAAATCAATGCATTTTACTTCAAATACAAAGGGGAGATTATCCGCCCCCCTTCAAAAGAAAAGGAAAAAAACAGATCCTCCAAAATAAAGGAGTTGTGAACCTGCGGCATGTGTCCTACCTTACAGCTGAACTGGGTCAGCGCGGTCAGAACCATCGCGCCTGGCTGGATGATGGATCCTCACGTCACCAATAATACATTTAAAGAAAAAAAAGGCGTTTTAACAGCGCACCATCCCTCACGGTGATGTCAAGATGCGCCTCTCCGTCTTCTCCGCCTGTGACTGGCGTGCTCACCGAAAAAAAAGAAACGCTTCTTGCAACTCTCGAAGCATCGCGATGTTTAGGCTGCAGCCCCCCTCAGCTCTTCCCCATCACCACCACCAGCACCACCACCCCGCTATAATGCACCCGTGCGCACACAACGCGCCACTTAACCTCCAAAATACACCGTGACACTGTTAAAATCCAAGCTCCTTAAACGTTATAATATGACATTTCACTAGTCTCCATATGACTCAGCAGCAGCGGTCAATATCACACGTCTACACGTTGCACTTCATAGCCTCTGCACCCGCGGAAGCTGCAGCAAAACACATACCAGGCTTCCTCCAGCGTGCGTTTTTTTCGTATGATGATGAGAGCAAATAATAATAATAATTAAATAAACTCTTACCAACTGGCGTTTTGGAGCTGATACAGCCCATTTTCGCAGCTGCATGTAGGGACCGTTTCGGAGTGTGCAAAAAAAAAAAAAAAGCTACCGAATTCCCTCCCCTGCCTATGAATGCGTAAAGACGCGGCAGAGAGCGTTACCTCGCAGATCCTAAAGCCTCTTGGGCGCTCTCCTCGTCTAAAAGAAGGAGGCTCCGCTGGGTTCCGGTGCGGAGCGGCGGCGGCGGCGGCGCGCTGCTGTGCTGCTCAGACCGCCGGAGTGACGCCGAGGGCGGGGGAAGATCTGGCCATCAATCGGTGTCTTCTGCGTTTTTTCCGCTTGCTTCAAATCCATAGGCTGTATGGTAAAAAAATAAAATAATGTAAAAAAAAATAAGTGTACAGCTTTTTATTATTTTTTTTAATTAATAGGGTGAAAAGTGTTTCTTGGCTGAGCTCTACGTCACCGGTTGAAGGGTCGTATCCTGCGCTTCAGCACCGCGGCGGGCGGACAGCGCTGCTGTCAGGCTGCAGCGCTGCTTTCTCTGGGGTTTCCCCTCTCTCGGTCAGCGCCGGTCAACTCCGCGGCCACAACGCACCGCACCGCGTCGCGCCGCGCACACGGATCTCCGGGTTCTCTCTCTCTCTCTTTCTCCGCCGCCCCCCTCCAGGTGTGCGCTCCCCGCGTGCGCTCTTGCCGTCGCCCGGTTCACAGACAGCGAACCACCGGAGCGGTGACACATTGATACACACACACACACACAGAAGAAATCCCACGCTTATCTGGCTTATATATGGCCAAGCTGAGTTTCCGCCTCCTTGCACTGTTTTTTTTTTTTTTGGCACCCCCTCCTCCTCCTCTTCCTCCCTCCTCCCCCCGCGCGCCTGCCTGCTGGGTGGAAGCGCAATGAGAAGTGATTGGCTGGTGTCACGTTACATGCGAGCCATCATGGGGAGATGGGAGGGGGGAGGAGGGGGGGGGGGCTGGTGGTGCGCGCGAGAGGAGCAAGTTGTCGACTAAGGATTGCGTTTCTTTCTCCTCATGTATAACTGACATAATGGCAAACGAGGAGGAACGCGCTGCTGCATATTTCAACAGGTCTACAAAAAAAAAGGAAAAGAAGCGGAGTCCGTGACAGCCTGGAGCAGGTTACAGTGCTGAGAAATAATAATGACAGAGGCTATTTGTGCAGTAGGTGGGACATCTGTTCACCAATCAAAGGAAAAGGTCGTGTCGGACCCCGTATAAATGCCCCTCGGCTTATTTTTACGCAATAACTGGACCATCCAATTATAGCAGCAAAAAAAATCACATGTGAGCAAAGTGACATTTTTCACACGCAGTCAGGACACGTTTCCGGGACACTAAGAACCGCGTTCTGTGCTTCCCATAGCTGCGGGCTCATTACGACTTCACAAAAAACGGTGAATGGTTCTAAAAATAAGGCTGACATTCTCTGTTCACGCGCGTTCCGATCACCGTTTTTACAGCACAACGCGTCCGGAGAACAGGAGGCCCTCGCTGTGGCCTATTTGTAAGCGACCCACTCCTGTCTCCGGGCAGGTCAGCGCGTGAAGCGTCTTCATTCTCCCTCTTAACGCCCACCAGGACTCTAAACATAGACCCACGGAGCCGCTGACCTCCGCTGAGGCTATTATCTGTCGCCGGAGAGCGTTTTTAATTCATCCCCGCACAGAGAGAAGCGCAGCGGCCTCTGAATGGGTGCTCAGCGGGTGCTTTGGCAACACTTTATAGCACTTGGAATTGCGTTTACATATCATTGACTATACTCATGGCATTTTTAAAAGAAATGTATCACATCCTGAGGGTTGGGGGTGAAGGTAACGGTGATTATTTACAGGGGAGACAAAATGAGACCATTCAAGAGCAAATGTTCATTTTAAACGTCTCAGTGTATATCGTTGACCTTAATGACTTTTAAGGGCTGAGGTCATGATATTTCTTCAAATTGCCTCCGGAAACGTCGTTACGCACGGTGTGAATTCGGTGATAAAGGACGGATGCATGCAGGGATTTTACATTTCAGGGGAAAATAACTAGATGTTCTCGCTGCTGGATCAACAGCGGACGGATCCCAGTCGGGGATTGTGAGCAGAAAGCGCAGGTAACTTACGCGTCTGATCGTGCGTAAATAGCTGCATCTTTGTGAACATTTGGAATCAAACATAACGAACTTTAATATCTCTGAAAGCGAATCAAAGACGCAGTGAGTGCGCCACTTTGCGCATCACGAGTCTGGCACAGGCGGAAGGAAGCCATCAGTCACACGTATTTTTGTTCATGTGGTGGTTCCACGTGTTCTGCGTTTTTTTCTCGTGGCATAATCACATCAAAGTTGCGGCAAACCCCAGTTTATGTGGCTCTGATCAGTTGTGTCCGTGCCACGCGGCGGCTATATCTGGTGCTCCAGCGCCACCGGATGGAGGGCTGTAGAACAGGCGGCTGCGCGAGTGCAGGGGGGGCCTGTTGCGCAGTGCTTATGCATGCAACCGCAGAGCTGAGGCCACGGTGCTGTGCTGGCACAACATCAGAACCCCACAGAACAAGTTTAGGATGCATGAGTGGAAATCAACACATCTCCTGTTCCAGGGAAGCTGTAAAATAGGAAATTAAATGAAAAAAAAACACAAAACCAATACAGTTCACTACATGAATGCATAAGAAAGCGAATGGAATGGGTGTGCTGTGATTTGTATAATATATATATATATAGAGCTACAGGGAGATCAAATTCTCAGTTTTTATGCTTAACATGGCCATACATGACCAAATCCTTTGCTATACATCAGTCTGATATATACATCAAAAAAGGAAACTACAAGATTAGATAAGGCATCATTCATGGTCTATAGACTGCTGTGTAAACTTTTTGGGCACTGTTTCGATTATAGTCCCAAAAATGTATTCTGCAGCATGACAACAATCCTGATCGATAATGAAGGGATTACATGAAGAGACAGAAGCAACTGAGATGCCTAAATACACAGAAGAACTTGATGCTCAGAACAACCAATCTGCCCTGCATCTACAATCACTGTGCTGGTTTAAAGGCAAAACATGCACCAAATATTTATCTCATGTAGGTGGCTTCTGCTTACTGCACTTTGTATGTAAACCCTATTAAAACAATGGCCTATGTCATTTTTTTCAAGTTTTTGGAAAACACAAAAACTTTACCAAATGCAGAATATTGTATTTATTAATCATTTAAATCAAAAAGGCCTTGATAGTGGATGACTATGGACATACATTGAACGTTGTGATGTCACTTATTAAAGAATAAAGTGATAATTTTCGAACATTCTAGTGTGACTTTAGGCAACATTAAACCTGGTTTAAACTGTCTTTTCATTCCATACTTTAAACTCAAAACTTACATTATCTGGAGTTAAATTAAATAAACATCAGGTAAATCATCTTGGTCAGGAGGCAGTTTCCTTTTTCATCACTTTCCCAGCTCTTCTTTGCCTGTTTTTATTGAACGTAACTCATCTCCAACATCCAGATTTGACAGCTTTTTGACATTCATTGGGCATCAATATGTTTAATGGACTGAAGATCCTGGATCTTCCTTTCTTTCTGTATATTTGGCTACACATTTATTGAATTTTTTTTTTATCATGCACAGCACTTTATATTACATTATTATTGAAGTACAACTTCTAAAATGTAGACAAAATTACATATAAAATATTATAGCCTAAAGCCTTCACCAGTAGAAATTGATTAAAGAATCCTGTTCAGAGCTTCTTCTTACCCAAGTCAAAATGTTTTATCCTGATTTGGATAAATTTAACTTAGGCAAACAATAAAATGTCCTAAGTAAAATGTCTATTGTCCTATAGGACATAAAGAGACTGATCCTTTCAACTCAGGATTAGGGTGATTTTACCAGATGTGGCAGCATCATCAAAAGATGGTTTAGGCCCAAAACTCACTTTTGTCAAAAATGACTTCAGACCATTATTTTAACAGGGCAGTGATATGACATATTGTTGTTTGAAAAGCATCCTTAACTTTTAGTGCGTAAAACTTTTTTTTTTCCCCACAATATGTCTGAGCTACAGCGTCTGCAGAGCAGAAAACTTCTGGTTTAAGAGAAACGAAGAACACAAATGTCCTCAGCAGACCCAGACTGAACAAAATACAGATGAACTCAGATAATCCTCTGAGATAAACCGACCAGCAACAGATGGAACTGCTGAAGCCTGTCAAGCGAGATGGCTGGGTAATGTAAAAACGACCTTTAACCCTGAGAAAAATCTCTCTTCCCGGCTCCAATAAGCTCGGAACAACTCAGAACATCAGGCCAACAAGGTTTGAAACAAGTAAAAAATAAAAAAGATGTTGGACGGTCTTGTCTGTATGTGCTCATATGTATCCTATTGAATAGTAGGTTTGATAATTGATAATTAAAAAAAAAAAAAAAACGCTTAAGCAGCAGACATAGTCGCTCAGTTGTCATAGAAATTGCTTTGGAAATTTAATAAAACCTTGCAAAGAAGGCCAGTTCTTCAAATTAAGAACCCATTTCAATTAAATTTTAATATTGTACACAGCAGCAGCTTCGGTTTTGTTGCTATTGCAAGCTTGACTTTTTAAATCTATAATCTTATCTAAAATACTCACACCACAGTAAAATAGTGTTAACTAGTTAACGAATCACCTCTTTGAGTATTATATTAACACTGGCGATTTTACTATGCACCTAATTATCTTCGTCTCTGATTCGTTATGACCTTGTTTGTTAATTGTAGTTTTAAAGAGGTACAATTTTTCCAAAGCTTTTAACCACATCTCCTGAATTTCCTCAGCATTGCTCACATTTAGAATTTCAGTGATATTGTAACATGCAGCAAAGACAGACATGAGATGTGTTTGAAAGTGAATTAAGCAAATTGGACCTTGTTCAGTTTTGTCTCATGCACAATGTGCGTGGAAGTCTCTTTAATCTTTAATCTCTTTAATCCAAAGTCTCTTCTCGACTAGACTACCACAAACTAATTGTGATTATGTGCAAAAACATATTTGTAAAAGGCCACACGATCAGATGTCAAGTTTGTGCATTGTTAAATGTCGCTGAACATTAATGGCGCCATCTCTGAAAACACCCAACTAACTTCTGCTGTAACTTTGGAAAATTATACAGCTCCAGCTTTGTTGAAGCAGCCAAAATTGCATGTTTAGCATCTAAAAAAGGCCTGAAAGCAATCAATTCAAGTGACAAAGTTAATGGAGTTAAAAAAAAAAAAACTTTATTTTGAAAAATAGCTCCACTTGGATGTTACTGTCCATGTCCTACAGGCTGCAGCGAGACATAATTGAATCCATGAAAAAAAAACATGTATGAATTGTTAATATCAGTTAATGCCAACCAATTCTATGAAGTTTTGGGGGGGGAAAATCATAATGTTCAGACATATTGGGCAACATAACACATTTCTAAATGTGGGAACAAGATAATTTGATGAGAGACCTTGTGCCAAAAGAAGAGTCACTGTTCCTCATCTCCACCTCCTTCCAACCCATAAATACAGCACTAAAGAGATAACGCTGATCCTTGCATCTCCTGTCAAGCTGCTGAGTTTCACTGCACCAAATGATCTATAAATGAGCAGGCTCATCGTCTGAAACAAACAAAAAAACAAAAATGATGGCCCTGTACAAGGAGAGTCTAAATCAGGTTTAACAAACTCCGAACCCCAACAGATGCCCAAAGTAATGATCACAATCTGTCACCCAGAGAGAAAACATAGGTGATCTTTAAATATTTTTGCATTATTAATGGACTGCTGTAGTGACGTCATCAAACCCAGTCACCTCAAACCTCGGTGCAGATACTGGACGACCAAATTAAAGGACTGAAGAGTCATTTTTACCTTAGCTTACCTTATCATATAGACTTGTAACAGAGAGAAGTCCTTCTTGGCAAACTCCATTACTGTGCAGTAGCCATGGCAACC
Source organism: Lepturacanthus savala (assembly GCA_030544235.1). Taxonomy (NCBI): domain Eukaryota; kingdom Metazoa; phylum Chordata; class Actinopteri; order Scombriformes; family Trichiuridae; genus Lepturacanthus; species Lepturacanthus savala. The sequence continues at coordinate 3,820,316 of CM060468.1, forward strand.
AGAGGAAACTTCTAGTAATAATAATAATAATAATAATCTGGAGAGATTAAGGCTGATATGACTCATGAGCCAAATATGAAGCCAGAGTGAACAATTAGCTTAGCTTAGCATAAAGACTCTCAAAACTACTCCTTGGCAAACTCCATTAGTGTGAGGTATCCAAGGAAACCAGAAGAAAATCTAGCAATAATAATAATAATCTGGAGAGATTAAGACTGATACGACTCACGAGTCAAATATGAAGCCAGAGTAAATGGGTGATTTGTTCATCTTAGCTTAGCATAAAGACTTGGAACGGAGACAACAGACTCCTCTGGCTTTCTAAAAGGTCATTCTTGGCAAACCCCCATTAGTGTGAGGTAGCCATGGCAACCAGAGGAAACTTCTAGTAATAATAATAATAATCTGGAGAAATTAAGGCCGATATGACTCATGATGCAAACATGAAGCCAGAGTAAACAAGTGATTAGCTTACTTAGCATAAAGATAGAACAGGCTTGTCTGGCTCCCTCAAAATTCCTTCTTATGGATTACTGTGAGGTCACCATGGCAACCAGAGGAAACTTCTCGCAATAATAATCCGCATAAGCCAACTTGATCCAAGGGCTGTTTTATTGATATGACACAGGGATTCAGTGAATAACAAGATGAATTAGCCATTAATAGGTCTGGTCAGAGCCATTTCTTTCACTTTCAGTTTGTTTTCCCGCTTTAATAAGACCAAGAAACTAGCCAACAACCTCCTCCTGGGTTTTAAGCAGATGTTCTGCTAGCAACAAGGTATGCTGCCCACTATGACTCTGACCTCTGACCTCCCTGATGTTGTGAAATGGAGCAAGTCCAGTTAGTGCTCTTAGGTCAGAACTCTAAGTGCCAGCAGGGCACTGAGGAGGCTACTGAGTAGTACCACGGAGCCTTGGACTACCCCAGCCCCGTTCCTGTCACTGGTGGGAACCGGATCGACTATGGTTTGGCCCTGGCAGTGCCTCTGGTCTGCACCCACACATGAGGCGTAGGCCATGGCGTGAGCAATGTAGCTCTGCTCCTGGACGCCCTGGAAGAGGTGGCCCATGGGCCCGCGGGCCAGCACGGCCACGTCCTCACCGCTGTGGGTGGCCGACCCTGTGGGAACCGCAGACAGCTGCACGTAGTCTTTACTTTCTGGAAAAGAAGCAGACATGCAGATGTTTTTGCATTTTATAAGCTATGGATGGCTAGCTAACTCTTTGCTTAGTACAATTATAGTTATTATAAACTAAGATCTCATTGGCTAAAATATTATATGCAATAGGAGTTGTTTTATCAAATAAAAAAAGGTATTTAATCTAATAACTAGCAATATAATAATAAATACTAGTATGTAATGTTATGTTAGTACTTACTTCATTGAAAATAACAGTGCTTTTCTTTAAAAAAATAAGGAAATCTCTAAGTAACCCCAAACTTTTGAATGGTAGAGTGTGTGTGTACACACGTACACACACACAGCTGTTAGTATATTATTATTTTACTATTAGTATATTAATATTATACTACAAGGATCAGTATTATTACTATCATCTTGCTGCTGCACTTTCTCTACTTATCTTGTGTCTTTTTAAGTATTTTTAATCATATTCTTTTTCTATTAAATTTTTTTATATGCCATATATATGTATGTATACATTTTTATATTATGCCATTGTGTTTTTATTGTATTGGACCGCTGCTATGAAAACTGAATTTCCCTTTGGGGATGAATAAGGTCATCCATCCATCTATCCATCCACCTATGATATCGCCTTAAAATTTAATTGTTTCTAGGTGTAATTGCTAATAATGGAGCAGTTGCCAGTTTTGTGCTTATGTTTTTTAAATAGCAAATTTATGAATAAGGGAGGCCGAGACAAGCCCTTTGCACCTTTTACTCTGCTTTATACCCATTATAAATGCTGTCTAACCTGAAAAATGACTTGGATCCCTCCTCAAAACCACAAATGCACATTGCAATTAGACCAAAGATACGTCTTGTTGCAGGAGGATAAAGCACGTGGTTTCAATATATCCAGCTTACATATTACATCTATTACTTGAACAGCAACCCTCCCAGCTATTGATCTCGGTTTATTTGCTTATTGTCTGTGGATGCCAGTCATGTAACTGAACTGTCATTTTCATTCCTGATGCAAATTCAGTTTTAAAAAATGCCAGATCAACAGAGAGCACACATGATTCCATTATAAAGAAAGGTTACGCTGTATTATGGGACATGAATCTGAACATAGACGGGTAAAATGTAAAGGTCAGTCTCATTGTGCGTTTTCAGCTTTTTTCTGTCCTCAAATACAGGGGCGAAAATCACATTTCATTGATGGGGGGGGGGACAGTAAATTTATAGAGAATAATTTCTGGAGGGGACATGAAAAACTACTATACTAGCATATGTGACCATGAATCAATGAGGTAAAAACTACGAAAACCACTAGTCGCTACTGCTACGATAACCTAAATCATTACAGCTCATTAATAATCATTAGGTCTGATCTTAACCAGCAGACTGTTAAAAAAGAGGCTGATTTAGACTAATTTTGAACAAGTGGTGTAATAAATGACTGGCTTCTACATAATATTTCGATTGGTTTCTTCCACGTAGCTCGCTACTAGCTGACTGTCAAAATTAGCTGTTAGCCACTGGCACCACCCACTGGAGCATCTGGACCAAACCATTTTGAGGAATGGGGGGGCATAATTTTTCATAATTCATACTTTGTTTATTTTACATTCCTTTAATAATCTAAATTATTTATTTCTCGAGGGCAACCATAAATGTAATATAAAACCTGGATAGGGTACCGCCTCTCAGCAGCATGCCAATTTTCCCCAGTGGCCACTCGTGGTACTGCAACAAAAAAATCCCCTGCAACCCAAAAAGGATTTTTCCCCTAGACCGCAATAGTAAAAGAGAAGCTGATAAAACTGTTGACAGGACACCCCCTAATACATCTGTTGATGTATTAAAGAAAATGGATAGAAAAATGGCCGCCTTTCATTTTAATGGAAGTTTCTTACCTGGTGCATATATGCCAAAAACGTTCCTGACTTCCAGGTTTATTTCTGCATTATGTGACCTATAGAGACTGATCAGTAGAATCACCTCCCATGATGCTCTTAGGCCTCCCATCATGCCCCAAGGTGATGACAACATGGATGTATTATAGATCTGGATAGGGTACTTATCCAGATGAATCGTGGCCATTTTTCCATCTGGTATCCAGTTTTATAATACGTCCATGGGGAAACCCCACCCCTCCCCAGGATATACGCCTGTGCTTGAATGCATTCAAAATAATGGACGGTGAAACAGAGCTGTTTGAGGACTGTCAGAACTTTTTAGGATGTTACTGATAAAACCGGGAACACTCAGCACTGAGCGTGTCTTACGGGTGTTGACGTTGCGGATGTCAGGACGCTTCCCGTTGGTGATTTTGTGTCCAGGTCCGTTTCCGTACATGAGCGTGGTGTAAGGCAGCATGTCTGACGCCCACAGCGGAGATTTACCTGGAAAATACAAAAGGATCATCTGCATTATCTTTGATTTATCCTTCTCATTTTTTTTCTGGTTCTCCTCTAAGTGCTCAACACATGCTTGCACACACACACAAGAAGTGAACAGGGTCCATGTCCCCAGGGTGCTGCAGCAGGTCTAGAGCTTGTTGTGTATCTCATTGTTTCTCTCCAGATGAGCCATTAGCCTGGCGATTTTCCCCGTTGATGAAGCGCTCAGAGTTTCACAAGCCCATTAATCACTACTGTACCGTTGGGAGGAGGAGGAGGAGGAGGAGGTGGAGGAGGAGGAGGAGGTGGAGGAGGAGGAAGAGGAAGAGTAGGAGGAGGGGGGGGATCAAACAAGGATAGGATGGGGAGGAAAAGAGTAGAGGGGCGGGAAAAACACAGTGCTAAATCGATAGAGGATCCTGGAGGATCATAATGATATATTTGTGAGTAAATGTTAAAATGTGATTATTTCCAAGCCAAAAATATGAAATATGACTGTGTTCCGAACACATCAGAGATAAAGAGACTAAATAAAATGAGGAAAAAACTAGGGAAATAAAAAGCTCACTATAAACTTTCCCTTCCCCCACAGCACTATACCTCAACATATTGAAAGCATGCATTATGTGCTATAAACTCTGTGCCTTATCAGGAGGAACAGAACAGGTATCTTTAACCAAATAAAACCAAACTACCATATGAGTAAAGTTAACTTACTCACTGTGGGGAAATGATTAATTATATAGGTTTTAAGATGGAGGAATTAATTTACCAACATCATTGAACTATTACATCATCATAGCATATAAACGCAGCTGATCCATTAAAAGAAGAAAAAAGAATGTCCTTGGTATTTTATATAATATATAGGAAAGCTTATTATCCAAGATTCAAACAGCAATATTTTCCACCTCATAATTCAAGAATGGTGTGCAAATTTGTTGAAAAACATGCTAAAGTGCCTTATAGGAGCCGAAATATGTGCTATAGTGCCCTCTTTGGAACTAAAATATGTGTTAAAGTGGCTATTACTGAGATTATATCTTTATGAGATGTTAAAGAAGTATTGTCCGCACAACAAAAAAATGTGCTGGAAGACTTTAAATCAAGAACGAAAAGAATAATGGGCCCAGGACCTTCCCCTGAGGGACACCACAGGTTACGGGCTGGAAAGCACCTGAAATGTGTCTGTAACAATAGGGTTGAGGTCATAATAAAAATATTCTATCTATTTGAAGGTGGTAGATGCTTCACAGGATTTAAACCTCCAGGTAAAGGAGAGATAACAGTGATGAAAGGAGTAAGTAAGGTCCAAAGGGAGATTAACAGGCGAAAAACGACAGTAGAGAGGGAATAATGTAAGAGGGAGACGTCAATGTCGATGGCCGCTGACAGGTAGAAAGAGGAGAGAGCAGGGGACTGAAATAGAAAGGCTGCCGGCTATATGTGTTTACCCGGGCTGTAATTGCAGGGGAGGGAAAGCAGAGGAAATGTCAAGCTGCTGGTGGCAGATGCACGCTGAAGCTGAGGAGAAGCAGGCACTTCTCACAGAGGCATCACACACACAGCAAATACAAAATGCCACCTGGTGTGTCATGGGCTACACACCTGCTGGAGGGAAGGAATTTGGAATAGGGGAAGATTTCACTTCTCCCGAGAGAGGGAAAAATCATTTGTCATATAGTCAACCTAGTAAAATAATGGCCTAAGTCATTTTTTCAGGTTTTTGGGGAAAACACAAAACTACTTATTAAATGCAGAGATTATTATATTTATGAATCATTCTAATCAAAAAGGCCTTAACAGTGGATGACTGTGGACATACATAGAACGTTGTGATGTAAGATCAAAGAATAAAGTGATTTTAGGCCAATTTTTGAACATTCTAGTGTGATTTTAGTCAACTTCAAACCTGGTTTAAACTGTACTTTCATTAAACTAATGTCAGCTTCTTTTTCATCACTTTCCCAGCTCTTCTTTGCCTGTTTTTTATTGAACTTGAACTTTGAAGTGATGACATATGTTTAATGGACTGAAGATCCTGGAGCTTTCTTTCTTTATTTATATTTGGCTGCATAGCAAAGATGTATTTCTATGCTGTGGTATAACTACTTTTACTAAGAGATCCCAAAACAACAGTAAAACACAGAGCAGCATTTTGAAAAACTCCAACAATCCTACTCACTTTCATCAAAAAATTACTTTAGCCGTTATTTTAATATGGTAACGACATGTAAACAAAGCAAGCAAATTAACTGTTCCAAGTACCAAATCATCACAATAAAATACAAAACCAATGAGTCATAGGTTCTACTTCACAGTTTAACAATAGTTTAAAGGAAGTTTGTAATTACCCAGAATGCTGTGCCCTCTAAATGGGTACCCATTGAAGGTGAAGGGGTGGGAGTGGTCAGCCATCACTATGCTGAGAGTTTCCTCCTCTCTGGTGAGTTCAAGGCCTTTGGCGATGGCGTAGTCGAAAGCGACCGCCTCGTGGAGCGCCATGTAGGCCCGGCCGTCGTGGTGCGCCTGGTCGATACGGCCGCCTGAACGCAGCAGGAGGAGGAGGGGAAAGATGATGAGGTATGTTTCCATGGTTACAGGGAAAAAATAGGATGAATGGAGAGTCATTTTCTTAAAAATGTGGAAAATATTTTAAAACATTCATGAAGAAAACATCAGCATCAGGTGATTTGTGTGTGTGTGTGTGTGTGTGTGTGTGTGTGTGTGTATATGATCCATCAGTGCTGTCGGCACTAAATGCGGCGAAGTCTGTTACTTCATCACAAGAAGCTACTCTCTGCTGCCGTTTTAACCTGCTGGGTCACACGCTTTTATTAAATAAATTAAATAGTTGAGACTTGATTTAGAATAATTATAAGAATTTAGAAGGATTTTCAACTTTAAACATAACTTGGACTTGTCTCAAGTGTCTTGAAACTTAAACTCAAACAATATTTTTTTTCCCCCAGTTATATTTCATTTTACAATTTAAAAATACATTAACATCAATAAAACTACAAAGATGTACTATGAATGTAATGTAAAAAAAAAGAATGTCACAATTTCTTTTAAATTAAATATTCATTGACATAGAAGGTTTTATATTGTGTGACTAAAGTACATTTATAATAGTGCATTTCTGTAATTGTAAGCCTGATTTGTATTATAGCAATGTCAGTACATTTTTATATGAAATTTAATAGCTTATTATTATATTATTTATAATAGAAAAGCCAACAAATGGATTAATCAATCTGTAAACATGCATCTTTAAATTTAAAGTTTTGCTACAGCAAGATTCTTAAGATTTTTCATATTTCATATAAAAAAAAATGTCCTTTTTTTATTGGTTTCCACAGCCCAGAACGGTTGTGTATTAAACCACTGTGGAAATAGAGAATTGAACAATTAATGAGCATCCAATCTGTAAAAAAAGAACTTCCTTTGCCAAGTTTTCCAAGTTTGAAATTCATATACGTGTGTCTATGTATAATTTTGGAAGAGGAGCCTCATTTCTGTCTCCAGCAGTGAATAAAAATTGAACTGTAGTGCATATTTCTTGCTGGGAGCTCTTCTTTTTTTTTAACTTAACACACGTTTCCCACTCCTGCCAACCGCCCCACGCTCCATTACTGGAAAGTGAAGTAGACTCGGGGATAATAAGTCGTGCTCTCGATGAGCTGCTGTCAGTGATTGGGGGCACCGTATGCCCGCTTCTATTTATATTTTATCCAGTTTCCTGTTATTTTAAAGCCATTGTGGAGACACTCAGTGGTCCCCAGGCAGGAGCCTCAGAATTAAAGGCGAGATGGATGAGGAGGCCGGCGAGGCAGCCGTGTGGAACAGAAACAACGTCAGCCGGCCACACTCCAGCACACACTGCGGCAAAACTCATTGAGCTGTATGCAGAATCAATGTCAAATCACTGGATCCAGCAGGTACACGTCGTTCTCTAACACAATGTGTTCTGGAGGGAGCTGAAACCTCTGGGATCACCACGAAATAAACTCAATAAGCAGAGCTGCAGCTACTATTATACACAGCTGTGGGAAAAAAAAAACAGACACCATTGCAAAATTATCAGTTTTTCTGATTTTACTACTAATAAGAAGAGTTCAGAAATCAATATTTGGTGCAATAAACCTTATTTCTAATCCCAGCTTTTATGCTCTCCAGTCTTTACCATTGTTCTTGGGTGATTTTATTCCACTCCTGGTTCCTCTTTAAGCAGTTTATGTGTTGGAATTCAACAGACGTTGGACTGGAATAACTGTAATACATGTACAGATGCTGATTTCAGATGAAAAATGCAGTGGGCTCTTATTTTTTTCCAGAGCTGTAAGTGCAAATGCATGTCGATATTTGAGCGTCAATTACTGTTAATGTTGCTGATTAATTGCCACCTGAACTGCCTCTGTGACTATTACAGGATCAATGACTCAATTGATCAGGCCTGGACCAACCACATGCTTTGTTTGCTATTTTTAGTGGAGCCTTAACCTCTCGGGGGATTTCATTATCCAGGCTTTGATTGACAGATTGAGAAATAAGGAGTGTGTGTGTGTGTGTGTGTGTGTGAGTGAAGCTCTTGTCCTCACCCTCCACTAGCAGGAAGAAGCCTTTGGGGTTTTTCTGGAGGATGCGGATGGCCTTTTCCGTGGTCTCCACGATGGACGGGTCCATGTTGGGGTCCCGCTCCGTTTCAAAGCGCAGGTCACCGGGTTCAAACAGAGCTGAGGGAAAAACACAAAAAAAACAAATGTAAAAATAAAGTCCATTCAACCCACAGGAGAATCCTCCTAATCACAATAATTTACAGCTCAGAGTAAGTAAATAATCACAATGTTGAGGCTAAGTGTCTTTGAATACAAAGCCTAGAAAATAAACATAATGGTTCGCTCCCCTCTTCTCTTCCATCCCATCACACGGCACAAAGAAAACACTGAATCCACTGACGTCATCCTTTGAGGGAACTGCGTCAAACGTGGATTCTACAGATCCAGATGGTGACAAATTAATGGAAAAAAACAACAATAAGTGTCTAAAGACGTTGTTTCAGCACCCAGAACAGCTTCAATGCTCCTATTCACTACTTCACTACTTAAAGCTCAAGCTTAGTTTTCAGTTTTACTGCTATGATGATAAATATGGAATATTTCTACAGCTACAAAGGTTATTGTACTTAAACCTGGTATTTAAATAAATCTACAACATATGAGGTGACTACAGAAGTGTCAGAATCTATTTATGTTGCTGTTATAGAGCAAATATAGTTAGAATATTGCAGAAAAAAATCTAAGATTGTGTTTTACTACAAAATAAAACAGTTTATTTTGTTTTGGTCTCAAAACAAGACCAAACTGACCCAAAATATATATATATATATATATATAATTTATCTGCAATTATCTGCAATGCAAGGTTTATTGATTAATAAGATAAGAGTTCAAAGATCAATTATTTGTCCATAAAATATTAAAAATCATAGATGATCATTCCAGAACTTGAATATATTCTGTAAGATGTTTAAAAAGGAGATTATAAATGAGCCAATTAAATAATCACACAAACAGCTCAAATCTAAATTAAATATCAAATTAGTGGTTAGTTGCAGCCCTACTACTGATATTATATTAAACTATGTTCTTATTGTATTGATGATGTGAATATTGATGATATATATTGATGCTGTAACAGTAACATTGTGTTTTACTACAGATAAAAACACTTTATTTAGAGTTGGAGCTGAGGTTTTCTTACGTGATATATGTATAAGTCATTGTATATTTCTATGTGCATTTCCACCTCAATACAGAAAATAGAAAATAACATTTTAAATATGGCAGCTCTCCTTAAATTCTATCATTGTTTTACTTACGGATGGAATTATAATGAAAATAAATAATTCTCCTGTTTTCATAAATGAACGTTTACAGCCGACACCTGACTATACTATAAATATAATAACCATGAGGTGAAAATCGCAGCTGAACATTGATGTCATGGTGTCTTATTACATAAGAGACTCACGCTGTGACTGTTTTAGCACCTTGAAAACATAATGTAGGTCAGATACAGGAGTTTCAAGTAAAGATGAGTATTCACATGAGTAAAATCAGGCGAATAATCTGTTGAGTGAACCAAGGACAAATGGAGGCATGAAAAAACACTCACCCATGAGGTAGTCTGTGTTTTCAGGGTCGACGGCGTCGAAATCTGTTTTATTCCACACGTAGTGGGCGACCTGTAGGACACACAGGACGTTAACTTCCACTGAGTGGGAGGAAGATAGAGGGAAAAGTAGGATGCAACACAACTGGGAAATCTGTTAGTGGAATATAGGAAAGGTTGAATAAAATGCTTGGTTTCTTGATCGATCATTATTGATAAGGCAGGGGCGTCAAACTCAATTTCTTCCCGGGCCACATCAGTTATGGTTTCCCTCAAAAGGCTGATAAAAATCTTTAAAAGTCATACAAATCTATCCATCTACTTATTATATTAGATTGCCTCTCCATTCATTGCTCTTTGCTTCAGCTGTCGTTTATAAATAAAGTTTATAAAAAGATTCATAATAGTTGCTGCTGACAATTCGCTAAGTAAATCTGATGTAGAAATAATGTTATATTTTTTTCATTATTTTAGGATCCAATGGTTACAAATGCTGGAGAGAGGATAACCACTGGTAATCCTCTCATCCTCTGCCTTTCTTGCTGAAAGAAATGCTAATTTTGATTGATGATGCAGCCTCTTACGTTGCATCCTCTAATTTATTTAAATGCTTAAAATAGACCCGTTTAATTTTACTTTTAACGAGTCAAACATATGAGTGTCTCTGTCACATGAGACCACGTTGATGTCATGATAATTAGGTGCTTTATGGATTTGGTTTTTCAGCTCTGTGTTGATATTTTAGCCTGAGGGGAAAAATTGAAATGAAAGGAATCCTAAGGAAAAACTGGCTTTCTTGGTCACTGTATCTCCTTAATTAAACCCTTCGTTACCTTTCCCACTTTCATGCTCTGCCATTCGCTGATGAGGTTGCGTCCATCTCGTCTTTTGCCCCTGGAGGCAAAGTGATTGGGGTATTCTGGGTCTTTGGTGCCCTTAGGGGTCATGTACTTTCTACCACCACCGATGATCACCTGGAAACACACACACACACACAAAGACACAATTCACATTGCAATTTAACCCTTTAGGTTAACAGAATACAAAAATCGCTAAATGCTAGAAGCTCACGTCTATGTCTGTGTTTTTGATGAGCTGGGAGGCGATGTCGGTGCAGCCGTCTTTCTTGGCGGAGTCCGGCATGTCGGCATCACTGTACCACTTCCTGCTGGCACTGTGGGCGTAGCTGGTAGCTGGGGTGGCATGCTGCACCCGCGTGGTTGTAACAATGCCAACGGACTTCCCTGAAAGATATATATTTTTCAAGCTTAATCCATTTAAGCTCAACAATGTGGAAGGTACTTAAAGTAATCATTTGACCCCCTTTATTTAAAGGATTGATGGGTTAATTGCGTGTTTTTATGTGGGATAATGTATCGTAAATATATTAATTGTCCTTTCAATCACCTTAATTCTCTAATATTTGATATTGTCACTCTATTCAAATAGTGGCCTAAGTCAAAAATGCGTTTTGGTCCAAATCATCTCTTGATGATGCTGCCACGTCTGGTAAAATCACCTTAATACTGAGCGAAATGGATCAGAAGAACATGACTCTTGAATCAATTTCTACTGGTGAGTACTAATGGCTTTAGGCTGTAAGGATTTATAGAAATTTTATCTGAATTTACAAGTTTACTTTAATAATCATTTAATATAAATTACTGTACATATCAATACATTCAATAAGAAATAAAGGAAGTTCCAGGATCATTGAAAATTCACCACATCACAGGTTTCAAGAATTCATTAAAACTGGACGTTGGAGATGAGTTACGTTCAATAGTTGACTAAAATCCTACTAGAATGTTCAAAAATTGGCCTAAAGTCACTTTATTCTTTAATGTTACATGACGTTTTTTGCATTTTCCCAAAAACGTGAAAAAACTACTTATCCCATTATTTCAATAGAGTGACTATGTCCTTTATATAAAGGAACAATTATAAAAAATGCACTCATCTTTTGGTGAAAGGCAACAACAACAACAACAACAACAAAGTGTGTACTCTGTAACACACACTCCTGCTCCGGAGCCTCCAGAGCTGTGTTGGGGTCAGGGCCATGAGTCTCAGTGTGCTGTGACATATTTATGGCTGTTGATAGCACAGGAACATGATAAGAGTCAAGGTGCTGCAACATTATCCTTTAGTGGAACCTGTGCTGGTCCTGTGGGCTCCCCGGTGGCCCCCTAAGGCGCTCAGCTGTGAAATCAGGTTTTGCTGAGCCTGTATAAGACCTGTGGGGATTTTGTCGGGAGCCTGAACTAAAGGGCGACGCAGCAGGGCCGTGTCAGGTATCTGCCGCCTCCTCCACAAAGAGACACAAAATCCAATTTGTTGCTTCAATCACGGCGGCGGGTGAAGGCGCCCTGAGTTGTTATTCCTTACAGGAGGGGCAGTCCTGCAGGTGTAAGCTGTATTTGTTCCCAGAGTCGGTTTGTGTTTGCGAAACAAAATCCACACTTTCCTCTGTGTAAAAAGCTGTTGAATTAGTTCCATCCTGTTCTACTGGATTTTGTGAGTTTGGCATTTAGCATAATGGAGCCACTGGTCAAACAGCAGCAGATTGATGGATTAGTTTTCTCTGGAGTCGGAGTGAAATATTGATCATGGTGACTGTGCTGCAGCAAACACACACTCACCTTTAAATCATTCATTTAAACAGAAGGCAACCTTTTATTTCAACGCTTTTATAGGCATTTTTAAGCAGTATATATATATATATATATATATATATATATATATATATATATATATATATATATATATATATATATATATATATATATATATATATATATATATATATATATATATATATATATATATATCCAAAACTTTTTCTATAACTTTATTCAGTACTTAGAGGGAAGAAAGTAGCTCTAGTAGCATCTCATATAGTTCATTGATTTAATTATGTTTGCCAAAGAAAATGACAAAAAAAGGAAAATCTATTTCTTTGTATTTTTAAACCAAATTTCAATCACTTTTTCCCCCCATGTCACATGACTTTTGTCATCTTTCCCAGAACAACGTTGAACAATGTTAAAATGGAAGCTAACATTAGCCTTCATCCCTCATCTCAACGTCAACTCCAGTTTTTTGAATGAGCTTTTGATTATATACCTGAAAAAAGCTCTGTGCTAAAAACAAGCCTCTCAACTCTAAATATATATCAGTATAAATGTGCATCTCAAATAATTAGAATATAGTGAAAAATTGGGGGGTTTCATTATCTCTAAGACTAAATCCTCAAAATTAAATTCAATTAATACAAATAATATTTATAATATATTTCATTCCATGTGTAATGAACCTATATTCACTCTATATTAACTTTCTGACTAATAAAGTAATGCAACCATGGTGTAGTTCATTTAAGTGACTTTTCATATACTGAAAGCAGTTGCAGCAGCAGAGAAAGTGGAATTAAATGTCCTGTTTACTACAGCAAACTGTGATGTCACACAGTTTGCAAAGATTCCATCAACATACACTGAACACGTGGGGGAAAAGGTCTGAAAAGAGCATAAAACATAAATTGTCCTCTGCTCGTCTTACCGGCATCTTTGGCCCACTTCAGGATGGACGTGACCTCGTTGCCTTTCTGAGTTTTGCAGACACCGTTGCGAGCGGCTGCACTGACACCGACGGTGTTCAGGTTGGTTTTCACTCCGCACAGATACGCTGTGGCTGTGGCTGCACTGTCAGGAATCTGGAAGTCCACGCTGTAGGTCTGCACCAGGAAGAAGGAACCTTTAATAAAATATACTGTTGGACAAACTGTACTTAAACTTAAAAGGCCACTGTGTGGAAAGAATTTGGTTTCCTACAGTGTATTATATGTATATTATATATAAATTGTATGTTATTAAAACTTAACTTAGTCTAACTGAACTACTCTATGTAGTTTGTAGTTCTTCTGTTGTATTTGTCAGCACCAGATAATACAAACTGCTTCTGTGAGATGCAGTTTTGGCTTAAAGTACATGGAGCAAAAAAAGGTCCAACATAAAAGTAATTGCAGTAGTAATGTTACATAGCATTCCTTAGTCCTATGTTTTAATGTTATATTATTATATATATTTAAAAGGGAACTTTAGTGCATGTTTTGACCTTTGACCATGTTTAGGCCTTTAAAAAGGACACTTTCATGCACATTTAGACATTTAAAAAGGGCATTTCAAGCTAGTTTAGAGCTTTAAAAAGGACATTTTAGTGCAAGTTTTAACATTTGAAAGGGCACTTGCTCTAAAGATATGTTGTACACATTGTAAATCCATCAATTTCTGTCTATATAAATAAAATCCTCCTGACTATAGCTATATGAATAGTAGTATTAGTATTAGGATTTGTAGTTGCAGCAGCAGTATAAGTAGCAGTAGTAGCTTCTTGTAAGTTTGTACTGGATGAATGTAGGAAACAGCAATGCATTTATATGTTTGTACATTTGTGCAAGCATGTACATCTGTGCATCCATCAAGTGTGTGTGTGTGTGTGTGTGTGTGTGTGTGTGTGTGTGTGTGTGTGTGTGTGTGTGTGTGTGTGTGTGTGTGTGTGTGCGTGTGTGTACCTTAGCCAAGCCCACATTGGGGAAAGTGTCCATGGTCATCACTGTCTCCTCTCCTGTCTTGTTCTGCAGCTGTCCCTTAAGGATACGAGCTGCTGTAATGGTTGTGACTCCCATACCTAAAACACACACACACACACACACACACACACACACTTTATATTCACATACCTTCCTTGGTACAGTCATGACGTCCTCCTGCATAATTGAAATGCCTCTGTATTGTGTTTCTGCTGTGAAGATCAAAGTCTTTTTGTTTATTCGCTGTACACAGTCACATCTTATTTTCTTTTGCATGTTTTTTTGCAGTGGATCTCAGACAGGAAACAAGGTGACAAGTGACAAAATGATCCCCCCCAAAAAAGTGGGTCAGACAGTCATTCCTGATTCTGCTCATCGTACCAACTCAGCCAGACAGGAGTGGAGGAGAGTTGTTACTGTGCTGTGGAACCTACCGTCTCCAAGGAAAAACAGGATGTTCTTGGCCACATTGGTGTTCAGCTTCCTGTCCAGCGCTCTCTGCAAAGTGGTCCTGGCCTGTGACCTCCAGAACTCTGGATTCTCCTCCTCAACTGTAGGAAAAAATACACATCACACAGAAGAATGTATAACATTGGTAAAAAAAAAAAGATTACACTGTAAAACTGTTACCTTAAAAATTTACGGTAACTTACTGGCAGAAATTATTCAGGAAGTTACAGAAAGTTGTATTTGCAGTATTGGGTAATTAACTGTACAATAACATTAATTAAATACTGTTATTTCTGTTGTATTATAATATAGTGTGGTTAATGGTATTATAATGCTAGAACCCTTTGACTACTGTGATTTACAACTAAAATTTTTCACTACTGTCATTTATTGTAAAACATACAGCAATATACTGTAATCACCAATTGCTTGAGGTCAAATGATCTTTTTTGAGCAATTGGTCAGTTTTATTGCTGTCCAATATGGCAGCAATAAAACAACAAACAAAAACATGCAGAAAACACATGCATGAGAATATTGGATCAGAGTCAGAGTCCTATGAAAAGAAAAGGGCGACTGCAGATTAAAGCCCAATGTCTTTTAGGAGAATCACATCAAACTACAAGTGCAACTTTCTGCTTTGAACAAACTTCAAACTGTGACAGACAGAGTGGTTGTGTGCATTTCTGCAGAGATCAAGGACAGCAGGGTATAAACTGCAGTGGGCCGCTCTTTGTTCAGACCTTGGGGAGTTAAATGTTGGCGTTAGCATGTTTGTTTGTTGCAGCAGCTGTCACGCCTCTCTCTCATGCTCTTATCTACAGTTCATCTTTCACAGCCAAATATCGATAACAGCCGGTTGCACAACTCCATCAATGCAGAGTAGGCAGATCTGAAAAGTCTGGAAGCTCCTTCAGAAAAAGAGAAAATAAGAGATTGTGCAAGATGAGAAGAAAGGTAGAAGATGAGGAATCATTAAGGAGGAGACTGAAATGAGGGCAGAAACAGAGCATTAAGGAAGTCTCAAACGGCGGATGATTAAGTTTCAAAAGACCACACAAAAGATTTAAATAAAGAAATGTCTGAGGTATAAAGGTGAGGATCATTCATCAAGCTCAACATTTTCAGGCCGTGACTGAAAATCCTCCAGGATTTGTGTGAAAGCAAGAGGTGTAGGGGATTTTAAAGGAAATATACCTTTGAAATGCCACTTTACAATGAGCCTCTCATTCAGCTTTTCGCACTCACACACCATGAATTAATATGATAAAGCACAAAGGGTGGATAAATTATGAAATTTGAGTGAGGTTCAAAGTGTGATTGAGTTCGAGGGGGTTGAAGAGGAATTGAAAAGTTTCAAAGACGGGTGAAATGCTAGAAAACGTGCGGCTGATATCCCAAATCCAAACAGAAGCACTGGTCCGACATGAGCTGAACATTTTGAAGTTTGAACCTCTTGAAGAAGAAGAGGAAGAATAACTCAAAACTTGTTTCTTCTCTTACCTTTGGCATCAGAGGATCCACTCGCCACCAGCAGAAATACGGCCAAGACGGCCACTCTGGTCCACTCCATGGCCACGTCCAGGTGGAACTGCTCCTCTAACCTGGACGGTGAGTCGATGCCTTCTTGTCTAAAACAATGGTCCAATCACACCAGCTGCCAATCATCTTTTAACAGCATGTCATAAATGTATAATGACCCTTAGGCCTCAGATTTATGACCTCTGACCAATGGTTGGTCGGGTTGTTTACTTAAAAGAATAAAAAAGATGCAAAAATGTCAAACCATGGAATTGTAAATAGTTTTAATTCTTTATTTAAAAAAAACTGCAGATTTGACTGTTTACAAAATACCTGCGGTATGAATTATTAACACCAGTTAAAGCTTTGATGGCAGCATTTAACGACAGCGTTTATTTATGGCATTATTTATGGCATTATTTATGGCGCTGTGATAAACATCAAGGGAGCGGCAGTGAATGTACCAAACAGCCACGCGTGTGATTACTATTCATAAAGGGACGGTATCGGACAGATAATGCAGCAGATGATGCAGTTATGTAAGAGGGGGAGGCAGAGTCCGCCGGGACCGAGCTGAATGGCACAAACACTGAGTCATCGCTTTTTCCAATGAATACATTAGCGATTGCGTTTTGTTTGATCGCTTGTCCAAAATGTCCCCGCCGCTGACAGTGACAGAGGAGGTAGCGTAGCAACCGGCGGAGAAGTGTGTTTTACGTCTTACTCAACAAGTACCGATGCGTCACTCCAGTAACGGAACATCCAGCGGATGAATCCGTTCCCTAAATGTTCACAATGAGTTCAGCGATTAGCCTTGTAATTGTGGACAGACCATTGCTGATGAGGACTGTGGTCATTTTTAGATATCGTGGCCTTTCACAATAATGACCTAGGTCATTTTTTGACCAAAGAGAGTATTTGGCCTAAATCATCTCTTGATGACGCTGCCACGTCTGGTTAAATCACCTCCATCCTGAGTTGGAAGAATCAGACTCTTTATGCCCTATAGGACAATAGAAGCCATTTTATTCTTTGCCTAAGCAAAGTTTGCTTTGATTTAGGGAATTCAACAAGTTTTCATGATGGCGGCTGCTTCAGAAATCAAGAGAATCTAGTAGAAGAAGCTCTGAACATGATTCTCGAATCAGTTTTTACTGGTGAGTGATAAGGTTTATTATCATAAAGGCTATAGGCTAGAATGTTTTATAGTAAATTAGTCTAAATTTCACAAGTTATAGTTTAACTACAAAGCTAGCTACTTATTCCTGGCTAGCCCACCTCTTTCTGGGGACATTGCATATTAGTGAACATTTACATGAAATATAACAGATTATAACCACAGGCTGGTTTCCATCTGTAGTTACCTAAAAGTCACGCTAGAATGTTTAAATTGGCAAAAATATGCAGCCAAATATAAAGAAATTAAGGAAGTTCCAGGATCTTCAGTCTATTAAACATGTGTCATCACTTCATTGAGAATTCAACACATCTGAGGTTTGAAAAAGTCGTCAAAACTGGACGTTGGAGATGAGTTACGTTCAATAAAAAACAGACAAAGAAGAAGCTGGAAAAGTGATGAAAAAGGAGCTGACATTAGTTTAATTTAACTCCAGGTTAATGTAGGTTTAGAGTTTCACTATGGAATGAAAGGACAGTTTAAACCAGGTTTAAAGTTGAATAAAGTCACACTAGAATGTTCAGAAATTGTCCTAAAGTCGCTTTAATTTTCAATGTTACATAAGTAACAACATTCTATGTATGTCCACAGTCTCCTACAACTTTTCCCAACTACATCCTGTGATACGAAGCTTTAATCCTCCAACCAAACCTCCTCCTGCAAAGAAAAGTGAAACTTAAGATCATTTGAACTTTGTCACCACATCTGAAATGTTGAAGTTCAACGTGTTGAAGGTTCACAGAAACAGAAAGTGTTACTGTTCCCTCTGGATACCAGGCAGGTCTTAATATGAGGGAATCAGTTGGTGTGACCCTGATTATTAGTGATGAAGAAGGGGGATAAAGACGTGATTTCAGCTGGTACACTGCTGCAAGATGCCTCTAGCATTCCACGACCCAGCCCATTCATGTGCATTCAGTCCTAAAGTGCATTAAATCTTAACAAGTGAAATTGTTCTTTGGCAGATAATTTAGCTCATTTCAATTTTTTTTCTAGATTTTGTTCAATTTAGTCTTGTTTTCTTGAAATAGCATAATTTTGGACTTTTCATCTCAATATTATTTCATATTATGGACCTTTTATCTCACAATTATGACTTTTTAGCTCAAATTCTCCAAAAACCTTGGAAGGAATGAGAATTGTACAATACATTTACCCTGAAAAACAACATTTTTTGCAGTTTGAAGTGCAAAACAGATTAAGATTGCCAATAAAACAAGTTTTATAGGCAGACTGGAGCCGAATATGGGGGCTGAGGACTCTGCTGCACAGGTCAGGGAGGTAATAGGCTCGCAAATAAAAAAAAAAACAGACTTTCCACAACCACTTACAAAGTTTAAAAGGTCATTAAAATCATTTGAGCCAGCTGTGAACAAAACAAGTGAGAGAGAGAGAGAGGCCTTCTTCTATCCTCTTTAAGGACGGTTATCTTTTTGTTTATGTGCCGGAGGACTAACCGCTCTCCATTCGCTTTGCACCATAAAACAGCTCTGGTTTGGCTGGATGAAATGTGGCTTCCAAGCAAAGAAATTCAGTTCCAATTTCTACGAAGCAGCAGCAGTAAATGTCCTCCCTGAGTTTCCTTCCCCACCACCGACAGTTCCCTCTGGTTACATTAAAAACACTAATGCACATATGTGCATCTATTTAGCTCCGAGAACATAAAGTAAGCCAAGTTGTTTTTAGTTCAGCACTTGTTGTAGATTATACCATGACCTGGATAAGTCCTCGCAGTTGCATTTCTCTGGTTCCAGCGTCTCCAGGTCCCTCCACTGATCATCTTCGCAGACAAAGATTAATTAGTGTAATGAGGTGCAGCTGGGGAGGCAGCAGGAGGATGACGAGGGACTCAGCAACAGGTGTGTAGAGGCAGAGAGCTCACCGAGGACACCTGGTGGACAGGTGAGGAACAGCAGGTAGAAAACACAGGATAGACTCTAGAGCAGGGGTCTCCAACCCTGGTCCTAGAGAGATGCAACCAAGCAGATCCACACCTGATTCTACTAATGAAGGTCAATAGCGAGGGCTCTAGAGGTCGATCAGTAGAATCAGATGTGGAACTGCTTGTTTGGCTCTGCAGGACCAGAGTTGCTGACCCCTGGTGTAGTGAATGTGTGTAGTTTCATACAGTGCATCAGCTCCCTCTAGTGGCTGCTGGATGGAACTGAAGCTCTACTGTTACAGTAAGTGAGGAAATGTGAGGAAGACAGAGACAGATGTTACATATCAGATATATACATTACAGTTCAAAAGATTTAGAACACACATTTTTATTGAAATTTAATCAGTTTCATTCCAATGAATACCTTATAGGTTTATTAGAGCCCTACATATATTATACTGTATATATGGCAGCAGAGAGTGTATTAATACTGTCCCATGTTTCAAAAACACTCAATCCACAGAGAAACATACACAGCCTGTATTCAGAGGCCTTAAAACAAGCAGTCATGACTTATGTGAAGTTGTGATGTCACTACTATACAGTCACCACCAGCCATTTAAAGAGGAGGAGAAAGAAGCTTGAGAAAAGAAGTGTAAAACTATACTGAGATGATCTTTGCTACTTCAAATCTTGTTAAGGATGTTAAAATTCCAAATAAAAACAGGAAAGTGTAAAATATGAGACATTTAAATGGAATAAAAATAATCATTTAACTACCCAACGACCCAAAAAAGAGAGATAGACTTAGACATCCAGCTTTTCTGCAGTAATGGACTTAAAAAAAAGTGTGAAAAGTTGATCCAACCAAGTTTTGCTGGTTAATTAACCCAACGTGTGTATATCAGCATTGCATTCCCTCAACATATATGATAGTTATATCTTTTGCTGTTTAGTTTTAATTATTTCAACAACAGAAACTATATTCATTTTAAAAAATAAGTGAATTAGCGAAATGAATTGAACAGTTTTCTTATCGTCACATGAGTTTTTCCATGACTATTTTCTGACATATATGTCACCACAACTTGTTTTATATCAATGTATTCAAGAAATGTGGTAAGAGTGGGTTAAATTTAATATAGGACATGTTATTAAACCATTACCATTGTTAAATAGATTAAATTACCTGCCTCAAACCGACAGAAAATGCTGAAAACACTCAACAGACGTATCCACATAGAGGCGTTCAATAAACCATTAAAAGTCCATTCGGTGGTGGCAGAGGCAGCTAAACAGCAGGAAAGAAATGCATTTAAAACACCTGCAGATGAGTGTGAACTGGGGTTGATGTAAAAAATCTACAAACCACCGATGAAGTAGTAAACGCCAAACTGGACGAGACAAATCCCCCGCCTGTCTGAAACGTGTTTGAGTTCATCCATCACCACCGAACATGATTTTCTCTTCTCAGCCACATTCACGCGGCTCCAAATGGACATTTACTCCCTCTTTGGTGTCAAAACTAGATTCAGACTCATTCATTTCTATTTAAATTTGCAGCTTTTCCTTTTACTACATCATTGGTCATTTTTATATGTATTAACTAGAGTCGAATATATATGGGAATTAACAGGAATATATTGGAATTAATGGGAATAAATTCAAAATTTACAAAATTGAAGGTTTGCTCTTAACATAGGGCTTTAATATAATTAGGGAAGCATAATCTTTATTTAAAGGGATAGTTGTTCCCATCATCATGATTCCATGAGTCATAGCAGTAGGTGCTTTACCTTTTTTTTGTCATTACAAGCCATTGACCATTACCAGGGAACTTAAATGTATTTGGGGAAATATATAGTAGCATAATCTTGGCTAAAACAACCAGATTTAAAGGAATAGTTCAACATTTTTGAAAATGCAGCCATCGTCATGATTGAGGCCTCCATCACATGCAGATGATTACTAATTTCCTGGAGGTTTTGAGCCCAAAGTCCAATACTTTCAAATTGAATATTTCCAAAATCCCCCAGCTTAACCTTCCCATGGAAACTTTCTAGAAATTTACTGGACATTTTCCACCTTTTTGCAACCTCAGAAGTCACTGTAGTAGTATGTTCTGACATGATTTTCCTATGCATTGATCCACCTGTGTTTCCAACCTGCAGGTTGCTTACAATCCTGATGCAATAGCAGTAAGATGCAGTAAGCTCCCTCAGGATTTTCCTTCCATTGGGTCTTATTATAAGAAGCCAAGGTGTCCAGCAGCTCACCTTCACAATACACTGTGCAAACACACTTTGGGAGGATTACATGGAAAAGGAATGATGTTTCCGTGAAGATAGGCCGGCAGTGTGCAAGCAACTGTGTGAAAATGTCATCTGAAAACCGAGTCCAGCTGACTGCGATACCACAGCAGTGAGAGCAGGTTAAAGATAAGGAGATTCCCCCCCGAGGCTGAGCATGTCAGCAGGGAGAGGGAGCAGGGCTCCTAACAAGAGAGATAAGCTGATAAAGGCGGTTTAAGATGAAGGCCTGACTCCAGGTGAGGTTACACGGGCTGAATTACAGCGGTTTCTGCTGCAGCTTTATTGTGAAAAGCGCCGCTGAAGAAACAGCTGTGAGGAAATCACACGTTTCGAAAAAAGAGCAAAAGAATACGGGAACTTGCTTAAGCAAAGCTTGTAAACCAAGATGCGTTCAGGAGCTGTCCAGTTAGACCATGGTTTTATATTCATGTCTGGTGTTAAACAGGTGTTCAACAACAGATAAAGTGGATTAAAGCTCATTCACAGACACTGTTCTTCAGTGATCAGGGGCGAAAAGTTACTTTAAAGTACATTTACTCACAAACTTGTACTTTACTTCCCAAATCACTACATTTTCATGGCTTATGTCATTTTTTATTGACAAAAGTGACTTTTTTCTGGTAAAATCATTTTAATCCTGAGTTGAAAGGATCAGACTCTTATACCCTATAGGACAATGTCTGTTTTATTTTATTGTTTCATCTAAGTTGAAGTTTTTTGCCCAAATCAGGATCAAATTCCTTGACTTGGGCAATTTAACAAGCTTTCATGAAGGCTTCACTCTATTAAAATAGTGGCATAAGTCAATTATTCAAGTTTTTTTTCACAAAAAACTTTATCAAATACAGAGAATATTATATTTATTAATAATTTCAATCAAAAAGGTCTTCACAGTGGATGACTGTGGACATACATAGAACTTTGTGATGTCACTTATGTAACATTAAAGAATAAAGTGATTTTAGGCCAATTTCTGAACATTCTAGTGTGACTTTATTCAACTTTAAACCTGGTTTAAACTGTCCTTTCATTCCATAGTGAAACTCTAAACTTACATTAACCTGGAGTTAAATTAAACTAATATCAGCTCCTTTTTCATCACTTTTCCAGCTTCTTCTTTGTCTGTTTTTATTGAACGTAACTCATCTCCAACGTCCAGTTTTGACGACTTTTTGAAACCTGAGATGTGGCGAATTCTCAATGAAGTGATGACACATGTTTAATAGACTGAAGATCCTGGAACTTCCTTTATTTCTTTATAATTGGCTGCATATTTATTGATGTGCACAACACTGTATATTAAATTATTATTGAAGTATAACTTGTAAAACTTAGATTAAATTACTATAAAACAATATAGCCTAAAGCCTTTATCACTCACCAGTAGGAATTGATTCAAGAATCATATTCAGAGCTTCTTCTGCATCATAGATTATTGATTCTTGAAGCAGAAAGCATTATAAAAGCTTGGTAAATTGCCCAGGTCAAGGAATTTTATCCTGACTTGGGCGAAAAAAACTTTGACTTATGCAAAAAACAAAGTAAAATGTCTATTGTCCATAAAGAGTTTTTTTTTCAACTCAGGATTAAAGTGATTTTACCAGATGTGGCAGCACTTTTACCCAAGTAAAAGATCCCAATACTTCACCCAGTAAAACACAGAGCAGCATTCTGAAAACCTCTGTGATGCAACAGTCCCAAACTCCGTGGTTAGTCTGTAGCTAACCTGACCTGCACGTCTTTGCACTGAGAGAAGAAACCAGACACCACACACACACACACACACACACACACACACACACCAATGCAAGACCAAACACAGGTGTGTGTGGCACAACGCTGATAGAGACGTCTCCAAATTGATTTATTTTTATGTGACGCTACATCACTGCAATAACATGAGTCTGCAACACGTCATGTCTACAAATGAAGGTTGAAATATAAAAGTACTCTGTGGCAGATGTTAAAACAAGATATTTAACCTGTTAAAATAAAAAAAAAGAAATTGATAAGGGTGCAGTGTTGACTTTTATTGATAAATTGCATAAGAAAATCCACCTCCAACACTAAATAAAGCATTTTT
Source organism: Lepturacanthus savala (assembly GCA_030544235.1). Taxonomy (NCBI): domain Eukaryota; kingdom Metazoa; phylum Chordata; class Actinopteri; order Scombriformes; family Trichiuridae; genus Lepturacanthus; species Lepturacanthus savala. Next base: position 3,844,040 of record CM060468.1, read on the forward strand.
ATCTGTAGTAAAACACAGTTTTACTGATACAGCATCAATATTTATCATCAATATCCACATTATCAATACAATAAGACAATAGTTTAATATAATATCAGTAGTAGGGCTGCAACTAACCACTGTTTAGATATTTAATTTAGATTTGAGCTGTTTGTGTGATTTATTTTCCTGATTTGGGTCAGTTTAGTCTTGCTTTAAATAAAATATTTCTAACTGTATTAAAACACATTTTTTTTTGCAATATTCTCCTATAATTGCTCTGTAACAGCAACACAAATTGATTCTTAATAATTTTATAGTCACCTCATATGTTGTGGATTTCTATTGATACCAGATTTAAGTACATAACCTTTGTGGTTGTAGAAATATTCCATATTTATCATCATTTATAGCAGGAAAACTGAAAAATAAGCCGGTTCTTAAGTGGTTAAAGCAGTGAGTCTCTGGTCTCTGCATCGTCAGTGGAGAAACTGATGCTCCTGGCTCCTGTGGCGTCAGACTGGCAGCTGCTGCATGTCAGCACGTCCTCCTCTGAAGAAAAAGTTGTTTTTAACAAGTTTAAATTGTTCATTTCCAGTGGTGGAAAGTAATAAGAACTTTTACTCAAGTGCTGTCGCTGTGCACAGCTTTGAGGTGCTTTACATGAGTATTTCCATTTGCTGCTACTACAGAGACAAGTATTGTATGTTCTGCTCCACTTAGTTAACACAAATTAACAAGATCCGGAGTTAAAGACAGAAGAAAATACTCTGCTCTCTGTTGGCAAGTTTATTTCTATAGTGTATTTCAGCAACAACATTACAAGCATCAAGATAGAATTTAAAAACAGTTGATTAAAAGGAGGAAAAAATAAAAAATGTAAAATTAAAATACAAGAAAAAATAAGAATAAAATCAGATTAAAAATCCCCAAAATTGAAAAAAAAAAACAGTTATACAATTAAAAACAGTTGATTGAAAGGGGGAAAATCTAAAATTTTTAATTAAAAAACAAGAAAATCTAAAAAATTGAAATGTTTTAACAGTAATGTAATTCAGATGCTTCACATAAAAAAATTAAAAGCAATCAAACAATTAAAAAAACAGTTGACTGACAGGGGAAAATCAACAATTTTAAATTAAAAAACAAGAAAAATGAATTAAAATTAATTGAAAGAAAATTTTAATTAATAAGAAAAGGAAGAACAAATTTCTACAATTCAAAAAAGTGGAAAAATTTGAAATTAAAAAACAATAAAATTAATTTAAAACTTAAATTTAAAATTAAATTAAAAAATTCAAATAAAATTAAGATTAAAAATACAAAAAATTATTAAAAACAAAACAAGAATAAAGATATTCAATTTATAAACAGCTGATTGAAAGGGGAAAAAATTTAAAATTAAAAAACAAGAACAAAGTTACAGTCGACTGAAAACTATTTGAGAAATGACATCAGCAACAGGCAGCAGCAAACAGAAAAGTCTAGACTAAATAGACTTCTGTCTATGTCCGTGGTACCGGAATGAAGCCGAAGTCCAGCAGAGAGCGGCTGGGTGAACCTGGTCTGGAATCCGGTCTGGAATCCGGTCTGGACTCTGGAGGAGGGTCGTGGTTTCCGAGACACCGGAGAAGAACAGAAAAGCGGCTCCGAGGCCTCGATCAGAGCAGCTCAAACAGCCGCTGGGTTCTCATCTCCAGCCGATTCTGTAGAAAATTATCAGAAATTAAAATTATCAGTAGAAAATGCCCTTCTGCACACTACTGTGGAAAAAGTTTGGAGTTACTTAGAAATGTCCTTATTTTTGCTAATGTGATAAATGACTATTCTAGCTGCACATGTCTGGGTTTTTAGTGCAATATCTACATAGGTGTATTTAACTACTTGCAACTAACTGTAGTGAAGGTCCAGCCAGCCGGCATTCGAACCCTTTTCCCTCCACTACTACATCCATGTGTGTTGCTGATTTACCCATTGACGTTCCACCATGTCCTGCAGCATGAAGCGGATCCTGGTGGACGTCTTCCTCTTCCTGATTATCCCCCTCAATTGGTTGAAGTACGAGTCCATACGAGGCTGAAAAGACACAGCATTTATTGGTAATACTGGGCTGTTCAAACTTTTCTTTTCACTCTTTACCTCAATGCTACAACAAGTACTCATGTTCAGCACGGTCATAGCAAGGCAGGTTAATCAGAGAGAGTGGAAAAGCTCCTCCTTGTTTTAGAAAATGGTTGACTGGCATGGTTTCCTTAAAGAAATCTGTTATATTCTCTTGACGCCCATCATAAAGCCGTTGACATTTGGAACCCTTCATTGAATACAGTAGTGTTCCAATGTGACTAAGCTGATTAACTCGGATTTTTATTCCTTTTTTTATTGCTACATGGCAAATAATTTACCAGTAGGTGCAGTAGATTCCCAGAAAACCAACAACACTCAGCATTCCTGATATGCACGGTCTTAAGGCTGTGCAGTTGGGCAATTAGTTGATTCTACAACTAGTTGCACCTTTCAGCTATTATTCCACTCCAAGATCTTTTAACAACATTCCACAATCCATTTGCATTTCTTGGTTTTGCTTCAGAAACAGCAGTTTTGATGTCACATTGGATTAATGTCTGGACTGGCCACTCTATAACCTTAGTTTTAATGGTTTGGAACCAGTATTTTGCACGTTTACTAGTGTGTTTGGGGTCGTCTTATTGAAACACCAATTTCACCTACTGGTAAATTGTTTGCCATCTAGCAATAAAAAATATAATAAAACCCTGGATTGAATTAGTCACATTGGAGTGCAATAAAGTTTAAACTTTATTGTATTGTGCTGTTTTTCTATATGTTCCACTGTAAACTTTAACCTCTTGGATCTGGCACCGTGAACTCTGTTTTACTCCTTACATTCCTATTAAGGACTCTGGATCAGTGCATGGACTGACATATGCAGAATTGTGTCTCTGTGTATTTTGCATGTGAGCTGCTATCAGTTCGTGTTGTCATTTTTTGTGATGTGTCTGTGCAGTTGTATTCTTTGTTCTATATTAATGGGAAAATTAAGACGGATTCATTAGGTCATGCCGCTGCTGTACCGTGGCCTTCCCAACGTCTAGGTCCTTGCTGATGGTGGATAACAGCACACACAGGCACTCCAGGGACTCCTCGTTGTGGTTTTTGAGCAGCTTTACAATGCAGTCATGCATGATGACCTCTGTGAGCATCTTGAGCTTGAACAGTTCACCGATGAACTTGATATTACCCAGTGAGCGCCTCTTGGCCTGATCTTTGGAGTCTGATAGCTCCTTAAGCAGCTGCAGCTTCTCCTCCTCCTGTTGGAGGAAATAACATCACATGAGAAGTGGAAGAAGAGGAGAACATTGCAGAGGAAGGCAGGTTGGCTTCCAGTAGATATCTGAATCGCTTCTTGCAGATCTCATACATACCCCTGTAGCAGCCTCGATTTCTTTCTGCTTCTTCTCAAAGATCTCGTCGTCATCCTTGTCCTTCTCAAACTCCTTCTGGCATCGATTTAGTAGCAGCTTGCGGAAATTCACAAAGTTTCCCGGCTTATCTGTGGTTTGGACTTTAAGCTGAAAAGAGAAGAAAAAACCAATAGTTCAGGGTGCAGGGTCAAGGTAGTATAGGCAGCTCCTCAGTTCTTCTTCAGAATCAACAGAAATAGCATTTTTTTAATGGGATTAAGGTTTGGGGATTTGGTTGGCCACTCCAGAACTTTAATTTTGTTGGTCTGAAACCAAGACGCTACTGGTTTACTGGTGTGTTTTGGGTTGTTGTCTGGTTGAAACACACATTTCAAGGACATTTCAGGAGCCTCTTCAGCATAAGGCAACATGACCTCTTCAAATATTCTGATATAGGCAAACTGATCCATGATGCCTCGAAAGCAATAAATACGTCTAACACCATAGTAAAAGAAACATCCCCATATCATGATGCTTGCAGCACCATGCTACACTGTCTTCAGAGTGAACTGTGGCTTAAATTCAGTGTTTGGTTGTCTGACAAACTGTCAATTTCCTTTTCAAATATACAGTTCCATTACCGTGGAACTGTATATATCATATCTTATCACTGCCCAGCAGTGATAAGATACAATCTACATGTCTATATGGTATGTGGAGTCACTTACCCCCATAAGGCAGCGGCACATGTTGGCGTAGACCTCTGAAAAGACTGGTTCATAGATGGCCTTTTCAAAGGTGAGGTCTATGACTCCTTTCAACCTCTCCTCAGTGTCAATAGTCAGTTCTGTCACCTGTTTCATTAGTTTTTGAAAATTTTTAGGGGTGATTTTGTTGAGGATGCTACGGACCCGTTTAAACAGCTCCTGGGTTCCGGCCTCCTTTGAATGCTTTTCTGCACGGTCCCAAGTGGATTTCTTCACCGAGCGCTTCCACGCGTTCTTCGCCTTGTTCAGCTGAACGTCTTCACCCAGTGAGGTGCTGCTGATGATTTTCGTCTCCATCGGTGGGATGTTGGCCCACGTGTCCCTCAGGGCTTCCTGTAGTTTATCTCTGAGCTCTGACACGGCTGCCGTCACGTCCTCAAAGAGTCTCTCAGGAGGGATCTTGATGCTGGATGTAGGTTCACTGAGTTGTGACAGTGAGGGATATCTGTGTAGAAACTGCTTGTGATCCTCTGTAAGTGAGAGCAGATTCAGTTCAGCGTCTTTTATCTTCAGCTCAGTGATCTCCTGCTGCAGCTTCTCCTGAATCTCTTTGACTTCTTTTAGTTTGGTTTCTTGCTGGGACTTTATCTGCTGCTTTGCCTTGGTCCTTCGTTTCTGGATGAGACTGATCATCTCAGTGAAGTTCTTCTCACTGTCATTCACCGCTTTATCAGCAGATTGATTGACAGCCTTCACCTCCTTTTGAAGCAGCTTCACGTCTTTCTCTCTGTCCTGGATCCTCTGCTGGATGTTCTGTCGACTCACCTCCAGCTCTTTCTGCCTCTCAGCTCTTTCTGCTGCAGCTGAGACCGTGTCGTGGCCTTTATGTTCATCCATAGGGCAGAGGTGACAGATAGTCTGCTGATCAGTACGACAGAACATCTCCATCACCCCATGGTGACGAGAGCAGATGTTTTCCTGTGGTTTCTCCGATGGACCGAGTAGCTTGATGCTAGCTGCATCATCGGGACAGACGTCACAGGACACATCTCCAGCTCCAGCATAGCAGTGATCAGCAGCAGCAGCTTGGTTTCCTGTCTCATCCAGCTGCTCCACTGAAGCTGCTAACAAGGTGTTTTTCTCCAGCACAAGCCTCGGTGTGAAGGTCTGTCTGCACCAAGGGCAGCTGTAGACCTTCCCCTGATCGTCTCTATCACCGAAGCCTTCAATACAGCTCAGGCAGTAGCTGTGTCCACAGGGAAGAGTCACCGGATCCTTCAGTAGATCCGCACAGATGGAACAAGAGAATGATTCTCGGTCCAGTGGAGCTGCTTGCTGCGCCATTTGCCTCTCTCAGTGCCGACTGATTAACTTTCACTTCTGTAGAAATGAAACTAGGCTGAACTGATCTCAACATGTGTTTTGTTTTGCAGTGAATGGAGCCACACCTCCCTGCACTGCTCAATTCCTTGGCAACTATTGGCTAAGGGGAGGGAACAAGGACAGATATGGACAGAGAGCAGCTTTTTGTGTGGATAGGAAGAAGAGGGAGGGTTTAATACGTAAAAGCTGATTCATCCTGGGAAGAAAGAAGAGTTTCTCTTAAAGTGATCACTTAAATGTAAGTGTAAATATACACTGCACACAGTAAGTTAGGAATATTGTGGGAAACTCAGTGGATTTAATACATTTTGGGGGGTAATAAACAATAATAAATGAATGAAAATGGAATTCATTCATTATTAGTAATATCAAAGGGAACGTTTACTTATTTCACTAAAATTCAGACCAAATAGGAAAAACACTCATGTAACATATCCCTAACTTATTATGAGTAGTGTTAATGCACACTCAAACTACTTTATTTGAATACTTTAACACAGCGGTTCTCAAAGTGGGGTCCGGGGACCACAAGGGGTCCTTGAGGAGGTGCCTAGGGGTCTCTGAGAAAAAAGGGAAATAATTCATTTTCACTATAATGAGTAGATGTAGAACCAATTGTATAGAGGACTGGCATAATTTAAATAAATAAATGTATATAAAAATGTGTATTATTATTTTCCCTTTGCACATTAATTTAATTTAAAAGTTTATTATCCATTTTATACACTACTCACAATAAAGTAGGGATATTGTGAGCGACTGTGAATTTTTAATTTTGGGAGTAATACATATAAAACTAATGAAAATGGTGTCTCTACACATTCATTATTAGTAATATCAAAGGGAACTTTTGCTTACAGTGCTTTTCTTTAATACTTTAAAGCAGTGGTTCTCAACGTGGGATCCGGGGACCTCCCCAGGGGTCCTTGAGGAGGTGCCTAGGGGGTCCCCAGAAAACAGGGAAACGATTATTTTTCACTAAATTTCCACAATGACAGAATGTAGAACAAAGTGTATAGAGGACTGTCATAATTTAAGATAAATATATAAATGTATATAATTTAGTGGAATTGATTTCCTATTATTTGTGTATTATTTTCTATTTGCATGTGAATTTATTGAATTTAAATTTGATTTTCCATTTTATAAATTGAGGTGAAAATGAATAGGGGAAATAAATACATACATCTTAAAATGAATACATTAAAAATCAAATAAATGGGAAAATAATACTAATTTAATGGAAAATTAAATAAATATGGACATTTATTAGTATATTTATTTAAGGACTGAGTCATTTATTTATTGATTCTTGATTATAGCAGTTCCTGTCCTCTATAATTTGGGCCTTGGGTTCCCTATACTATCTAATTAATCTAGTTTTTAGATGAATAGATTAGTTTCAAACACTCAATCCACCTTCTCCTACACACTTGGGTTGCTCAGTTGGTTGCGACCTGCAATCTCGCCTCTATGTGCCGCCAGAAACTCCACACTGTACCTGTTAAGTTTTGCAGGCATTTGGTCAAAAGAAAGTATGAAACAAATCCAAAAAAAATTTAATGATGCAACAGAGTCCAGGAAAAAGCTAGTAAGTGGGGGAGAGGTTCTTCTTTTTTCTGTTCTTGGAGGACTCTGTATTTTGGAGGCCTCTGACCTCTTTTTTTGCACAATTTCAAAGACACGCATTAGGAAAAGAAGTACACATTGAACAATGCTTCACAATGTTTTTTTGCATCGACAGAAGCTAAAATTTAACCCATCGGCAGCAGGAAAACAAACCGTAGCACCAGCAACTCAATTAAATCCACATCAGTGCTGCTGCTGTGTGAAAGTGGCTTTCAGGACCATAGAGTTGAGTAAGGGAGCATCAGATAAGAGTTTTATTTGCAACAATCTTTATTATCTCTTCCAGTTTTGGACGTGAAAAGAGGCATTCATTTTTCTTTAATTAAATATCTTTTTAATAAAGTAAAGCAAAAAAGTATTTACAAATTTTCAATTAAATTGTAATCAATGACTTGGGTTGGATAATTACAAGCACCTTCTGCCAGCTGAGGAGAGAAAAATATAAATACAGGGGAAAACTGCCACTTTGTTTCAGAAGAGGGGAGAATTACATGGCATTACATTAGCATTTTTCCTTTGAAAAAACAAAAAAAAAAACTAAAAAGAACAATTCATCATGTATGTACAGAACTCTCCTGAAATGCATTTCCACCCACAGAAGCAGAAAAGGCTTTAGGATTCGTACTGTTAAACTACTTCTCTTCTTTTTTTTTGTAAAGTCCTCTTTCAATAAAGTGGATTTTCGTATGCGAACGTTTATTTTTCAAGTTTCAATAATGATAATCTTTTTTTTTTTTTAAAAATCCAACAACAGGTTTCGTAGGAGGTTCAGCCATGTGTCCTCGCTCTCACTCTCCCTTTCTGAGTCCATTTTTTTTTCTTGAAGCGCAGGAAACGAGTAAAACAGACACATTGGAGGGTAGATAGGGTTTTTTTGGGGGGGAAGGAAGGAGGGAGGGGGGGTGTCAGGGATGCATTGCCACCCCCCCAGCAGCAAAATGGTCAATGTTCATTGCCCCTTTTTCCTCAGTGACACCGTCCTCAAAAGTCTGCGCCGAGTCCTCGGGACTCCACAACCGTTGCTTATAAACTCATGTCTGAAATGTCCGTTAGACAGCGCTCGGCCACCTCTCTTTGTAGTTTTCTATTTTTCTTTTATTATAAAACACACTCCAATCATCCAACACCGGAAAAGAGAAATCAAAAAAAAAAAAAAAAAAAAAAAGCTAACCGTCTACACAAGCGCGTCATGTAGATCGAACACATGTGACATGACAACGTCGCCTTTTGTCCTGTCGACACGATGAAGGATGAAGTCATCAAAAATATAGATGTGAACAGCCTCTTAAAGTTCGTTTTTTTTTTTGTTTGTTTTTTTTAATATCTGTCATTAAGCAAAGTGTCTTGGATAGTGTTGCCGTGGCAAAGGGAAAGCCATTTGAAAACAGGAGATAAACCTCAAAAAAAAAAAAAAAATACTGAAGGAAACAGCAATATCTCCCACGGCTTTGAAGCGCCTCTCAGCATACTCTCTGTCTCATATCTATTCTCTCTATTTAATCCTGTATTTTCAGTTATTTCAAGAAAGACATTCAGTTGCGCAAAGGAAAAAAAAAAAAAGGGAAATCCAAAACAACAACAAAAAAGAACAATGATCGAACGCTCGATCCATAATACAATCTCTCCCAGTTGAAGAATTTTTTTCTTGCTTTTTTTTCTGTTTATGCAGAAGGATTTTGCTGATTCAGAGTCTTCTGAATCATCCACAGAACATTCGCTCTCCCCAAGAATCCGCTCTGAAACGGCCCCGGCGGTCCGCCGAGGTCCCCTAGCTGTTGTCGGACTCGTCCTCGTCCTCGGCCTCTCGGAGCCAGGTGAAGAAGGCGGTGACGGACTTGAGGGCCACGCCCTTGCCCTGCTGCTCGGCGGGGTCCTTGCTCGACTCCCACTTGTAGAAGGCCTCCTCTTTGATCACGTCCTCGTCGTACAGCGTGTCGAAGAATATCCGCAGCAGATCTGAGGGAAAGAAGAGAGACGGAAATGATGTTTACAGCTGTAGACGCAATCAGAGTGATCGGCAGCTTCTAAGATATTAGATGTTTTAATTTAAACCTAATTAATTCATTAATGAGCTTTTAAGTCTATGATTGTCATTTTCTACTTAAAATAAAAAGTCTAAATGTTACTCATACAGCTTTTTTTACTAATGACATGATAGACAACTTAAAAGTTTTAAGCAGATAATTTAAGTGTTTCCTGTCACATGACGTCATCAACTTCTTGTTCCTTCCTCCTGAAAACATGGCGAAGACAATCCCTCCCAAAAAGAGGTCAATTAGATTATTATGACTTTCAACCTTGACATTTAATCAATCAAGTCTCTAGAATGTTTCTTAAAAACCACTCAAGTTCTAATTCAGACGTTGGAAAGTGGTGCCGAGCATCAAATATCAGTGGTATCAAACAGTTTTCTTTTGTCACTCACTGGCTGGTTGCTCCATCTGCACCATCAGCGCCTGCAGGGCGTAGAGAGCCTGCAGCTCCTTCTGCTCGTCTTTCAGGTATTTCTGCAGCAGCTTGGCCCTCTGTTTGATCTGCTCGCCTTCCATCTTGTAGGGGTTCTCACCTGCAGCGAGGAATTTCAGGACAACTTCATTCGGCAGAAGTTCTACTGGGCGCTATTATCGACTTATTTTCAGATTTTCCACATTGAAATATCTCCGCACACAGAAAGACATCAGCATTCCCTCCATCAGCGATCTTGAATGAGGAATTTGACTTACAGACGATGGCGGACTGACAGACGCAGGTCATCAGCGCTCTGACAAACATGTTGGAGGAGGTCTGCTGCTCGTCCAGGTTGGCCTGCAAAGAAATTCATTCATTCAAAAAATGGAGGCAATCTGAATCATTCCTCACAGAGAAACAGAAAAACTAAATTCTAAAATAACGGAAACTGTAAAAATGGGTGTAAATGAATAGTTTCTGTAGGCAAAACTCCTACTGCTGTGAACTCTTCTACTTTCTGACCCAGGCAGCAGACTCCCAGAAGCATTTGTGACAAATTTATGGTTAGAAATTCTTAAAAATTAAAATAATTAACTAAAATTATCAATAGAATATGAAGAAATCCCTGAGATCTCCCCATCTACGGATAACCCGGAGCAGGGTTCCTACAAGTTTCTTCAAGTTAAATTCAAGTCTTTTTAAGACCATTTGTATAAATCTTAACACCTATTTAACAGACATACCAGCAAAAAAAGATTTTAATTTGTTGATTTATTTCTCAATCAACAACAACAAATAAAATTGAGATCCTACAGTTTTTAGTGAATATTTTCAGGTCCCTAACGCAGACCACAGTGAATGATGGTATATTGGTGACAGAGATTCTGTTTTCTGGAAAAATGGAACTGAAAATAACACTAAGTTTCTAGAAAACTTCTGGCAAGCCTGAATCTTTGGTCCATGACAGTTCCACCACTTTTTATTTGGCTATAATATTTAATCAGAATAATAGTGCTGTTAATAATGCTTTTAAGAATTTAGGAACAGAATATCCTTTAAGAATATCTTCCAAAAAGAAGATATTTGCTTGGATGGAGGCAAGAACAGCCTCTTACAAACATGCACCCCTTAAATTATGTCAAAAAACTTCCCCTTTCTCCCTTTATTCTCAGTAGAGAAACTAATTCTGCATTACGCCCCAGTGACTTTGTCTTAGTTCTGCTATGAACTTTTCTAAACTCTCCAAAAAGTCTCCAAATGAACGTCGTGAACACCCTTATATGTATTCTGCTGCAGAGATATGGATTTGAAACAGCAGGGTAACCATGGGACTAAATTGCAAATAATCCTGGAGGTGAAATAATAAAACGCAAACCTCAATCCAGTCGAAGATCCTCTGGTTGTCGGCCTTGTTCTGGATCAGTTTATCCAGCTGTTTGGTCAGCTCTGCAGAGCTCAGCTCCGACTGTTTGCTCTTCTCAGACTCGTCGCCCAGTGTGAACTCCACCTTCTGCACCATGAAGACATAAGTCTTTTATCAACACACTCCTCCTTTTTTATCTCTAACCACTCAAAATAACAGGCGTTGTTTTGTACAGAAATCTCACTTTTAATCAGTCCAAACTATACAGCAGCTCTCCAGTATAAGAAATGTTTAATATTGGTTCATGTGGTGAGAATATTGCAGCATATGAGCTGCAAGTAGAGTTGCACAGGGGCAAAAATAACTGGTAAATTTCCAGAAACTTTCCATGGGAAGGTAAGTTTGGGAATTTTGGAAATATTCAACATTTATCACCTAACTTTTCATACAGTAGCTACTGTATGAATACATTTTTATTTAAAAAGTGGAATGGAATATTCGGAGATGGTAATGTGTTTGCTTCATCTCATACTGTGGTGAATGTGCAGGTCACAACTCTTCCACGCCAGGTTTTGGGAGTTGGTGGATTGTGTATTTGATAGGAATAATGATGATTTCCACAAAATGTTGAACTATCCCTTTAAATTGTGTAAATTTGGGATTTATTCCTGTTAATTCCCATGGAACATTTTCAACTTTTCTATTTTTGTACTACCCTAGCTATTAGAGAATGTCTGCTCACCTTTTCCGTCACAAACTTGTTGACGTCTTCGTTCTCAGGGAGGAAGTCCTTCCACCGGAGCCCCGCCTCCCGCCACATCGCACCCGCCTTTTTATGGCTCTGTAACATGTAGATGAACATTTATTGATTTATTTAACGTCTGGTGCTATGTATTTTTTTTTACAGACAGTTTACTCACCATTCCTTTGCAGAGTAAAGTGAGGATTTGGACCAGCAGGACTCCGGCTACTCCCAGAGGGATCAATGGTTTGGAAACCTCCCTGTAGAGTAACCACAGAGTTACAGTATCTCACAAAAGTCAGTAAATATTTTACTTTATCTTTTCATGTGAGAACCCTAAATATAAGAAGCTTTGATATAATGTAAAGCAATCAGTGCACAGCTTGAATAACAGCATGAAAATTTGCTGTCTGACGGCAACAAGAGTGAGTAAAAATGTCCAATTTGTGCCAAAAGTGTCATTTTTTTATGTGGCTACAACTTTTTTTCCCCCATCGCTGCCTTATTAGTCTTGCACATGGAGTTTACTAGAGCAGTGGTTCTCAAAGTGGGGTCCAGGGACCACTAGGGGTCCTTGAGGGGGTGCCAGAAGGTCCCCAAAGTAAAGGGGAATCATTTATTTTCACTCTAATTCCTTCCATAACTACACAATGACAGAATGTAGTAGCATTTGCATGGATGACTGAAACTGCCAGAATTAAAACCCCATTTTGGCCCCATTGATGCTCAAAAGGGTTTTAAGTGTGGAGACGTGTTGGAAAGTCCATCACCTTTACCCTCAGTGTCTTCAGCGAGGCAGTGGTGGTCTTGGAGGTGTGTTTGTGAGATACTGGATCTATATTTCCCATATTTATCCCAGGTCTCGGACTAACCTGAACAGCTCCCCCATGGCGATGCCTCCCTCGTGGAGCATGGGAGTGATCAGTTCTGCCAGGTACAGCCAGATGTGGGGGATGTCTATCGCCATGTCTTCAGCCACCTCCATGATTTCCCGAAGCCTGAAGACACACACACGCAGATTTCAACTTTTACTCAAGGATTAAAGAATAACGATTACTCAACAGATGTGAAAACTAGGAAACATAGCATCATATAGACGCCAATATATGGAATTGTAGATTTCATTCACGATTTTCTTCAAAATAAGTTTCAGGGCACAAAAACACAACTCAAAGATCATCAGTTTACTATTATAGAAGACTAAAGAAACCAGAAAATAATTAGAGAAGAGAAGCTGGAAGCAGAGAATGACTCAAATCTAATTAAAGGAAGGTCAGTTTTCTAGCTTCTCTAAGCAGCTAAACTGTTTTCAGCTGTGCTAACATGTTAGCATCAAGGGTTTTCTAATCATCCATTAACCTTCTGATGCATTGAGCAAACACATTGTACCATTAGAACACTGGAGTGATAGTTGCTGGAAATGCCTCTATACACCTATGTAGATGTTGCACCAAAAACCAGACATTTGCAGCTAGAATAGTCATTTACCACATTAACAATGTATAGACTGTATTTCTGATTAGTTCAAAGTTGTCTTTATTGAAAAAAACAGTGCTTTTCTTTCAAAAATAAGAAAATTTCTAGGTGACACCAAACCTTTCGTACAGATACTGACCCTTTATAGTACTGCTGTGTCGGCAGGGTTCCAGTCTTGATGAGCTGGTGCAGCAGCAGACCCATGCGTTCCCTGGCGATGGCGCTGCGCTCCAGCGTCGACTCCAGCCCGTTTCGCACGAACACGAACAGCAGCTGACTGCTGTTCAGCTCCTGCACACACTGCAGAGCCTCCTGTCGGGACAGAGAGAGAGAGAGAGATGTGAAAGTCAGGAGTGTGACGGGACTCTAATGGCTGCCGCTGTGTGCTGACAGATTGCTCGTTCAGTTTTAATGGGCTCTCTATGGGCTTTCAAGTTTTGTGTTGCGTGTCCTACATGATTTCTTTCTCAAAAACAAGCAGACAATAACAACAGAGGATAATTTAATTGAAATATGGAAGATGCGTTTCCTTGGCATTGATGGCGACAGAATTGAATTTGAAACGCCTGTCCCACCCGTAAAATTTAAATTATTTTTCATGACATTTTCAGCTGCTACAGAGACGTTATCCGGTCATACACTAATACATTCCCTTTATTGTGTGCCTTAAAACAGTGATTCTCAAAGTGGCTCCAGGCACCCCCAGGGGAGAATAATTTATTTTCACTATGATTCCACAATGACAGAATGCAGGACCATTTGTATAGACGACTGCCATAATTTAAAATAAATTAATTAATTTCATTTAGTTGTTTATTTCTTATTATCTGTGTATTATTTTTGAATTTGATTAGGTACAAATTTTATTTTCCATTTTATATAGGCTACTTTAAGTTTCCACTGAAATAATTTTTGAGGATAACTTGTACAGCATTTTGTTTCAGCTCAATAAAGTTGAGTTGAGTTTTCCAAGACCTGTGGCAATTTTTGGGATTTGGACTTTGTCGGATTTAATAAACAACGATTAGAGCGTTTCTGTTTTTAAAGGAGCGTCAGTGCAAACCTTCATGTCGTTGATGTGGAGGTACTCCTCGATGATGGCGGTGGACTTCTTCTCCAGCTCCTCCTCGGTCAAGGCAGGCTTTGTGGGTGTCTGGGGAGGAGGAGGCGTGGCGGCCGTCTCCCGCTTCACTGTTCACGCACAAAACGAGAAAGACAATAAAAACCGATGCTGGAAAACTGCATTCGGGTAAGCTACATTTCAACCAAACAGGTCACTGACCGTTCTCTTTGCTCCTGGCTCTCTCTCTGCTGCCTCGGTCCCGGTCGTCCGTCATGCTTGCGACTCTTCGGACGGGATCGGCCGACCCGCGCTGTTCTCTCTCCCGGCTCCGCTCCTCGTTCTCCCGGCTGAAGCTGCGCTTCGTGACCTGCAGCCGGTTACGGTCGCGGTCATCCCGCCGGTCGAAGCCGCGGTCGGAGCGGTCGAAGCGGTCGCCGCGCTCTCGACTCGAGCTGTTTCTGTGGGGGGACATGATTGGTTTGTCTAGAACAATCCCATCCGTTGAAATTGATTCAGTAACTTTTTAGCCAAAAATTCACCCAGTGTGACTGTGAAATAAAAACCTGGATACTCGACAAATGAAGTTTCCTAGATGCCTGTTGTTTCTCGGGAGTATAAATTTATGGATATAAAACAAAAAACAACAACAACAAATGCATTCAAATAGTATTTGAATAAAGTGCCACCAATATGTCTTGAGGTTGAAGTAATTGATTTTTTCAATATATTATATATAATATGAATATGTCAATGTAGCAGATGAATCGTAGTAGAAAATGTTTTTTAATCTAAGAACACTCCTGTGTATTAATAGTGAATTTTATGTTAACGTGTGTTAACAGCTAAAGAAAGGCTGTCTTTAAACTGATAAATGTTTTCCCACCTCTGAGGAACTCTTCTGTCTGAGTCCAGTGAAGATCCCGATGATGACGAAGGCTGCTGCAAGGCTGAGAACCTGTTCAGAGTGCTGGTGGCTGGACGGCCGCCTGATTCTGGGCGTGGGAATGAAAATAATACACATTACACGCGTTGAGATTTAACTCTGAGGCGCCAAACTGGATATTTTTAAAGACGTCTTTCCAAACAGTCTGGGAAGCCTACCAGATTCTGCAGGTTTGGTGCTGGTGCCACCGCTGCTGCCCTTTCCCCAGCTCCCCCATGTGCCTTTACCTCCTGGAGCAAGCAGCTGATTGTTGAAGTCGAGAACAGGTGTCTAAAAAAGAAAAAGAAAAAACAGCTGGTTAAAGCCAAAACATGGAAACATAAACAGAAGGGTCTCTTGTTCGATTTCATCTGAAGTGATGAAAATGTGTGCATGGTTTTTAAGTGAAAGAAATTGGTAATAGAGTGAGATTGAAATCATTAAATCTACCTAAATCCTGACAGAACATGGTGTTAAACTGTGACGGTAAAGAGGAGCCTCCCTCTCCTACCTTTGTGATTTTGCTAAGGCGTGACGTGTCGATGGGTCGGTTTTTGGAGATTGGCACTGTGTTCCAGCCCTCGTCCTGGGGAGGAGCACCGCGCCCCTGGTTGTGAGGCCCGCGACCTCCTCCTCCTCCGCCGCCCATCCTGCCTCCTGGACCACCGCCCGATTCCTTCTTGGACATGAGATGCTGCACCTTCATTTGCTCCCTGTGCTCCTCCAGCTCGGCGTCTTTGTGGATCTGGTCAATGGTTTTGGGACCCTGGTCGCCTCGTCTGGGCACCCAGTTATTCTGAGTTGGGGTGGTGGGGGTGAAGTGGTGAGTTCAAAGGCAATATGTGCACAATAGGACAAAATAATTCACTAATTTACATTCACAAGGAGTTTCTGATTTGGAAATACACATTTTATTTTAAATATCAAAGTAGAGCTGAGAAGAGGCAGTTAACATTTATTAACAAGTAGCTTCTGAAAACAAATCAAACCAAATGAAATGTTCTAACTCATGTATATTTTGTTCTACTGAAACAGTGTCCATTAGATAGACTTGAATTCAAAATGATTGAAAGACCAACAATTCTTCTCGTCTTTGCCTAGAAAGGAAATAGCAAAAGATATGTTTTTGCTGTTAAAATGGGCCAATGTGCTGACTTGGAGCAGCTGATTTTGGCTTGTAAAAACACTGAAGACAGCAGGTTTTGTAACAGTGTGTGGGCGGGACTGGGAGCCTAACTACAGGACTGCAGCATTCCTTTAGAGAAGTAAGCCTCGACACCACTAGAATGAACTGGCTTTAGCTTTGAAATAAGATGGCAGAACCCAAAAAAAATCACTGTGAGACAGACAAATGCTAAAACTAGATACTCTTTAACAAACAAGCAAAACACAGCTAAAAATGGACTGAATTAACATGCATGCTGCTCTGTGCTTGGGAGTTGATGAAACATTAAAGACCAGAGGAAGACATTTTTTTTAGGCCATCTTGAAGAAACACAGAGGCGAGGGCTAACAGAGCAGCATGGGCCTCCCTAGAGCTGCAAGTGGCACTACAAACAGACTCAGACTACATCCAACAACAAGGCGTGTGGCATGTGAAAACAACTCGCCTCTACAATCTTGTTTTATAAGATCAGTTTAGAGAAATTATCTGTCCGCAGGGAGGGGAACATGTCGGCCCGTGAGGAAAGAAGACCAACACTGAGAGAAAAGATGTGTGTGTGTGGTGTAAAACACAGTCACAGAAACTAAAATGGAACGAACACCAGCAAAAATTAAACTCATGTTTTGTTCATTTTTACCCGAGACAGTTTGACTATGAGGCTTGGAAGTGATGGCTGCCTGGTTGCTACCGGCAACACGCTTTGGACCATTATCAACCGTTTCATGAGGCCTAGTTGTCTCTGCTTGTAACCCATTTCCTGGATGATAAAATAGTCTGAGCTGCACTTGCAAAGCAGCACCCAGACAATTTTGTGTTTTCCATGAAAGGTCACACTTTTATTTACCACCATGAGTTGTAACATGGATAGAAAATATAGGCAAGATAGTCATTTGTATTTTTTTCCTTCAAACGTTGCTTTTCTAGCTTCTCGAAGCAGCTAAACTCTTGTTTTCAGCTGTTCTAACATAATTGCACAAGGGTTTTCTAATCATCCATTAACCTTCTGATGCAAAGATGTGCAGCTAGAATAGTCATTTCCCACATTAGCAATGTATAGAGTGTATTTCTGATTAAAGTTATCTTCGGTGAAAAAAACAAGGAAATGTATTCCGCAACCTTTGAACGGTAGTGTCTGTGTGAGCGTTTGTGTTCATGATTTACCCATCGGAGGTCCAGCACGTCCTGCAGCATGAAGCGGATCCTGGAGGAGGTCTTCTTCTCCTTTATTATCTTCTCCATCTGAGTGAAGTACTGGTCCATACGAGGCTGAAAGACGAACACAACACTTCAGTGAGAGGATGCCTTTGTGATACAGTCAAATGACATTTATTAGATTGTCACGCCGCTGCTGTACCTTGGCCTTCTCAAAGTCTAGGTCCTTGCCGATGGTGGATAACAGTCTACACAGGCACTCCAGGGACTCCTCGTCGTGGTTTTTGAGCAGCTTTACAATGCAGTCATGCATGATGACCTCTGTGAGCATCTTGAGCTTGAACAGTTCACCGATGAACTTGATATTACCCAGCGAGCGTCTCCTGGCCTTGTCTTTGGAGTCTGATAGCTCCTCGAGCAGCCGTAGCTTCTCCTCCTCCTGTCGGGGTGAAAAAAATAATTAATTGGAATATTTAGTCTAGCTGCTAGAAAAACAATGAAAAAATGGCTTAAGCCAGACATCCCATCTATAGATGAATAGTATAATATACATTTTTAGGTTTTTGTTATGGAAAGAATCACTTATTGTCCTGCAATATCTCATCAGAAAGCACCCCTCATATAATTAGAATATCACAAAAAAGTTGATTAATTTCAGTAATTCCATTCAAAAAAGTGAAACCCTTTTCACATACACTGACATATTTCAAGTGTGTATTTTAAATTTGAGGTTTATAACTGACAGCTAATGAAAAACCCAAATAGGATATCTCAGAAAATTAGATTATTGTGAAACGGTTCGATAATGAAGACACCTGGTGCCACATTAATCAACTAATTAACCCAAACCACCTGCAAAGGCCTTTCAATGGTCTCTCAGTCTAATTCTTTAGGCTACACAATCATGGGGAAGACTGTTGACCTGACACTTGTTAGTTTTAATCATCAAAATTAAAAGTAAAAAACTAAAAATATCTGAAATACATCCGTCTGTGTGCAATGAGTTTCACTTTTTGAATGGAATTACTGAAATACATCAACTTTCTCATGATGCCCAAGTGCTTCTCACAGATATTTACAATAAGTAACATAAATAGAGGATCAGACAAAAAATATATTAACGACTTCAAACCTCTAACCACACATCAAACCTTCAACATGACAAAAGTAATATCTCATGGCAGTGCTGTACCCCTGTAGCAGCCTCGATTTCTTTCTGCTTCTTCTCGAAGATCTCGTCGTCATCCTTGTCCTTCTCAAACTCCTTCTGGCATCGATTTAGTAGCAGCTTGCGGAAATTCACAAAGTTTCCCGGCTTATCTGTGGTTTGGACTTTAAGCTGAAAAGATCAGAAAAACAGCTTATAGTTCAGGTTTCAGGGTCATGGTAGTATAGGCGGCTAGTATAGTGTAATCATTTATCCTCTTAAAGTTTTCTGGTCAATACTTAATTTAGAACATTTTAGAGCATGACAGCCTGTTGGTAACCTTAAGTCCATGATGCTGCAATCATATCTATGATTGATCTAGATGTAGTAGTGCTGTAATCAATTAATTCCATTTCAAATATCCAGTACCATTACCATGTGGTGAAAAAGCCCAGCAGTGATAAGATATGATGTAATATGAGCATCAACCAGCCTTACAGGGATATGAAAGATAACTGACAATCAATTCAATTAGTGAGACATTGTGAGCTGTGGCTTCTATTATTGATGCAGAACAGAAAAACAGGGATGATAAACTGACCTAAAAAACACTTACTGCAAGAAAATGTGACAGAATTTACAGCTAAGAGGAAATCTGAGATCAAAAAAACGTTCTACTACATTTACTGCATTCTACACACGTCTATTGTGTGTGGAGTCACTTACCCCCATAAGGCAGCGGCACATGTTGGCGTAGGCCACCGAAAAGTCTGGCTCGGAGATGGCCTTTTCAAAGGTGAGGTCTATGACTCCTTTCAACCTCTCCTCAGTGTCAATAGTCAGTTCCGTCACCTGTTTCATTAGTTGTTGAAACTTTTGGGGGGTCAGTTTGTTGAGGATGCTGCGGACCCGTTTGAACAGCTCCTGGGTTTTCTGCTGCTCGGCATCGTTCTCTAATGAATCGTCGTCTCCGCGGGAGCGGCTGTTTTTCTTCACCGAGGGCTTCCACGCCTTTTCCGCCTTGTTCAGCTGAATGTCTTCACCCAGTGACATGCTGGTGATGATTTTCCTCGGCTCTTTCCTCTGCATCTGCTGGGAGCGACGTGGACCCCCGACACCCATGCCCATGCCAGGAGGCTGGGGAGATAAGAAATGGACAATTAGATGATATAAAGAATTTCAAGCAGGGTCATTTATTCCTCGGGCTGTGAGGGAATGTGGACTTATAGATCACATTAACAAAATGTTAACTTACTGGTCCTCTGCCTCCTCCTCCCATGCCAGGCCTGCCGAGGTTGGCAAAGGAAGGTGTGAAATCGGGGCCGCAGTTCATTCCTGGCAGACGACTTGGGTCAAGTTGGCGGAGAGGGGTCTTGTTAGCCTGAGCAGAGATGGATCATCACATAAAGTCAAACAAGAACCTAGACTCTTTAAGATGTAATGTTGCTTCATGCGTTTCTAGTGACGAGCTCCTCGATCACATCCCGTCACTGTTACTATGACAACCAGTACATTTACATGCAGAGCTTAACCGAGTTATGTTCAAAATTTAATTTTTACGTCTCATCAGACTTTACATGCAATTAAAAATCCAATAACTGAGAATAAAATTATTAGATTTTCTTGAGTGTCATGTAAACGTAGTGAATGGGAAAACAGGCAAATACTGACTCCTAGGAAGACTTTTCTTCACATATAAAAGGAGCCTGATTTCTAGGCAAATAAAAAATATATATGCACCACAGAAATATTTAAAGATTAAATATTGTCTAGGTCATAAGTGAGTCCTGCACCTTGTCCAGGACAACATCACTGATGGCTGGTAGACCCTCAGGCTTGTTCATGCTGGCTGAGCTGAACTGGAAGCCAAGAAGAAACTCCCTGTCATAGTGCTTCTTCCCCTCTGGGTTGATCGGCTTCCACTGATCTGAAACAAAAAAAAAAAATATTGAAAAATGAACAGAATGTTCTCATATTGAATAAATCTCACAAGTTTCCCCACAGTATAAACTCAAAAAAATGTCAAAGATTCAGTCTGGAATGAGCCAAAAAACAACTTCCGAGATCATACAATGCAGCCTAATGATACTTGTCAATATGTCTGAAGATACACAAAATATTAACAAGGCGGCAGATATCACGCTTATAAATGGATGAAAGAATGGCCAGATGAATAGGTTCAAAAACTGTAACTGTGCTTTTATTTTGAAGGCAGGGTGTTTTTATTTAAGTGTCACATGGTTTTGTTGCGTATTGTACAAATATTTTGTAATCGCATTACTATCGTTTTCCAGTGAAATGCCCTTCCTTTATTTCCAGCCGTGCAAACCAACCTCATGAATGAGATAAGGTCCATTGATCAAAATGAACTGGCAGCGTGAGTATCAAAGTTCAGAGACCCACCCTCTTTGTACTGGTATTTCTTGTCGGCGGCTGTCGGCAAGGGAGCGTCTGGCTGGATGTTCTCTGCATTCAGCTTGTCCTCCTTGTCCTCCTTGTCCTCCCAGGTCAGGTCTGCCTCCTCGGCAGCAGGAGGGGCGGGGGGCTGGGTCTCTGGTGCTGGGGCCGGTTCAGGCGCTGGTGGGACGACGACCTGCTCCTGGAGAAAAAGGAGGGGAAATATCAACGATACTGACGCCTCTTATCGCTCTGGAACGTGATGATAAATGTTTAGTCTATACAACTCTGACCTAAGGAGTTTCTGTCCTTGCCTTTCTGCAAGCACTGGGTCATCAAAACAGCTTGAATAGTATAGAAATGTATTAACACACACACACACACGCACCTCTTTAAAGTAATCCAGAAGGTCACCCACTGCCTCCTTTTTGTTCAGGTCCTTCATCTTCCTCTTTTTCTTTGGCACAGACACAGCAGCTACAGGAAAAGACGACAAACACAATCAGCCTCAGATAAATGTAAACAATATCACACGAGAGTCAAAATAGAGGATTATCTGATGGGGACTACCGGAAATTACCAAATAATAGCTGGGGTGTTTAGTTGTTTCAATCACTTAACAGATCAGACGTTTATTTGAGACCAGGTAGCAATTAGGAACAGGAGATCAATTCCTTCCTGATGAAAATCTTGCTCAGCAAAACTGGAAAAATATGGTAATTTAGTCAAAGTCTTTTACTAAACTACCATATAACTTACATTTTCTCTGTGTCTCTAAAGTGTTGTCTAATAAAGTGTCTAATGTCTTACATTTAAAATTTTATCGCTGCACCAGAGCCATGGCGATCGACAATTAATCAATATTACCAAAGAGGGTGTTCTTTAACGTTATTTGAGCACAATAATGATGCGGTCAGAACGCACGCTTGAGGGAAAAAAAGTAAAAGAAGATAGATATGCAGCGTCATTGATTTTTTTTTTCTTTTGAATAAATTAGACTTAGTATTCATTTGAAACCAGCAGTTATTTATCAAAATATAGACCTGATCCCGGCATTTAAAGGGGTTGATTGAAACTCTGCTATTATACACCATAAGATGTGATGCAGGGTGCGTCACAACTTGCAGAAATCCATGAGGAAACAGAAATCAAACATGAAAACTTGTGGCAGGTTGCTGACCTTGCATAGTATTTTCTACGAGGGCGGGGGTGGCCGTGGGGGGAGGGGGCGTGTCCTCCCTCTCCTCTGCTGCAGGAGGGGGGGGAGTGGGCACTGCTTCTGGGCTCTCGGCTGCAGAAACCGTCTCCACCGGAGACGGCGTCTCTTCCTTGGCGTCGGACAGGGGCACTGGGGCGTCTTCCTTGATGTCCAAGTCTACTGGAGGAGCCGCATCTCGGACCTCGGGCTGGGGAGGCGTTGCCTGGGCGACCGGTTCTGCGGGGACCTCCTGGACGGCGGGCGGAGGTGACGCTGGCCGGTCGATGGGAGCAGGCGCAGCTTTGATGTCCACGGATGTCTGTACGACGTCTGGTTCGGCGATGGGGCTGTCGTCACATTCCGTCGAGGCTCCAACGGTGGGGGCCTCCGGGTCCTGCGGGGCCGGCAGCGGCAGGCCGTTGGGGAGGCGGAGCTCCTCCGGCTGAGCAATGGGTGACTCCAGAGGGGCCTCCAGGTGGCTGGGCGGCAACGTGACCGACGGCCGCTCCGCCGCCTCCGCCACGCCGTTAGACGTGGAGGAAGGAGCAACGAGGGGCGTGTCCGACACCTCCTCCTCGGCTTTACATTCCACCTCCTTCTCCTCCGGGTCCGTCTTGTCCTGTGCAGCAGGAGTGGGGACCGGGTCGGGGAGGGGGGCAGGGTAGGCGGGCACCTCCGGCGCCGACTGTGGGGGTGGAGTGGGTTCCCTGGGAGGCGGAGGAGAATCCATCACGTCTGTGATGGCGGCGCCGGGCGCGAGGGTGGGAATAGTGTTGAGAGGGGCGTCCTCAGATGCTGTGGGTTCTGATAGCAGAGGGGGTGCGGGGGTTTTAATGTTCGTGTCAGAGGAGGAAGCCTCTGCCGTGACGGGGTCACCCTTAGCGAGATCAGGGGTCTTTGACAGAGGAGGAGGCGAAGGTTTCCCTCTGTCATCTGGAGGGTTGAAAGGTTATAAAAGGAAATGTTAGATTCACAAAACATCTACAGAGAGCTGTTAGCAGGGATTTAAACTAATTTAATTTATCGCTGCTGCTATATTACCTTTCATTAGCATGTGTTTGATGAAAGCTGCAAAATACTTGATTCTGTCCAGGTTTAACTCACAATTATGCATGCTGCAATGATTAGTCGACTATTACATTAAACATCAACTCTTTTGATAATAGATTCATTGATTTGAGTCAATTTTAAGATGAAAATGTGCAAATTCTCTGGTTCTGGCTTCTCAATTTGTAATAGCTTTATATCACATAAACTAATTATTACAATCTGTAAGCTCAAAAATGTTGTTAATAAAATATTTTATTTAATTAGGTTTGTTCGCATGTTGACCAAATACTGCAGCAGGTAAGAATAATCACGAAATGTGAGGTCTCACATACCCATACCTCCTTTTGGCTTAAAGCTAGTGTGTTAATGGAGAGGAATTCATTAGCTGGGAAGGGTTAAAATAATAAAAAAAAAACTTTGAGAATAAATGTAAATTTAGTTGGATTTAAGACTCATCGAAAGCCAAATTAAAGAAAAGGAAAATGATGTATTTATCCATTCAGATATAAAAAGAACAAAATGTTCAATACCTTTAATATAAAAGCTGCAACATTTTATGTACTACACACAGAGAAACATTTAACCTGCAAGTAAGTAAGTTATTTCTTCTCCTGTCTGACTTGAATTTCGTATTCCACACATTTCATGCTTATCAGCATAGTAACTCAGTCAGTCTGGCCAGGGGAGGTGCCCTGGCTGACGGTGTAGTTTTACATCTGAGTTTGATGCAGAACTCACCTGGTCTAACCGCTGTAGCAGCAGCTGTGACGCTCTCACCGTTGGCCTGCTCCGCCGCTGTGCTTTCTGATCCAGATATGGCTGTCTGTTGGAGAAAGAGAAGGACGTATACATCAATATCAGTTCATAGCATTCCCCATAAAGTGGCAACATATTGACACCACAGGCATACAAATTCTTGATTTAAGCCTAGTTCTGGAGAAAGAAGATGTTTTAGATCTAAGAGACTCCATGAACGAAAAATGTGATGCTTGGTGAAGCGGGTTAACCCTAATTATCTGCATCTTTGGGTGTCTAATTTGAACAAAGATGTTCATTCTACTGTTCTGACAGTTCCATATTTTTTTCTAAGTGATGTAACTAGACTTTGAAATGGCTGATTGGACTGTGACAGTGGAGTGTGACAGCATATCTGCTGTTTTAGTTATGTTATCATGGGATCTTATGCCGATAGCTCACCTGTGGTGGTGTTGGGGTAGAGCCGCTACGGCCCCCTGACATAATCTCCTCTGTGATGTCTCGACCTCCTTGGTTCGGGTCTCTTATTCTGATCTAAAAGGAGGAAAGAGATAGATCAGGCGTCATTGTAGAGAATGCAAAAGCATAAATGATCTGCATGCGGTAGGAAGATTTGAGAAACAAAAATGGCTTGCTTTCACTCTATAAAAGGAAGAAGAGGAAGCAGAAATGTTTCTCGGTGAGGACGGCTGCATTTAAGAGAAAAAAGTTGCCTTCCCATGATGCAACGCCTACAGTCGTCAGCCCTTTCTGCGTCCTCCCTCTCTCGCTGCCTCTCATTCAATGAAAGCTACATTTCTCGCATTCTGAACACGGAGGCACACCGAATCCAAACACAAACCAACGTGCAAAAAAATTCCTGCGCTGCACAACTGAATGCGCTCCGGCCTGAGCGTGAATCGACTGCGGCCGACTTTAAAAAGACAAATTGTCAAACAAGACGGGGCTGTTGTGAAAAGCGCCCGAGACCCATGAAGGCAAAGCACAGCCGGACTTAACTGATAACTTTTCCCCTGTGTACACACACAACACTAGCTCTGTCGCTAGAGAGAAGAGAGAAAAAAAAGCTGATCACTCATTCACAAGGAGTGCCCGTACTGTCCATTGCAAACACGTGTTTTCTATTCAGCACTGTCTCTCTCTCTTTTTTTTTCTTCTCCTCTCACTCATACTCTACATACTTACTCTAGGAAGTCAGAGCTGTCATGAAACTGGTACAAGCCAGAATGCTGCTAAATGAAGTGACGCACACAGCCAGTGAACATGGATTAAATTGTGAAAGTTATCAGATTGTACAACACTGTTGCTTCACACGTCTACTTTTTTTTTAACTTTAAAAACCGCAGTATTTCCTTGCAGCTACTGACCTTTACCTGGTTCAGTCCGGTGGCAGCTACCCTCCTGGAGCATTATACAAAACCCTAGTGGGCCTCTCTCATCCTGGGGCTGGAGTAGTCGCTCCAGCGGGCTCGTGGCTGGACTTTAAACCCCTCAAAGCAGACCGGCGGGTGGATGTCGCCAGCTTTTTTTCTGTTTTTTTTTTTCCTTTTTAATTATCTCAGCTTAACAGCTGAGATAGAGAGCTACAACGGCAGCAGCAGCAGACTAGGACAGAGCAGGGCTGGGCCTGACTGTCAGCGAGCTAGCTAGCGACTTGACTCACTCTCTCCCTCTCATACGCTGAACAGAACAGGGAGGAGGAAAAAAAAGGATAAAGTGACTGGCCTTGTAAAGCTATGGTATTGGAATGCGAACCCCCCCTACCACCACCCACCTCCACCCCCACCCCCCGCCCACAGAAACTAACAGACAGTTAAAGGGGCCGAAGAGGGAATGGGAGGGATTTCAGTGTAGAGGAGGAAAAAAAAAAAAGTTAGCGTTATCAAATGAGCAGCAGCTAGCAGAAGTAACTCCCCCTTGTCCTCATTGAGCTCTCTCTCTCTCTGTGCTCTGTCATCCTGCAAGTCGCTCTTCAGATTTCTCTTTTTTTTCAGGATTTCAACCGTTCTGAGAGCAAAAGGAAACCAGCACAGAGGAGGAGGAGGAGGAGGAGGAGGGGGAGGAGGGGGAGGAGGTGGGTGCCACAGCAGCAGCAGCAGAGGAAGGCTGGCTGGTTAGCCCTTCCGGCTCAGAAGGGGGAGGAGACCGGTGGCCACGTGGAGCTGAGCTATGTGCTGACATGTCCTTCACCCCCTCTCCTCCTCCTCCTCCCCCCCTCTGGCTTTTCTCTTTGACACACAGCCAGAGGGAGAGCGAGAGACTATGAACGTAGAGGGGGGGAGGAAAAAAAAAAGAAAGGAGAGTTGCATGTCACCAGGTAGACGGCGCCAGCTGATCTCCAAAAATCATCACGGGATCAAATTTGCATGTCTTTTAAAGTCACATGCACACAAGTAGACACGCAAATTCCTGTTAGCGTTAGGTGACAGTGTGCTTGAATCTCTACCTGCGCACACCTGAATGTATCACGCCTCAAAAAACCAGGAATGCAAATGTTGCGGTGCGTGCAAACAGCTCGACGTCACGTCTGAAGTGCTGCACTTCTCTGGTCTGTGACGCCCATCCTGTGATCCTCAAGAGAAAAAAGGGCCAAAGTCCACCCCGAGTGACCCCGGTTGCTGATAAGCGGCCAAGAGGGACCCAGACGTCACACGAGTCTCGTAGCGAAAGACACGAGCAAGACCTCAATCAAGTGCTGTATGAATCCATACACGGATAGATATATAACATTAAGGACTTTATACAGGGGATTTTTTTTCAACAAAGGATATATTGAAGATTAAACAAAGGTGATTCAAACTTTGGTCAGTCAAAAATTAACCAGAAACCCACGCAGGCCGATAGAATAACTAGACTAGACAAATCTAGTTTCAAGACATGCAAACAGGTGATGAACATGGCAAAGAAAACATGCAAATACAAGCTCCAGACAAACCTGTTCATGGGTATTTGCTCCTCTCATGTAATTATGATTTTTATGACACTTTAGCATCTGAGGAATCCAATGTTCCTGAAAAATGCTGTTACACAGCATATACTCTCCTATATATGTTGATATCATTAAATTCTTATTGAAAAAAAAAAAAGCAGATAAATGAACCCGATCATAAAGCGGCAATAGTTCTGCTGATGAGATACAGTTGGTCAGCTTCTCCTGCAATCTTTGGACAGGAATGTAACCAAGACTGCAGAAGTCTCAAATGTAAAAAGGAGGATTACTGAGAGGCACAAACTGGGGCTACAGTTCACAGCGAGCTACCACATACCAGGCAAGGGCCATCTTAGAGAGGAGAGGAAACACTAGACATACTGTGGAACTAGGGAATATGTCTTACAGCGCACCGAGCTAAGGTCAAGACCATTACTATCTATTTCGATCAGTAAACTGAACTGCACACCCAGGAACAAGAATGAATCCAGAATCGCCTTTAGAGAGACTGTAGCATAACTTCAGATAAGCCGTGTTACCTCAGAACCTTTGATTTGATAGGTTAGTTTGGAAGAAACTGTTATTCTATCATAAAGTTACTGAATTAGTGACTCCAAACATTCTCACACTTTACTTCATTGATGCAAGTTGCAGCATGTGTGCACCATTTAGGAACTTATTAGTTTAGAATCTTTTAGCCAGTTTTAATCAACATTTTTTCTGATACTGTGTCTATATTTCGGTCTCGTTCTTCTTCTGCTATTTGAATGAATCTTATAATGCGGCTGGTCCAATTTAAAGAAATAGATAGAAATAAATATTCAATACTTTTTTAAAACTTTATAAATAACTATAAAGCCTTCAGCAGCATCTGTTCTGTTTAAAGCGCAACGTAAAGAGCAACTGAGTTGTGCACATCCAGTAAATTATTCAACTCTCATTCTCATTAATAAGAGAATAAAATGATTTAATCAGGAGCTTAATGATGCAGACCTCACTCCTTTGGACCAGTCTCAAAAAATAAAATACGTTCTTGTTTTGGAAAAGAATTATGAGGCTATTTGCATCCATTTTGTATCCGATATTTGTATTTTAAAGCCCACTGGCGAATAAATGTTGCTACAGGTCTTTTTCATATTTAGAGGAAGGCTGACGTGTAGCTGTAGAATGACATTATATAAAGAAACAAACTTCTACACCGATTCAGAAAGTGCTGTATTCAGGAAAGTGTTTTAATACTTTATCACACACTTAAAGGTCCCATATCGGAGAAAGTGGAATTTTAATTGCCTTTTGATTCTTGGAAGGTCTTGGTGCTCAAACCACAGGGGAATGCACACATCTCCTATCTAGAAACTGTGCCTTAAAACGAGCTGTCATGAAGTTGTGATGTCACAATTATCAAACCAATTGGAGAGGCTCATTAATCCAAATGTACTTATTTCATTAAATTCAGACCAAATAGGAAAAGCACTCATGTAATAACAATACCCCCAACTCATTATGAGTAGTGTATATATGATCAACTTCAAATAAAACTATTGAAAAGTGTAAAATAAAAGGACCTTGAACCTAAATGCATAGTTTTTACTCCTCGCTGTTTAGGTGAGGTGGCGTTCATTATCACTAAACACAATATGTACTGAATTGTTTCCTTTTTCCATCACTCAAAAGCCAGAAATGTTGCGCTGAGTCTGCAAAACCACTGAGACGTATATGCACAGGTCTAAAAATAGCAGAGATACCTTCAGTTTATCTCACTGGAGCTGTCTGGGGCTGGAATTTTCTCATGAGCAAAAACAGATGTATTTGCTTGGAATTAACATTAAATAATAAGTTAAAGTACCCGACCTGCCATGATAACGGGGCTGATAAGAAAAATTTCCATTCCCGGGGAAACATTTGTTTAACACTAATAGTGGTTGATTCTGCCTCTTTAATCATTAAGAAGAAGTCACATGTAGGTCAAATGGAAACCCCGCAGCAGATATGAGCTTTCGAAGCTACTTGGTCCTATTTTCGAAGTGTTCAATCTAGTAGAGAAGTGACTAGTACCTGTTTCCGTTCCCGTTTGGTGTGGATGTGTTGTGGAGGCTGAGGTGGCGGCTGCTGCTGTTGGGGGGCGGGGTTCATGATGACGGGCGGCGCCTGCACCGAGGGGGTGAACTGGGGCTGGGCGGGATAGTAGGCCCCTGCTGTGGGTCAGAGAGAGAGAAAGATGTCAAACTAACATGTACTGGCTTCATTCTATATATAGATATAAAAACTTGGCACAAACAGCCTAATGCACACACATAAAGATACATACACACAGGAGCTAAACAGCATATAGCCTGTATTCACAAAATCACAGCAGACATCACTGATGCATCATAACAAGGCTCCATTTCATGTGGATTTGTGAGGTGAGTAGCATGATTTTTTATTTTATTTGCATTTTAGGAATCTATTGAATGCTCTAGTAAAGAACAATGTCGAGTGTAACCACCACACTGAAATTGATCTTCAATTCCTAGATTACAAAATATATCAGAGGCAAGTTTGGGCTCAGTGTCCTGAGAATATTCCTGTGACCAGACTAGTGACACCTTTCAGAAAGATAGGAATGTTTGAATTGCATAAAATTTAAAGCCATACTTTGCTGAATATGTACAGGAATGAAGTTTATGCCGAATGAATCAACAAACAATGTTAGAAACTTTGTATTATAACAGAAATAATAACAAAATAACTGAAACTTTCAGACCAATTAATCAGATTAGTTTGATGAAATGCCCTTTTTGTGAGTAGGTGCAAACACTACAGTGAAAAACAAGGAGTAGTGGTTTTATAGAGGGTTACATGCGGAGCACAGACACTTCATGGAGTCTCCGGTAGTTTCCATTTAGCCGCTGTGATTAGCTTAGCACAAAGACTGGAAACGAGGGGAAACAGCTAGCATTCCATATGTTTAAAAAAAAAAAAAAAAATCCACTTACAGCTAAAGCTCCAAATAATATGAGATCCATCTTTATTCCATATAAAACCAATCATATCTGAGGTTTTTCCAACTATTTCTCAGCCAGATACAGTGACATCCAGGAGTCATGCCGTAAGGTTGCCAGGCAACCAGTGAATCCTGGAAGTTGCTTTCCATGGTCGAGAAATGGTGCGACAAATATAACCCCATGAAAATCACAACTTCTTGTTAGTACACTTCAGTTCTGATATAGGGCTGAAAGATTCTGAAAAAAAATGATCTGTGATTATATTGACTGATACTGCAACTAATATTATTTGTGACATTACAAGGAATGATCACTTATGCATAATTATTCTCACTGAAAACATTTATAATTATTATAAGGGTTTTTTTTTGCATGGATCTGTATCAAACAAAGATTTTTTCTTAAGTCTGTAGAATATGATGTGTAGGCAGGACATTAAATATTGAATTTGAAATGATATTCAACAAATAAAATGGGAATTTAATAAAATTCTGATTAATTGTTCAGCCCCATTTCAATACAGTTTAAACAAGCTATAACAAGTTAATTAATGATCTTGAGAGGTGCTGGAGAGTGGATTTTGTTGGCAGCAGCTTCATATTTACCATGCAGACAATGACAGTGGTATCAACCTTCTCATGTGTCTTGACAAAAAAGCGAATAAGCAAATTTCTCAAAATATTCCAACGGTTTCTTCTAAAAGCAGCTTTAAGGTTTTCTAATCATATTCTTAACTCATGCCAGAGTATTCTTTACTGGGGTTGTTAACAGTGTGAAACATGTTGTTATTAGCCAGCCTGTTTCGAGTCAAATAAGGCCTTGCATCAAGCACAGACGGCTCTGCAGCTGCTTCCCTGGTGATACTTGCAGTTTTTGCAGTGGGATACAAGATGAGTTTTTTTTTGTCCTGCTTCACTGGACAAAAGTTGAGTGCTTGTGTGTTGCTGCAGCCCCGTGTTTACATGCAGTCTAGGTAATGAAATCATACATCAGGTGATTCAACTTTTTGAGAAATTACGAAAAAAGAAAAAACACACAAATTGCACATATATTTTCCACCGGGCCCTCGACAACCTGCAGCTAACGTGTCTCATCAGTCACAATAAAAACGACAGCAACTTTCAGAAAATCCACATCACTCAGCCCTAAACTCTGAATAGTTCCAGTCATGCTTTTCACTGACTTTGCGTGCATTCATTTCTCGTCGCATCTTACTGAATGAGAGAAGCAAGACAGGGCACCTGGAAAGCCCTATAATCCAGGTAGTCCTTCAGACCAGGACAGCAGCCCTGAACAGCACTGGGGTCCCTTATTTCTTGTGGATATTGATCATGTTATTGAGATTAACTCCTGACCAAGGGGGAAAAAAAAAAAACACATTCAAACAACCTCTATTAGCTTACTCGGTCAATAATGTCAACAAGACGTGTACAAGTTTGGACGCACTTTCTAACTCACTTTTGATTGGTTCTGTAGCTTTTCAGTGACATTACAAGGCCTCAAACAGGCTCAGCTACAGTTTAGAAAAAAATGTGCACCCTTTCTCCCTCTTAGATGCAAGGAAGGACTGAGGTAAAGAAGAAAAAAAATCCTCAGATTAAAGAGGACTCTCTTTCAGCTCGGCGGTGGCTCTGCCTCTCTCCCCCTCTACATTCATTTCAGTCTAACTCACATTACTGAGTCTGCATTGTTGACCGGCAGCAGCGCAGCCTAAATATAGTCAAAAAACCCACACCGGCTGGAGGGGGAAGAGAGCACGCGAGAGGAAGAGGGAGGGAAGACAGAAAGTGAGAGAGGGAGAAGGGGAGCACGCTCGGAACCAGAAAAGCCAGAATGACTTTTATTGGACGGCGTCCCGATACTGTAAATAAAGCGGTTTTCAGATATGACTCACAAACTACAGGAGAGTGAGCGAGGAGAGCGAAAAATAAAAAAAGGGGGGGGGCTTTCAAAGACACACAGTCTAAACAACACCTACCCTCAGTGTCCTCCTGCTCTTGAGATCCACGGTTGCCCATGCTGAATGCAAAACTCTGAATGCAATGAGAGGAAAAAAAAAACTGCGTGTGGACAGTAAAACAGAGAGGGGGCTTCTCTTCAAACCCCCTCTCTTTACTTCTTCCTGTCCTCTCTACAGGTGCTCTCACAGAATGACTCCTTTTTTTAATGCTCGGCCCTCCCTCTTCCAGCGTGTCTTCGCTTCGCTCCTCCCTCTGACCTTCCTGATTCCTCCCTGGCTTTCACTTTTTTTTTTTTTTCCCAACTCTTCCCCCCTCCTCCTCCCTTTTGTGCTGGCAGAGGAAAAAACGGGTTAGTGGACGTTCAGACCAAAAAGCAGCCCGGTGCTAAAAGAATGCGGGAGGCTGTGCTGGTGGAGGGGGGTGTGCATGTGTGTTTTTTTTTTCAAGGTACCAGTGAGACATGAAATAGGAGCCGGGGGAGTCCAGTCCAGAGTGATAGATTTATGAATTTGAAGGACTTTCAGATAGGGCTGGAAAATATAAATACATTCTATTAATATTATAGATTATGGATATTGTTAATATTGTGATAAAGTGTTGTTTTTTCCTGATTTTTAAAGGCTGTGCTTACACAGTGATGCGATTTCTTGGGCTCTCTTTATATACAATATCATCACCCTATTAAAATGGTGGCTTAAAACAATTTTTGACAAAAGTGAAATTTTGGGCCTAAATCATCTCTTGATGATGCTGCCACGTTTAGGTCTTATAGGACAATCGACACTTTACTTAGGACATTTGTTTTTGGCCAAGTTTTTTGCTCAATTCAGGATAAAATTTCTTGACTTGGGCAATTTACCAAGCTTTCATAATGGGTTCTGCTTCAAGAAGCAACAATCTATGGTGCAGAAGAAGCTTTGAACATGATTCTTGAATCAATGTCTACTGATGAGTGATAAAGGCTTTAAGCTATAATGTTTTATAGTAATTTAATCTAAGTTCCAGAAGTTGTATTTAATAACAATTTAATATAAAGTGTTGTGCATTTGGCTGCATATTCAATAAATATGCAGCCAAATATGAAGAAATAAAGGACGTTCCAGGATCTTCAGTCCATTAAACATGTGTCATCACTTCATTGAAAATTTGCCACATCTCAGGTTTCAAAAAGTCGTCAAAACTGGACGTTGGAGATGAGTTACATTCAATAAAAAACAGGAAAAAAAGATCTGGGAAAGTGACATTTGTTTAATTTAACTCCAGGTAATGTAAGTTTAGAGTTTTCACCATGGAATGAAAGGAGAGTTTAAACCAGGTTGCCTAAAGTCACACTAGATAACTTAAGTGACACATAATGTTCTATGTATGTCCACAGTCATCCACTGTCAAGGCCTTTTTGATTGAAATGATTCATCAATATAAAATTCTCTGCATTTGATAAAAACTTAAAAAGCATTATTCAGGCCATTATTTTAATAGGGTGACAGTATATTACATAAATAAGTCAGAATAAGTGGATTGACAGGGCT
The DNA here is from genome assembly GCA_030544235.1 of Lepturacanthus savala. Classification (NCBI taxonomy): domain Eukaryota; kingdom Metazoa; phylum Chordata; class Actinopteri; order Scombriformes; family Trichiuridae; genus Lepturacanthus; species Lepturacanthus savala. Next base: position 3,877,442 of record CM060468.1, read on the forward strand.
GCAAAATACCCACACAGGAACATTGTGACCTAAAGGTTAGAGAATCAAGCTTGTGACCAGAAGGTCATCGGTTCAATCCCCCGGATCGGCAGGATAAATCTTGGTGGGAAAAGTGAATGAGCAGCTTCTGCCTCATTATCACCTCTGAGGTGCCGTTTAACCCCTAACCACTCCAAGGGATAAATATATCAAGATGTGATGATTAAATGCATTAACTGATGCAGAGGATGTGTCACGATGACCTGTTTGTAAGTTTGTATGCTGCGATCATCAAGGAGAAAGTTTTGTTTTTCCACTACTACCTCATTCATTCCGCAGCTCCCTCGGCCGATGCTGCTCGCTTTTTATTTCAGTTCTCTCTCTCTCTCTCTCACTCTCTCATTTCTGCCCTCTTTTAAAATGGAGAAGCTGACAGCAAAGCCCAACAAAGATAAATGTCCTCCCCTCTGTACTCCCTCATGTCGGGGTTGTACTGCTCTGATCAGTCTCATCAGGTTTACGTGTTTGGCCACCGGAGTGTGACGTTAGGTTTCTGTTTTTTCTACCCGCCAGAACACCGCTGCCATTTTTTTTTGTTCCACGGGCAAAATGGTCTACTCCCCTTTAAATGAATGGGGAATCCAGCCTAAATCTAAATATACATTTGAAAACGGGGGCCCTAGAAAGTAATCGGTGTGGCAGAGATTGAGAGACTGATAGTGAGAGGCATTCGTCAAATTACAAAGTAATCTCCCACATATCTAACTGGCCAGCACATTGCCAGGCTGAAGGACATTGTGTTGTACCAGTTTGTACCAGTGCGTTTAACCAGTTCAGCTCCAGGCCATATTTTTCAGGTTTCCTGCTCAAAGTGACATATCCACAGTAAATACGGAAAATCTACACAACCACACGGGTTTTCTACCTAAATCTGGTATCAAAAGGAAGCCACAACATGTGGGGCGACTACAGAAGAGTCAGAAGTGACAGAGCAAATTAAGCTATATTACTATATTATATTAGAATATATTACTATTAGCCCAAATGATTCAGGAATCCGTAATTAAATATATTATCAGTATTTATGCCAAGATAGATGCATGTAACTTAAACCAGTGCAATGTTAGAGGGTTTTTTAGAACTGTTGTAACCAGGCGGACCTCTACTTTGTGGTGTGCCATTTGACCTTCTTCATGTACCAAACTTCATTGTGCTAACTCCAGATAAAAATACTTCATCCAGTGTTGTGGCTGAGACATTCCTCATGCATTTTATCTACTGGATGTAATGATTTGTTCCAGGCGAACCTGTGCTTCACCCAGATGTACAAAACATATGCTGCCCCTATATTTGGGGTCCCTGGATTTTCCTCGGATTAACTTTTTTCGGGACCTTGTGTTTCGTTTTCACTTGATCTGCGTTGGCACTAATGTGAGTGATCCGATCCGCGCTGGCAAGGCCGCCCCGGCCTACTACGAAGAAAGCAGAGGGGCTGTTTGTATAAATGAGTTAAGCAAATCTCACAACTTGATGGGAGGGGGGGTGTGCAATCTTAAAAATACCCCTTCTGTCACCATGTTCCATCAACACACCAGAACATGTGTGTGTGTTTACCTGACTGCAAGAAAACAACTCAGACTGTACCACTTACAGAACTAGAGGGGGGGTTAGCATGATATTCCAAGGTTTTTTTTTTTTCTTATTTTAAATTTAATGTACATCCTGAAGACAAAAGCTCATTACTGCATCTGTGACATTGTGGAAACCTGCAGCATCTCTGCAACGCCACGCTCTCAAAGCAAAAAGAAACGGTTGAGGCAGTCAATTACATTCACATAACTCATGACTAGGGGTCATGTGCCACTCTGATGGTCATGACATGCCAAGTGACCCGCAGAGTGACCAATGTCACAAGCAACTTTCAGGCAGGTGGGACATTATGTCTCGGACAGTGAAACAGATATCCAGCATAAATAGCCGTGCAGCTCTTATAGCACCAGTAGCCGGCTACTGTTGAATTTGCAGCGAGCCAATAAACATAACACAGTGTGGCACGGTGTGTATCTGGTATCGAAAGGAAAAAGGCAGTAAAGCAATTAAAAAAAAATGATCAAATGCAAAAAAAAAAAAGCAAATTTCATGACATCACTTTGATCAATTTGAAAAGTGATTATTTTCTCTTGGATAAAGCATTGTCATGACTATGTGATGACTACCCCCTCAATCAAAAATAATACAAAAATGTATACAAGAGCCAGGGATTCACTAGAATATGAACATTTAGACCATAAATTGGGACTAAGGACAGATTTACAACAAGCCAATTCTATTTAATTTAGATTAAGAGCTGTTAAATCTTTATTTCACACCACTGGAGAAATGAAAATGATGCTCTTCAAACTCAAGTGAGCACTAAACTAAGATTGGACTTGGACATTGCACTCTTGAGATGCAGGATTAATCAGAAGAGCAGCAATAGATAGAGTCCAGTGTAAAGCGGGATGGGGAAAAGCTTGAATCCTGAAATGATTTCTTTTATATGCAATCTTAAATTTAGGGGGGAATAAACATAGTGATTTACCTATAAGACATTTTACAAACCATCGAAATTAGTGAATTTGGCTCTGCTAAATGGTAAATGGGTGTATATATGTATAGTGCCTTTCTAGTTATTTCAACCACTCAAACTGCTTTATGCTACAAGTGTTCATTCAACCAATTACACACATTCACACACTGCAAAATCTGAAATTTTAACAAGTGAAAATATCCTGGTTTTGGTACACTTAGACCAATATTGAATAGAATTATCTAATTCACTGGCAGATATTGATTATTTCAAGTTAATTTGGTGTTGTCTGAGGAAAAGAAGTAACATTTTCTTAAAAAAAAGAAAAAAAACAAAGACTACAATCAAGAAAAAATGAAGTATCTGCTGGAAAACTGCTTCTGTGTCTCCTCTTCTGCTCCCTGTGCCGTCGGAGCTGAGAGTTGATGATGCTCATTACTGTAACTTTAGTGCAATAAAACCTTCACAAGTAAAAAAGCCAAGAAGTAATTCTGTCAGGCCACTCATTTAACAAGTATAAACCTGTAAAAAAAGAAATATTTCAAGCTGCTTTGTCCACAGTCTCCCGGCTAATTAGTGAAGTGTTATTAACAAGCCAATGAAAGCTGACTGTATGTCATACAACAGTATCTAAGTTTGCCAGAAATCTTAGAATTTGTGAGATTCAGTGGTTACTTACATTGATCTTTAGATGTTCTGATAGACAGAGATATCAAGTAAAGCTCAAGTAAAACCTGGTAAGAAATCAATAAACCAATAAATTCATCCAAAGAGACAAGTCAGATCAGTCTTTGCTTTGGAGATATACACGTTTTTTTTCAAAATGGCTGCCAACAACACACTGAAGCCCATAACTTTGCTTCTGTTATAGCTAAAAAGACAAAGTTGGTGTGTAACTGTACATTAATGAGGTCAAGGATTCCAAATAAACAACTATCAAGTCTAAAAATTCAATTGCTATATCCATTCAACGGTTTGAGGCAGATAATGCACATTTTAAATTAAAAAAATATATACTGAATGTGCATGTTAAGGATATAAAAATGTATAGAATTAAAGAAATTCAACAAAAAAGGCATGAAATGTTACCTCTAATCTTTTTTCCCTGGAAAAATTCATTTTCCATTTATAGTTATGTATATTTGCCATCTCATTATTCTACCTTTGCATTGAAAATACTCCTATTGCACATTCAGTTGTTATTTTATCAGGTGTGCCTTTATAATTTTAGCTTTTTTGATTAAAATGTGCACAATTCGCATGTAAAATTGTTTGGTTATAGCAATATTATCTCTTTGGATACATTTATTCCTATGGTCCTAAGGTACTTTCACACAAAAGCAGACATTTGTATCAGCAGTAAAATGTCCTTGAACTCCTCTACCGGATACCAAGAACCAAATTCCAAATGCACTGGCTACCCATGTGAAGTCTAGGGTGAAACATAAATTGTGGCGGCCAAAAACTGAATATAAAACAACTAAATTCCTGTCTTTAGCAAACTCTGACTGCCTGAGGACAAAGCCAACAACTGAGTCAGCGATCAATAAATTATAGAATTACTTTATATTGTAACAAAAGGATGGTTTACGCTGCATCTACCGAAAAAACAAAAGACAGAGCGCATCTTTTATTGCTGGTTGTAGGTGCAGAATGTGCAGAGGCATTGTACATTACACAGCACTGGAGCGCAAAGAGCATGACATGGAAATCCTAATGGGAAGAATTGTCTTTTTTTTTTTTAAACAGGCCTGTATTGAATCCTGTGCATCCCATTGCTGATGAGCTACAGTTTAAACAAAGACGACACATAGCTCAGATGCCTGTCAGTGGGGGGTCAACAGGTTTGTTTGCAGGGCATCGTCAGTTCTTGTGGTGTACCGACACCCGGCCACCACTAGGGGGGGTGAGCACATCAGAATCATCTGCTAAAATGTCTGCAGTGCTGCTGTATTCAGCAGATGAGAAGTTATGTAAATGTAAGACAAAAAGAGGATGACTGGAATGAATTACTGCAGAAGTAAAAACCCAGAAATGTCCACGTGTATGTGCTACTGGTGACATTTTGTGTGGCGTAACAGTCGCACTGTTACATACTAACCATTTGTAAGGTTTAATTGGAAGATGTCATCATGCTGACACACTTTAATTCACTTTTCTGCTGGATCCATTTCACTCAACCTGCTTTGACGATGACATTTTCCAAAACAAAACCACACCCTTCGCTGACAAATCTGGTCTCATCGCTGCGTTTCATTAGGCTCATATGGTTTATGTTGGTTGAGGATCAGTAATCTTCGCTGATTTTTCCCTTGCATGGCTGCAAAACATCGTTTCGCTGCTTGCTACAACATGATTTAATGTACTCTACAGTTCAAAAGTTTAAGAACACACATTTTTATTGAAATTTAATCAGTTTAATTCCAAGGATGTTATGTTATAGATTAATTAGACCGTTATATATATTTTACTGTATATATGACAGAGAATTAATACTGTCCCATGTTTAAAAAACATACACAGCCTGTATTCAGAAACTCTGCCTTAAAACAAGCAGTCATGACTTACGTGAAGTTGCGATGTCACTACTATACAGTCACCAATGTTGGACTAATTCACCACCAGTTGGTAGAATTAGTTCAACATTGAGGAAAATTATCTTATTCCACTGGCAGATAATTTAGCTTTTTTAGATTTTTAAGAAAATGTTAGTCTTGCAAGGTTCCCCGTTAATGTGCTATACTTTATTTATTAACATGGAAAGCTATTCTAGGCTATTATTTTATTGTATATAAGCCGTGGGTCCAACAAATATTTCATTATCCAGGATAATGACAAGACTTAATGCTTTAATGCCAATTTAGTCACGTTAAATCACACTCATTTATGCTAACAACAGTGGAAATACTAAATTCCAGCAATTCAAATTAAAATGTAATAGGCTACTTGAAGTTTTTTACTGCCATAGTTTTCCAAAATTAACTTAATTTCCATGTCATTTGAACTTCTTTCTCATTTTTTATGTTTTCTATAACTGAAAAATTGGTCAATCAATTTCTAGGTTTTTCCAGGAGGCGTGGGAACCCTGTCTTATTTTCTTAAAATTGACCCAAATTAGGCAAAAAAAATGAAATAAGTCAAATTATCTGCCAGTGGAATAAGTAAGTAATTCTTACACATTCTTACTGACTAATTCTACAAAAAATCAAGATATTTCCACAAAAGGTAACGCACTTATGTTATAGAAACATGAGAAGTGTGTGGTTCATCAAAGGAAGGCCACTGCTTTTCTAATATTGGTATGAGAAAAAAAGATATTCTTACTTCCATCACATTAAAACTGTAACGTGGCTCGTATACTTAGAATTTTCTGTTTAATAATCAGTTCCCTGATTGATGGGAGTTCTCGGACCAGTGTGTGTGTGTGTGTGTGTGTGTGTGTGTGTGTGTCTCAGGTGAGGCCCCAGGTAGAGCCTCTTACCATAAGTACCATATTCAGCCGGGCTGGTGCTTGGGTAGAAGCCCGCGGTGCCTGCTGCGACGGAGTACTGCTGGGGCGTGGCCACGTAGGTCGTTGAGCGGTACTGAGGAAACAAAAAGACAGGAAGAGAGGAAAGAAAATTCATTAGACAGTTGTCATAGGAACAGGGCTGGAAATAACTATTTGATAGTCGATTAATGTATTGATTTTTTAAATAATTTATCTAGATCAGTTTGTTTTCTGTGAAGGTTCTCAGTCATCCAGGTCATTTTATTCTTGTGGAGTCAAAAACGTCAAGAAGTCAAGAAGATGCAACCGAAAATGTCTTTTAGTTACTATTATAGAAGACTAAAGAAACCAGAAAATAATCAGAATTGAGAAACAGGAACCAGAGAATTTGAACATTTTCTTCTTAAAAATGACTCAAATCGAATATCAGAGTAGTTAGTGATTAATGTAATCTGGACCTGGACCCTATTTTCATAAATCTAAGCAGAAATTTCTCAATTTGCTCCGATATTGAGTAAGAAAAAGCAGCCGACTCCACAGTCCACACACTAATGGAGGCGGTTGGGGCGTGTTGGTTTGGCCTGTATCTATAAGCCATATTTTTTGCTCCTCAGGCTCAGATTGCTATCAAAAGGCAGACTGTAGAAGCCTTTCCTAGTCTTGTCTCATGTGAGCAATTGCAGGAATTGTGGAAACGTGACTTGCTGCTGCTAATTCTAGAGGAATTAGTCTGGAGGATTAACACAATTATTTCTTATTTTCTCAATGGGCAGAGCAACGGGAGTCAAACGTAACCCAGCAGCTGCTGCCAGCGAGTGTTTAAAGAAAACTTTATGATAAAAATCTAAGACAAAAGGAGAAATTAACACTTTGAGAGCCACTGGTCTCCATTGTACTTGGCTACTAGAAATGTCTGCAAAGGAAAGGTAGAAAAAATAGGGTCCAGGTTGATGTATGTGTATGATTCTCCTTGTAACAGCTTCAGGAGTATCAGTCTGTACATGATGAGCAGCGCACAATGATTACAGGAATAATAGGAACAAATACATTTGGTTGGGAAAGTCAGAATATTACCTGTCTTGTCCTTTAACTATATTAATAAATTTTTCTTTAAGTCTACATTTCCTTGTTGGATTGAGACGTCAATACACTGACGGATAAACTAGCATCAATGCTAATCTACACTGAACAATAATATAAATGCAAAACTTTTGTTTTTGCTCCCATTTCTAATGAGCTGAACTAAAACCTCTGAGATTTGTTCTATGCAGACAAAAGGCTTATTTTTCTCAAATGCTGGTCATAAAATAGTTTAAACCTGTGTTCGTGAGCACTTCTTTTTCCAGGATAATCCATCCACCTGACAGTTGGCATATCAAGATGCTGATTAAGCAGCATGATTACTGGGCTGATCCCAATAAAAGGCCAAACATCATCAATCTTCATTTGGCTACCATCATCATCTCCAACATTGTTTCCATGAATTTGGCACACGTCCATTTTCACTGCCCCCCCCCTCCTAATAAATGTCTTTTTTCTCCAAATGCACATTTGAGAGTGTCCTTTTATTTTGGCGAGCCCAAGGCATGTGTGCGATAATCATACTGTTTAATCAGTATCTTGATATGCCACGTCTGTCAGGTGGATAAATCAGCTTGGAAAGAGGAGAAGGGCACAATAAAAAGGATTTCAACAAAGTTTAAGAGAAATGAACTTTTTGTGTGCATAGAGGACACTATTGTTTCAAATTGAAAAAAATTAGGAGAAAAATAGAAGTGTTCCATTTATATTTTTGCCCAAAACAGGCAGAACTCATTTGTGGTACATGCATTTTGTTAAATTTTCACTCCAATTAATTTGTTAATATACATTTTTTTCTAATCCAAACATAAATACTGGGGATGAAGCGAAATGAAAATTGGTGGCCCAAGCCAAATAAAATTAAACACTTGGACAAATACGGAATATTAAGTTAGGGCTGCAACTAACGGTTATTTAATAGTCAATTATTGAAACGGTTAATTGATTAGTTGTTTGGTTCATAAAATGGTGTAAAACGTTGATTGCTGTTTCCCGAAGCTGAAGATTCAACCTAAATTTTATCAGTTTATCAGCAAAGTTTATCAGTTTACTCTTATAGACGTTGTCATAGCAACAGGGCTGCAACTAACAACTGTTTTGATAGTCGATTAATCTATTGATTGTGTAACGGTTAATCTAGATCAATTGTTTGGTTCATAAAATGTCTTGTTGGCTCAAAAAAGACAGTTGATTTGTTTCTGCAACTCCTCAAGGTTTATAAAATGGTGTAAAATGGATCACTGCTTCCCAAAAGAAGAAGATGCAACCAAAAATCAATTTTTTTTGGTCCACATCATCAGTTTACTATTATAGAAGACCAAAGAAACCAGAAAATAATCAGATTTGAGAAGCTGGAAAGAGAGAATTTGGATTATTTTCTTAACAAAATAACTTGATCGATTAACCAATTATTAATCACAATTATTGCAATGATAAATACTTTAAAAAAACAACCTTTTTCTCCAGACCAACGTATCAAATGTAGCTTTTTTTCCCCAATATTGAGCCGAATACACCCGTATATGCATCGTTATAAATGAAAAGCATGGAACATCTAATTCCGTGTATCAGCGGTCTGCCGTTTCCGGTTTGCGGCCTCCTACCTGTCCCGGGATGAAGTAGGCGGGTCCCTGCGGCGAGCTGGGGAAGGACAGCTGCTGGCCGGGGATCATCATCATCTGTGACCCGGGTCCCGGCTGGTAGACGTGGGTGGGCGTCACGGGCCGGGGAGCGCTGCTGGGCGGGACACCCCTGGGCCCGCTGGCGGGAGGCAGGGTGGCCCTGTTGGGGTAGTAGGGCTGGAGAGCAGGCAAGGGGTGGACGGAAGAAGCCGTGGCGGGAGACCAGGGGAGAAGTGTCGGACGAGAACAGAGGGGTAGAAAGGTGGTGACAGAGCAAAGCGAGGCGAGGACGAACAGGCAAAAAAGAGAAACCACAGGAAAAAATTTGAAAGAGGAACAGCGTGGAAATAGGTGAAGGAGAAAATACAGAGAGAGAGAGAAATCAGGGTTACCTTTCTGAAACATCTGACATAAAAAACATCTCCCATGCCCTCGTATGATTTTTATCTCTTGGACCAAGTGGTGCTAGCTTGTCCGGCCTAATGGCTAGGCTCATAGTTTGTCCATGAATCTGTGGCTAGACTCCAAACTGGAAACATATTGGCCCCGTCTGCCAGAAGAGATAAAGCAGCTAATGCTGTTTCATTCAGGGCTTCCTCATTGACATTCTGCTGCTGGCCTGGGAGCTAACCCGCCATAGCCAACGAAACGACACCGAGCCAACAACGCACAATGCTGCCAAAATATTAAGACACACATATGCACTCCTCCCGAGAGGCGGGGGGGGGGGAGAAGAATTGGAAGAAAAGAGGAATCGGAGTTACCTGTAGCGATCTGAAGCTTCCCTTCAGCAGCGCAAACACAGATCACACACAGAGACACATCAAATGGAAGCAAGAAGAGGTCGGGAAGAGAAGGGAGTTGGAGGGGGAGAGAAAAAAAAAAAAAAAAGAGAGAGCACCACAATCAGTTAGAGCAAAGCGCCCAGAAACCATCCGTTGTGAGCCAAGCACTGAATTAACAAGCAGCATGCAGAGAATAGGCACAACAGTGAATCCCAAATTAACTACAACTAGTTCCTAATAAGTAAGAAGCAGACTAAAAATCTCAGGAACTATTACCAGTAGATTAATCAACTCAATGTTCACTGGTTTATACAAAGTCAAAGACTGGTGGCCGATGAGTTGTTTTATTTATTTATTTACATTTTAATCTAGGCTGGTGAAACACCTGAAGCTTTACATTCACAAATCTAATTATTTACTTCAACATCACAGAAGAGCAGAGGAACCAAACCATCAGTGTTTGATCTGGTTTGTTTTAGCTAGGACATCATTTATAATTAGAACGTTCTCTGCCATCTGCAGATTTCTCATAATCTTGGGGACAATTTGATCAAAGAAATATGTTAATTGAGATTTCAGTTTCCGAAACAGTCCTCTAAATATTTTCATATGTTGCTCTGTAGCTATTTGACTAAGTGGAGGAATCAATGCCCACAGTCATGTTTTAAATATAAATCAATGCACTTTGACGGGTGATTTCATACCACAATTATAGCAGCTCTTATAAACAGCACATCGATATTCAAACCAAACTTTTCATGAATGTGGAAGACAGAATGGTGATAACTTGTCAAAATAAAAGTCCAACAATGGGCTAGTCCAGTGCCAAACATGAACATGTTAAAGCAAATCATTTTTGCTTCATAAAAATGTATTTGTTTGCAGATGATTTCTCATCTTTTGCTTTTACTAAGTATCACAAATACAGGTCAATGTAGCTACTTTACCTCCTGGTGTTAAACCAGTAATTACGAATACGTCACAACTCGTAAAGTAAAGTGACATTCAATGTAGACTATTCACTCAAATACATTTCTATGAAACAAAAATTTACTTGACCAGTCTTTTTAACACTGGAAGAGCCCATTGACTCAGATGTTTTAGGTTTAATTGCTTTACAATTGTTGGGACTTTAATTTTGACAGGTTGCCATTGTTCTGTCTTCCACGTTCATCAAAGGTTTGGCATTAATGTTGAGTCTCATGAAACAGTCATGAAAGCTTTATACGAGTGACAGCTGTTATGAACTCACCCGTCGAGTTAACTATTACCTAAACATCTATATTTCATCTTCGTCTACATCTGACAGCAGAGAAAACACGCCCACCCCCTAGTCAGGTGAGTCGGTTGTTGTTAGTACCTGTTGGTGTATAGGCCGCGGCCCTGGGGCAAACTAGAGGAGGAGGAGAGGCAGACAGGACAGACATTAAAGACAGAAAGCATGAGATCCAGGGGCGGATCTACAGGGGTGGCAAACGCTATAGACCTTGCAGAGATGCCGCCTCTAGAAGGAGCCATGCCACCCCACCCGCCAGCCCACATTTGAACGATCTAATAACAAAATACACATTGGAATAGTGGCGGCGAGTGAAACTCGGATCGTCCGAGTTGCCTCTCTGACGTGGAAAGGACGAGCATAAGGTAATATTACTGTGCACAGTAGAAATAATCATAAAAATCCAATGCTAATAGGGTTGAAGACCGCATAAAGTATTTGATTGTGAGGCACGGTTTCCAGTGAGCCTTAGCCTTGCTAATTATCATTTATAGTAATAACGTTAATGTTACAGACCAGCCAAGGCAGGATAGTAATGAGATTGTTTGGTAAATTGTTTGTTTGTAGGGTTCCTACGGGTTTCTTCAAGTTAAATTCAAGTCTATTTAAGACCATTTATATGTATTTTTATATATTTCTTAAACAATTCTGATCAATAAACAAATAAAAATCAGACAAAACTGAGATCCCACAGTCCCACACTCCTTAGCTTTACAGCAATCTCTTTGTTTAAAAGTCTATTAATTGATTTTTAGTGAATATTTTTAGGTATTAATTGCCTACTGTGTCATATTTATATATATATATATGACACAGTAGGCAATTAATACCTAAAAATATTCACTAAAAATCAATTAATAGACTTTTAAAGTCTTTTTAAGGTATTATTTCCAATGATTTTGAGACTATTTAAGACCCTGCAGGAACCCTGTGTGTCATAATTATAACTTGTGGTGTGATTCAAATTGATTTACACTAAAGTTATTATTCTGAGCGTCTGGTTTTGGGGGAGTTAACGTTGCTAATATCAGTCAGACAAGTGTATTATGTAAAGTAAAGTCTTAAAAACACCAAAAACATTCTGTCTAAAATGTCACATTGCACTGCAGTAACAGTTCACTCAAAGCTTAGTAAGTTACAGGTCTGGGAGTTTGCAATTTTGTAAAATTGAAACTTACAGAAAATGTTTTTGCTGTGCAGTCAGCATTACTGGTTAAACACTGGTTATCTAGGATCTACATAACACTACATACACACAGTGTTGGGACACTAATGATAACATTATGGTATAGTGTAAAAGTCATGGATCTCCCACTGTGGGTGCAGGTTTCTGTTCCAGCCAAGCAGCTCCTCACCTGATTCTACTAATCAACCACTGGAAGCCCTTGTTATGGACCTTCAATAGTAGAATCGGGTGTGTAACTAACTGCTTGGCTGGAACAGAAACCTGCACCCACAGAGACCAATGATGTAAGTAGACCCTTAAAAACGTCCAGATATTGGAATAGTTATGTGAAAATGTAAGAAATATACCAAAAACAAAAGCACAGGCCTAAAATTATAAATAATCTAGCCTCAATTTAATTAATTGCTAAATTTAACATATGTTTTAATATGGTTTCTTTTTAGTGTGTGAGGTTAACATTATTTCAGTTTTACTTTTCTTCCCAAGTCATGATATGATTTCTCAACGTCTCTACAGGGAGGAGCCAGAAGCAACTTTCCAGCTGACTGATAGAAACCCTTCCAGTGTTCTCACATCAAACATGCAGCTTATTATAGACGTTTCTCTCTACCCGATGCCCCCAAGACATTTCTTTTTATGCCAGACTGCTATGGTTCAACACAAGGTTTGAAAACGCTAACGCTGAAAGCATTTCCATCCACGTGATTCCAGTTAAAATTCATACAGGATGTCATTTTTTTGATTTATTGCTGTTATGAAAGGAGCAAAACTGAATGTAAGCTAAATGGAATAGCTCGATACTGCAAATAAATCTCATTGTTGCACCGGAGTTGGATTTATGATTGACAGCGAATAAAAATGAGTCATATTTACAAGTGCCTGACAAAAGCAAATTGGATTTACTACTGTAACATATTTTATTTTTGATAAAGCGCATTAATGGAATTAGGTTTTTTTTAGACTGCTGAAAGATTAACGGTGGCCTTGTTTGCTCTGTCCTCATCCTTTTATTGATTTGTTGGGAAAACATACACATAGTTTTCCATGAAAAGTCAGACTTTAATTTACCACTATGAATTGTAAAAATAATAGAAAATATAGTCAAGAACCTTCTGATGCAATGAGCAAACACATTGTGCCAGAGTGCCACTGGAGTGATAGTTGCTATGTAGATATTGCACCAAAAAACAGCCATTTGCAGCTAGAATAGTCATTTACCACATTAGCAATGTATAGAGCGTATTTCTGATTGGTTTAAAGTTATCTTCATTGAAATAGACTGTGCTTTTCTTTCAAAAATAAGCTTATCGACTCCAAACTTGAACTGTAGCGTATACACCATCAATATTTCTCTAGATCCGCTCCTGATGAGATCCATGTTTCACTCTTCATTGACAGGCTCCTTCCAGTTCTGCACCATTAAAAGCACAATATTAAAAAGCCAAAATGAAAGTGTTTCCACAGCCTGAAAACAGCAGAAAGCTGCTTTCTGGCATCACATCATCATTTTAACCTTGTGATTGCAGCAGTAATAGTTGCTTCTGTTACCAATTTATTCATAATGCGACATGAATCGTGTTATTTTAACAGTTATAACTTGAATAATGTGTATATAATAACACATAGCTTAGAAAATACACCAGATTTAAGGCTAGTTTGAGCATATTTCACACTAAGCTGTGAACTCAGCACAGGACAGACTAACGCTAACATTTACAAATGGTTCAGAACTGGTGGAGAAATCATGCATGCAGGCAAATTTAAGAAATTCAGATGCATTCAGGAGGCTGTGCACAATGTTTTCCATCGATCACGGTTTCAGAGAGCGAACAGGCAGCAGAAGTTGTGCCAAACATGCAGACACGTTGGTGTTTGAAGTGGAAAGGGGGAAGACCTGAAAGACGCAGTTTAGCTGGGTTTGTTTTAATAATGTGCGGTGACTCCTCCTTGAATTACAGCAGCAGAGTGTGGCTGCGGTGGTGCTGTGGGGGTGGGTGAGCAGTGGGCGGGCCTACCTGTCGGGGCTGTGGTGTTGGGTTCATTTGTGGAGGCGGTGGGGTGGCAAACACAACAGAAGGGGGCTGCCCAGGGGGGAATGAGGGCTGCAAGAGAGAGGAAATGGCATCAACAGGAAAAAAAAGAGTGGAAAGCAGGAGGAAAAGGGGAAAGTGAAAAGAGACAAGTGGTCAACAACATCTTATATTAAAAGAGGACCACAGGGTAGCAATCACACCTTTTTATTTTTGGTGGGCTGGATAATTACAACAAAGACGAAGCGAGCCAAGATGAGCCGACATTGTGAGAACAAGACTGGAAATAGAGCAGCAGTAAATGTGGCTGTGTATATGGACTATTACTATGGAGTAAAACTGGCTGGGAGCTGAACTAAAGCAGTGGTTCTCAAAGTGGGGTCCGGGGACCCCCAGGGGTCCTCGAGGACCCGACTATGTAGAATTTATTTTCATTATAATTATATTATTTAAACACAATTGTCTCAGTGTGTGATTTTTTTTAAATAAACATTAAAATATTGATAAATGAATACAATGGAAAATCAAATAAATCAGGAAATAATAGCCAAATTTATGATGTATTTAAATGTAAAACCAAATAAATATGCATTCACTGGCATATTAAATTATGTACAGTCTCATTTATTTATTTACTTTTGATCATGGCAGTTTTAGTCCTGTATAATTTTGACATGTTTAGTTCTAAAACATCTAGAAGCATAAATCTATTGAGATGAGGTTCATGGTCTAGTTTTGAGGAGTTTGATGAGCCTTGAAGTGGAAAAAGTTTGAGAACCACTGCACTAAAGAATAGCTCATTTTCTTCAGAGAAACATATTGATCTGCACAAAAAGACCCTTTTAGGAGTAGTAGCCATTTTTCCTGAAGAAGCACCGACATGTCCTGAAATAGTCGATGCAAAAAAGGGGGGGTCCTTACCTGTGAAAGGCCAGGGGAGGGGGCAGGGTGGGGGGTGGAGGGGGTTCCTGTTATAGGCTGTGGTGCTTTATTCATTTCATGGAGTTCTGCATGGGGAGGCGGATGTGGACCTGTGTTGAAATCTGTAGAAAAAGAGAACACGAGGGAGAGAGAAGTTATTTTTACATCAAGTGTTTTTATTTTGAAGACCATTCCATTATTTAGCCAAGTATATACCTGTTCATGCCATTGAATTAGTGCTTTTACAAGCTTTTTAGCCATTTTATTCTACAGAAAAATGCCATGTCCACCATCTAATGTGTGGAGACATTTCACAAAAGTTAATTTTGAAGGAAAGTCTAAATATTTCCAAAATTCCCCAGCTTAACTTCCCATTGGAAAGTGTTTGGAAATTTGTTTTCACCTCATTGCAACCCTAGTTATTCATATGATATAAAGTAAAGCAGAAAACATAGTGGAATACAGGCCGTTGTCTTTGGGTTTTAAGAATTGGAAAAGTTTCACTGACTGACATTGATCGTATACTGATTTATACATTTATGAACATATTGATAGTTTAGTCAGCAATTTCCCAGTCCTTTATGTTATAATGATGACCAAATCAATTTCCTCATCATACATTTCTGGTGAATTACAGTTTGAAACAACCAAAACCTTCAGATGTGCTGTTTTTGTTCGCTTTGTTGCTTTATGTTGGGCAGAACTCTGTTGCTGAAATATAAAAAATATGACTCTGACTCACTCCACACTGAGACAAATGAAGAACTCTTTTCCCCCCATTTTGTCTCCCAGTAAGTGCAAACAGACCAACTCCGTTATACCAGTACCAATAATTTAATTTGGGGAATTGGAATTTGAACAAGTTTATATCTGTGTAGTGCTGCTTCTCCATCTTTTTGTTGAGCCTTTGTGGAACTTGGAAATATTGATCTATTTATGCATCTTTGTGACGGTAGCATGAATCACACATTCAGAATCTAATCTAAAGTGGAGAACTCTTTCCTTCTCGGACTGAGGGAATATTGGTATATCATTTCAGCACCAATCCCTGCTCGGCCAGAAACATTTTTAACATAAAAAAATAACTGCAAATATCCATTAATTCTGAATTAATTGGGAGGGAAAGCAGGATCTGGGGGGTTGAGTAACCACAGCTGAAAGCTGTGCTTCTAATGCAGTGAACCTTGCCTCCGTCGCAGCAAATAAACAACATCACCTGCACCGTTATCACTAAATGAGGCAGAAGAATGACTAAACACAGCAGAGGGAGAGTGGATGAGGTGCTGTCACCACCATTCTAAGGCAAGTTAGCGAGAAAGTTGCTAAAAGAGGATGAGCAGTAAGTAGCATGTAAGCATAAATATACAGCAGGTAATTAACTGCAGTAATGAGGAATATTGCAAAATAAATTGGGTAGAGAGCATGGAGTTATGAAGAGAAATGGAAAGTCAGAGGCAGGACTCCATTTATTTCTATTTCTGTTACTTTCTAGAAAATGACAGGAGTTTGAAACAGCAAAGTGAAATTGCTAGAAACTTCATGTTGTAGCCTACAATTAACAGATTTCTTAATAGGCCTGATGTCTAAAATTAACATTTATTCACCTTGTCGTCTTTCAGTTGGTTATTGACACTGTAATGTTCACAAGAATTTAGGTTGATAAAAAAAATCTAACAAGAGGTGATAATATATGTATTATTTTAGTTTTTATGATGAGTCTTAATGGAACGGTCAAATTGTGACATATACCAACATCTCTATATAAAATTATATACACACTCTGATAAAAGATTTCACCCATATCACACAAGCCTATTAAAATGTTGTAATATAATGAAAGCATGTAGATATGCAATACTTTGGGGTCTGCATTAGCAATAGCTAATATGCACACTTCAACATTTGCTTATTTATTGCATGTCATATTATCATTTCAATATTAAAAACATTACAGGACATCAGATTCTCCTCATATTGGTGCAACCCTAACGTCATAGTGTGTGCCTCGCCCCTTCAGTTCATACAACCGGGCCTGAAAAAATATTCCAGAGGAAACGCTGCATTTAATTAGGACAGTACTGACAATTTAATGGTTCGGATTAATGCATCTAACTGAAGTTGAATTGTTTTAAACCTCAGCGTCGTTTCCTCTGTTCTGGAGAAACTCTTTGTCTACTTGATGCGATTCGCCCACCTTTAACATTTGCTTTGCGTTCAGCCAGAACACCTGAGCAAATACTACAGAAACCCGCCTCTTCCATTATGCAGCTTTACTCGGAGCGACTGAAAAAGTTGCGTGAAACTGACCCCACTGACTTGAAGGATCGTTTGCAAATTTCCTGTGTAATCATGCTGCTCAGATTATACAGTTCTCCTCACAGTAGTGACATTTATAGCTGAAGCATACATTATCTCAGCCAGTAACACACACACACACCAGCAGCTGCAGAGTAGAAAAGCCTGAGTCATGATGAATCAGGGTATTTCTTCCTTTTCTTTTTTTTTTTCCCAAATGAAGAGGAAACCATGCCGCAGAAATGGTTCTAATCACCGTTACCATGACTATGTCAGCACACAAATAAAAAAAAAAAGGACAAAAAGACAATGGGTTTTAACCAAGCCAAGGCTCCGATAAAGGCAGATTCCCAGCTCAGAGAAACAATAACTGTCATCGGTGGTGGACTCGTCCAAACCGAAGCCTCACAGCTTAGAGCTGGGCTTTTCTTCCTTTTTATTTGCCCCAAATATTTGAGGTGAATATTCCCTCGATTCACATAATCAGCTCATCATCAATCTGCCTGATAACGATGCATTTATTTCAATAAAATGTGCTGGAAGAGGGAAACTGGCATTCATTTTAAAACATTCATTTCTCACAAGTCATTGTCAAAAATTCTAGGAATTTTCAAAGTTGGAAATGTTTCTTTAAATTAATGGGAATATATGAGAAATAAAAGGAATATATGGGAATTAATACGAAATGTATTATATTTAACAGGGACCTTAAATCGAGTTGGAGAAAACATACTGTAGCATATTCTTGGCTAAAACAACCCGATTCAATGTCAGTATGATCCTCAATCACATAAATATAAGCTGGTTTTCATTTTACTGACCTGTAATAAGACAAGAATTCACACATTAAGTATTTTAAAGACTATTCCAGTTGTTAAAATAACTACTTCTGTTGATGGCATTACATTAGTGTTTTTACAAGCTTTGCATGAATAATACATACATGAATTATTCTACAGAAAAGCAGCAGTATATTGCAAAAGGCCAAAAATTTGCTCAAGGCTTAAACCATTCAGCAGACAAGAGTTTCAAATTCAAAACATTTCCAAAATTCCCCAGCTTAACGTTCCATTGGAAGTTTCTCCACCCTTTGCAACACTAGTTCTAATGTTATTTAGTATATCTCATTGTATTTTAAACACCTGACCAGGGACAAAGACTGCAAATTAACCAAAGCTAAATGTCTTACATACATCACATTTTACCCATTTTTTGTATGTATCGTCCCTGTCAAACAAACAATGAAATAAATAAAGGACTGGGAAAATGCTGGCTTAGAGAACAGCAGCAGTTAGAGTAACTAAAGCCTGTGACAGGCCACAGTTTAAAGGCTCATCCACAGACAGAAAGATTGTCCCACTGAGTTGAGCTGGCTGAGGAGAAGAAATGCTGAGTAAACAACCTCAGGGCTAAAAGAGGGTCTCACACTAACCCACACTGCCTCGCAGGCTCTGCTACACTCACTGAGAGACACAAAAAAAAAAGGTTGTGCATCTACTGCACCACACGGGTCCATATCTACAGCAAATCTACAGCAGCCACGGGTCACAAGATGATCGGAAGTTAGAAAGACGACGATCAGTTGGTCTGAGAAGCATTTTAATCCTCGTTACCAAGTTACTTTCATCTGTAATTACAGCGAGGGATATTTATTCATTTTTAGTGAATATACTACTCGCAATAACTAAGGGATGCTGTTATTTACATGAGTGCTTTTCCATCCTTAAGTAACACAATGGCAGTATTTAAGACCATTTGTATATAGGACTGCCTTAATTGAAAATAAATAAATGATGTCATTTAATTTCCCATTAACATTTATTTTCATATTTGTTATTTTCTCTTTGCATACATTTGAGGAAATACACTACTCACAATAAGTTAGGGATATTGTTATTAACATAAGTGCTTTTCCTATTTTATCTGAATTTTAATGAAGTAAAAGTTCCCTTTGATATTAATAATAATGAATAAGTAAGTATAATATTACTAATTGCATTAATTTAATACTTATTAGCCCAAAAGGATATAAAATCCACTGAGTCTCTCACAATATTTACTTTTATAATTTAGTAATTTACATACTCTGTCCATAATTGCATATTTTCTATTGTATTTACCATTTCTAGTCTTCATTTATTTATATATTTTATTTTTATTCTATATTTTATATTTTTATACTGAACATTGGGCTGCCCCGGGACATGTGCTGAATGACAATAAAGAATTCTTAAATAAGCTTAACTTACTGAGAGTAGTGTATTTTCAGCTATTGGATGCATACTATGCATTACACATTACCTGTAGTAGTCATGGAATTGTAAATCTGATGAAGTACAGCAATAGAGTAATGAAAATCTCAGTAGCATATGTGTTTAAAAAGAAAAAACAGGCTGTTTTCTCCCCATTGTATTTTGTTAAGGTCACAGTGGAGGTTAAATTTGGGGTCATGACTTAAAAAGGTTGATCTGATCTCCAGCAGTGCAAAAACTACTCGTGAAGGGGTACCCGAGAGGCCCCGCCCCCAATCCCATGACCTCATATAGTCACCCGAGCTGGCCTGACATGCAGCACCGTGGAGATCCGGCCACTGGCACCGATCACTAGTGAAACATGTTCCTTCAACTGTTGCATAATCCCCTGCATGCACCACCCCCCTCATGACCCACTGAGGAGGAGAGGGAGAGAATATTAGCCAAAAGGTTGTTGAAGACGTCGGCTATCATGTCACCTCTGGAGGGTGTAGCCGGCACTGTACGTTTTCCCACAAATGATCTGCACCCGATGTCCTGTTGCCTTGAGCTAAAAGCTGAGGAGTAGGGCTGCAATTCTCAGTCAATTCCCGAAACTTTTCATGGGAACTTAAGTTTGGGCATTGTAGAAATATTCAACATTTAGGTCCTAACTTGCCAGATAGTCATCTACTATATGAACAGATGTGTATTCAATACTTGCAAGTTAAACATTAATACCATTATAGATCATATATATATGCACAGCATAATATTATCAAAACTTACTGCTCCGCTGACCTAAATAAAAAAGTTAAGCACCTATTGTTGTGACTATGGAAAATCATGACAATGTACGAATTTTCAAAAATGTTGAACTATCCCTTTAAATCTGGTTGTTTTAGCCAAGAGTATGCTACAATATGATTTAAGTTATTTATATATTTAAGTTTCCTGCTAAGGGCAAACCTTCCAATTGTGTAAATTCTGGATATATTCCCGTTTATTCCCATATATTCACATTAA
Organism: Lepturacanthus savala; assembly: GCA_030544235.1. NCBI lineage: Eukaryota > Metazoa > Chordata > Actinopteri > Scombriformes > Trichiuridae > Lepturacanthus > Lepturacanthus savala. The sequence continues at coordinate 3,897,932 of CM060468.1, forward strand.
TCCCAATGGAAAATTCCCAGAATTCTGCAACCCTACAATAGCCGGTAATTGAGTAAACTCTCCTGTATGGCTCCAATGGGAGTTCATACCTGTGTTATTGGGTGGGAGTAACTTAGTGACATGAGGTGGAAGTCTTCAGCTCGGTTAGATCACTTTTTTGCTGTGGAAAAACATAGCTCATGTTCAGACCACATGCCACAAAAAAATGGGAGCATCATGGAGTCCTGTATACAAGAGTGGTGTTCTTTGACCAGCTTTTATAGACAAAAACACTTTTTCTAACACATTTGTTAGCAGGTTTGCTATAGGCCGGAACCATCTATCATTTTAGACTGAAAACCATGATTTCAGCCAACGTGATCTTGAAATGTCTATGGTTAACCACCTAAGCTCCAGTCCTATTATTCAGTATTTCTGCTATAAATAACAATACAATTGGAATTCAAAGATATTCACTTTACTATCACGTATGACACAGAAACGTATGACTTGTACAGCAATTTCTTACATTTTTGGGGATGTTTAAAGAATTTGTTGCTAAAAATTTTTAATGAAAAATTAATACCGACAGCGCCCAACTTACAAACAAGTGGTTCCGACGGGTTGTTGATAAGCTGAATTGTTCATAAGTCGTTATATGGGTCAGTGGCAAAAAAAAACTTGTTAAAATACAGTTTTAAAAGCATTTAAAAGCAGGTCTCTAAAAATTGACATTTTTTGGTTCATGTTAGTTTCCTTAGTTTTCCTGAAAGTTCATTTATACCATTTTTTTCATGAAAATCACAAAGGATGTGTAATTTTCGTTTACACAAAATGTCAAATAGTGTAAAAAGAATGATGCACTTTCAATATTTAATCTATAATTTTTCATTTTAAGACCTTTTTAAGTGAGTTTAACTGTCTAATAGTCAAGACTTAAGGGTCACAAATACAGGGTACGAATGAGATGCTCATAGAGACCAGTGCAAAAATAACCTGGGCGAGATCAGTGTTGGAGGAAGGTTTGAAGAAAATCATGAAATAGAAATCGCAATATCTCTCATAAAAAAATTCACAATTCAATTCTTTCTTAAATCATTCAACCCTGGTTCTAAAGAAGTCAAAATCTATCTATGCTGCTGGTTTCAGGTCTCTGCAGTGCCATGCTGATTCTGAACAAAAGCAAACAGATCAAACACAACCCTGAATAAAACAACAAAGACGGACCAGTATAATAAAAGCCACTGACATTCAGTCAACGTTGGCAACAGAGTCAGTTTTGCATGATCACTTTTCCAACCATAACATGCCAGCGACAGTATCTGTGGCTTCAAAAAGAGAAAAGGATGTGCAGACAGTGAAAGTTTAGCACTAATGACACAGCAATACACCAGCACAGTCTGCTCTTACCCCCCTCCTTATTTTCCTCTGGTTAAAAACCCACACATGCCCAGACTGACTGTCCTTTCACATTTCACAACAGGAAGCTTATTAGTGTCCTTATGTCAGGCGAACTGACACACCACGCAATGTGTCACTTCTGCTATTGACTTCATTCATCCTCTCAGACCTGATCGCTGCGTGATATTCTCCTGGACCGTGTAAAACGTGAGAGACAGGTCTGCCCTTTTTATGTGCAACATAGGGGGAAAAAACGCATCCATGTTCCGAGCTTAAGGTCACATACCTCCTGTCCTGAACATCAGCCTCGCGTCTGCAGCGACATACCGGCGACGCTGCCTTCCTCCAAACAAACAATCTGACTCATTTGCGTCTAGAGACAGCTGCCACGCTCATGTCCAAGGGGTAAAAAACACTGGTGTCTCATCCGCTCAACACTGTGGGACACTTTTGTTATGAGACAGCAGGGGCGTGTCTGCCTGTCTACACACACACAAACAAGCAAGCACACACATTTACAAGAGGATTACAATAAAACACTCACCTGCTATTAGATACTAAAAGACCTTACATAAAAAAAATGGGTGGGGTGGAAGTCGTGCTGCTGTTAGCCTTAATGCTAACTTTTCTAGGCCCAATCTGGGTGTACCACGTGTTTTTTTTTTACCCTGCTGTTGGCGCGATGCCGGCTCCACGCCAGCCACACGTCAGGCCGCCTATGATGACAACCCTAAGTTGACAGAAGCATGAAAAAAAAACGTGGATAACAAACGCCAGGAATGAATGAGAAGAGTGACTAGACAGCCGGCGTGATCGTTTGTATCACAACGGCCTGACAGCTCACTAATGTCGTAGCAATAATGACTTACTGTAACCAGTCACAATGAGTCAACACCTCCTGCCACGGATCATGCGCTTTCTGTTTCGTGGAGACGTACGTGGAGGAGGACCGGTGTTTCGGTTTAAAGAGTGACCCGTGTTAAGTGGTGACTCTATTTGAACAGCTGTTGGGGAGGGGAGAAATGCTTTATTTAAACGGTAGCTACTTTAAAAAGTCATTTTAAGGGAAGTGGACGCTTTTTTGACAATAAATACCCTAATATATTATGTATTTAACATTTAATCCCAGGATTTGAAGGCTTTAAGGACACAAAACCGAAACACCTGTCAACTCACCGGTGAAGGTGTCACTGGCGAAAAGGTTCAAACTTGCTGTCCTGTCAACTCAGCCTGCAACACCTCTCCTCCTGTATCCTGAATACTGAACACCGAGACCCACACTGCTGCATCTTCCAGCCACATTTTACACACTTTTTACCACCCACGTTAAATGGTTTTTAAATCAGGTACCAGGTTAAATGTTAACAGCAACGACTTTATAAAAATATAGGTCGGGAAATGAAAGTTCACAACGTTACAGGGCAAAACACGGCTTCCACACGAGCAGAGATTTAACCTGCTGCTACCTAGCTAGCCTAATGTGTAGCTAACTAGCGGCTAACACCGTAAATTAACCGGTCACAACAACAACAGTGGGATGCGACAGTCCATTTGTCGCTTTCCTTATACAACACACTACACATATATTACGCTATGTTTGTGAACGCCACCTGAGGAAGAGCTAGTCTATGGCTGTAAGTCGCGGTGCTAGCGCGCTAGCCGGACTAGCTAAAGTGGAAGAAAGAACACCCACGTCGTCTTAGCATGGGAAGCTAGCGGAGCTAATCCCTGAAAACACAGCAGGAGCCGCTGAAGAAAGTCACGGCGGCGACGTGATATCTGGAGACCGGAAGGCGCGGCGCCCCTTAAAGAGTCCTTTCCGAGTCCCTGTGTATCAATGACTTGTCACTTATGTGTAAAAACAGACATTTTCATAAAGCATTTTGCTCGGGACCGCAGCGTTACCTTTCTCTCCTTGAGTCCGCAGAGCCGGACGGACGGATCATCTTCCCGGAAGCCGGTAGCGAGGTAGTTCCGGCCAAATCCCAGTGACGTGAAACTTTTCCCAGTTACCAGTGGTTACCAGCATGGTTACTAACCTGATTAACGGCATAGCAACCAGTGGAGAAAGTAATGAATGTACGCAATATTGTTTTTACATTTTTAGTCAACTTTCATTAACTTTTTTTTTTTTTTACCTATTTTTTATGTTGTATTTTTCTGCCCTAATTATTTTAACTGCATGTGATTCAGTATTTCTGCATGTTGACAACTTATGATAAAGATAAAAAATAACAAATAATAAGTAATAAATAATACATGATACATAATAATAATAATAATAATAATATAAAATAAAACCAACAAAAATAGTGAATACTGTAAAAAAAAAAGTATAATACTGTCATTTAACAATGCTCATTAACAAGCAAAAATCCTAAATTGAAAATGTTGCCTCAATAAAAGTACACACAGTGTGTATTATCAGCTTAATATAGGCCTACTTAAATAGGAAAAGGACTGTTATATTATTACAGTCTATTATACTACTTTTTATTTTATTACTTGATTATTTCATATCTTACAGGTGAGTTGTAAAAAATGTTTTGGTTTATCAATGTGGAGCCAATTTGAGATACATTGTGTAGATTAATATTAATAGTACTGCATTATAATACTGTTCACACAAAGTGCATTGAATATATTGCAATCATTTAATAGAACATATAGATAATAGAATGATAAAATACATAACTATCAGATAAATATGTAGTTGAATGGGGTGTAAAGAAGAAGCAAACATGTTAATCCTCAAGTACAAGTACCTCAAAATCATACTTATGTGCAGTACTTGAGTAAATATACTTAGTTACTGACCAGTGATGGCAGTTAGCAAACATTCAATTAAATATCCCCTCCAAAAATGCTTTAAGATGTATATAACGTTCTCTATTTTGAATAATAATTTGTGTGTGGTGAGGTTTTTCCACAAAAAAGTTTAATTATATTATTAAAAATCCTTCAAATTGCAGCTACTTGTTGTCTCTCTTTAAAAAAATCTAGAATCTAATATACCGACATCCCAAAAATACATATTAAAGCACAAACATGATACAAAACTGCAGCTTTTATTGTAATAATCCCACTACTATAATAGTAGTTGTCTACCACAAACTCCACTAACCCTAAAGACATGTATTTTTAAAGTAAATGTAACATAATTTATCCCTTTTTTGTCTTGCAGTTTTTCAGTTAGTTAACATTACAGTGAAATTCACATTCTGTCCTGCGAATACTCAACACTTACAGCTGATTATTGTTATTAATCATTTGATTTCATTTATTGTTTAACTGCAACAACACTTTATCAAAACAGGCAAGGACCTAAAAGACAAGAATAAGTGGGAAGAAAATGTTATTGGCTGCTGGAGACATTTAAAACTGGCAACTTGCATAAACAACAGATTTTGATTATATAATAATTGATGTATTATAGTTATCACAATTTTGGAATCTGAAGATTTTCACCTTTCAGCAAATGTCCTGCTAATAGTTATAAAAGCTGCAGGAAACTACATTACATTATTACATTACATTAGATTTCTGCAGAATATTATTTGTGTTTTTAATGTTTGTGGGATGATTTTACTTTGATGGGTCTAAACAAATTCCCAGAAAAATGGGGAATCATTTATGTGCATTATAATTCCATCAATAATTAACACAATGACAAGTGTAGGACTTTTCTGGTCAAAGGTTTAATACACTTTCTATTGTAAAATATCTCAAATCTTCTAAAAGTTTGAGAACTGTTCTACTCTACATTCCTGCAAAGTCCATGTTCAGTCTCATGTTCAGAAGTTGACTATTGATCCAGTATTTCCTTCCAAACTAGGCCTGCCTTCATGAAATATGAGAGAAACTTTCCACTTCCAGTAGATGGATGTGAAACCAGATTTTCTAGCGTCAAACTCTGCACAGTGAAGCTCAAACATCCAACTGGACGAACAAGAAGAAAAACACATTTCTGAGTGAAGCCAGGGATGTAATACTACACTATGAAAGCCAAAAAAGAAAAAAAAAGACAGAGAAGAAAGATAAATGGAAGGTCAAATTATTTTATTGGGAAAATTTCAGTTCTCAAAAGGTCTCACCCGTCATTGAAAACTTTCCATGATTGAATTTAGAAAGTATTTTGAGTCTCTCCGAGTTATAAACGGTAAGCAACGTGCACATAGTTACAAAACTACTCCAAGAATTGTTTTTAAAACTCTCAGCTTTTCTATTCAGTTATTTTTTTTCTTTTACAATTATTGCTTTTTTCCCCTTCTGTTCCGTTGACTGCATCAAGCACCTGAAAGTGAAGTCATGCCTGTTACGTTATCTTTATTTCATTATGATGCCGACGTGTTTTCTCTTATTGTCTTAACGTCACGTGTTGCAGCCTGTAAATACCTGAGTTTATCTTTACGTCTGCACATGGACAACAGGGCAGGAGATGTTTTCAAATCAAATTTAAACTTTTAATATTTTCCTATGCATAAAAATGTGTTATTTTAATACTTTTAATTAGCTACTATCTATGAAATTGTTCCTTTTCATGTATCAGCCACTATTTATGGAATAAAACTATATTATGTTGCATTCTGGTCAATACATGGCCTCAAAACTATTAGTCAATATTAAATCTTAAAAAAATATGAACGTTTGTTAAATATATCTTATATATAATTAACTGTGACACACAAGAGGACAACGGACATTAGTGATGTAGGTTTATAGCAGCCAGTGACGTAATAACTAATAATATCATAAATTTGCCCTATTTAAAATGTAATAGGCCACTAACGTAAGAACTGTCCAATAATGTAATAAAAGTGCTCAAACAATAACGTAATAACATGTTATTGGTCTGGTGAAGATAAAGGATTTTTGCAAATATGAGCTGATAAAAAAATGATTACCTTATCAGTCAGAGCTTTAATTACATTATTGGCCTGTTACATTTTAAATAGGGCAAATTTATTGTGTTATTACTACATAGTTGACCAAGTCTTTGGAAATTAAACTATACATTTTATAACTGGTAATTTGGAGACTTGCTAATTCAGGAGAGGAATGAAGTTTATAGATGTTTAAAGAACAAATGTGAGATTTGTACTTGAAGTATTTAAAGTGACACAAAAAGGTTACAAGCTATTAAAATGTTTCAGCTCTATATCACAAGTAAAATCTCCAAAAACTATTCATTTCCTTCCTAAATATATGCACGTGTTATATAGATTAGATAGAAAGGCTGTTTGTGAGAAAGGGAAATGGAATGAATTATACTCAATCAACAACAGAGGCGTCACATTTCCACCATGTGGATCTCAAGTTTTTTATTTTTTTTATTTTTGATTCAACCTTTAACATCACTGTAACAAAAACCAAAAAAAAGAAAAAAAAAAAAAATCGATGAATACATACTTTTAAATGCTCTCGTTACAAAACATGACCGTGGATTAAAGGGGAAAAAAAACAAACCCAAAGCACTGATGTGAACTGATCCGTCGTTATTCATCTACTGATGACTGAAACATACAGAGGAAGTAGTGACCAGTTCCCACTTTGGAACCAGTTCAGTACATGTGTGGATGAAAATTAGAGTGATGAGGGAAACCATCTATGTCGAGAGGCTGAGGTCCCAGGTTTCCCTCCCTGTGTCACACCAGTCCAATTAAGCAGACCCCGACCATCCATTTTAATGACTGCTGGAGCTGGGCCACAGACGACGGCGGGGGGAGAAGGACAGGCCTCGACTAAATAGAAGGAACGACTGCCAGGAGCCAAACGGGGAGAGGGCCGGTGAGAAATGGAGGGTTTTTTTCCAGGGGGGAAAGTCTAAGTTTCGTAGTTGGGGTTCTTGCGGAGGATGACGAAGCCCTCCAGGATGGGGGTGACGGGGAGGTACTCCTCTGTGGCCAGCTCGGCCCGCTCTCCGTGGGCCAGCAGCACCGGCGTGGTGTGGGTCTGGAAACCTGTGATGGCCTTGGGTTTTCCTGCCTGACCCACGACGTCCACCGCCTGCAGACGCACAGCACAAACACACCGTTTACAGGAGTTTCAGCCATTCTTTACTCATTTCCTTTATTACAAATAATGAGAAAACAGCTTTACCATCTAGTTCTAGTCAACTGATTAAGGAGATGTCTTGTCAATAGAAAAAAATCAACCAGACAGTCAGGAATAAGGTTGAGGATTCTTATATGTGGAAACCATTCTTGCGTTTTTTAATATATTTTATATGGAGTTGGATGACTGAATAGCCATGATTATAGTACTGTGCCTTTATTTTATCTGGTTTTGTGAAAAATTAATATTAAAACAGCTAAAGAAATAAGCAAATTTCATTCATTTTCCCCCCATTATTTTTTTTTCATTACTTTTATTTATAGGCATAGAGTGTGCATACACACACACACATATAACTTAATTTTTCAATTATTATTATTTAACTAAGTAATTAATTTAATTAATTTTATTTGGTGTGCATTTTAATTAAATAAGTGCAAGTTCCCGTTAACATTACTAATAATGAATCAGAAAAAACACCAGTTTCATTAGTTTTTTTAATATTCAGTTTCATTAGTTTAATATTTATTCCCTCAAAAATAAAATATGTGTGTGAATGAATAATAAAGAGACCATGGTTATGTTGTGGCATTTGTTGAAGCTTAATGAAAAGTAAGTCAAATATATTGTTTAAAAAAAAACAAAAAAAACTCTTTACCTGTCCAACTCTGACGGATACAGGCAGCGGCCGCAGCTCCTCATCGAAGGTGACCAGCATGCGTGGCTGCATCGCTGCTACCAGGCCGTAAAGAATGTAGTGAGATTTCCCAAGAATTACTGCAATGCACAAAGGGAACACCAGGGGGAATATCAACGCTGGGAAATCACTGACTAATCATTACAAAAAAGAAACGCACAGTGGTTAATGCGCGTGTGGCTGAAAAGACCAAAGGCCGCCGGAGAATGAACTCACTGTTCTTGACGTCGAGGAAGGAGACGAGCACGGTGAGCAGCCCGGCCACGGCCACCTGACTCATCAGCTGCCGGTCGCTATGGTAGGGACACAGCGTCAGTGTGCCTTTGCCCAGGTGAGTCAGGCCCTGCGAAGGCAGAGAACAGCCACCTCGTTAACATACTTTACACATTCAAATTCACCTCGTGTCCAGTGCTGAGTCGTTTTTTTTTTTCCTGTGTCACCGCCCACCTGAGCCATTCGGACCATGAAGAGGTTGTTGGGGTCTTTGGCGTGATACTGGGCCAGCTGCCGCAGCATGGCCGCCAGCCGGGCGTTATTCGTGCCTAAGGGGAAAGAAAACAAGAGTTAAATTAGTTATGGACACTAGCTGCTCTTCCAGAGGAGGCAGCATTGTGTATAACTATAACAAGATCACAAATAGTCATATATTATTTCTAGTAAAAAATATTTTATATACAGCACATCATAAAATCTAAATATTTTGAGACAACACATATACAGAGGTTGAGCAGCTTGTTAACAATGATCACATATTTCTCATGACTCTGTATATAGTGACTTACCGCTGCCCACCATGCCCATAGCAAAGATGGAGTTGTGGGAGACCTCGGGGTCGGCGTCGTGGGAAAACTTGCTGAGCGTGTCCAAGATGTTCAGACGAGGGTTGGACACCGAGATCAGAGCCAGGGCCAGAGGCACCGCTCGCCTCAGGGTGGGCTCACCATAACGCAGCTGAGGAAATTAATGTAGAGAAAATATGAACGATAGCGTTACAAAAAATAAAAGGATACAGGCAAGTACATGTAGATGACACATGACAAAAGAGGATCTCTCTCTGTTCCAAGAGTCAGAACTAAACACGGAGAAGCAGCGTTTAGTTTCTATGCCCCAGAGATCTGGACCAAACTCCCAGAGAACTGGACCAAACTCCCAGAGAACTGGACCAAACTCCCAGAGATCTGGACCAAACTCCCAGAGATCTGGACCAAACTCCCAGAGAACTGGACCAAACTCCCAGAGATCTGGACCAAACTCCCAGAGAACTGGACCAAACTCCCAGAGAACTGGACCAAACTCCCAGAGATCTGGACCAAACTCCCAGAGATCTGGACCAAACTCCCAGAGATCTGGAATTTTCCCCCCTTTAATCACCCATATTTTATATCTTGCTTGTTTTTAATTTAAATGATTTGATAATCTGATTTCATTTTAATGAAAATTTAATTTACTTTGAATTACCTGGTTGTTAAAATGTGCAACACAAATAAACTTGCCTTACCTTATCTTGCTTGTTTTTTTGTTTAATTTAAATTTTGGGATTTTTAATCTTATTTAATTATTATTAATTAAGTTACATTTTAATTTATTAATTTTCTGTTGTTCTTATTTTTAATTTTTCCCCTTTTAATCAACTGTTCTTAAATTATATCTTGCTTGTTTGTTTTAAATCACATTTTTTAAAAATTTTTTAATCTTATTTCATTTTAATTAAGTTTTAATTTCTGGTTGTTTTTATGTTTAATTAAATTTTTCCCCATTTTAATCAACTGTTAAATTGTATCTTGATGCTTTTAATGTTTTATGTAAAGCACTTTAAATCACCTTGTTATTGAAATGTGTGATACAAATAAACTTGCCTTTTTTCTATGATTCATAAAGAAATTCAGAGTGAATAAGAAAGGAGAGTCATAAATAACACATCACAATAAAGTGAACACATATGGAGCAGGATCAAAGGGACTGAATGTGATGTGGATCAAAAGAATGTGAAAATATGAAAGAGTTGGAAAGAGCATGTGTTCACACATACAGGAAAATTATTCAGGTGGAGGCTGAAAGGAAGTGAAAAGGAAAAGGAGGGGAGGTGTGTGTACGGTTAAGGGATAAAGAGATTTCTCTATTTTTTCATCCTGTCAAAATATCAAAGAAACATTTAATCCAGACAATCAGACAAACATTCTCTCATTGAGCAGGATCAGAGCAAGGAAAAGTGTGTGGTAGCTTAATATAAAATGAAAAAAGAGGTGTTGAAAGGACACAGTAGAAGAGATTACATAAGAAAAATAAAGCTGACGGTGTGAAGAGCTACTGACCAGATGTCCAAATGTTCGAAGTGCCATTTCAGAACCGATCTCCTCCCCCATTGCGATGAGGGCAATTCCAAGAACAGCTACGCCCTGAGAGGGAAACAGAAAACAAAAATATTATCCATCTTTATAGACACATTAGCTGGAAACAAAACAGCTGGATACAGGGTTCCTGCAGGTTGCTTCAAGTCTTTCTAAGGCCATTAATATAAAAAACACCTACTTCACAGACCTACCAGCAAAGAAAAATAATTGTATAAATTTGTTCATTTATATTCATGGTAATCACATACTATATTCATATAAAATATTCTTTCACTAAAACCTCACATGTAGTAGATAGGGCATTGTGAATATGATGGACTACAGGAATGATTAGAAGTCTACTAATTGATTATTTTCAGGTATTAAATGTGTACAACATCACGATGAATCACAAATTTTAAAACCCAGAAATCAAAATTCAAGACTTTACCCAAGTCTTTTTTAAAAAAGTATCATTTCAAAATGCTTTTACACCTTTTAGGAACCCTGTGGATCGAGAAAGAAATCACAGAGAATCGTGTGAGGAACTCCAGCCGTACCTGGTGTGAGCCCATGTCCGCAGTCTCCTTCTTGTCTTTGTCCTTTTTGTCCTTCTTATCTTTGTCGTCCTCTTTCTCCTTCTCCTTGGCCTCGTAGTGCTCGCTGCAGATGTGGAGAAGCTGCTGCACCTTCAGCACGTTTCCAGAACCTGGGACGGTGGGTGAAGCAAATCATATTAGAAAGTTAGGACTAAAAGATGAAAAATTTAAAACTGAATATTCGGGGGGAAAAAACACTTTGGAATGGCTGAAAGGGCCTGGACACTGACCTGCATATGCACAGATGTCCACTAATGTGTTGGCGAAGCTGCGGAAGGGCTCGGGTACAACCTGCAGAGCTGCCAGGGTGGTTTCTATCGCCTCTCCTTTACCTGAGAACAGAAAAACAGTGAGTTAGAGCAGCTAAACAACTATTTTTCACACCTTTTCTTCTTCCCTGTCATCTGTACTAACCCAAATGGTTGAGTCCCAGGCCTAAAGGCAGCCAGCGGGCGTACGTGTCCTTCAGCTCCTGCTCATTCTTCTCCATGATGGTCTGCACGATGGTGGAGGTCACGTCTCCGTTACAAGAGCCCACAGCAATCATACCACAGGCTAATGCTGTCACCCCGACCACCTGGAGGTTAAAAACACACACACAAACACAGCTGAATGTTGCTGAACCCTCTATGTGAAGAAAGAAGGCTGCATTAAAAAAAACAACACATATCCATACCTCCATGCTGGATTTGGAGTCTCCCATGACGGGGAGAAGGAGAGAAAGGACGTCTTCTCTGTTGGAGCCAGCGTAGGCCAGACCCAACCTGAAAACGATTTAGACATCAGACATAATGTGTCATAAGCCTTTTTAATATGATATGGTGCTTGCTCTGGCCATAACAGCAGTATTTGGTATAGTACAGCCGTCACAAAGCAGCATATAGCTGGTGTTTGTGGTATTTTTTGAAGTGCTGTTACCCTGTGACGTTCCTTTCTTTCTATTTTTTAATCAACACATGAATATTCCTGTAAATGCCAATATTTATTTCACTTTTCACAATTAATTAAATTTATCAATTTGTGTATTATTTTGCCTTTGCATACAAATGCTCTATTTATTTAATGTTCCTTTTTATGTATTAATTCATGTATTTAATTATCCATGTATCCACCCCCCCTTTATTTCCCCAAATGTATTTATCTCTGCATTTCCTTATATATTTACACCTCAATATTAAAAAAAATAATAATTAACTAAATCCATGTGCAAAGGGAAAACAAACAAATTATGGGGAATAAATGTGTTACTAAGAAATGAAATTAGATTTTTCCAGTGACCCATTGGCACCCCCTGAAGGAACCTGTAAGGACCTCACTTTGAGACCCACAAAAGTACATTTATTATTGGATCTGAAATCTTGGATCTGAAATATGGACTCGTGGTGATCATTTATAACTTCAAAAAACTAAAAAAAAAAAAAAGATCCACTGCTTTTCATACACGAACGACAACAACGGATTTAAGTTCCTATGCTATGACCTCCTGCTCACCCAAAGATAGCTCCTATCCTCATGACGTTGCTGTTGTGGAGGACGTAGTCGGACAGCAGGGCGAGGGCAGGGTCACATTCATTCCTCACACCAGAATTCACGATGCCGCAGGCCAACAGAGCTCCAGACTGCACAGACACGGAGGAGAAGTGTGTGAGAAAAGAAACACATTCAGTGCATAATAAAATAATATTGCTCAGATACCAAAAATTCACAGCTCACACCACAAATAAACCAACATAAAGTGGTCAAATTCAGCCTTTTTCTCCTGGTTGTTAATTAAAATGCCTAAAAATTCTTAGTGCATACAACCTAATGGAGTCTAATTGACTTGGATATCATGAAACTATCCTGAGATTATGTTCGCAACTTATTTTTAATGTTATTTAATATTCAAACAATTTTTTAAACCACATCCAAGTAACATTTCATGCAATAGAGGGATAATGTGTACTGTCCTTGTCTAAATCAAATATTAATCCATATATATAGAAATATTTTAAACATGAGAAGCTGAGTCTACCTTGATGTAGTCCTCAGAAGAATAGAGATATTTGTCGATCTGTGTCAGACCGCCGTCTACATCCCACAGCAGGATCATACCCAGAGAGGCTGCAGCGCTCAACATGCCTGAGGAGATTTAAATCATCATTACTCACTGAACAGCCTTAATCTCAACGAACTGAAGCTCAAACTGAGAGAAGCCCCCCCCCCCACCGTGGTCCTTGTTCTTGTACAGCCACTTGTTTCCGTCGTCTGTGAGCAGTTTGTCCTGACCGAAGGCTGCGTTAACGAAGCCGTTCACGAAGGACGAGGCCAGGTTCATACGGGCCGAGTCCACCTGGGAGCCGCTGCCACCAAACCCTGTCAGACAAAACAATTAATCTTTAATTCCCCCGTCACAGCAGCTGTGTTACAATAAGTGAATACACACCTAAATTACCAAATAACAGCCGGGGTTTAATTTGTCTCAATCACTTAACAGATCAGTAGTTTTTTTTAAGACCTGGTGTCAGTTTGGGACAGGAGATTCATTTCATCCTGAAATCTTTAAAAAATATGTTAATTTACTCTTTTATTACACTATATAACTTCATTTTTTCAAAAGTCAGATTACAGTACTGTAGTTCAATGTCTCACTGCTGCTTCTCCTGAGTTTTCCGCTGCATTTTTTGAATTTCATGTTGTATTTTTGGTTTTTGTGCTGCAGCGGAGCCATGGTGATCGATAATTAAGCGTTATCACCAGAGAGGGTGTTCTTTAACGTCATTTGAGAATGATAATGATATGGTGGAAAAAAAAGGTGAGTGCATTATAAATGAAGACTCAATGTTTTTTTAAAACCGGAGGTTATTTATCAAAATATACACCTGCACCTGGTGTATAAAGGGGACCCTGCAGTTAATTGAAATTCAGCTATTATTTGGTAATTTGCAGTAATTGCACGTGCACACAAACAATCTCCACATATGGACTCACTGTTGTTCTCCAGGTGTGTTTTGTAAATGTCATCTGGCACTTTGGGTTCCATGATGTCCAGCTGGGGAGAAACAGAATGAATGTTTTGTGAATAAAAATGTGTTAAGTCATTGTGGGAAACAAAACGGTCACTGAAATGATGTTATCATCCTCCATCAAACGCTATTATTTCTGTTTTTAGAAAAAAAACAATGCCGTACATTCATTCTACCCCTTATCTCCTGCATCCTATTCAACTTTAAAAACATGTAAAGCTAAAAACATCATCGTCCTCTTCATATTTGTAACTATAACCCTGATCTTGTACATTTTCTGTGTTGAGCCATTTCATTCTTTAACGTTTTCTACAGCTACAGACATCTGGGCATCCAGAGCTCTCCTGGTGTCAAATTAACACACACGACTCCGTACTTCTGGAACAATTCTATACATGTCTTAAGTTATTACATTGCAGATATGTGCAAATATGGGTCCTGCACATATGATAAATAAATATGCATGGAAAGTACAAATGTTGGACACTTTTACAGTTTTAAAGGCCTTTAAAAACCCATTAAATTCACGTTTGCTTTCCAGAAACCCTAACTTACTCTACATCAAGTGGTTTAGCTCCCTACCTCTCTGGCCAGGGCCAGGAAGTTGCTGTTGAGCTGCACGTTGGACATGATCTCCGTCAGGTCCTCGTAGTCCTCCACGTCCTCATTGAGCTCCAGGAACATGCCGTGGCGGCCCAGCATGAAGGCCATCTGCTTCTGGATAACTCTGCAAGGCACGGAGATGCAAAGAGCATCATATTACTGCCGCCTTTCCGCTATCACCTCATTCCTTCTATAACGGTTTTATAGTCCTTACATGTCTTTGCAGGACGTGAAGATGTTTTCTACCAGCTCCACATCGTTGAGCATCAGGGCCAGTCTCAGGGCCTCTGGGTAGCGGTTGAACTTCCTGAAGATGTTGAGGGCAGATCGCAGCAGAGCTGAGTTTTCCGGCTCAGGAACGTAGCTCACACAGCTAGAGGAGAGATGGGGACAAGTTAAGCCTTAAAATGTGCATATTTCAAAGCGCAGTGTCATTTTCTGATCCTAGAGGCCCCTTAAAAAATTAATAACAGAAGATGGAATTGATGACATAATGAAGTTCAGCTTCCAGAATTATCCTCATAGGTCTCTCTCCCCAAAACAGATGGAAGGTAAAAACACTGTTCAGCAGACACAAAACAACAGGAAGATGCTAGAAGCTAAACTGCTGCTAACAGTAGCGTAGCTCGTTTCTCTTATAATTTAAGATCCATGTTTAGGAGGATAGTCCCAAAACAAAACAGATACAGTGAATAAAACACTGACTACAAACATTTCATGTTAAAAATCAGTGTTTCTCTGACACTGTTTGGCACTGCTGTGTTTTGCTTTTGCTTTTTAAAACCCCCGCAGGAAGTTTGTATAGGTTTGAAAGTTGTTTGGGATAATTAAAGTACGCAACAACAAAATATCTACCATCAAACTGGATATGTTGTATATCTGGCTTTTTAGTGACAAATAGTCATCAAGTCCCAACCGGACTGTCAACAAGAAACCTGGTGATACCTGGTGAGGTAAAGGCAGACTTTTCCGTAGGCGTTCTCATCGATGTAGTCCTCCAACATGTCCAGCCGCTCGATCTCCATCAGCAGGTCGCAGGCCTCGTGCTCGGCGTTGTGCGCCATGTTGTAGGGCACGATCTCCTTCACCAGCTTCAGCAGCGTCTCCTGCTGCGTTTTGTCATTCTCCTCCACCTCCTGCCACTCCTTCGCCACCTCACCTGCCAGGTGTCTGAAATACGGAGGACAGAAAGGTATAAACCTCTGAGGAATACAATAAAAAAAACAGCAGATACTGTGGCGGGTATCAAACGACAAGGGGATTTTCCTGTCAACATATCTCACCTGACATATTCGTGACCCCAGGAGGCCAGCTCCTCCTGGGAGCCCAGCAGACGGTACTTCAGACACTCCCTCTCTCCGCTCATGGTCATGGCGAGCACCGACACCACGTCAGCACAGAAATGCTGCAAACACACAAACACCCACTGAGGTTTGAACTCTCCATAGTCACTTATACGCGTGTGTTACGGTCAGTGATTTGAAAAGTGTGACAGGTTTAAGATTTATAGTGACACATTAGGCAGATATGAAATAATCAGGATGCAATGTGCATGTTTCTATATTTACCGCTGATTTAGCACTCATCATTCGTGTCTCTACAATTCATAGACATATCCTTAAATTAATATATATTGATTAGATACTGACTTTTACTTTACTCAGTCCTTTAGTCGTTCTTTTTGGCACGAATCATTGTAATTAACAGATACTAGTGATTAAAATAGTCAAAAGAACTGCGATTTTTTTCTCCCACCTCTAACATCCCTATTTTTTTTTAGAAACTACAGATGTGCCAACATATTTGCTGTGCATTCCCTTGCAAACCTGCACCCATTTCCCCTCCCACCACATTGTTTTTCTATTGTTAAGAGCACTATTGTCCCAATTTTCTCAGAGGACACCAACGCCTTACCTTGTTCTCACCAGCCGCCATGCCGTCATATATCTCTTTGAGTTTGCCGTAATGTGGCCGCAGGAATTTAAGTGGTTTGGGTACCGAGGTCATGGAGGTGGTGGAGGAGCGGATTAGTCTGCGCAGCTCCTCCAATGCAGCACGGTACAGCGATGTGTTCTTCTCCTGCCAAGATGCACAGTAGAAACAAGGAGTTAAGAGTCACGCACCTCGTACATAGACGTGTAGCCGTGGTAAAAATGTCAAAATGTTGTTTGAATACTCACGCTCAGTCTCTCCACCATCATCTCCAAATCCTCCTGTAACTGCTTGTCTTCCTCAGACTGAAAACAAATGAAAGAACCTTACATCATCTGTACTGTTGTGAATACAAGTTATAATCCACATTTACGCACATTAACCACAGGCTCATTTTTCAGTTTTCCTGCTATAAATAATAATACATATGGAATATTTATTACAACCACAAAGATAATTATACTTAAACCTGGTATCCAAATAATAAATCAGTCAGAATCATGTTGTTGTGAAGAGCAAATAGAGTTAGAAAACATTACAAAGGAAACATTTTAATTATGTTTTAATATAGATAAAAAACATTCATTTAAATAAGAGCAAATTGACCCAAATCAGGGAAAAAATTAAATAATTTAAATTATCTGTAGTGCAAAGTTCAAAGATCAATTATTTATCTATAGAAATCACACTGAGGATCATTACAGAACATGTTGTAGGTCTTTAAAATGTAGATTATAATTAAGCTAATGAAATAATAATATCAAAATAGTGGTTATTAAATTATTAACTATTAAACTATGTTGTTATTATACTGATGATGTGAATAATTGAACAAGAATTAGCTCCAAAGTGACATCACAAATAGTTTGGAGCTCATTTTGTCTGTTTCCACCAAATTTAGACATATTTTAAGTACAGAAAATGTTTAGTGGAAATGTAAAAGAGCATATAATGTACAGATACTACCAAAAACACTATAGAACTGTATCACATTTACTTTTTTTTACATCACAACACTGTATGTTTTAATGTCTATTCACATCTGTTGTTTGTATGAAAAGTTACATGCAAATAAAGTTTGTTATTATTACTGCCAACGTTTGAAATCATCTTAATAAACTACTTAAACAAACTGGACGCAACTGAGAATAACAGCGTTGCAACAATGACTTGTTAATAAAATCTGTAGTTGAAATATAACAATA
The DNA here is from genome assembly GCA_030544235.1 of Lepturacanthus savala. Classification (NCBI taxonomy): domain Eukaryota; kingdom Metazoa; phylum Chordata; class Actinopteri; order Scombriformes; family Trichiuridae; genus Lepturacanthus; species Lepturacanthus savala. The sequence continues at coordinate 3,915,737 of CM060468.1, forward strand.
AATAAACAAGGCAATAAAATCCAATTTCGAGCTGAGGTTCAACTCTATAATTAACTTAAATATTCTTTTAATGAAGCTCATTAACACCACAACCTCAGTTATTCAGATAACTTTGAGTCAACTGCTGTGTCACACAGTAGGCTAGCTGCATGCTAGCATCTCTGAAGCTAACCTAGCTTACCGGCTGAGTTATGCTAGGCTAAAGCTAGCTAGCTAGAAATGTTTTCCAGCAGAGATTTATAAATTGACCGCAACGCATTAATAAATCAGAATAGGAACGTTTCACACGAGAATGACACACGGGGTCAATGTCAGTAGAGTTGTCTTATTATAATTTTTAATAGTAATTCCTCGGCCTGCTCAGCCATGTTGTTACACCGGCAGTGACTCAGGCGAAATAACAGCGTCCCTGAACGTCGCACCGATCAAACACGCCAATTTACCAATTCCTGCTCCTCTTTCTTGTCCTTGTCCTTCCCGGAGGGCTGCTGGCCCTTCTCTTTGTCCTTGTCCTTCTCATCGGTCTTTTCGGTCTGCTTATTCTCTTTGTTTTTTGCCTCCTCCATGGCTACTGTTGTATGAACTGTCGGCTGAAACGATGCGGAGCGCTTTTTTCTTCACTGGGGAAAAAAAGCTGCTGCGCGTTTTCTTTACCGCCCCTGCTGGCGGGGCGTCATTACGGTTATTTGTGGATATTTCATGTCCCGTAAAAAAATGGACAATTTCAAAACTATTTATAGCACTAATATGTCATTTTAACGTGGAAATTGGTGTTAAAGCATAATTTAACTGTAATTAATTTAACCAAACTGACCCAAATGCAGAAGAAATTGAAACAAGCTAAATTATCTGCAATGCAAAGTTCCATGATTAATAAGATAAGAGTTTAAAGATCAATTATTTTGCAAAAATCATGCAAAAGGGAAAATAATACACAAATAATATAAAATAAACACTACCAGAGCAAATAAAGTCATTTATTTATTATTAATTATGGCATTCCTCCATGCAAGTGGTTTTACATACACATTATATTATACATTTTTTTTCTTATGGATGGAATTATAGTGATATCCCTCTGACATCCCCTCAAGGACCCCTTGCGGTCCCTGGACCTCACTTTGAGAACCACTGGGTTATATTATAATGTAAATCTAACTAATTCAAACTCAATTCAGTCAGAAAATGCGTAGGAAACTCATATCTCCCACATTTTTAAAGCGACTCAAAGCAGCATAAAAAAGAAGAAGTCACGTGACGTCCTGAAATCACATGCCTCCTGACTTTTGCCTGTTGGTGTCAACATGGATTTCCAGCAGAGGTGCGCGCTACCTGTGCGTAAAACGACCCTGTGTTTCCTCCTGTTCGCGTTGCTCGTTTCCGTAGAAGGACGATTTAAAGGCTTCAGGAGGTTCAATGGCGTCCAGGAAACCAGCGGTGGTGCGTTTGAGGAACAGTGGTTCATTCAGAAACTGGATCACTTCAACGGTGCAGACAGCAGAGTGTGGAAACAAGTGAGTGTGTCCTGACTGATATATATAGGGTGATATCAGGTAAAATGGGCCATTTAAGGTTTGAATCTATTAAAAATATATACATAAGAAAAAGAAACTATGCATGATATATATCTTGATGGCATCTATCAGAAATTATACTGATAATTTGATGTATTAACATATATTTTTTGGAAAAGTGGTGATTTTCTTGGTGGCCCCATTTACCTTAACCCCATAAGCTATAATGGGCCACATGGTTTCAGCTAAAATGGGCCACAAACACACATGAATATGACATTTGGTTCAACTAAAACATGCAGAGTATGTTGATTTCAATGTGTAATTAGTGCAACTCATAGTAGTCACTACTTTTGCTGTTTGTGTGTGTGACTGGGTGCTAGCTTTTGTGTAGTGCTAGTTAAGCTTGTATACAAAGGTGTGTGCATGTTAAAAGGTATGTGGTACTAAGCAATTGTGTTTTAACATTAAAACTGATGATGAATTAAGTTTGAAATTGAATTGACTGTGGCCCATTTTACCTGATGAGATGGCCCATTTTACCTGAAACTGCTCCTGCAAAAGAAAAATGGCACAACGGATGTTACAAGATTTGTAGTGCATAAATAATTATAAATTATCACATATTTCCAACACAAAATGATCAGAAACAGTCATTTTTAATCATATATTTGGTATTGTGTTAGCCATTTACCCATATGTGGCCCCATTTACCCTATTTACCCCTAAAAGTGTCCAGATCATGCTACCTACACTGATATTTGACCATTTATTCCTCCCTCCTTGCTTCATTTCTCAGAGATACTTTGTGAATGAAGCCTTCTACAAACCAGGAGGTCCAGTCTTCCTGATGATTGGTGGAGAGGGTCCGGCTAATCCTGCATGGATGGAGTCCGGCACCTGGCTCACCTACGCTCAGAAACTGGGAGCTCTCTGCTTGATGCTGGAACATCGATTCTATGGGAAGAGTCACCCGACAGAGTGGGTTTAATTCATTTTATACCAGGTTACACTTACTCGGCGGTGTCAAACATGTGGCCCAGGGGGTCAGAAATGGCCCAATCAAGGGTCCAATCTGGCCCAATGTATGACTGTATAAACTGTGACCAAAAAATGTTCCACTTCCTGTTTCTTCACACAAATGGGAAGTCAGTATGAATTTTCCAGGGATGAAATATTTACAGTTTTGTTTTGTAAATTGTTTGTAATGCAGGAAAACACTAAACATTGTTCATTGCACTGCAAAAAAGGGAGAAAATATCTTGTATTTAATATAATTAGTCTAATATTAAGTAGAATTAACTTGATTTGGCAGATAAATTTAGCTGAATTCAATTTTATTTTTCAAAATATGAGATAAAAAGTCAAAATTATGTGATTTAAAAGGCAAAAATAAGTGTTCAGTGCACTGCAAAACAAATTTCAGTAGAAAATATATTGTATTTAATACAACTAGTACGATATTGAGTAGGAGTATCCTGAATTGGCAGAAAATTCAAGTCTTTTTTCCAAAATATGAGATAAAAAAGTCAGGATTATGAGATAAAAAAGGCCAAAATATGAGGTAAAAATGCAACATTATGATCAAAAAGTCAAACAATTCAATCTTGTTTTAAGAAAAAACTAAAGTGACCAAACTAAAAAACTGAACTCCACGATCTGTCAGTAAAATTCCAAGTCAGTCACTCTTGGTTATGTTCATATTTAGGTTAATTGTGCTTGTCCAGGTTTAGTTTCAGTTTCTTCAGCTCCTTCCCCTCATATTCATCCTCCTACTCAGTAACGTTGCCACCTGCTGTAGAGAATACTGACATCAAATCAGCATTTATTTTTTTTCTGTGTGCAGCAGGTGATATTTCCCCAGTAGGTGGCAGCGCTTCCTTCACATTAAAACCATCCTCTCCCTCTTGTCTTCACTCAGAGACCTGAGCTCCGCCAGCCTGCGTTTCCTCAGCAGTCGCCAGGCCCTGGCCGACCTGGCCCACTTCCGCAGCGTGGTGGCGGACTCCAGGGGTCTGACCAACAGGAAGTGGGTGGCGTTCGGCGGCTCGTACCCGGGTTCCCTCGCCGCTTGGTTCAGGCTGAAGTATCCGCACCTGGTGTACGCCTCGGTGGCCACCAGCGCACCTGTCCACGCTACCGTCAACTTCCCAGGTATAAAGAGACGTCGGGTGTCAGAGCACACACACATAACAGAGGTTAATGCCTCACTCTGTTAACAAGTCTGTGATTATTTAGATAGATTAATGGTGTAAAATGATTCAACCTAAAATGTCTTTTTTATTTTGTCCAGACCAACAGTCACAACCTGAAGATCATCAGTTTATTATTATAGAAGAATAAAGAAACCAGAAAATAATCAGAGAAGAGAATCTAACAATTTATTTCACCTTATTTCATTAAAACGAGTTTATATTGACCAAAATCCACAAAAAAGTATGAAATGAATGAATGAAAATGAGACAATTAAGAAAAAAAGGGGGAAAAAAGATAAAAAGCAAGAAATATAAGATGAAGTAAAATGAATAAAAAGAGAAATTTAATTTTATATTTTATTATTTTATTTACTTAATATTATATAATGTAAAATTGTCACTGTTTCCCAAAGCTTCAACCCTAAAATGTCTTTTTAATCCTTTTAAACGGCATATTCTTCTTAAAAATGACTCCAATCCATTAGTTGATTATCAAAATAGTTGGTAAAAACCTTTTTTTTTTCTTGATTTTGAAAAAATATTTAAAAAATATGGAAAATATTGGATTGAGTTCAAAAAATCTAACAATTTATTTCACCATATTTCCTTAAAACAAGTTTATAGTGACCAAAATCCACAAAAAAGTGGAATTGGGTAAAAAGTTCAGCTCAATTAACCAAAATTAGATAAAAAGTAAAAAAAAAAAAATAATTAAAATAAAAAGCAAGAAATATTAGAAATATTATAATATATATTTATAATATTATAAATGTTAGATGAAGTAAAATGAATAAAAAAGCTAAACTTAATAATAAATAATAAATAATAAAATTAATAAAACTTAAAATAACACTAGAAAATAAAACAAATATTAGAAAAAGGCAAAAATTCTGAGTTTAAATATGATATATATATATATATATATATAGCTCAATTAACCAAAATAATACTTTATACATGATATATATATATATATATATATATATATATATATATATATATATATATATATATATATATATATATATCAAAGTATACATATAAGTCACTATTTCCTATGGCTTCAACCCTAAAATGCCTTTTTTTTGTCCAGTCCAACAGTCAAAATCCAAAGATCATCAGTTTATTATTATAGAAGAATAAAGAAACCAGAAAATAACCAGAGAAGAGAATCTGGAACCAGAGAATTCAGACATTTTCTTCTTAAAAACAACTCAAATCTCTTATCAAACCAGTTGGCGATTAATGTGATAGTTGATTAATCGACTAATCGTTGCAGCTCTACACATGAGTGTGACTTAATTGAATGTTTCACTCGTTTAAATTCAGCTCTACACAACGTAACAAACCGGACTAAATCATAGGAAAAGCTCTTCTTCCGTTCTCCTGAACTGATTTAGCCCTCGGCCGCCACATAGAGTTAATATGAAATCCGCAGCGTTTTCATTCACTGTGGTGGGAGTCCCACTCCCAGACACATCAAAGATGGGGCCGCTTCATTCTCTATCTGTGTCTGTGTTGTGTTTGGCCGAGCTCGTTGTTTTTCCCCGGAAGACGGCGGGCTGGAACCAAGGTCAAAGTGGCTTTGAACGGCGATCCGAGCTGTTCCGCCCCCACGCTCACGCTATCTCCAAGACGCTATCGCACACAACTGAGTCACAGCCCCTTTGACTGTAAGAAAATATCAGAGACAAAACACCAGAATAAAAAAGACGAGTGTACGTGGTGTTCTGACGTGTGCTATCTGTCCACCCCCCCGGCCCACGGCACAGCACGGTTATTATTATTTCCCAAAACAACAAGCGTTAGTCAGCATTATTACCAGTAAGTGGCTGGCTTTCACTCCCAATGGAAATATTCCAACAGTCTGTATTGTGAAGTCTCTCCTGAGAGGCTGCTATTAGTGTAGTGTTGTAAATCTGTGATTCATCATTTCATTTCCAACCTAACCAAAACCTTTTTGGAAATAAATGAATGCTTGAATAGAGCTTTTTTTAATGTTGTTAAAAAATCCAATCTAACAGTTTATTTAATCTTGTTTCCTTAAAATAAGTTTAAATTGACCAAAATCAAGAAAAAGGGTAGAATTGGATGAAAGATTTCAGATCAAACAAAGGATCAAAAAAAAGGGAATCGATTATCGAAATAGTTTGTGATTAATGTACCAGTTGGAAACTAATTGATCAATCAACTTTTTTTTCCTTGATTTTGTTAAATATGGGAAAAAATTTCTTTAAAAGAAGTTTATAGTGACCAAAATGAAGAAAAAAAGTAGAATTGGATAAAAAAAAAAGTTCAGATCAAACAACAAAATTGAGATAAAAAGTAAAAAAAAATGTATTAGATAAAAAAAGAAAAATGATTAAAAAAAGAAACTTATAAGATAGGAAAGTAAAAATATAAAAAAGCAAAAAATTTGATTAAAAAGTAAAAAATGAATATGATAAAAATACTATATGATGTAAAACAGGCATCCACTCAAAGATCACCAGTTTACTATTATAGAAGACTAAAGAAACCAGAAAATAATCAGAGAAGAGAAGCTGGAACCAGAGAATTTGGACATTTTCTTCTTAAAAATGACCCGAATTCATTAGTCGATAATCAGAATAGCTGGTGAATAGTGTGATAGTTGGAAATTAATTGATTAATCAACATTTTTTTTCTTGATTTTTGGTAAAATATGGAAAAATATCAGATTCAAAAGTAAAAAAAAACCAACAATTTATTCAATCCTTTTTATTTAAAACAAGTTCAAATTGACCAAAATCAAGAAAATAGTAGAATTTAGATTTGAATGAAATGAATAAAGCCTTAGTTACGTGTTCTCGTGTGGCATCTACATTTTATATATTTTACTTTTTTGTTTCATTGCAGTCCAGGTTTAAATGTCTCCATTTGTCTCCGTGTGTCACCAGAGTACTTGGAGGTCGTGTGGCGTTCGCTGGCCTCGGAAAATGAAATGTGCCCCCAACTGGTGAAAAAGGCTTCAGACACCCTAGTGGAACTCCTCAAAGACCCCAAGACCTACCCCAACATCACCAAAGATTTCAAGTACAGTACCTTTTACTCTTCTACTGGCTCCAGCAGACCACCGCGACCCTAATGAGGAATAAGCGGGTATAGATTAATGAATGAATGAATAAATTCCTGAGAGGAGACAAAATATATTCGTTGGTTTTCATGACAAAACAAGACTGTGAGGGAATTAAAATGCACTTTGTCGACTGAAAAAGACAGAATCTATATTATTTTTTTGTCGCAGACCTTTTAAATTACAATAAAAAAAGTGCCTTCACTGGATGCATGTCACTTGTGCACATGTCTGAGTTAGTAGCATCCACCAGTGCTGTCGGCACTGAATGCGGCGACGTCGATTGTTCATCACAAGAAGCTACTCTCTGCTATGATATAAGCTAAGCTAACTGGCTTCGTATTTAGACAGATATGTATCTTCTAGTATAGAAAGCGAATAGGCACATGTCCCCAAAATATTCAGATTTGCTAATTTTCAGATTGTGTGTGGAGCTTTTGTGGTATTTATAAATGCAATATAAGACCATTAAGTAAATTTGTACAGGAATGGTTGCTACAGTTTTGGCATTTTCTGCATAATAAGAATAAGACATAAGACTTAAATGAAGCATTTGACATTTTGTGAAATCCAACTAGACACTTTCCATTAAGCATGAAGTTACAGCCATGCTGTTGTTTCCTTTTGTTTCCAGTCTGTATGCTAAGCTAAGCTAACTGGCTTCTGGCTGTTGCATTGTATTTAGTTAGATATGTAACTCATGGTAAAGAAATCATATTTGTGCATAATAAGACATTGTCTAAAATGAAATGTTTTGGGAAATCCAATTATTTGATTTCTTGCCCAGAATTGGAGGAAAAGATTAACACCATTCTCTTCCATTAAACGCAAAGCTAAAGCCAAGCTGTTTCCCTTTGTTTCCAGTCTTTATGCTAAGCTAAGCTAACTGGCTTCCGGCTGTTATGTGTAGACATATGTATGTATAGAAAGTAAATTAGCATAATATGAATATTTGTGGGGGAAACGTGCTGATTTTCAGTTCTTCTGTTCTCGGAGAGCAGGTAGCATGAAGAGTTAGCCTGAGGTGGGCTGTAGCGACAGCTGCTGCAGCTATGTAGCTCAAAGAGCAGCAGGGGTTGTGTTGGGTCCTGGTCCGAGCCAGGTTCCGTTACAGCGTGATGAACATCCTCAAGGCCTTTTTGGACCGAGTCTGGGTCTCTGGAATGTCGGACCCGCTCCAGAGAGGGTCTAATTTAGTCCCAGACTCATCTGTTTGTAATACAACAGGCAGATATCTGAATAAGGAGCATGAGCGGGTCATCCGCCCCGTGTTAGGATGGATGTGATGCAGATGTGGCCATCGTGAGATTTATCAACACTACACTGATTTTCTATGGAAAACCATCAAACCGACCATCATAGTGCACAGAGGTATTTATTCATTTAGTTTAAAGTTTCTCTGAATGATGATAAAATGATAAAATTCTGATAGAAATCCCAAATATAATACTATACTTGTTTGCGAATTCGTCTTGTTGATCCACTTATCAAATGGTTAGAGTATGTGGAATGTGGAAGGTTAGTTGAAAGAAGTATCACTCATCAGAACTTTATTTAGATCTTTTAGGATTAGCTTCAGTTTCACAACCTTGGTTCCAGATGCGACCCGTAACTTTTAATTAAAAAATAAATAAATAAATAAATAAATCTTCCCAGCACCGAAACCTCAGCCCGAACATATTGGTCCGTTTATCTGCACCAATTAGCTCCAAAGCAATTTCCTTCAGGAATTAACGGAGACCAAACCCTTCAGGCCAGAAGGTCTGGATTTGAACACATTTATTATTGTTAAATGTCATTTATATCAGTGCAGGTTTATGCAGTTTTTCAATTCAGCTGCACTCTAAGGTGCGGTGTGGAACTTTGAAATATAAATTAACATCTGATAAATCCACAATAAACACGACAACTTGGATTGATTGTGGATAAAGTCATTTGATTGCTTTTTATTGAATATTTTCTTGCCTTATTTTTTACTTTTATCTAATAGAGACAGACAGGAAGGTGGAAGACAGAACGGGACCTGCAGAAAAAGGCTGTCCGATGTGGGATTCGAACCCTCTGTGTTGAGGACCTTTAGATATGAAAGTCATTTAATTTCATGGCTCCTGTAGAATCTCGTCAGCTTAAATGGATCATGCTTTGCAAAGTAGCTGCTTATTTTACTTTTTTCCATAGTATAATAGTGTAATTACACTTTCAAAGGGTGACAGAAGCTCCAAACTCCAGCTATAAAGGCCTGGGTTTTTATTATTTCTATTAGTGCAGTTATGAAATCTGCTTTTCAAACTGACAGACTTTGTCCTTGATGGATTTATAATAAATCTGGAGAGTATCTGTGTTCGAAGTTCACTCAAACATGCTGTAAAATAGTGTTTTAATTTAAATACACTTCCTTTGTCTTTTGCTTTTGTCAAAGGAAGGTTGGTTTTCTAGCTTCTCTAAGCAGCTAAACTGTTTTCAGCTGTGCTAACATGTTAGCATCAACGGTTTTCTAATCATCCATTAACCTTCTGATGCAATGAACAAACACATTGTAGCATTAGAACACTGGACTGATAGTTGCTGGAAATGGGCCTCTATACATTTAAGTAGATGTTGCACCAAAAACCAGACATTTACAGCTAGAATAGTCATTTACCACATTAGCAATGCATTTCTGATTAGTTTAAAGTTATCTACATTGAAAAAACAGTGCTTTTCTTTCAAAAATAAGGACATTTTTAAGTGACCTAATACTTTTGAACTGTAGTGTAGCTCCATGAGGTAATGCCCAACATTTTAGCAATGGTTGTCTCAAAAGCCCATATACACACACACACACACACACATGCAAAAACTATCTGCATGGCTGCAAGGAAAGTGAGAAAATAGTTTTTTGTTTCTTATTTTGGGCGAACCAACCTTTAAATAGGCCCTCTGGCTGCCGTTTAACCAAATATGACTCACACCAGCATTTATCTTTGACATTTACTCATCCCACGTTATGCGATTTTTTTTTTTTTTTTTTTTTCTCTTCATTGTCTTGTTTTAAGCATGTAGCTATTCTTAGCATACTGATGCTATGTCTATAGTCCATATGGGTGTCATTTCATATATTTAGGTTGTTATAGTTACTGAACGGTCAGGCGGCTCGATGAATTACAAGGCTTGAATGGCTTTTATAACAGCATGGCTGGTCTGAATAGAAGAAGTGCTGTTACTCATCTGTGGCTGCACTGGCCTGACCACCAGTGGTGGAAAGTAACTCATTTACTCATGTACTTATACTTTACTTGAGTATTTCCAATGTGATGTTACTTTACTCTTCACTTTACTGCATATCAGAGGAAAATCATTTTATTCCACTACTTTTATCTAAAAGCTTTAGTTACTTTTCATATAAAAATGTTTATAAGATTATAGGATAAAGTCAAAAATATCATGTGATGTAAACCAGATAGTTTATCTCTCTTTAAAAGGTTTAAAAAAAGCAACTAGTCTGATATTCTAGGATTAAATATTTAAAATTTATCATCCCTTTTTGGATTTTTAAATGACATGAAAGTAACACTAGTGCAAAATGTACATTTTGTGATACCTGATGAATGATTTTAAAACTGATAATCATCTTGACACCATTATTTATCACTGACCTTATTTGTTAATATTCTGACTGCTGTTTAAATTATCTGCTTTTGTAAAATTGCTATTTTGAGTGAAATTCATATGAATCCTGTGTATTTTATTATAAAAACTTAATAGACACTTCTATAATATGCAGTAATATTATTATTAATCCACCCAAAGCATCTCATTTAGTCTCCACGTTGGTAAAACTAAAACATACTCTCACATTTATTTAGTATAACAGCCCGTGCATTTTACTTTTAATACTTAATATTAATATTTTAACTTAAGTAACATTTTAAATTCAGTACATTTACCTCTAAATACATATTTTTTGACAACTTTACTTAAGTATCTAAGTACTTTTTCCACCACTGCTGACTACATTGGACATTTTTTTCCTTTTTTTTTTTTTTTAAATTTCCTTCCAGATCCTTATGCACACTGCAGATGCAGACGTGTTCTCATGCAGGCACAAATACACATAGGTCACCAAAAGGTGGTTTGGACGCCTGTCCGGCTTCCAGACCGCAGTGCCTCAGAATACAGCCCTTGCGTCATGATACCATCATGGTGGAAACATCTTTCACTGCACAGACACACAGCCGATGAGTCGTCTCTAAAACCGGCAGCGTTACTTTAATTTGCCAGAATGAGGGTGTGAGAGGAATCCGTTGCGGGAGCCGTCGCTCTTCGGCCTTTTCCTCGCAGACGTTTCTCATAAACGTCTGGACACGAGCGCTCTCTGGGTCGAATTGTGCGACAAACGCTGTCATTTCCACTTTGGCGCCGCACCTCATTACTGCCAACTTGACTGACGACCCTAATCAGTGGGACTCGCTTCGAGTAAATCACCGTTCCGCTCGCAAGCGAAAATGAACTGTTCAGACCTTCACTTCGTGTGGGGTTTTTCAGAGTGCAGATTGCTTTGCCAATTATCCACTGCTCTAAAAATGTGTTTTTGTCTTGGTGATTATGGCTGGTAGTAATAAGCTGTGAGTTTTTTTTTTTTTTCTCTCAATCGAATTCCCCACCTTCTATTGTCCCACATTGTTTTCACATATTCCCCGTTCCATCCGCTCCTCTCTGCCCATCTAACCTCCCGTTTCTTTTCCACGGTTCAGGTTGTGTTCCCCACTGCAGATCCAGACGGAGATGGACTCTGCCTACCTCCTGGAAACGCTGGCCGGCAACTTCATGGACGTGGTCCAGTACAATGAAGACAACCGGGGGTTTGAGGTGAGAGAGGAGAGACATGGGCCAAGTGGCATCGGTAAAGCATCAGTTAAACGCCATAAAACACTGATTTTTGGAGGCAGAAGTGACTGAAAGTTTATACCCTATGCCAGCAGTTGGTGTCTTTAAAGGGGGACTTGATATTGTGCTTCTGTAAAACCTGGAGGACGTTCAAGGGCTGAATTTAACAAGACCAGTTTACAGTATGGCTGGAACGTCTTTAAAACACTGGAGCAATTTTAATTCGTTGCCTGGTTACCATCAAACATGGACATCGCCAGAATTTTGAAGATATTATTAAAAAATAGCACTTGTTATATAGTAGCTGTAACTCAAGGCACCAGATTTTGGGTGTAGACGGGTTCCTCTTGGTTCCTCGTTAATATAACAGGAAAATTCACAAGAATTTCATGCATCAGCCTACAATGGGTTAATGGTTGAATCTGGTCAAATACAGCAAAAATGGCAAATATCACTAATTTTCTTCAAAATGAAATTCTGACGTTATACTGTAATGGTAGTGCGATTAAAAAACAGTGGTTATAATGGAAGTCAATGGAAGGTGCTCAAAGGGAGAATCTGGAACTAGATAACCATCTTCCTATCATTTACTATACAGAAAATACTTATTTTTTGTGTTTTTCTGCAACAAATAAGACAAAGAAAATCAAATAGATAAACTGGCATTTAAAGGTTAAGTTACACTTAACTTTTGGTAGCTTTAAGCAGGAAATTGTTTAAGAGATGTGCAGGTTGTGCAGCTCAATCTCTGCAATTTCATTGACGCTGGTTGATGCAAAACACATTCTGGGATACTTATCTTCAACCAACAGTGTAACTCCATCAGACAGTGGTTCAGAGAATCAGACGGCCATGGACGGTTGCAGTTATAATGTTGACGCCTGTTGCAGACGAGCCAAAAAAAAGAAAGTTTAAAATTGATGCAGCTGAGTCCGAGTTTTCCTGACTTTTAGTCCCTTGGATGGGTCAAGTTGCAAAAGCACTGGAGCCTATAATTCTTAATAAGCAAGTGGATAACGTGATACCTAAAATTGGTGGAGTGCCCCTTTTTAAAGGAATAGTTTGACATTTTGGGAGAAAGATGAGATCATCACAAGTCTTTGTCTCAAATAAAGCTACAACTAGGAACTGCTTGGTTCACTTTACCATTCACTTCAACTAATATGTTGTTCTTTAGCTGCTTGAAAGGTAAAAGAAAGTGGAAAAATGTCAATATCGACCTCAATCATACTGACTGATTCAAGTACATTTCATCAGTTGCATTATCATTAATATATTTTCAGCTTGGTGCATGTGACCAGTACTGCAGGAATGCATTTGCAACTTGACATATTTGATATATTGGAGTTGTGAACACTATCGGGAAGAAAAATTCCATGTTGGAATAAGATAAAGGAGACCTTTCACATGACAAAAAAACACTATTCTGTCAGAGGCAGGAGCCGCAGGAACGTTGTCTACCTGATATGAAACAATGCATCACGTGTGACATGATTTATGTGGCCTGAATCTGAAGAAGGGGGACATTAGAGGAGAATTTGTGCAGAACCTTTGTAGGTCAGGGGTTGACCTAGTATCCAGTCCTGGTGGAAGACAGCACAAGCAGTTTATATTATAAATAATAATAAAATAAATAATAAACCCTGCATTGTTTAACAGTGAGGGACCCAGAGGGTCAAATAACTGGGGCTGGTTGCTCCTGATGTCTCTAACTCTATAATAAAAGTGCTGCCCCCATTTTAACCTACCATAAATTACCAAAGAATAGCTGGGGCATTTATTTGTCTCATTCATTTGACAGAACAGGTGTTTATTTGAATTTGGGACAAGAGTTAATTATATCCTGACAAAAATTATGCTCAGCAAAACTGGAAAAATATGGTAATTTAGCCCAATTCCTTTAATAAACCAGTATCACTACTACTGTATAACTTAGATTTTTCAAAAGTCAGATTACAGTTCTGTAGCTTAACATCTCAAGCTGAGTTTTCCTCAGAATATTTTACCACAGAAAGTTAGAATTTCTGTTCTTTAATGTCATTTGAGCAAAACTTGCACCATCATTGGTCTCGTCTTCTTCTTTCTTGAATATATTTTTAAATAAATTAGCATTTATTTGAAACCAGTGGTTATTTATCAATATATACATATATGAACCTCTGCTATTATTTGGTAATTTAAAGTATATTTAAATAAGTAAGATCACACTGCACAGTGGGAAGTTTGGCTTGACTTGTTCCTTTTTTGTTTTATAAACCTTTATTTCTTGTAATTTTGAGGATTACTGCTTACAGATAAGGGAAAACCCCAATCTTTCCATGATAATGCTAATTATTTGAGATGTACATGTACTGGTGAGAATAATTGTCAATGAAATTTCATAGATAAATCAGTACTAATAATAATTGTTTCAACATTAATTATTCCTGCATAAAACACTATATTGAGTGTGGACAGTCACTGCTGATTTCTCTGTGTGTAGCTCTTATTGACTCAAGGCCACAGGACAGCAGGAGCCTCTGTGTGTTTGGTGTGTGTGTGTGTGTGTGTGCACAGCATGGAAGTGTGACATACTTTGCTCTAGAGATCTTTTATGTTACTATACAAAGTATAAGCAAAGAAAAAGTCATCACCTTCGAGCGTTGCTGCTTTTTCTTTGAGCAACAGGCTGAATAAAGCTTGAAAACAGCCATCGGCATCGGAGGAATTTCTGAATGTTGCGTAAAGCCCCTTAAACTCTTAGTAAGAAAGCAAATATGTGACGAAATGTCAACAATTTTTTTTTAAACATAGTCGGGAGGTAAAAATCTTTCTTATGTTGTGTTAATTCTGATAACTTGGCAATCACAATAATGAAATAACACTGTAATACAATCATGATGGACAATAAATGGTATGACCATTTCATAAACTTCTCATTTAATTTCTCATACAATAGATGTAGTGCACTGATTTCCTGCTTATTATCTGTAACATCTGTCACATTTCTATTTCCCTCTCGGTGCTCTTTTTAGTTTTTTTTTAACCAGTTACCCCTCTTTTCTCCCTCCTCTTTCTTCATCCCATCCCCTCTCTGTCCCCCCTGGTGCCTCGAGGAGACGTGAGTCCGGTTACCAATAAGCTGATGTGAAAAAGTAACAAAAGACTCTTTGGTCTCTCTGGTTTCCTGTCGCCCCCGAGCTAAAGAGACGCTTATAAAATAACCGAGAGGAGCGGCAGGCCACAGAGTCCAACGGCGCTAGCGGACAAACGCAGCCAGCAGCTGCCTCCCTGACACAAAGGGCCGCGTATAGAGCAAACTACAAGGTTTTAGGTACCCAGGAATTCAGGGTTTAGGAAGCAGAAGTGAGGTGTAACTCAATCAGAAGAGTCGGAGCAGCAGCTTCACAGTCGAGGGGTTATCAATGGGGTGTTTCATAAAATACGGAAGGGCTTTATGTAACACTACAGCCTGCAGGACAAGTAGCAACAGTTCCTGTTTTTTACTCAGAATAGAGATGCATGATGAGATAGTTGTAGAGATGCATCAAATAAAGGTTAAACAGAAGATAATGAAATAACTTATTGGATGCATATACGCTACCATTCAAAGTTTGGGGTCAATGTCCTTATTTTAGAAAGAAAAGCACTGTTTTGATTTTCAACAAATAATCAGAAATAGACTTTATACATTGTTATTGTGGTAAATGACTATTCTAGCTGCAAATGTCTGGTTTTTGGTGCATCAATATCTACATAGGTGTATAGAGGCCCATTTCCAGCAACTATCATTCCAGTGTTTTAATGGAACAATGTGTTTGCTCATTGCGTCAGAAGGTTAATGGATGATTAGAAAACCCTTGTGCAATCAATGTCAGCACAGCTGAAAACAGTTTATCTGGTTAGAGAAGCTATAAAACTGCCCTTCCTTTGACAAAAGCAAAGTTCGAAGGAAAAAAGTATTATTTCAGTCGAGTCAAGAGCAATCATGTTGTTTATCTGCTTTTTCTGCAGTTTAATGACTGACAATGACAACTTTAGTTGCTGTTTGCACAAATATGCCTCTAAACAAAAGAAATATGCTTATTCTAGAAACATGAGTATTTAAATAGAAATGCATGTCAGAGTTGACAATCATAATAATTTTAATAAAATGCCTGATTAACTCTTAATGATGTCATGTGACAGAAAGCATTTCGTTATTTCTCTCTTATCTCTTGTGTTTTGTATATCGGCCTCACTCAATTTGAGTGAACTGATCCTTAAACCAGTGGCAGGCAGCGGTGCGTTGGCTGGCAGTGAATGCAACAAGAACATTTCAGACTGGAGGCGTGTGTGCGCGTGTGTGTGTGTGTGTTTGCGTGTGTGTGTGTGGGAACCCCCCTAATGATTTCTAGCCAGGTAAACAAACACACCTGTCCCTGGAGCTGCAGGGGGGCAGGGCTCTGGATGAGGAAATACAGCTCTGGAAAAAAATAAAAAATAAGAGACCGCCGCGTTAATTTTTTCTGAAATCAGCAACTCTACATGTATTCCAGTCATTCTATTCCAGCGTCTGTTAAATTCCAACACATACCAGGTACCAGGAGTGGAATAAAGTCACCCAAGAACAATGGTAAAGACTGTGGAGAGCATGACAAGACTCATGAAAGTGGAAGCATTAGTATTATGTTGCTTTAAAATGAATTTGAGCTTGTTTCTTTGTTTTACAAACTGCAAACTGCTCAGCTACTACTATGTGGCTAATGGTATTTTTTGGTTATCCTCATCAAACTAGGCAAATACACAATCCCTTTAACCCTCTATTGCATAGTGTTGCCATATGGCAACAATTACTTTGGCTCAGCATTATTGAAAAGCAGTAATATAAATCCATGTTTTACTTTTTAGTTGTAAAAATCAAGTCTTTTAATGTGAAGGACAAAAAAATAATCACATCCTATGACCAGGAAATCCTGTTTTGACTCCTTTTTACATGGACTGACAAAAACCTTTTGAACCTCCAGGGCACATTTGTTGCAGCGAACCCGAATATGGCAGTGCACTCTGGACCAAAATCAGAAAGAGCCCGGTGTTACTATGGCAACACTATGCAATAGAGTCAATACTCAGGCATCCGTGTACCAGACTTTGGGAGTGCACGCACACAGCCGTGAAAAAATGTTGAACTTTTCTTACAGTTAATGTGCATATTCTACACAGTCATCACAGATCAAGGATACTTTGAAATTCCATTTATGTTGTCGTCTCTCTGGTGGAGAAGCCAAAAATGGCTGTGCTTGCAATTTTTTTTTAAAAAAAAGGCCCGTATCTTGTGACTTTCAGCTCTCCACCACAAGAAAACAAAGGGTTGTTTCCTCATATTACTCATTGCTTATCAGAGATCAGGAGTGCTGTGCCAAAACACTGAGATAGCAGCTTGATGACTGTCACAACTGCTGAAAATGACAGATTAGGAGGTACCCATCTTTATTAATGGCAGCTCAGTTAATCATCAAATTAATGAGATCTGTGTCACAGCCAAATGGCAGGTTGATTACCCGTAGGAGAAATACAAAACTTTAAAAGTGGGGTGATCCAACAAATGGCGGATTTGAAACTATGTCCTTCAGAACCACCTGCAGGCTTCTTGTGCTTGATCTAAATCAGGGTTCACCAACTCTGGTCCTAGGGAGCAGCTGTGGATCCACAGTTATCAACAAAGTCGCTTTGTGTGCATCCTCCCCCATTCTGTGATTGGAAAATTGGGTGCAATGAAGGATGGGTATACCCAAGGTACTCGGCTACAGGAATTATATGTAAATTACAGTTAGTTTTTTTTCCCCCTCTTTTTTTGCATGTTCAATACAGGGCGTGGTGGGCACCAACATCACCATGGAGGTGCTGTGTGGTATCATGGCTGACAGCTCGCTGGGAGATCCTTATGCCCGATATGCTGCTGTGGCCCATCTCATGTTGGAAACCTTCTCCATGAGCTGTCTGGACGCCAGTTTCAGTAACAACCTCAAAGGCATGACTAATACGTCCTGGGATGGGCCGGCTGCAGGAGGAGGTGAGTATGAACATGGTGTAATGGGAACTGGTGTTTTTGTATATGGGTAAATAGGGTTAATTTGGCCTAAATAAATTACCTCAGTAACCTTTAAAAATATTTGTATGTACCTTGAATATTTGTGGGTCTGTTTTGTTGTTAGTCGTCAGGTGGCATGTTTTTGACCTTTGGACAGAGGATACAGTAACTGGCATAGGGACAATGTGATGACACGTTGAAAGTTTCCACTGTCTGGAGACCAGAATATAACACGGCCACAGGACGGGTTGTGTGTGGAGTTTGGGATGTGGTCACAATCAGCAGCAAACCCACTTTTGGATGTTGTTGGAAGGTTTTTTTTGGGAAAAGTTATTGCTGAATACGGGACAAATAAAACAAAAAAAGGCAGGTACTGATGATGTGGATGCACTAAATAACTCTGACGTGAACAACCCAAAGTGAAGTATTAATTATCAGGAGGTGGATTATAAGCCACATATGCACTTTATGTGGTCAAAATCTAAGGGTAACAGTATTTAAATAACATTACAATGTTTTCATATGGTTCCAAAGCAATAGAATTTTAAAAAGGAAAGTGAAGCCACTCTAAGACTGGAGATGGTCTATTTGTTGAAAGGACCTGTTAGAAATATTCTTTTTCTATGAATATTTTATCCATTTGTTCTTTATTACAAACCTTATAATCATTTACCAATCATGCAGTAATGGATTTTAATATATTGTAGTATATACAAATCATTTCTACTTCAAATATATTGAGGTATATTCCAAGATATATAAAAGGTGATAATAATAAATATCCACCATAATAAGAAAATATATATAATTATATGAGAAAACATTTAGGTACAATATGAAGATGTATAGTGTTGCGTGCATGTTTAATATATGTTGGAATATATTTTGAATATGTAAAGTTATATATACGTCAAATACTGTTGATTATATTGTAAAATGTAAGCACAATATGCGTAAACATGTACATATGGCAATTTATACATATGTAAGTGTAAAATCAACACAATCAGACAGAGGCTGAACTGAGGGGCTGCATCAAAGCTGTCAGTATAGGATAAATAAACTAAATAGGATAGTCTAGTAGAGTCCTAGATAGAAATCTAGAGCTGGAAATAAGCAAAACAGCCCTCCTTTAAACATGCTCAGTGTTGAGTAAAACCTTTGCTGTTTTCTCTGTATTCAACATTATTGAGCTGTATGGTCCGTGGTCCCTGCATCAGCTTTATTAGTGGGAGGAATGGAGGGAGATTACTTCAACAGGAAGTGAGCTCTTAAAATGCCACTGGGAAGCATCTGCATAAAATCCCCTAAACGCCCCCATTGACTTTAGGGTTTAGGGATTTGCTTCTCTCAATAAGGGCTGAAAAACTTTTTAAATTCACTGTATTTAGCTTGAACTGCCCTGCGTTGTCTGTGCCTTGATTTCTGTGAACCCAATATGTTGGCCATGGGTAAAGTGTGTGTGTGTGTGTGTGTGTTGTCAGGGAGACAGTGGGTCTACCAGACCTGCACTGAATTTGGATTTTACCAGAGCACAGATTCACCCTACCAACCATTCACCGGCTTTCCTCTCCCGTGAGTACACTGAACATTGTGGCTCTTGAATAAATGAACTCATAATCATCTATTCCTGGACTGCCCCCTCTAGCACACTATTAATTTTATAAAGTCTTGTGTCATATGCCCCTATTAGTTTTAGTCATATTTAGTCAACTTGTATGTAAGTCCTGGCACTTTAGTCAAAGAAAATCCAAAGTATTTTAGTCTAGTTTTAGTCAATAGCCTTTCTTTAGATAGATAGAATTGTTATTCAAAATTAAGGTGGGTATCTGTAACAATTGGAATTATCGTTAGGAACCTTTGTTTAGTTCATTGCGATACAAGGACATGTTTTGAAGTGACACCGCCGGAGTTACCAGAATGAGCTGAATGTTCCCTGCACGCTAAAAGTTTAATAAAGTGTGTGAACCAGCAGGTTAAAACAATAGCAGAGAGTAGCTTCTGGTGATGAAGTAACGGACATCGCCGCATTTAGTGCCGACAGCACTGATGGATGCTACACACAGACTCAGCAACGCTGGAGGAGAAATACAAGTGATGTGCATCCAGTGAAGACACTGTAATTTAAAAAGTCTGTGATGAAAAAGAAGATGTTTTTATTCTAGATGGTAAATTGAGATGTAATATATATTTATAAGAATTACCAAAAGGAAAAAATAAAACATAAATCTGTAAATATGAATTCCTTCCATCTCTGACCAAACATGTTCACATCGTCCATAAGCTAAAATCAATGTAACTTACAGCAAGTTAAAGAGAGATTTTGTCTTATAGAAACTGGAAAAGATGAATGCTGAACTTTAGTGTTTTCTTTGTTTTAGACATTTATTCACAGTTTAGGTTCATACAGATTTCTTTATTCTTATCGTATATATTCGGCTGCAGCTACAGAAAAAACATCTGAATCTTTGAGGATTTATCAGGGAAGTGTTTGTGCTGCAGATTTATGAAAATAAATTCTAAAAACTGCTCTGATGAACATGAACCAGATGTCACATTAAAACAGGTACAGTACTTAAGAGACGTTTTTATTGAATAAAGTAGATTTTGTCTTTCTTTGTCTTGATTTTGTTTTCGCATTGAAAAGAACATTGAATGTATTTCAGGTCAAGTAAAGTCAGTTTGTACAACAGCAATTTCATCTCCTCTGACAAAATGAACACCACCGGCACACCATTTATTTCTCCTAGCCTCCTCCTGATTGTATTGTCCCGTGCAGGTACCACGTGAAACAGTGTGCAGACTACTACAACGTCAGCGCCGAGCAGCTGGCGGACGCCGTGGTCCAGACCAACGAGTATTACGGCGGTTATGACATCCGCTCCACCAGGATAGTTTTCCCCAACGGGTCCATCGACCCCTGGCACGCGCTGGGAATCACCCAGGACATCACAGCAGACCTGCCTGCTGTTTTCATCAAAGGTGAGAATGGGTTTGTGTAATGGGAAATCACACTGAGGTAGAAAAGCAATGGCTTTGTCCTATTGTGTCAGAATAAATGTGATGTAATTCTCGGGCTGACCCAATTACCATAGTTTGTAAATCGATTATTTGAAGACATGAGCGCCGGCGAAGCAATTCACCAAAACACGTGCAGTCTTTACCACACGCGGACCAATCTGTGGTGAACAGAGGACCGCGAATTGATTTCGCCTCTTTATTTTCTGTCCTTGTCACAGCAGTGCATAGTACACACTCAAAACTTACATTATCTGGAGTTAAATTAAACTAATATCAGCTCCTTTTCCATCACTTTCCCAGCTCTTCTTTGCCTGTTTTTTATTGAACGTAACTCATCTCCAGCGTCCAGTTTTGACGACTTTTTGAAACCTGAGACGGCATTTTATTCAGACTTGGATAAAAAATACTTTGACTTAGGCAAAAAATAAAAGGTACTAAATTAAAATATCTAGGACAAAAAGAGTCTGATCCTTTCAACTAAGGATTAATGTGATTTTACCACATTTGGCAGCATCACCAAGAGATGATTTAGGCCAAAAATTCACTCAAAAAATGACTTTGGCCATTATTTTAATAGGGTGACATTATGCAACATTTTAAATTTAGGGCTTCTAATTGAGTATGTTAGCGAGAGTATGTCTCCTTTCACTCAATTAAAGTATCTCAGTACTTCTCAGTATGGATGTTGGATCCGTGTTCTTAATCAAGCGTCACTATTCGTGCTGCTGTTTGCTTTGAAGGCGGAGTTCAGTGCTTTAAAGTGCATTGATGTGTGTATTATGTGTCATTGGAGTCACACCTGCATCAGTAATGGAATTTACTGGAATAAAGAGGATTATTTATTAGTGAAAAACGATGTGACGTACGGTTGCTATAACAACTACAAAGTAGTTGCACAACTCCCATTTTTAAATAGCAAACTAGCTATTTCAGCTGGTTAAAATAATAGTTTAAACACTGATAAGTATGAATATGTTGATTTTCTGCTCACAGTTCATTCACAAATCCAGCTTTAAAAGATGAAATTTGTAGCTACATGTTGAAATAGAGTCAAATTCTACTCATAGTCCCCCCCTCCACCTAAAAACGAGTTGTTCTTCCTGTTCCTTCAGTTGGATGTGTGAGCTTCCCTCCGCAGGATGATGTATGTTTGCTTTTCACATTTCTGCGGAACGTGAAAAATTTCTGTGTTCAGTCAAAATCCAATTATAAGGGCCAGCGAGCACGATTTGGGACATCTCAAATAGTTTGGAGCCAGTTCCGCTGCAATAGTCAACATGAGTGTGATGTGGAAACATAAAGCCTCCAGGGCACAAACACTGAGAATGAACAGTGATGGAGGAGCCGTTTTCTGTGAAGTATCTGGAATTTTTAATGAGTGAGCACTTTTATTCTGTAAAGAAATAAATCACATCTGAGATGCACTGTATTTTTTTATGTGTGGAGGGAATTTTTAATATTTTACAAAACAAGCAATTTTCAATTGGCCAGTTTTTGACAAAAGTTGGCCATCATGTCTTCAAATTCAAGCTAAAATCATTTAAACTATACATGTAAGTCCACTTTTGAGTAACTTTTGTGGAACCTGTGTATTTCTTGGAATCTCACATTTTAGTCTCACAGGTTTTCAAGCAGAACAACGGCCGACTTGTTCCACTCTAACTTTATTAGATGCATAATTGTTCTTGTAACTCGCTCATTTCTCTTTTTTTTCTCTGACGTAGGAACAGCCCACTGTGCCAACATGTACCCTGCCAGGGCCCAGGACCTCCCCCAGCTGAGTCTCGCCCGGGACCACGTCTTCTTACTCCTGCAGCAGTGGTTGAAGTAATAGCTAAAATATGCCAATCAGGGGCTTTGCAAAGCCAATCAGTTAATATTTGGTCTAAATCAGCGACACCGGTGTGAGATTTCTTCTTTTACTGCCACATTTATGAGGCACTTTACATGGACAAGGTTCCAGAGTTCAGGTATTGACTGTGGCAATGTTAAAATGATGAATAAACATGTTTTTTTTTAATGGTTGTAGATGCTGTTTTTTTTTCCTCTCTCTACATTTTCAGTTTCATTCTGAGTTTTCAATGCCAAAACATGTACTTAGGATTACTCTACTGGCCTGTTTCCTGGACAGAGTATAAATTAAATAAGGAGTGGGCTTTCGTCTAATTAAACCTGGCTTCCAGAAAGTCGTATTGAGCCAGTTTCCCAGGCAGGGATTAGGCCTAATTTAAGAATAAAGTGACTTTTTTAAACCGGATTAAACTGGTTAAATTCAACTTTTTTTGGAGATAAGTTTAACTACAGATTAATTCTGTCTTTTGTCTTTTCAGAAGACTCGCAGTGATTATTTTGACTTTCAAAAAAGAAAAGAGAGGGAGAAGAAGCACCCATTTATGGGTTAAAAATGAACTCTCCTTAAAAGGTATTAAAACATGCTATCAAGTAGTTTGATATTCTAGGTGGATTAAAGATTCAACACTTGTTCTTTTTTGGTGACACCATTTTGTGTAAAAAAAAAATGGACACATGGACATGAAATCCAAAATGTACATTTAAAGAGACCTGATGGCTGCTTTTAAAACTGCATTTTTAAAAGGTTTTTGACTTTTCTCATCTTGCCGACCATCATTTGTCACTGAGCCTTGTACCTACTGACGAGGGAAACTCGCTCACTCGTTTTGATGATATAATTTATTCGAGAAAAGTTTCTTACCCCAGAAACAGGCTTATGCAAGTACATGGAACAGAAGATTTCTCTTTGATTAAAGCACACGCTGTCGTTTTTCCTTCTGTTGCTCAGCATTGAGCGGTTGGGCTGAGACATTGCGCGGCCGAGTCTTGGCCAATGCTTTGGCTTTTATTGAGAAAGCCTTCTCTTGCGATATTTCAAGAGCTTTCAAAACCAAGGTTATCAGTCAAATCAAAAGGTCTGAATGCACATTTCATAAGCTCATCGTGAATCACTAGCCCTGCAAAAACACAAAAGGGGAGAAAAAAAAAAAAACAAGTTTAGACAGGGGGCAATAAAAAAAACGAACAAAAGGATTTGTCCAGAAAGCGATGGCCTCGCTCGTTTTGCAACGGGACACGCGTTGCCTGAACGTGCAAACATCTGGTCTTTGTGCAGCAGCAAGTTTTGTCTTGTTTGATGCCGATAAGAATGTAACTCAAAATGTTGTGTTGGCTGCTTCGAGGAGGAGGGAGTGATGATATCTGTAGTGGGACCCAGAGGTCGGCGGATCGAGCTTTTCCTCAACGGTTTGCACGTTGATTCTCACGCTTTGGCTTTAAGACGCATCGATTAAGTTCTGCTGTAGAATAAGAAGCCCAAACGCAGCTCGACAAACTCTAAAACACACAGACTGACGTCGCCGTTTCCCCCTGAGGTGTTTATTTTCACAACAGTCTCTGTGTCCCAGCTGGACATACGAGACCACCCCCCTGTTCTTTGCACAATTACACAGCCATGACCACTGCTGCTTGTATCCTCACTGGTTCCTCTCTCTCTCTCTTGCTGTGACATTGAAGCCTTAACCATTTAAATCCCAGAGGTTTTTTTTAAATGAAAACCTTCAATTTTGACATCTTAATATCAAAAAGCTATAATTTATCCTGTTCCCCCTGTTTCGTTTATAAGTAATTAATCCCTCTTGTTAAGCCGAGTAGCAGCACCAATATATACATGTAACACAAGAAACTCAGCTGCAAGTAACATAATTTCAACCCCAAGCATTAATATGAGAATATAGCGAAAACATAAATCTGTAGATTTCTGCATTTGTATGATAATATTAAAGAAATGTGCCAAAATCAGGTCCGCCTGTACATACCTGTACTAAACCATCTCTAAAATTGGTTTGGTTCACCTTTTAAGGCTGATATTTCATGCAATTACTTATAAAACTTAATTTTACTGTTCCATAGATGGATTAGGCTACTAACCCATGATTTTCAGGTGGTTTTAAACCTAAATAGATGGGGTTTTTTTGGCGGCAGAGCTAGTTTTTTCACTTTTTTGCTTTATTCTAACTGGATGTTCTTCAACACTGGACATTTTAAATTCATTCTGGCACTTATACAACTGTTTTACAGGTGCTAACTTTATTTTAAACCAGAGATCATTCAGGAAAACCCCCTGTAGTTGTGGAGATATACTGCATTAAGTCTAGATGTCTAATTTTCGAGGGGGGACTTTCTGTAAATTAGAGAAATATTAAGGATGACTCAAAGTTTATGTAGGGAATAAATTCACCCATCTAATTAGCATATAATGACATCATAGGGCGGGAGCCATGTTGGATTATAGAATTTTCATTAAAAGGTCACATATTTGAAATATATGCTATATTGTTTTCATATATATTGTATTGGTAGTATTGTGTATGCTATATTGCACAATACTGAACGCTCAGGTAAAACTGTGTAACTACTAATAAATGGCAGAAACAAACCAATAACACGATGCATTTACTCGCTGACGTTGACAATATCGCCCTGATAAAATGGCTCAAACGCTCTTTTGCGGGATTATTTTGTGTAGAAGCGTGACATCATTCTGAGTTGAAGACGTAGAATGGCATGTCTGACATCTAGTGGAGTGAAGTTTAAATGACGTTTGACAAAATCGGACGTTTTATTCACTGCGGCATGAGTCGACAATGGCTCCTAGAGGGTTAAAGGCCTCCGCCTCCAGTTGGAGGAGCGACATATACACGTGAAACGTATGTTATTATGTCGGGCCGCAATTTGAGGTAAACATTTAGGATGGATTTAGTTTAACTGCACGTACACTCGTTCAATCCCCTGTAATTCAAACCCCGCTGCACCTACTCATAATCCGCTCTTTTGGCAGCAGGAGGGATGTAATTGAGCCTCAGCCTGTTTCCAGGTGTGTGTGTGTGTGTGTGTGTGAGTGACCTCATCGGATGGGAAAGAATCTATTGAATGGGTGTCAGTTGAAGGCAAGTTAAGCCAAATTTTTACCTTTATTATCACTTGGAGGTTAATAAAGACATAAAATCTCATCAGGCCAAAATCCCCTATGAGATAATATAATGAGACTTGTTATTTTAGCAAAATAACAGGATTTAATCATACATTTGTTTCTGTATCTATCGGCCTCATCAACAGCTTGTTATAATCAGCCTCCAGGAATCATTGTGTACTCATTTTTCTTATTGCAAACATATGATGTATGTGTTGCTGTGTTTTCTGATTCTCTACAAGCTGTACAACAAACTGCCTTTCATAGATTAATAAAGTCTAAAGACTATAGAATATACAGCTCTGGGAATAAAATGAGAGAACACTGCAAAATGATCAGTTTTTCAGATTTTACTACTTCTCGGTATGTGTTTAAGCTAAAGGAACATTTGTGTTTGAGTCTATAAACTACTGACATTTCCCCCAAATTCCAAATAAAAGTATTATCATTTAGAGCATTTATTTGCAGAAAATGACAAAAAAATGCAATGTTTTCAGACGTCAAATTCAAAGAAACAAAATCCAATTCATTTTAAAACAACATAATACTAATGTTTACACTTAAGAAGAGTTCAGAAATTAATATTTGGTGCAATAACCCTCAGTTTTCATGCTCTCCTCAGTCTTTACCATTGTTCTTGGGTGACGTAATTCCACTACTGGTTCCTCTTTAAGCAGAATGAGGTGTTCATGTGTTGGAATTTAACAGAATACATGTAGAGATGCTGATTTCACAATCAAAATAATGCAGTGGTCTCTTGTGTTTTTCCAGAGCTGTGTGTTGTTACAGTAAAAAGGGAAACGGGACATTTTTTTTACTTGATAATGAAAGGATCGGCACTGGTGTCTACTGTGATTTTGAGTCACTCGGTAATTTTCCATTTCAAATTTCACCAGCATGAAAACTGCTCTTACATGTTTCAAAACATTCTCCTTCATTGTCATTTCCTCTTGTAAACAATTAAAGCGTCAAGTTAGCCAAGATGTTAGACACATACACACATGGAATTGGACTTTTTGCCTTTCAGAATATGAGCAGCAACACAGCAATGTTGATATATCCAAATATTATAGTTATATTATAAAGCTGAGTCACTGTTTTCCAGTTCTGTTTTTCAACAGCCATAATCACAGTGGTGGAAAATAATTGTGTACATTTACTCATGTAGTTTACTGAAGTAAACTTATGAGATAACTTTACTTGAGTGTTTCTATTTCATGTTTTTTTTTTCATTTGATAATATATAGCAGTACTTTTACTGCTAATGAACCCAAATTATCTCCAATTGAGTCCACATTGATGAACTATGACATTAAAGTTGTAGTTTATCGCTACCAACACTTTAATGTTTGAATCTTTTACTTTTGTTACTCAAATTTAGCTGATAATACATTTGTACATTTACAGATTTTCACCCTATTAAAATAAGTATTTTTTGAAGGTTTTGGGGGAACAAAAAATAGATATATCAAATGCAGAGAATGTTGTATTTATTAATCATTTCAATCAAAAGACAGTGGATGACTGGACATGCAAGCATGTCACTTATGTAACATTAAAGAATAAAGTGACTTTAGGGCAATTCATGAACATTCTAATGTGACTTTAGTCAACTTTAAACTGTCCTTTCATTCCATAGTGAAACTCTAAACTTACATTAACCTGGAGTTAAATTAAACTAATGTCAGGTAAATCAAATTGATCAGGAGGTAGTTCCCTTTTTCATCACTTTCCCAGCTCTTCTTTGTCTGTTTTAACCCTAAAGCTTTTATCACTCAACAAATTGACTCGAAAAATCATATTTAGAGCTTCTTCTGCATCTTCTTGAGGCATTTGCTATCATGAAAGCATTTTAAATTGTCATTTTATTCTGAATTAGACAAAAAAGTAAAATGTCCACTGTCCTATAGGGTAAGAGTCTGATCCTTTCAACAAATCTTTCAACTCTCAAGAATAATCACCCAAAAAATAATTTTGTACATGGCATAAATAGGTTTTTGTTTATTGTCATATTTATGCAACTATAATAGCCATTAAAACGCTATTTTCTGCAAAAAAAGAGTAGAAAATGGAAAAAATAGATACATAACATGATTGTTCGCGACTCAATTGATATAATTATATGCATGAAATCTCAGAAAATAATCTAAATGGGTTAATTTATCTTACATTCATTAACCAGGGCGATGTTATATAACATTTTTTAAAATTTAGGGCTTCTAATTAAGTATTTTTATGTGAGAATATATCTACTTTCACTCTATTAAAGTATCTCAGTACTTAAATCTTAAACAAGCTTCACGATGCTGCTGTTTGCCTTGAAGGCGACTGCTACCTAAATTGATAGCAACACGCTTTTATTTTGAAGTGACACCGGAAGTTGGTTCCGCGTTGTTGTTTTAAACACGCTTCACGCTTCGTGCTGCTGTTTGCTTTGAAGGCGGAGTTCAGCGCATTAAAGTCCTCATTGGAGTCACTGGCTGGCGTCAGTAGCAGAATTCACAGGAATAAAGAGGTTAATTTTCTGTTTTATGTCACATTTTATGCCCAGAGTTCCAGTCTGAGCGCTTCGAGTGGACGGCGGCGGAAAGCGACCGTTAATAATTCCACCTGCGGTGAAAAGACGAACTAAAGTCTTCAAGTGAGAGTAAGTACCGTTTCATTTGAGCACATTTAACTATGTATTTTTTAACTAACACGTGTTTAAATGATATAAAACGTGTTTAAATTACAAGTTGATTAAATATCAGGTGTTTAAAACGACACGACGGACACCTTTTGGTCTGAATTCTGTCTGTTGAATTCTAAGTTTGCCATTTAAATACACTTGTAAGGCAAAGCAGCTTTATTTATATAGTGCATTATAAGTCAATAGCAAAATAACGATAGAAACGGGCACAAATGCCAAAAAATCTGATATAAATACAATTTTTGAATAATTAAGGACGTAAGTAAAACTCGTCCCGCGTCAGGTGGGTTTAATCTACCATCGTCAATTATTTTTAACAACGTCATTTATAGTTTGCTTCACTTCCTCAGTTTTTAACGAATGTTATTTTAATTTTAATTTAAGGAAGAGAGGTCAAAGATGCATTTTTGTGGACAAAAATTAAGTGTCGTTGTAATTTTAGCTTTTTTTTTGCAAAAAAAAAGCTCCGCTTTCTGGTGAGTCTCAAATTCATCCAACACATATGGGGACCGGGTGCGTTACATATCACCCCTACGTTTTTCTACATGGACAAATCCTAAAACAAACTATCCTAGCAGAAAGCCAAGATTGTTATCCTTGGAGCCGGTGTGTTCGCTTTCTTGATTATTGTATTTTTTTATCTCGATTCCTCCCAAGTTTGTGTGAATTGTCGTTTCAGCTGCGCCACAGCGCCCCCACCTCTCGTTCACTTTGCTGCAGGCGGATCCCGGAATTACACCTGGAAGCACGTTGAGAGAAATTGATGCACGCGCGAGATAAAAACATCAAAATTACACAATATTAAATAACGATCTTGCATTTATGTTAATTATTGCCTTTTTTATGATTGGTGCATATAGGAAAACGTAGAGGTGAATCTGAAATCTGTATTTGGCCATTAAACATATGACCACTTCTCTCATATATTTAAATAAGATGCCATATTTGTCCACAAAATGTTGTATTTTTTGACTGGTTTGTCGTTTTAATGCTAATTGCTTGTTTCTAGGGCTGCAACTAACGACGCTTATGATAAACTATCTTTTATTGAAACAATTAATTGATTAGTAGGGTTTTTTTTATATTAAATGGTGTAAAATGTTGATTAGTTTCTTTTTTGTCCAGACCAACAGTTCACAATCAAAAGAGCATCAGTTTACTATTAACAAAGGCTTAAGAAACCAGACAATAATCGGATTTTAGAAGCTGGAACCAGAGAATCTGGACATTTTCTTCTTAAAATCGACTCAAATCAGCTTGTGATTAATGTAATAGACTAATCAATGAATCGACTAATCGTTGCAGCTCTGCACTGCGGTTTTGTTCTTTTAATCGCCCGTTTATCAGTTTTTAATTGCATCTTTGTGCTTTTAATATTTTGTGCAAAGCACGTTGAATTAACTTGCTGCTTCCCTTGCACCATCACTACTAGTCCAAGGAAATCAGGTCAGAATATCAGAATTTTTTTGCGAATGGTTTGTGGCTGGCCATAAAAACAACAGCTTTTCGCAAGTTTTTCTTTTCACTTTTCATCTCTGAAACTCATCCACAAGAAAATATACAGTGATTAAGCCCAAAAATATAGTGATTAAGCCCACTTACGATCAAATCACCTCATTTCCCACAGCCCAGCTGTTATGCGCCTGCCGGAGCCAGCAGGCATTCTGGCTGCCTCTTCTGCGGCTGCAATCATTCTGCCTCAGTTAGTGGGGTGCAGGCTGATTTCATGTTCCTGAATTGGCCTGAAAGATTTAATTTAGTCTCAGAATGAAACAAAAGAACGGGCCAGTTTGAGGAGGCTGGTTATGGTGCAGTGTTTAGACCTCAGTAATGAGTCACATCGATGAGTCGACTGTTTTATTGCATGAGGAAGCAAAGGTGCGTGTGTTAATTGCGGTTTCTGACTACGATGTGTCATATGAAAATGGTTTTGGACTTTCTTCGGCACGTTAATAGGTTTAAGTTGACTGCCGGTTATGTTCTCATCAATCTCTATAGCTCAGGGGTGTCAAACATGTGGCCCTGGGTCCAGAAACAACCCACTAATGGGCCTAATCTGGCCCACCGGATGATGACTGTACAAAGTGAGACACAAAAATGTTGTTTGTTCACAGAAATGTGAAGTCAGTGAGAATCCATTTAGTTTTTCCTATCTGGGCTACTGCAGAATCATGTGGTGATGCAATCTGTTTCTCAAAAACACATCAGTTCTAATTTTAATTGTAAACATACTTAATATTATATTCCAAATAAATGTGAAGTCAGTGAGAATCTGTCAGGACTAAAGGGTATGTGAAGTTTTGATTTGTAAGTGGTTTGTAAGGCAGAAGATAACTTCACCTGTTGCTTAAAATGCTATATATAATAATTATTAATAAAAAAATATAACATAAAATGTATGAATTAAATCTTGTCAGGAGAAAACATGTATTTTTTATGATTAATCCAATATTGAGTCGTATTATCTTGAATTGGCAGATAATTTTGCCAGTTTCAAGTTTTTCCAAAATATGAGATAAAAAGTCTGAATTAAACATGAGATAAAAATACAATAACATAACAATTCTATTTAATCTATTAAATAATAACTATTTAATCTTATTTTTAGACGAGGTTAAATTGACCAAACTCAAAGGCAAAAAAATTGAAATAAGCCACATTATCTCCCAATAGAATATATTTCAAGATAATTCTACTCAATATTGGACTAATTTGACCAAAAACAAGATATTTTCACTTCTGATTTAATTATTTAAATATGGAATAACTGAGACATCATACTGATGAAGGTTTCCTTTTTTTCTTATGTCATCTTTCCTGTTAAATTGCGCTGAATGTGGCCCATGAGCTAAACTGAGTCTGACACCACTGCTTGTTTCTTATCAGGTGCTGCAGAAATCAAAATGAAACACCTGTCTCTACTGTGCCTGTATGCACTGGTGACTCTATACGGTCATAGTGGCGTCCTGTCCCAGACTCCCTCCTATGGGGAGCGGGGCTCAGACCTGGGCATCCAGGTGTTTCAGCAGGTCGCCCGCTCCAAGCCGCTGGAAAACGTGGTCTTCTCACCCCACGGCGTGGCCTCCATCCTCGGCATGCTGCTACCGGGAGCTCACGGAGACACGCGCAAACAGATCCTCAATTCTCTACGATACAAGAAAAACGGTAAGAAGCATTCAAGTGTTTTCCCTCCCTTTTTAAATATCTTCAAAGCCTGGGAATTTGTTAAACTCGCTCTCTGCATGAGCTGATTTTTGAAGTATGTATTGAACATTTAAACCCAGAGCAACTGTAAAGCTATAATTGGGTTAGTTTTTCAAATAAAGATTTTTGGAAAAATACAGTTATATATTCTTATAATGATTGATTAAAACTTTCTTTTGCATTTCCTCATGAGAACCAAAGAAGACAATTTTCAAATTCATATAGGCTAGTGTTCAAAGGTTTGGGGTCAGGGGGGAAAAACACTTTTTTTCAATGAGGACAACTTTAAACTGATCATAAATACACTCTATACATTGCTAATGTGGTAAATGACTATTCTAGCTGCAAACGTCTGTTTTTTGGTGCATCGATATCTACATAGGTGTATAGAGGCCCATTTCCAGCAACTATCACTGCAGTGTTCTAATGGTACAATGTGTTTGCTAATTTCATCAGAAGGTTAATGGATGATTAGAAAACCCTTGATGCTAACATGTTAGCACAGCTGAAAACAGTTTAGCTGCTCAGAGAAGCTAGAAAACTGACCTTCCTTTGACGACAGCAATGTTTGAAGGAAGAAATTATTTCAAATGCAAATCATTATTTCTACCCATGACTGTCTTGACTATATTTTCTATTCATTATACAAGTCATGGTGTAACTTTTCATGGAAAACACAAATATTCACTCTTTGCAGAAAATATCTGCTAAGTTTTAGACTTACTAAGCTAACTGATTAGCTAGCATACAATATACAGCAGATACATGTAAAGTGAAATTTCCTTTTCCTTTCCTTTAAAGTGAAACACACTGTAAAAGTATTAAAATGTCGTCATTAAGATGTGTTTCATAGCTACGACAACCTAACTTTAATAAATACAATGATTGTTTCTTCTGTCCCTGGGGACAGAAAAACTCCTTTAATTCAAGAATCGCTCGATTACATTACTTGTTTGCACAGGCCCTTACAAGATGTTGAGGAAGCTGCACAAGTCCTTGACAGCGAAGTCCAACCAGGATGTTGTTTTAATTGCCAACGCCATGTTCTGCAAGCGAGGCTTCCCCATGGAGGAAACCTTTGTAGCCACCAACAAAGCCAACTTCCAGTCGGAGAGCAGGAGCCTGGACTTCGGCAACCCCCAGCGGGCAGCAGATGAAATCAATGCGTGGGTCAACAATAAGACCAAAGGTAGAGTGGACCGGAGGATGTGGATGTGCAGCACAGCTGTGTTTTTGAAACAAAACCTTCGCATTCTCTACATTTTTCAGTTGTCTGTGTATAGTTGTATGTTGAAGTTCTTCATAATCCCCCAGAAGGAAGCTCTTTTTATTGTAATGAGGTTAGTTGGTGTATCCTTGAGATGCTGTTGGATTATTATTTCCTCATGTGCTCTCAAACTTTTTCGCATTGACCCTTAAACTTACAAAAGCTGGACCAACCGGACCCAATCTGATAAGATTTTTGCTTTTAGATGTTTTATAACAGAAAGTGGCCAGAATTATGGAGGACTAAATCAATGATTGACTTGCTAGACTATGAATATGCCAATAAATGCCCATTATGACATTTTCTTTTATTTCCTATTGCACATAAATGCCTTATTAATTTCTCTAAATGTATTTGTCTCTGCATTTCCTTTCACTTTTCCACCTTATTATATAAAATTTGGAATTAAATTCTTTTGCGAAGGGAAAATGATGGCAGACTGAAACTGCCACGATGGGGACCCCCTGGCACCCCCTCAAGGACTTCTGGAGGGTTTCCCTTTAGGAAACCGCTGCTCTACTGAGTTGAAGTGTTCTTTTTTCATTCTTTTTTTTTTTATATAAATTTAAATAATGATCCGGTGGTGTTGCATCTTTCTCCAGGTCACATCCCCAGCTTGGTCAAAGCAGACATGCTGGACCCAGCTCTGACCCGCCTGGTCGCCGTCAACTCCATCTACTTCAAAGGTTTATGGAAGTCCCGCTTCCAGCCCGAGAACACCAAGATGAGACCCTTCAACGCAGGCAACGGGAACATATATAAAGTCCCGATGATGTCACAGCTGTCCGTCTTCAACATGGGTGAGCCGCCATGATTTTTGCTTGTAACGTTTTCTTGTAGATCCATCACATTCATTATGTTTTACCACCAAATGACATTAAAGGATGTAACGTGTGATAGCTGCAATGTTAAATAGACTTGGGTCGATATCCTACATTTAATATTGTAAAAGTATTCTACTTTTATGTCTCGGTTATGATTTTGCTGCCTTGAATTTAAAAGAACCGAGTTGCTGCAAACCTGCAGCTTTTATATTGCCACACACCAGGGTACATTGTAGAATAGGCACAGCAGTGAAAAGAAGCTCACACTTGCAGCAGGGAAAACTAAAATGAAAATTAAAAATGATCCTTATGAAGGAAATAATGCAATATATCGTAAATCGTCGGAAGCCTCATGTTAGATGCTGACTGGGTGAAATGAGGTGAACATTTAGAATTAGCTGAAGAGGAAGGTAGTTTTTACACACTTAAACAATGCATGTGTTGTAAATCACAGCTAAACTGACTATAAATCCAGCAGAGTTTTCATCCAAATGTATTTTTTAGATCTGCTGACTGGTTGATGGAGCGTGATGAGGTGAGACGCTAAAAGACAAATGGAATTTTCCAAAATAAAAGCAAGGAGTGCCAGACAGCAACTCAGAATCAAGTCAGTATGCGATAATATTTCAACTGTCAGGACCTGGTTAATATTTTATCAGGGACGGTTCAGATAAATGGCACCAAACAGGCAGTTATTTTATTTATATTATTGCGAAGAATTTGCAGATTTTTCCTAAGATTAAATTGTTTCTATGAAATGTAAACTGCTGCTGATCATGACAACAGGTTTTTTTTGGGGGGCAAGAAGCTTTTGTCCAGAACAACTTACAATAAGCGGCTTGAAACTCTGCCTCGATGTTAATGATTCATAGGTGAGGCGGTTGCTGTTTTGTGTGGATGTTGTTGTACTCGTTCCTTAGACATATCACCTCCACTGGGTATTATTTAGGCCAGTGTGAAATGAAATGATAAACCAGTCAGTGGTCTATATTTAGAGGAGTTGATGCTGTCTGGGTGTATTAGCGCTCTGAGTGGTGTGAATGGATTCTCAGTGCAGCAGTTACACTATGGTACGTTTGTTTCTTCAGTTTCCTGCAGCGTGTTGAGTCAAGTGGAGCTATGGGAATAGAATCCTGCCAGAAAATGGCATGCAGGCAAAAAACTGAATGTTGGATAGTTGTACCTTGTTCAACTGGCTCTGTTTTTCGAGCGGATTTTGCACGTCTTCCAAATGTCATGTTTTTCTCCTTGCACGTTAAAATATTGCTCAAGGAAGCGGAGGTGCAGGGTATAACAAAGCTTATGAAAAAATATACTCAAGTGTTTGATTTTGCTCATGCCATTTGTTGCAGTACAGTGTTTCCAGTATAAAATATGTTGAATATTGAGAATATGTTGAGGTGAACGAGTTAATAAACGGTGGTGACGACTTCTTTGAAGAAAATCCAATGATATTTTACCCATTTTACCCATTTTTTTCTTCCCCGTCCATTTCTACACTAGAGAAAAGGACTTGTAATTGTCAAACATAACAAAGCCATGCAAATCTATTGGTAGCCTGATGGGAGACATTCATGTGGGTTTTGCAATCCGCAGTCAGATGATAGATGGTGCAGTAACATATTGAAACCAACAGATGCTGCTAATCAGCCTCATCATGATGCAGCCTTATTTTAGCCTACTTATGCATTCTGGCATGCAGATTTATTCATTTATTGCGGGGGGTATTTGTTGTAGAAAACTACTCAGTGTCTTGTTGGCCCCAAACTACAACATTCATAAAGGATACTGCACAAATTAGATGATTAAAAAAAAAAAACATTCTACTTGTGAATGATTAATTTTTTTGCAGTTCTCCCGATTAACTGATCGATGGGGATTATGGAAAACGATCACGATTATTTTGGTCCGTTTTGAAACAGATGGTGACTTGGTGCTTCTGCTTGAAATGGTTGAACAAATTTGTTATGTTAAGAGTTGCGGATATCAGCTTTATAGCAAATCTTACTAATATCAATGTTGATTTACATATTTGA
The DNA here is from genome assembly GCA_030544235.1 of Lepturacanthus savala. Taxonomy (NCBI): domain Eukaryota; kingdom Metazoa; phylum Chordata; class Actinopteri; order Scombriformes; family Trichiuridae; genus Lepturacanthus; species Lepturacanthus savala. The sequence goes on from CM060468.1 coordinate 3,951,480, forward strand.
AATGATTCAGAAAACCAACAGTAGCCTAAAATATTAGGTGTTGACAAGGTGCTAAGGTGGGTGAGGGGGAAAAAAAACTTGGTGCTCTGTCATCTGCACCAGCTGCTCCTGGGTGAAGCCTGTTGAAGTGTTGGTGCATGGAAGTCGTGTTGGAATGAAACACCATTTCAGTCTTGCAGGGACGATCGATAACTGAATCACTTCCTTTTAATTAAAACTGTTCCCATATACATTGATAAAAGACTCTTAAGCTTTAGAGAGTCGGAGGAAACCACTCGCTTTACTACTCTCCAGCATCGCCATCTCTCTTCTGGTCTGATGATGCATCAGCACACATTTTATATATTATTACGTGTCATCGCAGCTCTACACCCGAATATGACTTCATACAGTCATGTATTATGAATGTAATTGAATTTGCACATGCTTGATTTTATGACTTAATAACAAAATTTGCTGTGATTTAATTTAATAGCCGTATAAATCACGTCAAACTGCGGGAATGTCTGAATAAATGCTCGTGGTATGAGGCTGGGACCACTGTGATGTGTGATATCAGCCAACTGCCAGTTTCACAATGAGGTGCACACTACATTTGTCATTCTTACTTTGCAGCTGAAAGCCGGACTAGAATGACAGCGTTGGTGCTTAAGAAGTCAACGACTCCTACATTTTTGCATTCTTTTTTGCTTTTGCTGTCATTAACATTTGCTGCCTGGTGGGTCTTTTCTGTGGAAAGAGTCTGTTTGCTCTCAGGAAATGAGGCATGTTCCCATTTGTTTAGACTAAATGAAAATACACTGCAGCGATAGCCATCACGGTTAAACAGACAAAGAAAATACTGTCACCCACAGAAAATTCTTGAGCCAACCAAAAAAGAAATCTTGCTTGTTTATTCTTGTTGCAGAAAACAAACTGAGTAGAATTTTTTACATCTATGAAAGACACATTTGTAAAGCAGGGTTCCTGTGGGGTCTTAAAAGATCTTAAAACATTGAGTTTATGAATTTGAATACCATAGAAAGACTTAAATTTAAAATGTCTTGTATTTGAATGTCTGTGTAATCTGTGCAGTAGGTAACTTCTACCGTTCTACTACAGGTGAGGTTTGAAAAATATTTTATATGGACATAGTAGGCAGTTAATATCTGAAAATATGATTTTATATATATATGCATATGCTGTAGTAAATTATATTCACAATGCCCCAACATTTAATACAAATGAAAAATTTGGCTTTGAAAAGTGACTATTAAGTTTTATATAAATGGTCTTAAAGGCTTAAGTTTAACTTAAACCTATAAAAACCCTGGTAAAGAAGTAATAAAATTACTAATGAATACAAATTAAACGAATGAAAACTAATGGGTCTTCTCATTCTTTGTTAGTAATATCAAAGAGAACTTTTCCTTTGATTGAAATTCAGACCAAATGGGGAAAAGCACTCATGTATATACCAATATCCCTTACTTATTGTGATTTTTAGTGTAAGTAATTTCTATATCGGTGAGAAAAAGAATGAATCAAGCTTCTATATGGTCACGCTGACCTTTGAAACTATGTGTAACCTCTCCTCTCCTTCCAGGCGTGGCCACCACGCCTCAAGGGCTGAAATACAAGGTGATCGAGCTGCCCTACCACGGCAACACCATCAGCATGCTGATCGTCCTGCCCACGGACGAGGACACGCCTCTGTCCAGCGTGATCCCGCACATCAGCACGGCCACGGTGCAGAACTGGACCACGCTGATGCACATGAAGAAAGTTCGCCTGCTCATCCCCAAGTAAGATACACAAAGCGGGTGCTGTTCAAATGTGTTTGACTGGGAAACTCTAACGTCACTTGTGTGTATCCGTAGGTTTACTGCTGATGCCGAGGTGGATCTGGAAGCCCCTCTCACAGCCATGGGAATAACGGACATGTTCAATCCGGACAAGGCTGACTTCAGATACATGAGTGTGTGAAAACAGTCGCAATGCAGCTATAGTATTAACACATCTGTTTGGATTGGAGTGTTTTACCCATTTACTGCTAAGAGACCGTTAGAAGTAGGAAGTGCTTCTATCTGTCCAGTGTGACAATGATTCACTTTTCTTTATTTCCCTGTCATCTTCTCCGAGTCAGTAGAGCACTTCTGAATGAAGCACTCTACTGCCCCCATGTGGTGTAAAGTAAAACTGTTTCCATCTGAGAATATTCCCATCAAATGTTCATTTTTGACAAAGCGAATCACAAGATTGATTCTTTCCATTTCCCTGTTAAAAATCAGCATACCATATCATTTAAAATACCCATTCTTACTTAATTTAACATCATTTTGAAGGGATAACAGTTGCCTATTATGCACCATCCTATAGTAGTTTTAGAGAAGGGGCACAATTTGGGAAAAAAAGGTTAGAAGTAAAACCTATAATTTGTCTGTGTGAGGCTGCACGAAGAGTAAATCTGATCTAAAACTAATAGTAACCGTGAAAACCAGAGCAGTTTATATTTTGACAGATTACCTCCATGTTCCTTATGAACAGCAGTGTGAATGGAAAATTCAAGCGAAGAAGAAGAAAAACCTTTTAACTGTTGTAGAGAAGGAAGTGTTTTTATGATGCATAAGTTAGTGATTAACACGCATCTAATTTTATTTTAGGACTTAAATATTTTTAGAGCTGCCATTGTGTATTTGACAGATTCAATGACACTCATTTACTTGTGATGCATGTCACAGATTTGTTTTAAAATGACTTGTGACATCCTAATGATCATCCTGGGTGTGTATCACAAGACAGTAATCAGCTCATACTATGATTTTAATAATTACTTTCCTTTATCTGCAATCATTCATGCCATCATGGCCAAGCCACAGATTCATAGTTCAGGCTCAGGAATTTTTTTTTTTTTACTTTAATCCCTGTAATCTCCTTTAGCTGCTTGTTAGTAACTTTTTTTTTTAAATATGACCGTTTTAAAATTCACAAGTGAGGCATTTTCTGATGCACTAAACATGAAAATGACTTAAGATCACCTTCTATGAGCGCATTTTAGCTTAACAAGGGAACTGGAAGCATTAAATATAAACTAATTTCTGGGTTCCTTTGCTCCTTATCTTCTCAATGATGTATTTAAGGGAGTGAATGAAGCCTATTCTCTAAATTTAGGTAGATTGGCTTTGGTTGGTTCAACAATAATGTTGATGACTTGTGTATCATTGCACTAAATGTCTTTTTTCATAAACTGATGTGCTTTATTTAAAGATTAAATTGATTTTTACTGTTTTCCCAGGTCGTGAGTCAGTCCATGTATCCAGAGCCCTCCAGAAAGCCAAAATAGTGGTGAATGAAGATGGAACAAAGGCAGCAGCTGCCACTAGTGGGTGTTTGTTTTAGTGAAAAAGTCGCAGTTGATAACATATATAATATAACTTATACTGTTATCATTTTCTTGATTTTATTTAGCTGCCATTTTGTTGGCTCGATCCTCTCCACCTTGGGTTTCAGTCGACAGACCTTTCCTCTTCCTCATCAGACATAACTCAACAGGTGAGCACGTCTTCTGGTTTTATCTGGCCTTAGTCACTTTTAAAGATCAATCTATCTCTAAAAAAATACTAATAGTAAAACATTATCCTAAGCCTGGTTTTACTTAGCCTATCAACACAACTTAAACGCTGTAAATCAATCAATCTACACATTTCAATACAAATCTAATGTCCCTGACTCACATTATTCAAATCCATCCAATTTCTTTCTTTTTTTTCCCCTCAATAACTGTATTTGCATGTCTCCTTATCTTAATATGATGTAACAGTCCAACACACCCTCGTTTAGCCAATGAAAAATCTACTTAAGCTTCCACTATTCTGTAGGAATACATGGTTCCTATGAGCAGTGCTTCAGTGGTAAAGTATTAATTAGAATTAATGTTGAAGAAGATGACAGTGGAGAATCTCATGTGAAATGAAAGATAATATCATTTGAAATATATTAATTCGACCAGATAAGGCCTCCAGATGTGGAAGGTTTGGTTGGTCTCTGTCTTACAGCTTGTGCAACAAATGTGTTTGATATATTGATGAAAGTAGAAATAATAAATATGCTTTACAGTATTAAATAAGGAAAATTTGCTGTAAAACGTGACGCAGGTGAGTGTAAAGAAATAATGTCACATGAACTTTTAAGATGCATGTGTTCATGCTGGTTCAGTAACAGCAGGGTTAGTAGCCAGTTCATAACCAGCTGTGTTATACCAATTACACAGTATCACAATCTGGGTTTAGTAAATTCTAGTTATCTTTGGGCGGAGCTCTGTTTTTTTTCCCAGTATCAAGAAGCTGACTCATTTTTTAGCGATAACCTCTGCAGGTTAAAGTGGAAATGAGATGCTTTAAGTTGATCATTTAAAGTAAATGTAGATTAAACATGAGTTTGATGGCTGTAATAATGACACAATCAGCTTTTAAATTGGTTCCCTCACTGCCTCGCTTTCATTATGCAGTTCTACCACCAGGTACGACTTCTTAGGGTAATAAAGACATGAATTTAGACTTTAATTAATACACAGCAGACATCATCCCTACAGCTTTTGCTTGTTCCCAAACTCAATATAAAACTGTGTGATTTAATTTACCTCCTCAGTGAACATGCCCCTTTTTTCTTTCTTCTTTTCAAAGTGGTGTTGGTCATTTCTCCAGAGAACTGGAGCTGATAGAAAATATATCCACTGTTGCTTTTTCATCAACATGATTTTATATTGTATATTGAGCTCTACACTCGTTCAGGTGGTTCTGGAGATGTTGCTTTAATTAAGTATTTCCACTTCTTTTATATGCACATGCTCACAGTGCATAAGTCTCTCCATACTCATCCTAACAATGTTTTCTTTCCAGGCCCCTTTATTTTAACATTTTTGAATATAACACTTCCACAAAACAAGTTCAGCATAACCAGGATGTGTTTTCATTTACTGGCTTTGCTGAGTGGTCACATGATGGTGGTTATCAACATAACTCAACGTAGTCATAAGCATGTTCACATGTTGCAGCATAGGATTAATCTGTATGCAAGTATGGATAACTGTCGGCATAGAGGCATGTTTGACAATCAAAGCACAAACTATAATATTAAAAGGTACTTGGATGTTATTTGAGCTGTAAGCACTGAAATGCATCACCTGACTCACACCAATTTATAGATATTTGTCACTTTATGGGTCAACCAGTTCATCTGGATTAACCTGAAGTTACCTTGCGAACAGCAAATCTTGCTTCATGGTACCAGCTTTTCAATGGTTACAAACCTTAGACTCAGTGAAGCCAAAACCAGCAGATTTAGGTGAAAAATGCTAATTTAACCATTTAAGCCCCAGGCCTATTTTTCGGTTTTCCAGCTATAAATGACAATAAATGTGGAATATATCTACAACCACAGATGTCATGTACATGTACTGGTACCAAAAGTTCATTGAGTTCAAATATCAATTATTTGTCCATAAAATCATAGAAATCACACTGAGGATCATTCCAGAACATGAATATATTCTGTATTTAAATAATCACACAAACAGCTCAAATCTAAATTAAATATAAAAATACTGGTTAGTTGCAGCCCTACTACTGATATTAAACTATTTTCTTATTATATTGATGATGTAACAGGAACATTGTGTTTTACTACAGATAAAAATACTCTAGTGTCGTAGCATGTCATTTTTTTATGAATAAAACTTAATACTGTCCCTGTATTGTGGGTTTAGGGTTCTAACAGGTTAAATATCTTTTAATCTTTAGTATCTTGTATGATGAGTGTCCTGTTTCTGTTCCCAGGTACCATTCTCTTCATGGGTCAGATCAACCAGCCTTGAGTCCAGACCCTGGTTTTGTCCTGGTCCAGCACAGGAACTGCTTCTACACTGCCATGCATGAACACATGTACACACACACACCAACACACACACAACACACACACTTTGCTGTAGACTTATGTACAATGTGGACATATGATATAATTTGTTTTAAGTATTGCTTTTTATGTTACCCATTTTCTGTAATGCATAGCATTCTTTATAAAAATGTTTTGCGGACTAAATTTTCCAGCTGTTTTAATTTTTTGTACACCTTTTTTGAATTATGTTTTTAAAAGACTTTGAATGTCAGTTGTGTATTTTCTGAACTCTGGAGTAGGATAAATGTTTTATTTATCATGTCACCTGTTCAGTTTGAAATGTCATGCCACTCCAGTCTTTCTTCAGTTCCTTCAAGTTATGGCAATGAACACCTCGCATTCAGTTGTTGTAAGATGACCCAAGTCGTCTATTGTCATTATTTGCTGCATGCTTGATCAAATAAATACACATATTTATAACATCAGTGACTTAGCCTGAATTGTTTTTGGTAATGGCATTCCTGACAAGAACATTTTGTTGGTGTTTTTGCTTTGCTTGACATACACCGTAAGAATAATCATCTATGTAATAATCATGTATACAGACATTTTAGAGAATGTATGGTTTTGCATGTATTGCTAAAAAAGTGGAAAACCTTGAAAGAACTCCAGAGTACGCTGTTGATCTGTTCAGATTTAATTTTTTGAGACTTGTGTATGCAGTTCCCATCAGGTAAATGAGTTTATTCTAACAATAAAGTCCTAATATTAGAGAAAGAGCTTTTAAAGGTAAAAAAGTGTCTGAGGTTGTTTCTAGTGACCTGGTCGTGATTTTCTACCATTCTAGTGTGACTTAGGCTAATTTAAACATGATTCTATATTGTAGAATCATGTTTAAAACTTCTTCTGCACCAGAGATTCTTGATTCTTGAAGCAGCTGCCATCATGAAAACTTGTTAAATTGTCGGAGTCAAAGCATTTTTATCCTGAATTAGGCAAAAAATAACATTCTAAGTCAAATCTGATCCTATCAACTCAGGATTAAGGTGATTTTTACCAGATGTGGCAGGAGTGGAAAGGTGCTGTTTGCATAAAACAATAGGGAATATCAAACATCAGGAACTATAAATAAATTGCTTTATATTTTGTTAATTGCTATTGATCCTAATGTTATTTATAGAAGCTTTTTACTCATAGAAGATTGTCTTGTAACTTCCTTTTTGATGTTTATAGAATACTTCAGTGAATGTATATTATATAATCAGTACTTGTTATACTTGTCTGTCATTTTTGGTAAATATACACCTCAACCCTTGTGTAGAGGAGACTTGTCTACCTATTTAAAGTCAGGCAGAAGTTTGGAGACAGTCCAACATGTGATGTTTTACTGTAACAAACAGAAGTGAAAGGATATTCAGGAAGTCCTCTGACTTTCTCTTTCAAGTCTATTGTTACGTCTGAAATTACTTTCCAATCTTTAAAAGTAATGTAATAAAATTTCTCCAGGCTTTGAAATTATGCTTCTGATTTTTAGCCTCTGAATTGAACTTGTTGCTTTTATTCAATATTATTATATATATATATATATATATATATATATATATATATATATATATATATATATATATATATATATATATATGCAAGCCAATTACTTCAAACATGACACAATATAAACTGGGAATTGGCAGTAAGAAAATATATATAAATATAAAATTCTCTGCATTTGACGCAAGTTTTTTGTGTTTCCCTAAAAACTTGAAAAAACTGACTGCCCATTATTTTAATAGGGCGACAATATATATAAAAAGTATAAAAGCATCATGAATTTAATCCACAATGAAATGGCACGTGGCCTCCCACTCCCTCCCCATCCAGGCTGAATTTGTGGTTGTAGGAATATTCGTTATTTATTATCATTTATAGCAGGAAAACTGAAAAATATACCTGGAGCTTAAATGGATAAATATAATAAAATGAAAAAAAAAATATATATATATATAGGGGTTTAATAAATCTATAAGGAACTGTAGTGTATATAAAAAGCAGTTCCTCACCATCCAGGCTGAAATCTTCCTGCGCGTGGTAGCCGTCATTACGGTAGCAGCGGCTGACAGCGGCTCCGGTGTCAGCTGATCCTTCAGAAGGAGAATCAGCTGCAGGGTTAGACGCCGCCGCCGCCGCTGCTGCCGCCGCCGCCGCCGTTCCACTACCATGGCCGCGGAGATCCACTCGAGGCCGCAGATCGCCAGACCGGTGCTGCTCAACAAGATCGAGGGCCACTCGGACGCCATCAACGCGGCCGCCCTCATACCGAAGGAGGACGGCGTCATAACGGTGGGCGAGGACAGGTGAGCCCGAAGCAGCTAGCGGGATCCGTCTAATTGCTGGTCACATTCATATGTCTGGGTGCACTGTTTCCAACGGGGACACAAAGCATCTCTTTATTCTTAAAGTCGCATGTTTAAATGTAGCTAGCATTAAACACACGTATGTGTGTATCTCTATATAAACGCGTATATATTTTATTGGGATACTCCATATATGGAGCTAATGTTAGCTCAGTCGGGTGCTTTACATTAAACACATTAATTTAACGTAACGTTACCAAAGTTTCCATAGAATATCCGCACCCTGTATCGTGGTGAATAGCGATAACATGTTATTTACTCCTTGAAGCTGCTAGTTAAGCTACATCCAGCCCAGAGTTAACATTATAAGTATAGTTAATGTTAGCTGATGCTGCCTTCAAGTGTTTCTGCTTATCTTCAATTACTTTACTTAAGTATAATATCCTCTAAATACATCCAATTACAAGTAAAAGTCCTGAATTCAACTTGTTATTTAAGTAAAAGTTCAGAAAATGTACTTAAAATGTCAAATATCCATTATGCAGAATGTTTTATATTATTATTATTATAGTAAATTATATTGCTTTTACTGTTGTAGTTCATCAATCTGGATCTAGTTTTAGATATTTGTGTGGAATAATAGTAAAAGTACTGCATCATATTACATTATACTATATTACATATAGTGCAGGGCTGTCAAACTCATTCAGTGCAATTTGATCTCAAGTGAAAATAATGTTTAAATAACACCTACAAATAATAGTAATGTTTATTTATCTCAACAATATGATGCCTCAGTTCTTACATATTCCCTCAGTCTACTGTTGATTTGCAAATCAAACTTAATTAACAATATTTATATTAAGTTATAAGTTATTTCCTGCTTTACAAACCATTTACAAATAAAAACTAAATATTTTATCCTGTGAGCCTTGAAAGATTCTCACTACTCATAATAATTTAGTGATATTCCTATTCTTTATGAATTTGAATGAAATAAGTAAAAGTTCACTTTGATATTACTAATAATTAATAAGAAGAAACACCATTTTCATTAGTTTAATATTTACCCTGAAATATTCCTGACTTATTGTGTGTATTGTAAATACAGTACTTGAGTTACTTTCCTTGATTCATATACTTAAGTACATTTACTCAATTTTCATGTACACTTTAATTGAGTATTTCCATGTGATGCCACTTTATACAGCACTCGACTGTTTCAGAAATACTCCACTACATTTATCTGACAGTTTTACAATTCCTCCCAATACTAATAGTCTCGTTAATTTAATTGCTGTTGTAAATCTGTTTTTATTGTGGCGTTCATTAATGATTAAATCACCAAATCAACAGCGTATTTTCCCACGGAACCTGAAGGCAGCATCCCTGCTGTAACTGAATGGAACTCCTCGCTGTCTGGTTCTCGCCCCGAACGCCACCAGATAATCACAGCTGTGAAAGTGATAATCATGGTTCTTTCTGTGCATCACGTTCACTTTGATGGGGGCGCGAGGATTTCTGAGCGTTAACAGCGTCGCCGTTCGCGGTTTTTAAGTGAGAAGAACCAACGAGGGAGCTCTGTGAAGAAAAAGTGATGCAGTTTCAATCACATGCCTGACATGCTTGATGATTCCAAAAAGGGAAGTTGTGGAGGGAAAGGTGTGGCCGTCTTTTATCAGGGTTCCTTTATGAAACATTTTTAAAACATCTATGACAGAACATTCAGTTTTATATTCTGTTTTCAAGGGGTTACTAAACTATGCAAAGAGACTAGAACTAATGCATTCATGTGTTGATTATGACAAGCACAATACTGACTGAAACGTGTCAAATAAGTGTTAAAAAGGATTAATTTATGCAACAAAGCATGAGGCGTTCTTAAAGGACAATTTCGCTTTAGTATTGAATCATATCCTCTATAATAGGGGTGTCAAACATGTGGCCCAGGGGCCAGAACCGTCCCGCTAAAAAGGTCCAACCGGCCCATTGGATGACTGAGACAAAAACCACTTCCTGATTCTTCACAGAAAGGTGAAGCCAGTGTGAATCTTTAGGGCTCAAATGATAAAATATTTACAGTTTTGTTTTGCAAATGGCTTTTAAGGCAGGTGATAACTTCACCTGTTGCTTAAAATAATAAATATCATTGAGTGCACTGCAAAAAATGTGATCTTATTGAGGCAAAGTGTCTTGTTTTTAATATGATTAGTACAATATTGAGGAGAATTATCTTGGATTGGCAGATAATTTAGCTAATTTTGAAATAAAAAGTCAGCATCATGAGATTAAAAAGTCCAAAATATGAGGTAAAAGTACAAATTAAGATAAAAAACTGCAAATTATATGGTATTTAAAGATATTTCTACTCAATATTGGAGTAATTGTACCAATATCATCTCTTCTGTTTTTGTAAATTGAAGCTTAATTAATAATGTTAGTATTTATAATGTATTTCTCCACATAAATAGCAGGAGAGACATTTATAGGTGTTATTTATGTGTTTTATTTTTTTTTACCTGAGGTTAAATTGAGCCCATGAACTAAACAGAGTCTGACACCACTGCTCTATGATGTGGTCTCAGTGATAATGCTGACAAAGCCTGTGGTGCCGGGTCACGTGTCGTTCACATATTACCAAAACACGACTTCACCAACCGACACTAACAGGAAATGATTTACTCTGCTGCTTCAACCTTGTGTTTTTATCCACTGAAACTTGCCATGTTTCGTTCTTGCATCACTTTCTTGTGTTCATGTTGGTTTCATGTCATTTGAAAGTCCATTTGTACCATTTTATGTACAAAAATCACAGAGAATGTGCTTTTTTTTTAACACAAAATGTTAAATGTAACCAAAAAGAATGATAAATTTTAAATATTTAATCCACTTAGAATATAAAACTAGTTGATAATGTGTTTTTAAGAGATTTAAACTATCTGCTACCAAGTTTTATGGTTACACCAAACAACTTTTTTGACATTATCCTATATGTGAATATTTGCAACCTATAGGATTTAAACTGCAGCGCTGCAACAACTACTTTAAATAGTTGTTTGGTTCCTAAAACGTCAATCAATTCAGCTTAAATCATCTTTTTTCTTTTTGTCATCATCAGATCATCAGTTTACTATTAGAGGAGACTAAAGAAACCAGAAAATAACCAGAGAAGAGAAGCTGGAAAAGGAGAATTTGGACATTTTCTTCTTAAAAATGACTCAAATCAATTATTAATATAGTTGGCGATTAATGTAATAGTTGGCAATAATCGATTAATCATTGCAGCTGTACATATATGCCACATATTGAGGTGCATATAGGTCTCCTGTATTACTTCTTTACATCCACATATGCATGTATGTGCACACATGTGCATAAAATATAGGAAAACTGACAATTGTATACATGTCACACATATTGATGCAGTAAAGCTGAGATCCTGCTTGTCCAAAACTTGACCTTCTTAACAGGAAGTAGACAGAATGTCTGACTATTGGCCCCTAACACCAGTAACACAGCTCCAGTTAATTGACATTTTTATTATGCTTTTACCCTCAGAACCATCCGGGTTTGGCTGAAGAGAGACAGCGGTCAGTACTGGCCCAGCATCTACCACACAGTCTCCTGTGAGTAACACCGCTTTATAATTATTATATTAAACATTATAATAAATGTGTGATAGATTAATACCCCTCTCTCTCTTCTCCTCTCCTGCAGCTCCCTGCTCCTGCATGTCCTACCACCATGACAGCAGACGCATCTTCATCGGCCAGGACAACGGAGCCGTGGTGGTAAGAGAAGCTCCCGTCGCTTCAGGCTGATTCAAACTATCTAGTTCTGGAAAAAGGAACCCTGTAAGTCTGGTTTATAAAAGCCCGCAGGGGCAGGATGATTATTTAACTTGAAACCTGTTCTTTTCCTTTTTTTTTTTTGTTTGCTTGTGTTGTAGGAGTTCCTTATCTCGGAAGATTTCAACAAGATGAACCACGTCAAAACATATCCAGGTGAGATCTTGACAGAGGAGACTCCGATTCCTCTTTTGTGATCGTAAACTGCAACAACACAACCTTCCTTCGTTGGCAAGAAACCAAATAAGCAACTACGCAGTAAACAGTATCCACATGAAGCTTTTCTGATGGATTAGTGCAAAGCAGGAACAAAACACTGCTGCACACGTTGGTTTATGAATGAAATCAGCAGGTAAAACGATAAGTAGAACTTAAAACTGCCTCTTTCAGTCTTATTCTGTATCCTAGTGTATAAACGGTTATACAGTAAGTATATGACAAGCCATATTAACATTTAAAGGTTAAATTTCACTAATTACCTATAGAGAGATCTGTAATTCAGTTTTGACTATAGGCACAGTGGAATTACACATATCTGCAAGGACATCACTGAAATATCATTCAAATCGTCACATAACAAATTTGTAGGGGGACAGACTGACCTTTAAATATTAAAATAACTTGCCATAGAAAATAAACCCGTTTTACTGTAAGTCTGTTTTACTGTAGCTGACAGTTGGATAAATATTCCCATGTGTGAGTAAAAACAATAACTGAGCCATCAGAGACTCATCTGCAGACCTGTTTTTATTGGCCATGTCCACTGCGGGTATTTGTACTTGACTTTTACAGTGTGTGTGTGTGTGTGTGTGACTTATAGAGTGTGTGTGCCCCTCCCTGCCCCAGGGACCTGCTGAAAACATCATTAAACTACTGCCCAGCTCTCGCCTTGTCAGACCAAGCACAAACTTAAAGCTGGAATATGTAAAATATGCAAAACACAGACGTCTAATGTCTCAAAATGAAAATAAAAACAATGCAGCAGTCGGGTTGCCAGGTTTGTTGACAACTGTGTCGAATAGAAGGAATAGTTCATCATTTTTGCCATCATTCCCATATTCACAGCAATAAGCTTGTTACCTTTACCCCCAGAACCCTCCTGTTGCACATATCAGTAAACTATAAAATACAAATATATTCACATATAATCAGACATAGTGAAAACTCTGGAGTTTCTTGTGTTTTAGCTCCTAATGTTGCAGCCTTGAGGCCTGACAAACATTTAAATGCATCGCCCTCCTCATAAAATATTTGCTAAGCTGAATTTTATGAATATTCTTTGTTGCCTTTGCTGGTGCATACCTGCAGCCAGCTGTTGATCAGAATAACTGTAAAAACTGCTGTGCATCACCTTGTGTACATGCATCTAACCCAGAGGTGTCTAACCCGTTTATTTCCTGGTCCTGGCCCTCTGGCTGCATGTTTGACACCCCTTTTATAAACAAAACATGCTCTATAGCGCCACCGGTGGCCAGAAACTCCACAGAACCTTTAAAACTGTAGCAGTAGATTCAATCAGAAAACCCCAGATATGAAGGCAGTGTTGAGTTTTATTCATATATCAAATGAGAAAACCTCAGCTGCAACACTAAATAAAGTCATTTTATCTGTTGTAAAACACTTTATTTTTAAAGATTCTATCTATATTTGCTCTGTAACAGCAACATAAATTGATTCTGACTCTTCTGTAGTCACCTCACATGTTGGAGATTTCTTTTGATATCCATATATATCCAGAGATGTTCCATATTTATTGTCATTTATAGCAAAACTAGGCCTGGGGTTGAAGTGATTAAGAAAGATTCTAGTCCTGTATTATTATTATTACCTGCTTTTTACTTATTGATATGGACACTGAATAAGTCTCAGTTCTCATCATCTTGATCTCATATCTCATCATAATCTGCTGCTTATGAACAGAACTCTGTCTCTGCAGCCGTTTCGCCTCCTCAGTGGAAAATTGGGCTTTTCAGGGGGGGAAAACAGCCAGGCTGTCGAGAGGGGAAACTCCACATGTCACCGCTGGAATGCTCCATCTGGTTTCTACAACAGCGGCAGAGTCTAAACAGCAAAATTATTAAAAAACCGCGGTCAGATCAAATAGACATGAGGATGTTTCACTTCAAAGACACGCAGGGATTAAAACAATACTTTCCTGAGAGCTGCAGCAGGGAAATGTTGAGTTTCCTGTCTTTCTTTTCCTCATCAACAACCAAAACAGAAAACAAGATTTCATTTGTTGAACATGGCTATAAATAAATAGCTATTATATAAAGGGGAAAATGCTTGTATGGTCATGATGATCCCTTAAACACACACACACAAAAAATAAATGTTGCTCCATCAGACACATAGCATCTTAGATTTAGGTCGATTTAGGTCGTCTTAAAAAAAACTGTCAGTTCCACAGACGCCAGGAATAAAAAAAGCTGTTATAGAAAAGTGCAGCAGCAGAGGAATAAGGGAGAAAGAAGATCAGATGCAGCTTGGGTTTGGTCACGAGGCTGTCAAACGCAACACCATAAATACACAAAGAATTCTCCTCAGTAGTTAAAAGTGTATACGGGTTATTTATGGAGCAAGAAAACGGACATGATTCAACACTTATCGCCGCCTCAGTCATAATAATTAATCTGCTTTGTGTGCGAAAACAAAGAAATGACTCAAATTAGCTTCAGAGACGAGCTGCTTCATTGCTTTTACCCATTTAAAATGGGAGATTCCAGATTTTTTATGAACAGCAATGTAATTTCTTATCTTTTTCACATTTAAAAAAATATATTTTCCACATGCTTTGATAGTTTCATGACAGTAAAGTCCTTTTTTCCCTACATTTACATGATGCATTTCAACCCAATGCATCATTGTGTTGCATCCAATGGAAATAATTGTGGCCAGAGGATTTAGTGTCTATGGAAACAACAATTGGGATGTATGATTATTTGATTGTATTGTGAAAATCAGCTTCATATGTGTAGATGCAGCATGGTTCATGTTATAATCCATATGCAGCTGCTATTGAAACATGGGTTAACGTGGAATGACTATTGATTGACAGTAAGCACTCGCCACATCGCCACATTTAGTGCCAACAGCACTGGTGGGGGAAAAACACAAGTGAATCCAATTTTTGGATTGGAATTTTAAAAAGAAAGAGAGAGAGATTTGTATAGTTTTTAATTTAATGAAGTAGATTTCGTTTCGTCTTTTTTCATCAACAAAACGTGTGTTAATTTCATCACAGTCAGTGGTTAAGGGCGTTGGTTTTGTCCTTTTTTTTGTCATGAAAAAACATTGACTAATATATTTTGTCTAGTCTCATCTTGAGGAAATTAACACTGTTATAGATGTCAAACACAGATATTGGAGGACAAAAGGGTGCACTTCAAGATTGACTCTGCAGGGATTCATCTGGATTAGTCAGGATTACTGTGACGGTGATGGGATCAGCACATCGGAAAAGCCAAATTAGTCTAATATGCTGCTCATCTATGAGGTCTTGGAGGAAAAAGCTCAATCAATAACATCTTGTCTGATTGTAATTAAAATGTGTGTGTGTGTGTGTGTTGCAGCCCACCAGAACCGGGTGTCAGATATGGTGTTTTCCCTGGAGAGCGAGTGGGTCGTGAGTACCGGCCATGACAAGAGCGTGAGCTGGATGTGCACCCAGAGCGGCAGCATGCTGGGGAGACACTACTTCACCGCCTGGGCCTCCTGCCTACAGTATCCTTCACCCACGCCGCTCTGTGTGTGTGTCTGTGTGTGTGTGTGCGTATGTAAAACAGCTCATGCTGTAGGAGTATTTGTGGCTAACGTGTTTACACCCTGACCCGAGCCGCTCAGATATGATCACGAGACGCAGCACGCCTTCGTCGGCGATTACTCAGGACAGATCACGCTGCTGAAGCTGGAGAAGCAGACGTACTCCATCATCACCACGCTGAAGGGACATGAAGGTAAACACACACACACACACACACACAAAACCTACTGTTTTTGAAATGATAAATGGGTATAAGAAACATGTATTAACCTGGCATGGGTATAAGAAATGTGTATTAGCCTAGCATGTTGCTGTATATCAATGTGTAGACCCCACCACCATGTGAATTTCATGTAAATTAGATGTTTGCCACATTGCAGTTATTTCCTGTTACCAGTAGGGGGCGATATGACTCTGAGCCAATATGGATAATATGGATCAAATCTGCTGTTATAGCAAATTTCCGTTTCATAGTGAGATGCTTCAAAGAAAATTTGGAGTCGGTGACTTGTTCGCTCAAATCGCCAAAATTGCCTAAAATCAGTACTTTAATTCAAGATGGCCGACTTCCTGTTGGTGTCAGGGTACTGGTCCAGGAGACTTTTTGATGCGTCTTGACATGCTGTACACATGTTGTGAATTTTGTTTGTCTATGTCAATCTTTTTAAATGGTTCTCTACAGAGTCATTTAACCACGCCCATTAATGCACAACAATAAAATATCAAATTTTTAGATGTAAATAATTCTAGGTCATACTGTCCCTGCTGCTTTTTCATGATATTTTCTGATATGTATGTGAATCAGCTTTTCAAATTAAGCCAAACTCTGAATAAAGTTCGAGCTCCACCAACAGCTTTAGACACTACTAAATGTATTTACCTCAGACAGGATGTGACACCACTGAACAGAAATTCAATCTTCTGGCTTTGGACGATGGTTATTGGGGAAACAGTGTCTCATAGTGCTCCAGAAAAATTCCCGAAAGTGCTGGTTTGGGTTGAGATCTGGTAACTCAGCTGATCTCGGCCTCAGCCGGTCATTAGTTTTGAGTCATTTAGATGCTAGAGCTGTCATCCAAAACCCACACATCACTGGTCAATGAGCTCATTACTCAGACGACGTTCTGCTCTTTTACCTGTTGAATGTGTTGAATTAGCTTGTAGCTGTTCTACGGATAAATGAACAAAAAGGGTGAGACAAACCCTGTCCATGTGCTTCTTGTTTGGGCATTTTTCCCACATATGAGCTCATGATCTTGTTGAACAGGGCGACAATGACTCATCTCATAATCTCCAAGGCTCCACATGCCTGTTTTTTCTTTTTAAACCACAGTTGTGTTCCTTATGTCAGACAGACTCAAAGGTGATGTTTTGTTCTAAAAATCATTGACATATGTTGACTTTGTTTTTTAAAAGTCACAACATGTGGGAAACGTGTTCTCTGCCTCTCGTTAATCTGCAAATTGACTTTTATATTTTATAATGCTGATTAATTGGACTTATGAGGGTACATAATAAAAGGCTTGAGGCTGTTTTCAAGCAGGATTTCCATATAACACTCAATCAAATTTAGGAAATGTAATGAAAAGGTCAGTCTTTACTTTAATTTAATATCGATATCACAAAAAAAAGAATGCTGCTCCCTCCTTGGCTCATAAACAGAATTTTTCCCTTGATAATGGATTAATCATTGAATCAAACAGCCAGTCATTTAACAGACGAGGCCAAAAACCCTCTTTTGTCAAACAAAAATTACATGGGCCATTAATTTCATAGGGTGGCATTATAGTTTTTTTATATTGCCCAGCTGTAGTTAGTAGTAAAAAAAAAACACATTGCAAAATACAGTTTTGATCTTACGAAAGTGTTAAATGTGGCTCAAAGTAGTAACTTCCACTTTACAAATGCATATTTTTATAGCTGGATTCATTTGTAGATTTATTCTGTAACACTCAGCTTGTATTTCATCCTTTGCCATTGGTGTGACTGATGGCAGCAGAGGAGCATGAAGTTGGCTTCTACCTTAATGAGAACGCAGCTAAAAGCAGAAGTACATAGAAAGCCCGGATAAGATGACAGCTTTGGTTGTAAAGTGCCGTGCGGGTCGCGTAGTGACAGTTACCACCGACCTAATCAGTCCAACACCACCTGCCACGGGCCCGTTATTCATCATGTGACTGCTGCAGCTCTGACTTCAACAGCTTTATTGTCTGTCCCACAGTTCAGTTCCCGCTGAGTGGCAAAACATGAAAAGAAATCCGCCTTTAATAGTCGGCATGGGTGGGAAATCTGTGATACAGCAAAATGCTGTTACTCTTAATTTATCATAAGGCCGGTTTTAAAGTCCCAGGCTGATTTTTCAGTTCGCCTGCTTGAAATGAGTAATAATAATATGGAATAAATATGAATAAATATCTCTACAACCACAAGGGTTATGAACATGTACTTGTATAAAATAAATCTACATGTGAGGTGACTACAGAAGAGTCAGTATTAATTTATGTTGCTGTTACAGAACAAATATAGTTGGAATATTGCAAAAAAATGTGTTTTACTGGCACTTGTCTTGATTGAAACCAGCTTAATTATCTGCAATGCAAAGTTAATCATTAATGAATTAATCAAAAATCTATTATTTATGAATAATATATCTATTATTCATAAAATCATAGAAATCACACTGAGGATCATTCCAGAACATGAATATATTCTATAAGATGTTTAAAAAAGGAGATTATAAAGGAGCCAATTAAATAATCACACAAATTTAAATTAAAAATTAAAACAGTGGTTAGTTACAGCCCTACTACTGATATTATATTAAACTATTTTCTTATTGTATTTATGATATACTCACAATAAGTTAGAGATATTGTGAGACTATATATATTAAGTAATATAATAAGTAATATATAAGTAATAAAAATGGTCTTTATTAGTAATATCAAAGGTAACATTTACTTATTAAACCATATTAATATCCCTTTACTTATTGTGAGTTGTGTATATTGATGCTATAACGGTAACATTGTGTTTTAATACACATAAAACCACTTTATTCAGTGTTGGAGCTGAGGTTTTCTCATGTGATTTATGAATAAAACTCGACGCTGCCCCCGTAACAGTGTTTTTTACACTGTTTTTATGCCGAAACGCTGTTGATTCCTACACAGACAGAAGGCCAGTGAAGTCATCATGTGTGTGACGGGCTTTATCCTCTCATAACAATGGGCAGATGGTCTGTGTCGTGTCGTGTAGCCGATCAGCTGAAAACAACCGTTCTCTGCTTAACTAGAGCCGAGGACATGACCAAAAAAAAAAAAATAAAGGCTCCACATGCTGATGGCGTCATCCCACAAACCGTTCCAATGAAACCCGTGGTGGTTTGTTGCCAAACCAGCAGCAGCTGTTTGTCTGTTCTTCTTCCTCTTTTCTTAGCTCTCAAGAGAAGGAAAAAAAAAAGTAGCTGGAGTTTCTCATAATATAGTATATATTATATATAGCTTCTTTTGGTTTAGAGTTTGCAGTTTGGAAATATAGACGTATCCAGGTCTGGATAAAATATGTTTCAAGACTATTACCCTGATTCTGTTTTAGTCAGTAGTTTGATATATACAAAGCAAATATTAAGCTTCTCTTGATAATTTGAGTTAAGCAATGATGTGTTTATCAGAAAAGTAAACCGACTATCTTTCCTACATGAGGAAACCATTATTGCCCTCGTTTCCATGGAGACAGTAAATAAAAAAGGGCTGAAAATATTTCATTACTAAGCTCTATTTCCTGATCTTGTTCATTAGAGACCAATGATATTGCGAACAATGATATAATCTCATTTATTCATCATTTTTAAGGGACAACGGACAGTTGTTTGTACTCAGACGTCTGAAAAACTGAGAAATACACTTTTACTGTGCAGTTTAAATGAGAACATTTGTATTGTTTTAAGTTTAATTGGACGACGCTGAGTTTTTTTTTTTTCTCCTTCCAGCAATTTTCCACAACACAAGCGGTTTGTTGTTTCCTCACCAGCTTATGATTGAATAAGTCCTGTTTTTTTTCTATTAATGCACTGAGTTGATCTTCCTAAGATCTCATTAACTCTTTTAGTAGACAGCCTCTTATTGTATTGCCTTGTTTACCAGGGAGGGACCTGTACAGGTTTCCTGCACGGACTTAAAAAGTCTTAAAAGCATTGAATTTATAAATAATACCTTTTAAAAAGACTTGAATTTTAATATCTGGGTCTTAAACTTTGTGCAGTAACTTCCCTGTATCGCATTCTCCTCGAAAGTTTCCTTTTCCAACCACTATTATTTTAATTAAATAACTTAGCCTAAATAAAAAGTGGTGGACACAAGTTCTGTCTTGCCAGAAGTTGCGTCTTTAGAATCTTAGTGTCGTCGTCAGGGTGGATAATTTAGATAATTTACCTCAGGAACCAAACTGTGCTGAAGTTGGCTCGTTATTGGATGTTTTCTTGACATTTGGTTTTATCTGAGCTTTTAATCACAGACCAAGGCAGTGTCAATATAAATTATACAACATCATCATCATACTCTCATACACTATAATATTACTGTCAACTTTCCTAAATATTAACTTTTACCAGAAAACAGCGTCTCCCTGTCGCCAAACTAGTGTCATTGTGTGTTAGGGACCGTCTGCAAATTAATGTTTCAGTAGGAATTTAATGATGAAAAATGTCAAAATGACTTTTCCCTACTGTTTGCTGTTCATCATATTCACTACTGCTACAGATGAGGTTTTAGTTAAAATATTTCATATGGACATAGTATGCATTTAATACCTAAAAATACATAAAAACTGTGGTATCTACATTTTGTTTATTGTTGTTGATTTTCATTGTTAATTGTTTAGGATTGTTTGAGAAAAATTTAATATTTTTCTTTTTTTTGCCAGTTGGTCGTTGAAATAGGCTGTGAATGGGTATTAAGTTTTATATAAATAAAAGGTCTAAATAAAATGGAATTTAACTTGTTGGAACCCTATAAATATTTAATAATAAATAATTAAATAGTGACAAAAATGCATAGTGATAATATTAACAGAAAAGTGGGATAATCAAACCAGCAAATAAAATTAAATATTTAAAATGATAATAAAGCAGTAGTAGCCTGTAATTCTCCCAGCAGACACCAGGTGGAGCCAACGAGTCAGACCCTAACACACTCCTGATCTCCACATTGACGGGTTCTGTCCCTTCCTCCTTCTACAGGGAGTATAGGAGTCCTGTGGTGGGACCCGGTCCAGAGGCTGCTGTTCTCCGGTGCCTCAGACCACAGCGTCATCATGTGGGACATCGGCGGCCGCAAAGGACGGACGCTACTGTTACAGGGACACCAGTAAGTCCCAGCAAAATAACTTCCTCTTTGTTTTTTTCCTTCCTCTCTATCCTGTTCTGGCTGTGACACTTGTCTTGTCACAGGCAGGTCTCTGTAGTGTCATTAACAGCTGACCTCTGACACCTGCTTTGAGTTTTTTTCGCCATTTCTTCATACATTACCCCCTCAATTACAGGAACCCACATACCTCCGATCTGGTTGCACACCACTTCTATCAGGATTTACACAGGTTTTATTTCTCAAACGCCCAAAAAACACAAGAGTGGTAAAGCTCTCATGGTTCTGATTTGTCACTCTGCCTTTTTCCTCCTCTTGTATATTTTACTAATTCAATTCATAGACTTTTATGTATATAACGTAAAAAGATTAAGGACGAACCTTTGCGAGATCACATATAGTGAAACATAGACAGAATGAAATATTTTTCAAGCCTTTATTTCTTGTAATTTTGAGGTTTGAGGATTATTTGTTCAAGACTGAAAGAAAGAAAATGTCCTTCTCTTTGTAAATCACTGCAATTGTTATAATTGTTATTGGGCCAAAAACTACAAAATAAGAGTCTCTCTGTCGTCCATGTTCTCTGACATTTGAGGACGCCATCTTTGACATTTTTTTTAAATTTTTTTTACCATTTTCAGAAATTTTGTAGATCAAACAATTAATCATTTAAATCCAAAATATTCTAAATGACACAGTCATTAGTTTTTGGCCACTAAGGGACAGAAATCACTGTGCAGCTCATCATAGAGTCATGTTTTTGCTTATCTGTCAGCACATGTTTAAATCAGGATTTAGTTTTGGTTCGGTTCTGATGATTCCGCCTCTTTTCTGACTCCTCAGCGAGCGGGTCCAGGCCCTGCGGTACCTGCAGCTCACCAGGCAGCTGGTGTCGTGCTCGGCAGACGGAGGCATCGCCGTGTGGAACATGGACACACCCAGAGAGGAGGTTAGCGTCGCTGTTTCAGCTGCTGTCATCAACCCGCACTTTTAAAAAACGCAGAGTAGAGGATTTCCGGGCTCTCCCGATCGAGATAACCCACCGTGTTCAGGGATTTTACATCTCATCCAGCCTCGGAACGCCCTGGGATCCCCCAGGAGGAGCTGGAAGCTGTTGCCATGGAGACGCGGTCTTAGATAAACAGACAAAAATGGATGGATGGGAGACGAGATCCTATATAGAGTAATAGACAGATCAGTAGGTCTGTGAAACAGGTATTACAGGTATTAGGTTTTATATAAATGCTCTAACTTAAATTAAAGAAACCTGTAGGAACCCTGTAAATAAATAATAATACAAATAATCATATCAGTGACAATATAAATGAATACATAATCATAGGAATAACATTAGAGAAGAGTGAGATGATCAAACCAGCAAAGAAAACTAACTAATTAATAGTAATAGTAAATAAACCAATAGTTTAAAAATAAAAGAAATTCATAATTAAAATGGGAAAATGACTTAATTAGTCATTACTAAAAATAGCCTAAACGTTCACAAGTAATACAAACAGCTGCCAGGGAACTCGTGGTATTTTTAGCAGAAGAAGTTGGTTCTAAATAATGTTTATAGCACTTTCTCTGCGTGTTTTAACGCCGGCCTCCACCTGTTCGCGTCTCCTCAGGCGCCGCAGTGGTTAGACAGCGACTCGTGTCAGAAGTGTGAGCAGCCGTTCTTCTGGAACATCAAGCAGATGTGGGACAATAAGACTCTGGGGCTCCGACAGGTAAGAGGCAGGGGTTTTTTTTTTTTTTACTTCTTCTTTTTAGGGTTGTATAAGTATTTTATCTGTGCTTTATTTCCTGTTGTGCAGCACCACTGCAGGAAGTGCGGCAAAGCCGTGTGTGGGAAATGTAGCTCCAAACGCTCCACGTTCCCCATCATGGGCTTCGAGTTCCCGGTGCGGGTGTGTGACGCCTGCTTCGACACCATCAAAGAAGAAGAGTGAGTAAAAGGGCAAATATTCATAAATGATCCGTCACTTCTTCTAGTCAGAGGCAAACCCTGATGAAACGCTGCCATTGTTGTGTGTGTGTGTGTTGCAGTCGAACACCGTTGGCCACGTTCCACGAGGGGAAACACAACATCGCCCACATGGACATGGACCCGTCCAGAGGCCTGATGGTCACATGTGGAAGTGACCGCATCGTTAAGGTCAGCAACAGCTTCTCTTTGACACCAAGATACACTTCAGGGTTCCTGTAGGGTCTTAAAGTCTTAAAAGCACTTGAAAAGACCTTGACTTTTGATATCTGGCTCTTAAAAAAACACTTGACCCCTGTACAGCTTGAGAGGTAGTTGTTGAGGCATTCACACTTTATTTTAAATCCTCCTATTCATTAATAATCAGTATATAATCAGTTAATTAATGGTTTATAATGCACCAATCTACTATTTATCAGTGTATAACACCTCCTGTCATCCTCATTGGTCGTTTGTCTCCACAGATCTGGGATATGACGCAGGTGGTTGGCTGTAGCTTAGCAACAGGCTTCTCTCCGCGCTGATTGGTCCGTCCCACTACAAGCTCCGCCCGCTCTTCCAATATCATGGAACCCCCCCCCCTTCCTCCTCTGTACAATATCTCCCCCCCCCCATCACGCCTGGAATCTTCAACTACACCCGGGCCTGCTCTTGGTGAAGTGTGTGTGTAAGTGTGTGTGTGTGTGTGTGTGTGTGTGTGTGTGTAAGTGTGTTTGAGGGCTGATGCTGCAGGTCTCCACATTCCTTTTTGCTTCTCCTAAAAACAACTTTCCTTTAATTTCATCCTCATCCTCAGTCCTACATGAAAGTGTGCATGGCTGATTTTTTTTTTTTGATCTGAAACAAAACCCGAAGCACAATACCAGTGTGTGTAAGTGTGTGTGTACACGTGTGCATGTATAGTGAATATTCCTCCTATGCGAGGAATGCTATTGATATTAGTGTTTACATTTAATATTTCTGATGCTTTTTTTGACAAAGGTCTGTTTTTCTTCTTTTTTATTCCCTTTACACTGTAACATTTAGTTTCACAAAATCACTGACCTGCCAGTCCTGTTAAAAAAAAAAAAAATAGAAAAAAAACCACACTGGCTTCTCCTGCGTATTATTGTGGCCCACTAACTGCATATTATTCAGTCACTGTAACATGTATAGAATCTGTATATAGCCCTGCATCACGTTTATAGTAGAGGTAGTTGCTTGAAATGACTTCCTTTTTCCCCCCTCTCTCTTTGATTTCTTGTTTTCTCTTTCACTAGTTGGCCTTAAATCATTCTCAGGAGGTTTTACATCCGTTAAGTCGTCTTCATGTCGGTCGTAAAAACCCGGTTCCTTACGCGTGATCCACTCCAGCATCGTAAGAGTCGATATGACAAAAAAAAAATGATGGCGAACAAAAAAAAAATCTCTGACATGGGTGTCAGGCGTTTCCGTGACGACGCTGACACATGCCCTTACCTTATAATCCCAGAAGTGAGAGGCATGAGAGATTGGAATGCTGTTGCCTTGGCGATAGCATCACGGAGCATGTCACCACAGCCGCCCTGAGATGGACCATTCGGTCTGGATCAACTCAAGATTACATCTGTTCTCTTTTAGAACAGTGGTTTTCAAACTTTTTCACATCAATGACCCTTAAACTCACAAAAACTAGATTTTGAAGATTTTTGCATTTAGACGTTTTATAACAGAAAGTGTCCAAAAAAAATAAATAAAAATAAATGCATGACTGATTTAGTGCCAGTAAATTCCTGTAATTATTAAATTTCCATTTAATTAATGAAATAAGTTGATTTATCTGTGTATTATTTTCAATTTACAAATAAATGCCCCGTTTATATAATTTTTAATACATTAATTTATATATGTAATATCGGTGTGTTCATCCTCCATCATTTGTTTCTGCAGTTCCACCTCAATATATACAATTTTGAAATTAAATATGTGCAAAGGTAAATTAATAGGAAATAAAGGTATTAAATGAAGTAATTTCTTTACTTTTAATTCTGTCAGTTTCAATCCTTCATACAAATGCTCCTGCATTCTGTCAGGAGAAATTAGAGTGAAAATTAATGATTCCCCTTCATTCCGGGGACCCCTGAAGGGTCCACGGACCCCACTTTGAGAACCACTGTTTTAAAAAACCATGTGTAGGTAGACACAACACAAACCCAGGACTCCAACGCCTCTGTGAGGATTTCTCGTCATCTCTAATCATAGAAAACCAGCGTATTTGCAAATTCTATTGTGATGCAAAATTGGATTAAGTTTTACCAGAAAGGCACTTAGGTACTGGACGAGTCGTCTGAACGTTGTTGTAGCAAACGGTGGCGCGTTGAAGTCCTTCCTCAGATGAATCAGGGCTGCCTGTGTTCCTTCAAAAGCCTTAAAAAGAGAGAGAAGGAAACACTCTCAAAGCCTTTTTTTAGTGGTTTATCGGTGCTTACGACTCATCACTCGCACTCACTTTGTTACAAATCTCTTAATGTCTCATTCCGTTTTTTTTCTTCCCTTCCATTTCTGTTTTCTGAACTCAATCACACACACACACACACACACACGTCACATAGCGCTCCTAACACTGCACTGAATTGCACAACTCATGTTTTTTGTTGTTGATTTAACTTTTTATTTTATTTTTTTTTGTAAGTTCTGGGGAGAGACAGTAGCTGGATTTGATGCAGCGTCTTTGTAAATAGTGGCTAATATCTTCTAATGTTAGACTAACGCTTGCCTTATCGTGAGTGGGGGAAAAAAAACGAGCATTATACTGTTGGAGTTACTGATTTCAAATGTAGTCACATTCCAGTTTTTTGATTATGTAGTGTATATTTATATTTGTAGTAAAGTATTTATCTATTATCACTGTAAATGGTTGTTTTACTTTTCTTTGTGCCCATCTAGTAGTCTTTATTTTTTCCTTTTGATAGCAAAACTAAAACATGCAAACTCTTAATGACGACATCTACTGTTACGTCAGATGGTTTTACATCCTAACAAGGACAGAGACTGGTTGGTTAATCTATCGTTTCCCCTCATTCAAGCTACAGAACAATTCATAGATCAATAAATATTTATATCACATAATATAATACTTGGGGTTAGACTGAAAGCTGCCGAACGTGCCTTAAAGGTACAGTGCAGATTTAGCAACATCTGGAACAGTGGAGTCAAACTCAATTTAGTTCATAGGCCGCATTTAATCTCAAATGGGCTGGACCAGTAAAATTTAACACGTTTAACACCCATTTCTCCTTAAAATTATAAACCGAACAAATTAAAATGTTACTGAAACCTTTTTAAAGTGCTAACTCATTATCAGAGACCTGTGATGTTACATCCGCGGGGCATTTTTGTCTATTTATTTGCATTTCCTTAACATACAGTATATCATAGCTATACCTTTGCTTTTTAGGTTTAACATTATTTGAGCAATAGAAACTATATTAATTCAAAAAAATAGGTGAATCAGCTAAATTAATTGAGATCATTACCAGTTACATATACGTCACAAGAGGTTTTCCGTGACTATTTTATGTTGTTTTATATCAATTTATTTAAGAATTGTGGTCGGAACAGGTTAAATGCAATATAGGACGTGTTATTAAACCATTAACATGGTTTAAGCACATGTTAAGTATCTAATTCTACTTCGCCGCCTTGATTTTAAAAGCATTACATCTCAATAATGTTCATATCACCACTTACTGCAAAGGAGGGTGTCTCCTGATGGAAGCCACACCCACTCGTGACACGCCCACCCCAGAAGCCATGCCCCTTTTAGGTCACACCCCGTTTCTTGCAGCCTGCAGACAGACCCTTCTGGGTTAACAAATCAGTAAACTTCATATTCCATATTATCATTTGATCCGTTGTTAATTTAAAAATAATAATATAGTGCTGCTTTGTGAAATTAAGCAGATCAACTAACCCCAAGTATTATTAAAAAACTCATTTCACCCAGCGTCATCAGGGATCTACAGGGTTATTGACGATGCTACCGTACAATCAGAGGAGTCAAATCTCTCCTTTTCCTATTTCACTTCGCTCCACATTAAAGCTTCTTCCATTCGTTTCTTCTAATCATGTCCTGGTGAACAGATTGCATTCGGTGATGGAAAAAAAAAAATAAAAACTCTCTGCTCAAACACTGACTCCTGGGTCTTAACTGTGCAGCGGATGGACAAGATGTTAATGCTGAAGATGCTAATGAAATAGATCTTTCAGATTGCCAGACCATCATAGGAAGGAAGGAATAGATTCTATCATGAATGGAATGGTTTATTTCCTCTTCTGTCACCAGCTGGAACAATTCTAGGAGGGTTTTTTTGGTTTTTAACACCTTTAGTTCATCAAACGCTGATCTCTGTTTGACTGTCCTCTTCTAACTGCTTGTAAAAAGACTCACTGTCCAATGTATATCTCAGAAATAATATGTATTTTTTAAATACTTTTGTTGACAATACAGTACTGACTTTGGTCTCCCTGTGGCCTCAAAACCTGCTCATAGCGAGAAAAAGGACCGATGCTTAATAAATATATTCTGATATGTTTATTTGACTTCTTCTTTATTGTCTTTTGAAGAGTTTCCCAGAATAAAAGGCCACTCGGAGGCACAAATGAGACACAAACGGTCGTTTCCTTTATTCAAGCAGGCATTTACAAGATGAACCCGAGCCAAATATAGTCAGTAAAAAGCCTTTGTAAGAGGTGCTGGCCACATAAGTCATGGAGTCATAAATATCCACTTTATTGCTGCTGCTGTGGTGCGTTTAAGGCACGTGGGTCATAGAGAGAACACCTCACCTCCAGCCAGAGTTCAGCCTGTTCAGTACAGCTGCTGCACTACAACATAACGCTTACACGGCTGTTAAATACACCTCGACAGTTTGGCACATTTTGTTATTGTAGACACGAGGATGACACTTGAACTCAGAACTGTGTGAATAGCGGGTGACTTTCGGTCGCATCAGATTCCCATCTGAGTGACGCCTCTGGTAAAAGTCACAGAACAAGTGTGTGTTCTCTCTATCAACAAGAAACCGGGTTAAAAAGCAACGTCGTCATCAAACATTCTTAGTAAATTTGCACTTATAAATACAAATATAAGCAGTTATAAAGGATTACAAATCAAGATAATCCCTCAATCACAGATTGGGTTAATCTGGCCTTCCCCAAACACATCTTAAAAGCTTCATATTTGACCCATTTGCTCTTTTTGGGTAAACCAGACATAGGTTTATTCCCTCTCCCTCTGCTGGAGGCCTCCTGCAGTGTGTTTTCAGTATCTAGGTGAAATCCTGAGCCCTGTAGGGTGTGTGTTATTAGCTGGTGTGTGTTAGTGGTGGTGGGGTGTGTGTAGGGTCCCCAGCTCCTGCTGCCTCAGTGGGGCTGGAACGTCTTGGCCAAGTCGTCCAGCAGAGACATGAGGTTCTGCTCCTCCAGCGGGGAGCTGTGGGTCCAGGCCAGCGGCAGGTGGGTGGACACCATCCTTCGGTCTGTTCACACACACACACACACAGATGATAACATGCACGTCAAGATGCTTTGTAAGAGCCATCCATTGATTTACAGGTGCATTTAAACTAATAGCAGTTGTTTAAAAATGTGAGTAAAGCCAAAATCCCTATAATAGTTTTTATTTCGATGCATTGGGAACTCTACCTTTTAAAAGGTTTTTGCTATATTGATCACTTTATATAAAACTTGATTAATACTCTATTCAACTATTTCCTTATTGTATTTATGATGTGAATATTGACGATATATATATAGTTGGAATTTTCCAATGAGTTCCCTTATTTGAACTTTATCAAAAATCTGTAGATTCCTGTCTAAAATTCTATATGGATGCATCCTTTTAATACAGATAGGCCTATATAAAGCTGAGAGGCTATTTATAGCCTTTATAATAGACATTATCTCATTACATTTGCAGTGGTAGTTCAATTATTACCATTAAACATCAGAAACGTCATTTAGAACTATTAGTTTCTAGTGTTCATATCAACAGACGTCACAGGGGATGTCACATCTAAGGATAAAACAAATTCGAATATAAATATATATTAAAAACATAATGATTCCTGTGAATTAAAAGAAAATATTAAGTTTATGAATATCAACAGTGTTTTAATCTTTAAATTCTGCCTCTCGCCTTATTTGTCCACATCCACCTCCTCTTCTCTCTTCTTGTATGTAATGCAAGTGAAGTGTGTGTGTGTGTGTGTGTGTGTGTAAGGCGCAGACACTCATTCCATTTCCGCCTTTATCTAAACACAACAGAGACCTAACAATAGTGCTCCATATATTATACAACATGTCATGAAAGATGCTTTTCCTATTAGGCTACAACCGCCACAGACGTCATTGTGTGTACAGTATGTGTGTGTGAGTGTGTGTGTGTGTGTGTGTGTGTGTGTGTGTGTGTGTGTGTGTGCGTGTGTGTATTGGCCTTTGTCCATTGCAGCTGGAGTGGGCTTTTGGTGCCAGATACTGCCAGAGTATAGAGCCTCTATGAACACACACACACACAGGCACACACAAACAACTGGTGTATGCACGCACACGCGCACACACATACACACACACAATGCCCCCAATCTGACCCACAACTGACAAACACATAAATCAGACAGCTGTCTTCTCTTCTCTTCTGTTTTTTTATCCGAACACACTAATCCCTAAGAGAAAAAGGTGTGTTTCTCTTGTTTTTACCCTGGTAGAAGCGTCCGCTGGGGTTAGTGATGGCCGCCTCGGACACAGCCAGCCACACCAGGGTGTCGGCCCCCTGCTCCGGGGTCCGCAGGCTCTCCTTCATGGAGCTGTGAAAGTCTGGCATGGCGTTGGCCACCGCTGGCACGGACAGACACAGCGGGAGGGAAACGAAACAAATAAGGGCCTCAGTGGTTACGATACGGAGTAAATCCATAGTGTTTGAAATGGGGGGAAAATGTGTGTGTGACATGTGTGGACGATACCTGGAGTGTCCACCCAGCCAGGATGCATGACAGAGAAGTGGATGTTAGTGTGAGTCTTAGCCAGCTGCTCTGTCATCACCACCTGCTGCCTCTGGAACACACACACACACACACACACACACACAGAAATACATGTTTTAAAGAGGTGCTCGCTGTGGTGAGCAGGTTTGAGGCTATAAGTGATGTTCTAACATTCACTCAGTCATTAACAAACTTCTTGATTAAAACAATTAAAACAGAATTTTTGTTTGTTTGAAGTTAATTGAAATTAAATTAATAAGTTGGAATAAGTCAACTTAATTCATTTAGGTGTTACCAATTCAAACAATCCAATTAAGTTGGTTCAAATTTATTCTTTTTTTCCGTGAATGATCTTACAAGACTGATGCTCATATATTTTTAGACTCAGATTCCAACAATTCTGTTCTACAGGCTATAAATTAAAATAAGTGACTAAACATCCTAACATGAAGCCATTCTAACTCTAGAAATTCTAGATCAGGAATTTCACCTTCGATACCTACAATACATTTTTCCTGCAGATTTATATTGAGCTGGACCAACATTGCATTGGACACAATTAGGGTTTATTTAAGTTTAACTTCAGTATCATACTGATAAATTATTGGATTAAAATGTGATCAAAAATACAGCAACATATACACAATATATACTAATAATTATTACTGAATTATTATTTGTATCATTCTCCTATTTTAATGCATTTTATATCTTATGTTCCACACTTTGTATTGCCTTGTTGTAATATCTGTCACCATTATATATATATTTTCCAAAAGATTGATCATTCCATTGTATTTTATCTTTCTTTTATACATTCTGCATAAAATTAAGCATCTGTTTTGTCTCTCTCTAGACAAACAGACAGAAGTTGACTTTAAACCACGATTCCCAGCTCATTTCCTACCTTGTGTTGGGCGTAGACCATAGTGCCGTCGAAGCGGCCTCGGTCAGACTGGAGGTTTCCTGTCCTGAGCTTCTGCACCAACATCCCCCCTG
This sequence comes from Lepturacanthus savala, assembly GCA_030544235.1. NCBI lineage: Eukaryota > Metazoa > Chordata > Actinopteri > Scombriformes > Trichiuridae > Lepturacanthus > Lepturacanthus savala. Next base: position 3,982,663 of record CM060468.1, read on the forward strand.
ATGACACTGTGATCTGAGCACGCAGGAATGGAAACATTGGTGAGGGAGCATGATATAAGATGTGTAATATGTTCAATATTAGATCAACCCCAGCCATTAACACGCTGCATATATATTTTGCACTGATAATAATAATCCAATATAATAATATAGCTGCAGGCAGCAATGAGCAGCAATAAACATGCACAAGAAATTTCATGTCAATACAGAAAAGTGTGTCTTTCAAATTCAATCGGCTCTTACAGCTGAAAGCTTTGACGACGATAAAATCACATGATTACGTCTGTCAGTGTCTAAACATCATCTGTGTCCAATTTATGTGGTCAGAGGAATATGTTTGCTGATTTTGATATAATCCAATATGGAGGCCAAATACTTATAATGACCTTAAAATGGGCAAGGATAATCAACGTGAAGACCCACAGTATGATCAGGCACTTAAGGTTAAGGTCAGACAGTTTCAGTTCCAAAGACAAAATAATGCATTGAATGAGTCTTAGTCTGAAGATGATCTGTGTCAAGTTTTGTTTCGATTGGACAAAATTTGCGACCTAAGAAAACTTGGGTTATCAGGGAAAGGGTTGAAAAAGATCCATCAATATTGGAGGGAAGAACCTTTGAAAGGATTTTTTCAAGTTGCTTCCAGAAAAATCTGGATTTGTGGTAGGACCAAAGACCTGGTCTGCATAGACCTCTCCATAGTCGCTCCAGCAGGACAGTTGTGTCCCGGCTAAAAGCTAAATTAGTAGGAAGAGATTCTGGGACTCACCACTCTGGGATCTGCGCTCTTCTCCAGCATCGGGATGAGACTCTTGGTGAGAATGTAAATCCCTGGAGGACAAGGATAGATAGAAAAACACACCTTTCTTAACTCGTGATGTTTCCTCCTCCCACCTTTCTCTTCGAGCTGAAACCTCGACCCTTGACTCACCCAGAACGTTGATGGCGAAGCTCTTTTCCAGCCCCTCAGCGTTCACATCCCGCTCGCTCATGATACAGCCGGCGTTATTGATCTGCACGGATTTACAACACGTTACAACACAGGTGTGACATTATAATGCCACACCTGTCATGTATGTCTGTCACATATTCGCAAGCTGCTGCCTGATTTCTTCTTTTTTGATCTAAAACATTACAAAAATATGAGGAAACTAAAGAGAACGCCAGCACAAAGCACTAAAATGAAACTCTGACAGAGTGACAACATGGAAATGGAACACATATATCCCCTGGTGGGAAAATAGATTGTTAATGTCACTCACCAGCACGTTGAGGGCCTTGTACTTCCTCTTGAAGGCCTCGGCAAACTCCCAGACCTTCTTGGTCTCGGTCAGATCCAAGATGTGGACGTGCACCTCCTGCAACGGCACAGGGATGTTTACAATAATGAATAATATCACGTCTGGAAAAAAAACAAAGTCTATTTTGAAGGTTGTCTGTCTCCTTGTTATTCAGAAATATCTGATGGGAAGTGAGTCACACTCCACTTTATTTCCCGTCTCCTTGACGATATCAGCCCTGGCCTCTTCGGCCTTGTCCTTGTTCCTGCAAACCATGTGGATCGTTCCACCTGTGACAGGATTAGGGAAAAAAATATCATCTAAATGCATTATGAAGAGGAAAAAAGAGTTATATTCACCTTCTTGTGATTAAACACTAAAAGATATCAAATGCAGACAATATTATATTTATGAATCATTTCAATCAAAAAGGCCTTAACAGTGGATGACTGTGGACATATATATAGAAAGTTGTGATATCACTTATGTAACATTAAAGAATAAAGTGACTTTAGGCCAATTTTTGAACATTCTAGTGTGATTTTATTCAACTTTAAACCTGGTTTAAACTGTCCTTTCATTCCATAGTAAAAACTCTAAACTTACATTAACCTGGAGTTAAATTAAACTAATATCAGCTCCTTTTTATCACTTTCCCAGCTCTTTGTTTTTATTGAACGTAACTCATCTCCAACGTCGACTTTTTAAAAGCACTTTATAATAAATTATTCTTAAAGTAAAGCTTTTGAAATTTAGACTAAATTGCTATAAAACATTATAGCCTATGAAATCTTGCTAAAATCCTCTCCTCGTAACCTTGAAATAACACTAGAATCTCCCAGTGTGTGTTTTGCTTGTGTTCATGCATGAGCTGATTTGCAGAAACGTGGCAGCAAGCAGCAGCAACAGGAAGCAGAGCTGCTACCTCTCTTGGCTATAGCCATGGCGGTGGCTTTGCCGATGCCACTGTTGGCTCCCGTTATCATGAAGGAGCGTCCCGCCACAGACACCTCCAGGTCCTTCTCCACAAACCGCTTGGAGGCTGACAGGAAGCCATTCCTGCAGAGAGCATGCACGTTCAGGAAGGATATTCTGTTCATCTGCACGTCTGCACTGATTCTGTTCATTCAGACTCTGGGCTCAGGTCGGTGCAGGATGGGAACAGACAGGAAAATAATATAATAACTGTCAATTAATATGATTTTTGGCATGTAACCAGTTAATTGACTTATAGTTGCAGCTCTTTTTCACTGTGGGGACAACGATAAAGTAAAATGAACCTGTTAAAATCCTAAACCCCCTGATACAGATGCAGCATTGAGTTTTATTCATAAATCACATGAGAAAACCTCAGCTCCAACACTAAAGTAGTTGTATCTGTAGTGAAATTAACTATGTTGCTGTTAGAAAATAGTTTAATATAATATCAGGTATTTATCTGGTATTTAATTTAGATTTGAGCTGTTTGTGTGATTATTTAATTGTCTCCTTTATAATCTCCTTTTTAAACGTCTTACAGAATATATTCTTCATGTTCTAGAATGATCCTCAGTGGGATTTCTATGAGTTTGGTTTGGTCTAAGAGTATTTTTTATCTATAGTAAAACACTATAATCAATTTCTTCCCCAATATTTCAGCTATATTTGCTCTGTAACAGCAACATAAATTGATTCTGACTCTTCTGTAGTCACGTCACATGTTGTACATTTCTTTTGATCTCAGGTTTAAGTACAGAAACCTTAGTGGTTGTAGAGATATTCCATATTTATTATCATTTATAGCAGGAAACCTGAAAAATAAAGGCTTAAGTGGTTAACTCAGCTGTGATGTGTGTGTTGAGTTGAGTCAGGGCCAGTGTTTGAGCTCAGTTTTCTCACTGTACAACCAGGACTTTTCACAGCTTTACTGTACTGACACAATGAAGGAGCGAGTGCCTGGCGTCGCTTCTGAGGAGGAGACTTGTGTGGGGTGAGGACGGGGCATCTGAGACCATGTGTGTGTGTGTGTGTGTGTGTGTGTGTGTGTGTGTGTGTGTGTGTGTGTGTGGGACGTCAATCCCATCCTTTGTCCTGGATGCCATTGTTGCAGGCGGCTGGAGGGGGAGATGAAGGGGTACAGGGTGGGGTCGGGGGTGGAGGGGGGGGGTTAGCAGCATCCAGGCTAAATGCCCGCTCTGTTCCATGGTGTCAAGCAGAGAGCTATTAGTGGCGGGTCAGAGCGGGTTTCTCTACCAGGAAACACAACACAGAACAAAGGGGAGAAGGGAAACAATCACAAAAGCACCTCTTGAGATAACTTGGCTTGTTTCACACTGATGAGGAACGACGCCTCAGGGCTGCAAACGGATCAGATAGGACTCATAGATGGTTGGAGAAACCACTTCTAGCCACACATGGCTGCTGCTGAGTCACTACAGGAGATAATTTACTTAATTCATAAAGCATCGATGTTCACAGATCCTGCTGCTGTCTTTCCTTTCTGTTCAGCTGCTCGTTATATATTTAATTTCAAAGTTCCAGTCCTCATATAACCTTTGACCTAAGCCTGTTGCTACTTATTAAGGTGTTAACTTTGACCAGGAATACGTATTTCAGCATGAAGGTTTGAATTAAGAGGCAATTTGCTTATATCCCTTTATATATATTTATATTATTTAATGAACTGAGAACACACCTAGATATTTAAAGATTGGTTAGTTAGATATTTAAAGGAAGGTTTGTAGAAAGTCTTAAATTAAAAGGCATGAACGCTGTTTTTTTGTATTCTAAAGCTGCAACAATAAGTCTATTAATTGATGATTAGAAGATGATTTCCCATCTATTTTGATAATTCCAGCTTCTTAAATGTACATTTTTCCCGGTTTATTTAATTATACAATGAATGAACAGAAAATCCACCTAGATAATTAAATAAACTATCAAATATATAATCAGGTCCCTGTAAATCCTACAGACAGGGTGATGATAATGCATTGTGATGTTTAAATCATTAGAATCAGAACAATATACACTGGTCATCATCAAGTTCAATGATCATCAGCATTAAACATTTAATCTATTTTAAAGATCATATAACCTTTGACCTAACCCTATTGTTATTTATGAAGGTGTTAACTTTAACTGGGAATACTTATATCATCTTGAAGGTTTAAAGAAACTCTTAAGATTAAGATGCATGGAAACAGTTTGGGTGTTTTTACCTGTTTTTTGTCTCCTAGAGTTGCAACAATAAGTCAATTCATAGAAAATTTGCCAACTCTTTTGACAATTCCAACTTCTTGAAATGTTATTTTTGACAAGAGATTTACAAAATGGGACAAATAAGATCAAAGAAAAATAATTCAAGGATGAATCAATAATGAAAATAATCATTAAGCTGCAGCCATTTTTTATTCTATTCTAAGTTATCTATAGGCTGGGAGGAAAATGTAGTGGCCCAAACACAACATACTCCATATCACAGGATATATATAATAATATAACAAAATATGTCTTTAATTCCAAATGAACAAAAAATCCACCTATAATTATATAAACTATCAAATACATATCATCAGGTGCCTGTAAATCCTACATATAGTCTGATTATATGTTCATTAAAGTGCAATGTACTGTTTAGATCCATTAGAATCAGAAGGATATGCAATAAAAATGTATTATAATACTATATCTATCTATCTATCTATCTATCTATCTATCTATCTATCTATCTATCTATCTATCTATCTATCTATCTATCTATCTATCTATCTATCTATCTATCTATCTATCTATCCATCCATCCATCCATCCATCCATCCAGTTGTTCCTACCTGGTGAACTCGGTGACTCCTTTGAGGAACCAGGCAGAGTTTCGGTACAGAGACATCCTGCTGGTATGAAGCGTCGTCTCTGCTCAGCTCGATCTTCTCCTCCGCTTTTACTCTGTGACACAAACCACGTGCAGCTCCTCTGAATTAATTAGTATTAATTAACATCAGAGGGCGGCCACCCAGCGGCAGGGAGGGATTCTACACTAGAAATAAGCTTTAACATGGGATATTCAGTTTATGATGCGACAGAATTCTCTAAAACTGAGTTTAAAGGTGCATTTTCTATACGATCCTACATGTAAATGTATTAAAACACAAAACATAACTTAAAGGTTGCTCTCGTTTGTTTATTTGATAGATAAAACAAGTGTAAATATTATGCACGATTCATTTATAGACCTATAGATTTTTTTCCAAAAAAAATAATAAAAATCTAAAACCTTTATTTGTAAATTTAACGTTAAAGTCATGGTGTTAATTAGCATTTAAACTATTATTGACGTTACGTTAAGTGAATTAACAGTGAGTTCAGTCTGAGGATGTCACCTTTAAATATGATTACATGTCTTTTTCAAACAACTTTATTGATACAATTTCAAAATACATACATATATTAAGATGTGCACAGAATAACAAAACAGACGAGATACATTACATTTCTCTAAATAGTATGAGTATGATCAAAAGTATGTTAATGGTGTGTAAACATGTCTTATTATCAATCATTTTATACATTCAATATAATCATTAAATTCGGTTTCAAACACAAGAAAGTGGAGGTTTAGAGAATTTAGCTTTATGGATGTGAAACTTCACAATTAGAATAATTACATTAGTTAGGTGTTATATATATAATGCATCGTTAGCTATATGTATATATATATACACATATCAATGATGTAACTAGCAGCTTGGCTGGGCTGTAGTTGCGCACGGCGCACGGCGCACGGCGCAGGGCGCGGCTCCGTGGAGCAGGTGTGAGTGAGCGCACTGATTTCTGGGAAGATCCATGATGTCGCCGCGTCTGAAAAACCAGGGTGAGGACGCGCAGGGCTGAGGAGGAGGACTGTAGAGGTTCCAGGGGGCAGACGGGCTTCATTACAAGGCTAAAGCAGGATTTGACTTGGACTGACGGACAGCTGAGCTGAGACAAAATGGTGAGTGTCCGAACTCGCTTCTGTAGTTGGATACTGAGTTGTTTCCATGTACCTGAAGGCAACTTTACACTTTAAAGCGCCCAGTAACTCATTCATTCTCAAGTGAGTCTAAATAACCTGATTTTAAAGTGAAAATCAGCTGATGGAGGGTGATTATTATTCATATTTTTCGAGCTATAAGTGAATTTAATACAGGAACTTCCTTGATCAAAGGTCATTTAATGATAATGGAGCAGCAGACAGATAATAGTGAAACTCACAGTACTATGGACACTTAGCCTTAGTGTATCACTGATAAAAACAGATGTAGTATTCAGATTAACTAAAAGTACAAAGGCAAATATTAAAATACTCCATTAGAAGTAAAATACCTGCATTATTCATCCTACTCCGCTACAAGTACATAAGTATTAGTAGTGAAAACTAGGCCTATGTATTAAAAAGTACAGTAAAAGTACACATTTCATGCCTCTGGCTGATATTATTATATATAACATTGCATGTTACTGTTGTAGCTGCTGGAGGCGGAGCTAGTCTCAGCCACTTTATACACAGTTAGACCAGTTTAATCCAGTGGTTCCCAACCTAGGGATCGGGGCCCTATAAAGGGTCAACAGATAAACCTGAGGGCTTGTGAGATTTTGGTAAAATATCAGATCATTTGAAGATTTACTGAAATGAAGTCATGTGAGAAGCAGAGGAGGAAAAAGTGACTATTTGTTGGAGCCGGTAACAACTCATAGACACGTGAAGTGACTACTCACTGCTGCTGATTAGTACAGTGTTTGAGTAAATGTACTTAGTTACTTTCCACCACTGCAGACGAATCTGTGAGTTCAGTGAGCTATTTTTTGTCTTTATTTATTAATATATTTAATGTGATCAATCAGTCATCACAACGCACTTAAATAAAGACTTTAAACCCAAATCATTCCTCCTCTTGGTCCAGTTATATGCTTCCACTCCTGTTTTCTTTGGTTTATCCAGTTGCAGGCTGATGTGCTGCTGCTTGCAGCTGCACCTCAGGGCAAAGAGCTCTCGTGATGAGTTGCACAACACCTGCATTGTTGTAGGTGTTATTGCACTCAAAGGTGCAGGTAGCATAGAGATTTTATGTTTGGCTGGTGATCTTCATTCAAATGTATAGTTAGGAAATGTATTTGTTTGGTGCAAACACAGTTGCAGCTGTGAGTTAAAGTTGGAGGAGCTGATTCTGTTGTTTGCATGCGTTTCTATATTGTCTATATTGTATGTGGTGAATGTTTAATGAGTGACACATGTTTAATGGACTGAAGATCCTGGAACTTTCTTTATTTCTTTATATTTGGCTGCATATTTATTGAATTTATTGACATGCACAGCCCTTTGTTATATTATTATTGAAGTATAACTTCATTTAGACTAAATTCCATCATGCAAACTCAAAACATATATTACCTAGAATTAAACTAAACTAATGTCAGGTCCCTTTTTCATCCTAGTTCTTCTCTGCCTGGTTTTATAACCCATTTCCAATATTTGGTTTTGATGTGTTTTTGGAAATTGATGACAGATGTTTAATGGACTGAAGATCCTGGAACTTCCTTTCTTTCTTTATATTATTCGCCCAAGTCCAACACATTTTATCCTGACATAGGCAAAGAAATAAAATGACTTGAGTAAAATGTCAAGTGTCCTAAAGATTATTCATTCAACTCCGGATTAAGGTGATTTTATCAGATGTGGCAGCATCATCAAGAGATGCTTTAGGCCAAAAATTCAGTTTTGGCCAAAAATGACTTTATTATAGCCCCTTTATTTTAATAGGGTGATGATATTAACTTGTGTAACAAAGGGTTGCTGCTTCCCTCACAAAACAATGTTTATATTTCGTGCAGTTTTTCCTTGTTAAAGTCACGTTTTCCTTTATTTCTACCTCCAGATGCGCTTCCTGCTGCTGTTCAGTCGGCAGGGGAAGCTGCGGCTGCAGAGGTGGTTCACGCCGCTGACGGACCGGGAGAAGAAGAAGATTATCCGGGACATCATGATGATAGTTCTGGCCAGAACGCCGCGAACCTGCAACTTCCTGCAGTGGAGGGACCTCAAGATAGTTTACAAAAGGTGGCAGCAAGACACACATCTGCTGTATTAATTCTGCTTATTTTATGTTTTTACTTTTATATTTCATCACTTTGTTCCAGGCAGGTAGGAAACTCACCACTTAAGCCTCAGGTTTATTTTTCAGTTTTCCTTCTATAAATGGTGATAAATATATATAATATATATACAATTAGGGAAGGTTAGGGACTTAAACCATGTGAGGTGACTGCAGAAGAGTCAGAATCAATTTATGTTGCTGTGACAGAGGAAATATAACTGGAATGTTGCAAAATCAATCTAAAATTGTGTTTTACTACAGATAAAAATATGTCATTTAAAACTTAAAACAAAACTGATGCAAATCAGGACAAATACTTTTAAAATCTAAATTATCTGTAATGCAATGATTAATATGATAAGAGTTCAAAGATCAATTATTTGTCCATAAATGCTGCACCTGTATCAGGGGGTTTAGGATTTTAACAGGTTAATAGTTAACTCTCTCTCATACTCTCAAAAACACGCCCTTTCCCATCCAGTGGGTTAATGAGACCTTTCAGAGTAAAGGTCTATTTAAATACACACGGCCTATCCCTACATGGCCTTTCATAAAACTCCTGGTCTCACAGTAATGAGTTGTAATAAAAACCAGAGTAACTGGAAGTGGAAGAATTACAGGAACACTACAATATGATAATATAGCATAATAACCAATTAAAGTGCAATACATTCTACTTTTATGACACTTTTCATGGTATTTATTTCATTAAAACTGCGACCTTTGACCTTTTCTGTCTTCAAACGCAGGTATGCCAGCCTGTATTTCTGCACCGGTCTGGAGCAGCAGGATAATGAGCTGCTGAGCCTTGAAGTGCTGCACAGATATGTGGAGTTGTTGGATAGATACTTTGGAAACGTGAGTACACCTCAGTTTATTTATTTATTGTTGTTGATTAGACATCTGCCAGGCATCGCTGGGTGGATTACATGAAACAACAGAACTCTACTGACTGAGTCTAATTTAAAGTGAAAACAGCTGTTGGGTGGACACTGTCTCATACATGTTTTTTATTAAAAGTTCTATTTAATCAATTCTGAGGAAGAGTTGTTTTACGGAGAATAATGAATTATTGAATACTTTACTTTTCCCTTGTGGGACATTCATTCACCACAGAGCTCCAGGTTACAGAATGCAATTCAATTTGATGCAATGCAAAATAGACTAAAAAATAAAATAAAGTTATAGTTTAAACAAATCTATTAATAATTAGCCCCCTCAATTAAATTCCTTATAGTATTTTTTTTATTTCGATGCATTTGGGAACACAAAATCAAACTGTGAAGAAAAATGTGTAATTTTTTTTTTAAGGACTTTACAGAAAAATGAATTTTACGCTTGTCAAAGAAGAAAAGAGTATTTACTGTGTGAGGAATAATGTAAAAAACATGTGGTGTCACCCTAAAAACTTGGTACCATATAGTTTAACTCTAATAAAAAGGGTTTAAAAAGTAAAAAAATCAAATCAACTAGATTCATATTGTATGTTTCTTTTAAAATTGCATTTTAAAAGGATTTTGACTTTCTCATCTTACCAAACATTATTTGTCACTGACCCCAAAAATAAAATATAAGCATGAAATTGAAAAAAAATATATATACAATAACATATCTTGCTCATCAGATATTATAAAATAATATAATAATAAGTGAGTTTGTTGCACATTTAAAGTGAGTTGTAGTATAGTTTGATGGCCACCGGCTGGAAGGATATTCCTATTTTATCTAAAATAGCAGCATGAAATAGAAGGTGAACACAGATGTTACTAATGATACTAATACTATCATCTGTCATCATCTGTCAATAATTGTAAAGGAAATAAAATAACACCAATAAAAGCTGCACTTTGTTAATTAAAAGTCCCAAATTGTAGAAAATCAAAGATTTTATTTGCGTTTTAATCATAAGCAGATCTAAAAGTTATGTCATGATAAATTCTTGATCCGAGGAGAAATGCACACAACCTGTATTCAGAAACTCTGCCTTTAAAAGAAGCCGTCAGGACTTTTGTGAAGTTGTGATGTCACAACCCTGCCCCCACATTCACAGTCTTTCAAATCAGCCAATCAGAGGAGAGATGCAAAGCGACTTTTTCTTTCTAGAACTGCAGAGAGAAGCTCGAGAGAGGAGACGTTAAACTATATTTAGATGATCTTTGATACATAAAACTACAAATAGATCCTGTTAGGAATATAAAAGCTTCAAATAAAACCCAGGAATAGTGTTACATATGGGAACTTTAAGCCGGAAGGAATTTCAGTTTAAACCTATATGCGGCAGCTTCTTTTGAATGAAGCACCTCTAAATCTGGAATCACAGGTTTGTTCTGCTGGCTGCAGACATTTCCTCTCACTCGACCTGCAGTTGACCTTCCAGATGATCTCCAAGGTGTTGGATGAGGTTGAGGTCAGGCTTTTTTGCAGGAAAACAGGAAATCCTGAACAATTCTCACCAGTTTTATCAGTTGCAGAGACTCCTGCTTTTACATTAAGCAGCAGTTTAGTAAAATGCTTTCTCCAAACTCCTGGATATTTACCAGTCAGACTCCCCCTGGTGGCCACAAGGTGCCTCTGCTCCTAAACCACTTCTGAGATGGACCCTGCTTGTTTTGATCCACAGCTGTGGTTCTCAAAGTGGGGTCTGGGGACCCCCAGGAGTCCTCAAGGAGGTGCCTGGGGGTCCGCAGAAAAAAAGGAGAATCATTTATTTTCATTATAATTCCACAATGACAGAATGTAGAACCGTTTATATAGAGGACTGCTGTAATTTAAAATAAATGTATTTAATTTAAAAATATTTATTTCCTATTATTTGTGTGTTATTTCCCCTTTACACATGAATTCATTTAATTACAAATTATATTTTCCATTTTATATATTCAAGTAAAAATGAATGGGGGAAATACATCATATTTTTTACACTGAATAAATGATTAAATAAAATGGAAAATCATATAAATAGGAAATTAATGCACAAATTCATTTTATAAATTAATTAAATGGAAAAATAAATAAATGTGGACATTTACTGGTATATTTATTTATGTATTGAATTATTTATTTATTCTTAATTATGGCGGTTTTAGTCCTCCATAATTTTGGCCTATGGTTTCCTTCACTTTCTATTATAAAACCTCTAAAGGCAAAAATCTTATCCAATGAGGTCTCAGGTCTAGTTTTGATGAGATTAAGAGTCCTTGACATTAAAAAGTTTGAGAACCACTGATCTACAGAATATTTCCATTGGAATCAAGCAGAAATGGGAGAGAAGGAATAAAATCTTTCAGTTCTTTCAACACTGAATTAAATTCATTCTGTCAGGTGTGTGAGTTGGACATCATTTTCAACTTTGAGAAGGCTTACTTCATCCTGGATGAATTCCTGATGGGAGGAGAGGTCCTAGAAACGTCTAAAGTGGCTGTGGGTGCATCCATGGAGGAGACGGACGCCCTCCAAGAGGTGCAGTAAGCTTTCAGACGCCCAGTCAGCGTATTCTAGCAGGTTTCAACGAAAAGGTGATTCCTGGTCTCTTCTCTCGTCACAGACAATGGAGGAATACATGAGCAAACCTGCCTACTGAGCCAAGACGAGGCCAGGACGTTACTGCATGACGTGTTGACTTAACTTATAATTCTGCCTATTACACAGATTACTTCTAAATGTCCACCACTCTCTTGTGAAACCTTTGACGGTTCAAATGCAGTTTAAAAACAAGAATGTTTATCTCTGAAAATCTGACATTTGAAATATAGGGTGATATCAGGTAAATTGAGCCACTTTTTGGTAATAATAATACCAAATATGCCTTTTCCATGTATATTCATGCATAATAATGATTGTTTCTGATCATTTTGTGTTGGAATTATGTGATAAAATATAATAATTTAGGCTCTATAAATGTGGAAATATCAATTTGCCATTTTTTTTTTTGCATGAGCAGTTTGAGGTAAAATGGGTTTAGTTAGATTTATCATGCCACTACTTACCATCCACATTTCTGGTGCAGTCTAGATTTGAAGTATAGTCTCACTTACCATAAATTAATCAAATCACCTGATTCTTATCAAGCACATTTATGTCAACAGTTTAAAATCATTTTTAATCGCTGGCTCTAATTTCCAGAGGGGCTGGGACCCCCAAACCTTAAATGGCCTTAAATCTGACCTGATATCACCCAATTCCAGAGTATTTCATGGATAATTCAATAAGGTTTGCGTTTATAAGCATTATATTTATCAATCTCAGGGTTTTATGATTGTTTTATTTACATTTTTTTCAAATAAATCTCCTTTTAAATATAGATATTTGAATAATACCCTTTAAGCCTTGTTCTACAGTACCCACAGACCCCAGAGGGAAGCATTTTGTCATAGATCTATTTTATTCTATCATTTTAATCCTTAATGACATTGTCAGTCATTTTGTTCCTCATGACTTTTTTAGTCCCTGTTTTAATTATTGCTTTTTAAAAATAGCAATGCATTGCAGAAGTCTGAAGTTGTATTTAGTTTTAATAGATGGGATTATTTATTGACTTCTTTGGTGACTTTAAAGGACACACATTTCTTATATTTTTGTTTTAAGCAATATGGAAATTAACTTTCTCAGTTTCAATTGGCATTAATAATATAGGCTAACTAATAATGTTTTGCGAAGAAATAAGTTGCTAATGATGTTGTTTCTTCCTTGTGTATGTTGGCAGGATGAGAGTAATTAAAGAAACACTATACACAGTAAAGGGGAAAAAAATAAAGTCAATGCTTTATTAACCTCAGGTATGTCACATATGACCACATTTAAGAAAGAATTACCAAAAAACACAAGTGAATCTAAGGGATCCAACACTGATTGGGTTGTGTGCGTTGAAATGTAAGGCTGGTGAGTCACATGTACTGGTTGTAAATGTTATAAGTGGAACTTAATTGAATGTCTGAACACTCACATTTCTGCTAATAAATAAGAAATTAATGTAAACCTACAGAATGACTACAGTTGACTGCACGTTTTATCTTTCAAAATACTTTATTTTGACCCTTTTCCCTCCACCAAACCAATGTGTATATATGTATATAGATACATATAAGTATCTATGTACATACATATGTATATATATATATTTATATATGTATGTATCTACAGCCTTATTTATATTCCTTGGGTAGTTTTGGCATCAGTATCACTTTCTTCAGTTTCTGGGTTCAGAAAGCTCAGCAATTTCATCACTGCCTCATTATCGAAGTCTTGCATTTGTGTGTCTCCGCCTCTCTCGTCCCGCTCAGACTGTCTCTTCTCGCTTTTCTCCGAGTCCATCCGGTCAAAGTAGTTCTGTATGGCCTCCTCGAAGGAGCCGGCCATTCCGCGGGCGGCCTCCTCGCGCTTCTGGCCCGCCTTGTTGCCGCTGTACGCGGGGTTGGGATACTGCGCCAGCATCTGAGCGGCCAGGTACGCCGCCAGCTCGTCCTCGTCCACCGTGTCGTCGTAGTCGTCTTTTAATTTGCTGGGGAGGCGCCTCGGTTGCGAGGAAGCGGGTCGAGGTCGCGACGGCGAGCTTTTGTACTGCTTCTGCTTCCTTGGAGCCTGGTCCCTGTCCTCGGCGCTCCCTAACCCCAGGATGTTGAGGATTTCCTCTGTCCGCAGGTCCTCCGGCGTCTTTTGCCTGTCGGGAAGGCGTCTGTTGTAGAATTTAGCTTCGGTGCTCTTGTGCGTCTTCTTCGGGGATATTTGAGGGAGCTTGCTGCTCTTTCGGAGCTTGTCTTGATTCGTCGTTTCTCCGGTCTTGAGCATGTCCACCAGGTCTTCAGGTGGGATCTGGTACTTCTGGGAGATCTGAATGAGCTGATAGATGGCCTGAGGGTCTATGGTATCCCTGTATTCCGCTCTCCTCTCGGCCCTCTGTTTCTCCTCTTCCTCTATCGCCCGTTTCTGCTCTTCCTCTTCCGTTTTCGCCAGCACTTTGAGGAGGTAGTAGTCCATCAGGTTGGTCACATCGTCCGGATCCTTCGACCTTTTGACCGGGTAGTGCCCGTCCTCTTCCTCCTCGCCATCGTCGTCTTCTTCATCCTCGTCGTTGACGTAATCAAGACCTCGGTCAAACTCTTGCTTGTCCTCCTCCTCGTCTTCCTCCTCCTCTGGACCCCAATCTGCGATGTCTTCATACGCTACGTTCCTCGCATTGAACACATCGCCGCCATCTTCTTCTTCATCGTCGTCCTCCTCCATGGCGTCCTCTTCGTCGTGCCGCTTTTGCGCCGACTTCACGTTGGTCAGCTTGTCCAGCTCGTCGAACACGGACTGCAGCGTGGCCAGGTTCTGAGGCGTGTACTTCTCCTCCAGGTTTTCGTTGGTGCGCTTGAAAGGGCTCTCGTGCTCCTGGTCCGACCCATCGTCGTCTTCGTCGCCCTCCTCGTCTCCCTCGCCCTCTTCCTCGTCCTCGAACATCAGCGGCAGCTTCCTGTGAGGTGTGATGCCCTGTTGTTGGTGCTTCTGCTGCTGCACCCGGGGAAACGCGCCATCTTTCACCGATGATCCCCCACCTCCACGGATCACGGCCGGCTTGGAGTCCTTTTCCGTCTGCTGGAGGGTGCTGAGCACGGCCTGGAGCAGCTCTTCGCTCTTATCCTCCCTTCCTTCTTCCTCCCCCTCGTCTTCCTCTTCCTCGTTTTTGCCTTGCGTGGGGTTGGACGCCAGCCTCAGTGCGGCGCGCAGCTTCTCGGCGTCGTCCACGTGACCGGCGGCGCGCTGCTGGGACTCGGCACCGGCTCTCTGGCGGAGATTCTCGATGTACTCCAGGGCTTTGAGCATGTCGGCATCGGGGGCCTGGCGGATGTCCGACTCGCTCCCTCGCAGTCTGTGGTCTCTGAGCGAAGCCCCCCGGACGCCGGAGGAGCCGAGGAAGAGGAGGATCGGGAGGAGGTTGGCGAGACAGACGAGGGCGGAGGTATTGAGGAATGACGGCATGGTGGCGCCTAGAGGGGGGAAGACGAAAGAGGCACATGTCAGCGCTGACCTTTACGCTTTGAGCTAACAGCTTCACAACAGTTACCGCTCTGGTGTTTCTCACTTGAAATGTCTGGTCTGATATGTTTTATATGGAGCAATGGTCTTGATCCATGATGTTTGCTCTGGTGTCAGACACCTCATTTCATCCTCCATTATGTAATTCTGTCTCTCTTAGAATATTCTTAATGGAATTTCTTTCCTGACATTTTCCAGTTAGATAAGCCCAGAGTCCTTTTTTTGAGGATTAACCCTCTATTGCATAGTGTTGCCATATGGCAACAATTACTTTATCATTTTTCGAAAAAGCTGGGATATAAAAATCAATGTTTTTACAGTTAGGTGTGAAAAGGGGGCTTTTATTTTGAAGGGCATATTATGAGGTGACATGACAAGGATATCCTGTTTTCTCATGGACATTTGACATGTGAGTTTTGTGAATTTTGGACAATTTTCACCAAATAAAAAATTAAATTCACTATCTGGGGTAAGTAAACTTTATTTTTTGTTTTTACATTTAAGTACTTTTGGTGTTAATTTGTTTTTCTGATATGCTAAAATAGATTTGTTGCCATATAGCAACAATATGCAAATATGGAAAATTCCTAGTGCATAGAACCTAATGGTGTCCCATTGACTTACATAATATGAAACTATAACTATGAGACTACAACTTTTTCTATTAATATATCTATTATTTCATCCATTTAAAGTAATAAAACCATTTAAAACATATTTTATAATGTCCAAGTAATATTTCATCCAATAATTTGGACTTTTTTTTTAACCTCCTCAGACTCTGCTAGTCTAGTTTATGCTAATACCTCTCCCTTCAGAGAGAGGACGACTGGGGCTAAAATGACGTCACGTTCAGGGGGCGTGGCCTTTGCAACTCCCCTCTACACTCATTTAAAAATGGAAGGCATCAACCACAGCATGTTTTATATCAAAATGGGAAACAAGCACGATTTTCATATTTCAAATTTTATTAATTTATTAAGTAAACATCTCAATTGAGATTTGTATAAATTTGCAGAACAAAGCTCATTTATTTTCATAGGGGAAAAACATACTTCAAGACTTTTTTATAAGGTATTTATATTTTATTTCAATTTCTTATAGTGTTGCCCTCTGTTTTAAATCAAGTCCTGATACATACTACAGTACACATGTAAAATTCTAAAAAAAAGTTGAGGTTAAAAAGAAAATATTTTTGAAATATGTTTACTCTCTAAACCTTAGAATACAATTTTAAAAAATCAAAAATCGTTTGCATTTTATTTTTGCATTGTTTTAAAGGGGGCTCTATTTGGCCATTTTCACACTTTAATATTTAAATTTTCATGGTCTATTTATAAGAAATTGCATGTTTTTTATATATATATATATATATATATATATATATATATTCCAGCAGCAGCAATACAGTCTGCCTTCTCACACACTCATGCTCTCTTGTGATTGGCTGAGTCAGAAATGTCCCGCCCTACAACCTTTTTTGTTTTTTTAAGCATTTTAGAACAACAATGATCTTTTATTTTCATAATAGTTATTTGTTCTAAGGGGATAAAACTATAGAGATGCAGCTGCAGTAAAACTGGTTAAAACTGTCAAATTGTCTATTTAATAATACTATTATTATTACTAATGATTATAATAATAAAGGGGGTGTTCCTCCAGTACTTCCTACTGGAATCCTGCCGCCTGTTTGTCGGCAGCAGCAACAGCGGCGGCATCCAGCTCCCGTGCAAATCTCATTAGTCGTCAAATTGCTGCTCCGTGAGTCACGGCCGCGGTTGTCAGGGTAACGCGGTAAGGCTGACGTTCCCATGGAACCTCTCCTTTTAACCGCAGAAAACCCTCAAAGCGCGTTTATGACTCTTATTTCAAGTTGCGCATCGATCAGCGGGATCAGTTCCTCCTACGTGGGTTATAGTCGACATATATCATGCAAATGTGTTTTGGACGCAAACCATTTAAATAATAAAGATAGCTTAAATATAATTATTATTATTATTTTTTAAATAGGAAGTTTTTTTTCCTACAAATAACGCACGAGCGACGACGCACATGCATTTATCTGCTTTCATTTCTTCGTGTTTACTTTGTTTTCTTTCATTTTTACAACCAATATTTAAACAGCTGACGCGTCGCCTGCTCTTTAACGTTCTATATGTTTTATATTACGCATTAAAAGTGGCGTTAAATTCGAGTGTCACGAGCGCGCGGAGAACAAAAGACAGACTGCGGGAAGACGCGCCGCAACATCTGTGCATCAGGTTGGTCAACAGCTTCCGAAGCTGCGGCTCAAAGTGAAGAAACAAGCGGCGGAAACGTCTCGGGACGCGCGCGAGGGGAGACGCGCGTGCGGTCGCGTTTCCCGCGGGTTTCGGTTACCGACGCGCGGCGGAGTCTTACCTTTTGTTCTTTAGCTCGTGAGGAGGCTCGTGAGTGAACTGAGCATCTCTGAGTCCGTGTGAGTCTGGCTCAGCACCGCGGACAGCTCCTCGTGCTATTAGAGGGAGCACGTGACTCGTGCGTCAGAGAGCCCGGGGGAGAGACGCAACACGAGCGCAGCACACACACATACACACAATTTTTGACTCTGACAAACAAAATCTCGCTTTGAACATGCACTTATGCGCTGGACTAGTTCTGACCCGGTGCAGATATGGGTTTTGACGCATTTTATGGAGAAATTAAAACATCCAGAATGATTTTTTTATGACTTTTGTCTAAGATGAGTGAACCTGGTTGTATCTGAACAGCTTTTATTCACCATAAAGGCAGAGCTGAGCTCTTATTCTGCACTTAACAGCTAAAAAATACACCAGGTTTAACCTATTAAACCTATTTTTCCTCCTGTTAATGAAAATACATATAGAATATCTCTGAAATCAAAAAGGTTATCTACTTAAACCTGGTTTTAAAAGAAAGCTACAACATGTGAGGTGACTATAGAAGTGTTAGAATCAATTTATGTTGCTGATACAGAGTTAGAATATTGCAAAGAAACAGAATATTGTGTTTTACTACAGATAAAAATCCATTATTTATTGTTGTAGATGAGGTTTTCTCATGCAATTTGGATGCAAATTGGATGTGAAGGTTTGATACACAAGCCTGTTTAATGCATAAAACTCAATGGTGCCCCAGTATTAGGAGGCTTTGGAGTTTAATGATTTTTTTTTTTTTTACTATTATTTACTATTTAAAGCTGCTTATGTGTGTGTTTGGTGTTTTCTGTTGAATGGCTGCTGTCACTGACGGCTGTTGTTGTGTCTCTGCTGCAGCACTGAGGGACAGAGACCGCTAAAGTCCACCGATGACTCACATGCAGGCTCCGCCAGAGCCAGAGACGGGCGGGGTGACAGAGGGACTGCAGAGGAGTGTGTGTGTGTGTGTGTGTGTGTGTAAAAGATGGAGAGAGATGGAGAGAAAGAAAGGAAAAGAAGAGAAGGAAAGAAAGAGAGAGCCCTTTAGTTGCAAGCCTGCGCACACTGTGGTCTCTATTTCTGGCTGCCTGTCAAATCTTGTCTAGTATGGATCTGTGTGTGTGTGTGTGTGTGTGTGTGTGTGTGTGTGTGTGTGTGTGTGTGTGTGTGTGTGTGTGTGTGTGTGTGTGTGTGTGTGTGTGTGTGTGTGTGTGTGTGTGTGTGTGTGTGTGTGTGTGTGTGTGTGTGTGTGTGTGTGTGTGTGTGTGTGTGTGAGAGAGAGTGTGTGTGTTGCTTGCTGTTTCATTCATAAATCCCCCTCCGCTGCTGCTGCTGCTGCTGTGTTTATTGTGAGCTCAGCCTATCCTCCACTGACCTGCTTCTGTGTTATTCGCTTCGTTTTCAGCTTTGTCACAGTCGCAGCACAGAAATAGTCTCCTTATACGCAGAAAAAACACATTTCTTTCATATAAATTAACTCGTGCCGCCACCCTCAGTGACTCACAAACCCCCCTGAATGATGAAATACGATGTAAACATTCCAGTCTGACACAAAAGAAGCGTGTATTGGTGAAATTTCGGGTTTTGCAGCATTTTAGACCCTAGTAAAAATACCCAGTTTAATGCTAGGACATGTTTATTGAAGCCAGGAGTAGTAAAAGGAAAACAAATGAATCCTATAGGAGAGAGGACACTTTGGTTTCATTTCGATTTGCATGAAAATATTTAGATCACTTTGCAGTGAGAGTAAACTTCACTTTAATAAAGTCTGCTTTAATGTCAGGTCATGTGAGAAGTTTCTAAAAGAAACCAGGACAAAAGAGCTGATTTTAATCTCATGTCTTCCTCAGCCTAATTACACTCTCCCCAATGACTAATATGACACACACACACACACACACACACACACACACACACACACACACACACACACACACACACACACACACACACACACACACACTCATTTAGTGTGAGTTTTGTTCTGATAAAGCCTGAGCTGTCTGGCTAATTGCTCATGTTGTTGTTTTTTTCTGTGGCAGGATTACTGGTAAACACAAACCAATTACAGCTCAGTTCCACCCCAGTCAACTAAAAAAAAAAGACACACACACATACACACACACGGTCTTCTCAGGTCAAATAAGAAGTTTATTGCAGGCAATTATATTTTTCCCGTCCAGCATGTATTCATACAGCCGTGTGGTGTGACTTTTTGGGGTCAGGTTTTTCACAAGATGGTGGATCTGAAACTTTTATTCAGCTCAGGAGACTGTACATTTATCATTATACAGTCTAGGGAATGGATGATGTGATGTTTAAGTCCAATTCAATATACAGCTCTGGAAAAAAAATAATATAAAATAATTTAACTTCTTCCTTTTACCTGGAATGAAGTGTCTCTGAGTTAGAATGAATTAAAAGTCAGTTTGTCATGGAGAAAACTCCTCAGCCTGAAATCTATAATGAGCTACTGAATCACTTCAGCAGATAATGGGATGTTACCTGGCTGTATTCGTATTAATATGACCCGGAATATTGTAGGAACAGTTTAATATATAACATTATATTATAATATAATGCACTTATCAAATTGTTGGAGTCATGGAATCACTCCATGGAGTCACTAACAACCATCTTATGCAATTATTTTCCATTTTGTACTCTTTTCCTTGCAGAAAATAGCACTTTAATGGCTGTTATAGTTGCACAAATCTGTCCATGAACAACATGTATCCCATCTACAAATTTCTTTTTTGGGGGGATTTTTCTAGAGACTTGAATGGTTTGAGAGTTTGTTTTCACCATGTTCTCGGGAGGAAGGACAGGAAGTTGATGACGAAACTTAAGTTGTCTGTTATGTCATTAAAAATAAAAGCTGTTTGAGTAACTTTTATTTTAAGGAATGTAATGACAGTCATATACTTAAAGGATCAAAGGCTTTATTGGGTTATTGCTTCCTTAGCTGAAACTAACCTAGTGTATATGGTTTTAAATCAACAAACCAAATCATTAAACCATCAAAAGTTAGGCTACAATCAGACCCAGGGAGAATACTAGATTTGAATAGTGAGGCAAATAAACTAAAACCCAATCCTGCCCTGATTTTAATATTTACTGACCCGATTACAACGGAGAATTAATATGTTTCAACAGAATATTGAGCTGGGGAACATTAGGACCCATTGAACATAGATACACTCCTGGTGCCTCCTGTAGAGCACAGCTGTGATGAAATGGTAAAATAAGCTCAAAGGCATAAAATGTAATAGTCAGGAAAGGTCTCAAAAGTACAAGGGTTTATTCTAAAAAAAAAATGGTGGAAAGGTCAAAATCAGAAAGTCAATCCACGAAGAAAGGCAGAAATTCAGAGTTCAGACAAACAGAAGTTTGAAGTCTAGTGAATCAAAAATAACCAGGATCAAGTGTACTTTTATTCACATATCGCATGAGAAAACCTCAGCTCCAACACTAAATAAAGTATTTTATCTGTAGTAAAACACAATGTTACTGTTACAGCATCAATATATATCATCTATATCCACATAATCAATATGAAACAATAAGAAAATAGTTTAATATAATATTAGTAGTAGGGCTGCAACTAACCACTATTTCCTTTAATTTAGATTTGAGTCTAAACATGCACTAAAGTGCCCTTTTGAATGTTTAAATGTGCACTAAAGGGTCCTTTTAAATGTCTAAACAGGCACAAAAGTGCCCTTTTTATATGTCTCAACGTGTACTAATGTGTCCCCTTGGGTGGTGAAAATGCACATACTTCAGATTCACTTCAGATAAAGTGCCCTTTTGAATGTCTAACCATGCACTAAATTGCCCCTTTAAACATCTAAATGTGCATTAAGTGTTTTTTTAAATCTCTAATTGTGCAAGAAAGTGCCCTTCTGATCTAAACATGCACTAAATTGACATTTTTATTTATCTAATTATGCAATAAAGTGCCTATTTAAACGTCTAAATGTGCACTAAAGTGCCCTTTTGAATGTCTAAACATGCACTAAATTTCCCCTTTAAATGTCTAAATGTGCACTTAAGTGTTCTTTTAATAATCTCTAATTGTGCAAGAAAGTGCCCTTCTCATCTAAACATGCACTAATATGCCATATTTATGTCTAATCATGCACTAAAGTGCCTATTTAAATGTCTAAACGTGCACTAAAGTGCAGTCTAGTGAATCAAAAGTAACCAGAATCAATTGTAAGGTGCTGGAGAGCTTTAATGCATGTGACAATCTGACAGTGGCTGCAATTGAAGGTGTAATTGCCAAGGAGTTGATGAGAGAATAGGAAACAGGTGAGCAGATGGGCGGGGCAGAGTCAGGTGGTCAAAAGGGGGCGGAGTCTGAAGTGACAAAGGTTTGTCTGCAAGCTGCAAGACAGACACTGTTGGAAAATGACCAATGAAGAAACATAGCAGAGAATGAATGGATTCTTTTTTAGAAAAATAAAGATAAAGTAATTGTTGCCATATGGCAACACTAAGCAATAGAGGATTAAAGTTGAATTCCAACACATGCACACCTCATTCTGCTTAAAGAGATAGCAGGAGTGGAATAAAGTCACCCAGGAACAATGGTAAAGACTGTGGAGAGCATGACAAGACGCATGAAAGCTGGGATTAAAAATAAGGCTCTTTGCACCAAATATTGATTTCTGAAATCCTCTTAAGTGTAGATATTGGTATTATGTTGTTTGGAAATGAATTTGATCTTGTTTATTTGCATTGTTTGAGGTCTGAAAACATTGTATTTTGACATATGTCTTCAGGATATTTCAAACACTGAATACCAGAATGTGTGTGAGGTGACCTGTTTCATTAAAACACATGAGATTCTGTAACTTTTACCACACATTTGCTCACCTCTACTGGTCAAGGGCGTCGTCATCCCCTCTCCTCCGGCTTTACCTTTGCTCCTGGCGTGTTTGTCCCCTGGTGACTGACCGGCTGCCGGCCATTCATTACCACAGGGCCTGACAGCCAATAATTCTGCTCCTTAACTCAGGCTGTCAGAAGCTTGGCAGGCACAATGTGGAGGGAGCGAGGGAGAGGGAGAGGTTGTGAATGGGTCTACAGGGTTTGACGTCAGCCCCCTGTCTCTGGTCGATTAGTGTGTGTGTGTGTGTGTCTGGGAATAGGTGTAATACATCAATTTTTGCTCTTTTGTGAAATGTGAGATGTGGCACCAGATTGTGTCAGAGTCTCTCCGAGTCATTTATAGCCCACCAGGGCAGATACACAAAACGTTCCCCGCCACATTTGTCACATTTACCTGAAATGATGAAAAACAATGAAGTCATTCAGAATAACCACATGATTCCAGTCCCTCACATCAATGGAGGAGGAGAAGAAAAAAAAAAAAACAGAGGAAGAACACAAAGAGCCTGACATTTAAACAAAAAAACATCCATTAAAAGAGTGTAAATGTTGACGCTCTTCATCCAAAAACACCATTTATGTAATGGTACTTAAATCCATTTTCATGTTGTTTTTGTTGCGCTAATAAAAGGAGGAGACCTCTGCAGGTAAAAAGGCTTTAGTGTATTCAAAAGAGCATGAGTCACAGGGTGGGCTGATGCTTTCATGAGGGGAAAACAGCGGCTGTTTGGATACAATCAATTTCACAGGATCTGAAGAAAAATTACAGAAAATTCTTAAACAGGGTGCAAAGGATCCACGAGGAAGTTTAGAGAGAAATATCTGTATCACTAGACTGATAATAACGCTGATCAAAGCTTCAATGCTGATTATGGAAGTGTATTATGTGTTAAAGTGTGTTATTTATTATTAAATATAGGATTTTTCTTGTTTTTAAATGTTAAATTTTGGATTTTTCCTCTTTAAATTGTACCTTGATGTTTTTAAAGTCTTATGTAAACCCCCCCCCCCCCCCCCCCCCCCCACACACACACACACCCACACACACACACCTTTCAGCCAATCACACGCCCCCAGCCTGAGTCAGCTCCTGTTAGCCAGAGCAGTGGTTGTCTAACCTTTAAACTCTTCTACTTACATTTGACCCCTCGCTATTGATTTCATGTCTCGCCCACTCGTTTCCTGTTCTACTGATTTCTCTCCTTTAGAAGGACAGTGTGTAGTTTCTGGTGGAATCTAGTGGTGAAGCTGCAGATTGCAACATAGATATGTCCTAAATGTTAAAATATGCAACCTAAAGTGACCTTTTAAATTCTAAACAAACACTAAAGTGCTCTCTTGGGTGGTGAAAACACACATAGTCCTGCAATTACTGCTTTAATAATGTACATTTCATATATAATATACATCAAATACACTGTAGGTGCCCCCTTTTTTCTTTTCGCCCCCACCCTTCAAAAATCTGTGCACGCCACTGTAGTAGAAGCTATGGCTGCTGTGCTAGAAACTTCAAAGAGACTTCACAGAGGGAAATTATACACTAATTAATACATAGATATCAGTTAGTATCAGATATCAGTGGTGCCCACAGACATTTTGAAAGGCAGGGGTGAAAAGAAATAAAAAAGGTACATATAGCACTTTAGATATGCTTTATATGTGATACAAATGGCCACTTTAACACTCATTTTAGCTCCCAAGAGGGCACTTTAGCACACATTTTGGCTCCTATACAGCACTTTACATGCTTTTCTGTGACCAAGAAGTCACTTTAGCACACATTTTGGCTCCTATACAGCACTTTACATGCTTTTCTGTGACCAAGAAGTCACTTTAGCACACATCTTGTCTCCTAGAGGGCACTTTAGCACACATTTTATCTTCTAGAGGGCACTTCAGCACACATTTTAGCTCTCAAGAGGGAACGTTAACACACTTTTTAGCTCCCAAGATGACTCTTTAACATGCATTTTGGCTTCCAGGGGTCACTTTAGCATGTGTTTTTCAGTAATTAACAAAAAACCAGAAAGATCATACAGACCCGGTAACTAACATCTTTTATTCAGTTTACTCAGGCTGTTCATAGCACATACAAAGATGAATAAAGACTTGTGAAGTTCGATTTCTACTCAGCATCAAAGTAAAAAGGTGTCTGTGTTCGCAGTGTTATTCCTCCCTAGAGAAACTGTCATTTTGCTCTTGACAGTCATCTTTTCTTCACAGAACATCTCTGCAGAATAGAAAGCTGGAGGGGGAGGGGAAATGAAGGGAAAAATCAAATTATGCTATAATATATATATATATATATATATATATATATCAAAGAAAACAGGCACTCAAATTAAATGTTTAATCTGATAACATTACATAAGAATGAGTCAAGTTTCAATTGTTTTTGTTTTTGTCAGGAATCATTGGTAAATTTATATATTTATTCATGTGATTATTTTATAAATGTGTCACTGTTTTAATATTGAACACACTGGAGCTACATGTTATTGATAACTAAGCATTCTAAGCGTTTTCTTTTTTTTTTCTGAAGTTAACTTCTCCAAACCTTTCTAGAACAAAAGGCCTCACGCTTTCCATTAAATCATCTTCTTTTATTTTTCACCACCTACTCACTTGTTCCTATTCTCGGCCACTCATCACGACTGTTGTCACAACACATTGTGCAGCAACATGCTTTTACCACGCTAATGGTACAATGGGGCATGATCTGGCTTCTCGTACGTATCCCGCATCTCTTTGTCCTCTTAGCTTTTCTTGCCCGAGGCGGCTGATTAGACTCAGAAAGAGAGGAACGATTATGAAAAACAGAAATTGTCCGGAGGGATTATAAAGAAGGGAGCACATTTCTCTTTCTTTCCTGGCCTTAAAGACCCCTGCATCTTAAAGTATTGGGATCTTTTTCCTATTTTATATATATATTTATATGAAAACACCCACATTATGAAATACAGAATCTACAGTGTCTTGATGCCTTTTCATGATCCGGACTTTGAAGATTCCCTTTTTTTGAATGGGGCCTCTGCTTTGTTTCTCCATCTTTATGTCACAGAGCAGATGTTGCGTTGTTGGCTCAAAAGGGAATATTTGTTGTTTACCTCCTCCTGAAAGACAAAAATAAACCTGCCCCTCCCTCCTCCGCTCCCCCGCCGGCCTTTTTTTTTTTTTTTTTTTTTTCAGAAACAGCATTTTTTTCTGCTGCGACACATCACATCAGTAAACATTGGGTGAACTTATAAAGGAGCAGGGGCTAAACAGGGTTTCTGAAATAAACTACATGGCATTAATATTTAGGGAGGAGAATGTATAGATGGACAGAGCCTTAGGGGATTTGATACTTGACTGTGTTGTGTATCTGCAGGGATGAAGCCAAAGCCCCAGTTTGAGCTGGATTCACAGTCCACAGACTGCAGCATAAAGTCACACAAATCCGATTTTTTCCCCACCCCTATACGACCTGTATCTGATCTTTTAATGACAGTCTGAATGACATAGATCCGATTTTTTTTTTCAAATAAAACCCATAGCATCTTGGGCTAAGTTCAGACTGCAGGGCTTAATGCTCAATTCAGATTTTTTTGTAAAATCCGACTTTTTTGTGAGGTTGTTTCTGATTAAATGCGACTTTTATTTGATCCCTAGGGTGAACTTTAAATGCTTCAAAAGTTTCCAACATTGGATATATATATATATATAGATATAGATATATATATATAGATGCCAGTGGTGAGTATGTTGATTTTAAAGTTGCTTTCCTTCCTGAGTCAGCACATGTACAACATGTTCATTTTAAGGGTGGGATATCTGATACCATGGTTGCTGCTTTCTTGCCTTCAGCCCAGAATAGTGAGGTGTTTCTGTCGTTGATGACACGTAGGTCGGATTAATGTGACCCGGACATTTAGACTGTCATACTGTCGTACGTCATATTTGGTTTCAGGACACATAACCAAGTGGCCTGGGTTGGATTTGAAAAAATCCGATTTCTGTCGTTCAGAGTGTCACTAAAACATCAGATACAGGTCACATAGGGATGAAAAAATCAGACTTGGGTCACTTCAGTCTAAACATAGCCTCAGATAATTATCTGATTTTTTAACATACGACCTCAGTCTCAATGACCAGGTCGCGATCATCTGACCTACACGTCATCAGCAAGCGACAAATGTCACTATTCTGGACTAAAGCAGGCCTAAATTAAGATATAGCCATCCTTCCATCCATTCATTTCACTCTGTAATAGAGTCTGGACAACAAAGACCCAGTTTTCCTCCAATCTTGAGAGTGATTTTCCATGCAGCTTTAGAAAGTGTTCTAAGTAATTTAGACTGCAAGTTTACTTGCATGTTTAATTGAAAAATGAGCAACTTCTAAAGTTTAAAGTTCTCATTGGAGATCACATACAAGTCACATTTAAATGGAAATGTGAAACACCTTACAAAAAAATTGCATTGCACAAAACTGAATGTAGCTTGACTCTCTAATATTGTAACTATACTTGCTCTGTACAGCATAAATGGATTCTGACACTTCTGTATTCACCTCACATGATGTGTTTTAATACCAGGATTAAGTCCATAACCTTTGCTGTAGGAAAACTAAAAAATATAGGCCTGGGCTTATTTGCTTCTTGCATACAGATTTTTTGCTCACATATGTTGCAGGTGACAGGTCCATCAAAATACTTCTTTAGAAGAGCAACTTCTGGAAATGGGACCATCCTGGGAGCATGTAGTACAGTAGTACAGAGAGTACAGCCTATAATCAACATTCATGTTGCAGCAAACCTTAGATGTCAAAATAGTAATTAATACCAAGTATCTTGCCATCTGCAGGCAGGAAACCCCCAAAGACTTTCAGGGGGATTTATAAGAGACACATTTTCACTCGCCTCATCTCTATTTCCACTCATCAGAGGGAGTTTTAGCTCCATGCAGCGGTGAGGCTCTAGAGATGGCAGTGTGGGTTGGTTAATCTGTCTGTCTTGTAGTCAGTCATCCCCTTCACTTCAGACTGGAATAATTCAACCAAATTGGATGGATTGTCTTGAATTTGTGCAACACCTTTAAATTTGTCTACCTCAGAATGTGAATCCCAACAGCCCTGGTTAACCCTTTGACCTTTTCCCTCTAGTGGCATCATGAGTTTGACATGTATTTTTATCTGACCTGAGGGAAAATGTATCAACGTCTCCTGGATGGATGGATACCACATGCACTCCCCACATTTATGGTTTCCAAACCACATCTCCAAATAACTCTGATGATTCACTGACTTTTCATCTAGTGCCAACAGCAGATAATGTCTCTGACAGGAATTAACATGACTGTTGTCGGGATCTAATTGGTACAGTCACTATTATTCCCCAACGGATGAATTGTAGCATCCTGTCACTTGTCCTCTTGTACCATCAGGATGTAGACCAGTGTTTTCTTTAATGCTTATTAACAAACGTTAGCACACTAAGGATTCATTGCAAAGGTGAAAAGAGCCCATGATTTGCTTAACTACTTAAAATACACGCCCTTTTTCAGTCTAATTTGCAAAAATGTTCTGCCTAAGTTGTAAGAAGCGCAGTTCCCACATTTTTTAAAAAATTATATACTAACAATATGTGTATGAATATTATATTCCATTTATGCCAAGTCTAGATGCTGCTAAATCCTGCTAAATCTGACACGCTGTACCTTTAAGGTACAATATCCTTCATTTAACATTTTTCAAACACAATGAATCCTCTGTTAATCTCTTAAGACACAACCCCTCTGTGAAAAGGTTTTGCCCAAGTCCTAAGTAGCACATTGGCTATCAGATTTGAATGGTCTCATCATGGGTTTTTTATTGGATCCCTCTGCTGTCCATCAAACTAAAGGTGGTTAAACTTTCAAACAGTCAGTTCTTATTGGCTGGCTATCAGGCTGGCTATCTCCTGACCCCATGCGTGCATTATTTGCATATAGAAACCAATAACTGAAGCGTAGTATTGCTGTAAATGACAGTATGTTAATGTGATCAGTTTGCTATCGAAGTTGACTCCAACATTGTGAATGTGATGGAGTATTTGAGTAAATGTACTTGTAAGTATCTTATCTAATTAAAGGAGAATCAGTTGGTAATAGTCCAAAAAGGATTTATATCAAAAGAAAAACACCTGTTGATACAAAATATAAAAACATATCAACATATCTATGTACTAATTGGTATGTATTCAGACTGACCGGGTAAACGGAACAGGAGGAGATGGAGGCCGGAGAGCTGGACCTTATTCTCTGTGTTCTGACCTGACAAAGGAAATAGCTGATAATAAATGATTCACGAGATCTGTGCAGTGGGAGCTCTGGGATCAGGAGGAGAATCAATAACCAGAACCAAGAGACACCGGATCCCAGGCAAATTAATGAAATGGAATAAAAAAAAAGGAAATGTCGCGGGAGCCAAAGTCCAAAATTACAATATAATTAATGGGAAAATTAACATTTTCTGAACTCGATCTTCGTGTTAATTGGACATTACCACAGAGTCCTGATGCTATTCTGGAAACTGTCCATGATATGTAAACTTCTTTGGACATCTACAGTTCTCCAAGTATTGTGGAATTAGTTTGACTTTAAGTTGGAGGATGTGCAAACTCCAGATTCTAATTAGAGTTTCAGTCAAAACAAAACAAAAAAAACAATATCGCAGCAGCCGGAGACCTTACAACAACAGCTCTGACCTCATGAAGGTCAAGATGTCACCTTCAGTAAGCACAAATCCAGATGTTTACCCCTGTGGCTGACAGGTGTGTTTCACCTAAAAGACACAAATGTCTTTTGTCAGGAGCTTCATTCTGCTGGTGTTTCCCCCTCCCTTCTCCTCCTCAGTCTTCAATCCACCCCAGGTTCATAAGATGGTCAATAAACTGCTGAGCAAATATCCTGCAGCAACACGCCTTCCTCAGTCAGAGTTCTCAGAAGTGTCAGTCGACATAATACAGTCTGTGATGTCGAGCTCCTGGCGCGGCTGTGAGCTTTCACACCTGCTCATCTCCAGAAAGCTGTTGATGGACAGTTTTAACAGGTCAGATGTCACGTTCGGCATAAAGCATTGCACTCTTTTCTTTCCAATCGTTTTCAGCTGCTTGCCTTGAGGTGTCCGGGTTCAATTCCAGCCAGGGACGTATTTGTTGCAGGTTATAAAAACCCATCCATCTTTTTTATTCTCATTTCCTGTCACCTCTACACCATTATCTCTCTCTCAACCAAGAAAAAATCCTTACCGTACCTTAAATTATCAAATAATAGCCCGGGCATTTATTTGTTTCAGCCACTTAACAGATCAGGTGTTTATTTGGGACCAGGCGGCAATTTGGGACAGGAGATTAATTCCTTCCTGATAAAAATCTTTCTCAGCAAGACCATTAATCAATATTACCAGAGGGGGTGTTCTTTAATGTGATTTGAGCTTGACAGAGATTTGATGAGTTTTTTATGCCAAATCAGAATAAAAATTTTATCTTGATTTGTTATTTAATGACAATTTACCACTTTCATGATGGCAGCTGCTTCAAGAAGCAAGAATTTATGTGCAGAAGGTGCAGAAGAAGCTCTGAACATGATTCTAGAATCAATTTCTACTGGTGAGTGATGATGTTTTATAGTAATTTAGTCTAAATTTCACAAGTTATACTTTAATAGTAATTTAATATAAAGTGCTGTGCATATAAATACATGTTGAAATGTAATAAATATGCAGCCAAATATAATGAAATAAAGGAAGTTCCGGGATCTTCAGTCCATTAAACATATTTCATCACTTCATTGAAAATTCACTGTTTCAAAAAGTCGTCAAAACTGGATGTTGGTCCATTATTAACCATTATTTTAATAAGCTGACGATGTCATCCCCTCTTTGTCTCTCTCTCTACTATCAAGTAAAGTCAAACATGTCAAAGACAACAATCATAGGAAAAATTCTAAACTCTTGCTACGTCTCCCTGAATGCAGCTTCCATCCTCATGGACACAGTGACAACAACCTGCCATAACATATCATGTTCACAGCTGAGACACTTCCTGTTTCACACCCAGCGACTGAAATGCAGCACTCCGCTGTCATAAGGGAATCACGGCTGCATCAACGTGACACGTTTAAGCCCATTAGACGCCTATAAGATGCCGAGGATCTGGCTGTTGCATGTTTGAATTCAATGCAAAAACAGAAACAGGTGAAGGTATCTTCTTTTTGGTACAATTCCTCCAATATTGAGTAGAATTATCTCATTTCACTGGCAGATCATTTTTATTTCAAGTTTTTTTTTTCCTGAATTGGTTTAATTTGTTTTGTTTTTCTTAATTTTTTTGTCGGCTTAAAGAGTTTTTCCTTGTATGATGTGAGTCTCTAAGGACCAGGGATGTTGTGTTGCTGTTGTACAAACTGTAAAACCCAATCTGTGATTTGTGATTTTGGTCAAATAAAAGTGACTTGACATGACTTGACTAGATATTTCAGCTTATTTCAATTTTTTTCTGATTTTGGTCAGAAAAAAAAACTTGAAATAAGATAAATTATCTGCCAGTGGAATAAGATAAATCTACTATCTAATTTTTGATTAATCACCTTTTAATCAACTGTTTTTAATTTTTTTGGTTTTTAATCTCAATATAAAATTTCAATTAATTTAAAATTGTTCCCGTTTGTTTTCAATTGTATCTTTTAATGTTGTATGTAAAGCACTTTGAATTACCTTGTTATTGAAATGTGCTATACAAATAAACGTCCCTAAATATCAGACTAATTATACCAAAAACAAGATATTTTCACCTGTTAAGATTTCATCTTTTGCAGGACTGTGATGTGCATTAGAGCAGCAGCAGGTACAACATTATGACATTAAAATATAGCCAGTTATGTATCGTTCAGCCATTTCTTTTATATTAAGAATTCCACTGACACGTTTCTAAGTGATCTGCCCACAGGCATGCATGCAATTGTTTTTTTTTCTTTTCTTTTCAACTTGCAGTTAGCAATAACCTGACCGCAGACGATCAATTTCAAGACAACAGATTGGCCAATTTCAAACCCCCCATAAAAGCCGTGAGTCATTCTGCAACTAGAAACAGATTTAATTTCCGACTGAGAAGCTTTCGCGGCTGATTTCACACATTAGTCCTTCCTGTCTGGCTGGAGGTATGATAGACAGACCGAATCAGGGATTTTTCAAAGCTTTTTCTTTTTTTTTGGTTCTTCTAGTTATAGAGTCTCCAATCCGGCGATGGCGAGTGATGATGAATAGCTCCTTTAATTGCTGGTTAAACTCGGCCTGAGCCTACTGGTTGCTAAGTGCCCGGAGAGAGACAGGAAGCAGCATTAAGGCTGCGGCTGTCTGCTGCATCCATCTGTGACATCCAGTGGGCTAGAGAGAGAGAGAGAGAGAGAGGTAGAGGGGTATAGAGATAGAGAGAGAGAGAGAGAGGGGCGTCTGGATGTGCAGCCAGAATGACTCATAGGTCAGATTTGTGTGTGTGTGAATGAGAAAATGCCTGTTTGTGTGAGATTACATCTCTGTATTTGCATATTACCCAAAGTTGTGTCTTTTGTGTTAATTGGTTTCTGAGGGAGAACAGGAAAACATGCAGGTCCGGTCTGTCAGTCGCTGTTTTTCCAACACAGATCATGAGAACTCATCAGAGTGACGGGTGCAGCTTTCACCGTGATGCTCGGGACAGCTTCTTTTCTGCTATTAGCAGCCGTCCTGATTACGCTAAATTAGCTTACCGTTAGCGCTGCGTGATTTACGAGGCTCTGACTCGCTAATAGCAAAGTTTATGTTGGGGTCAGGGATAAAAAGTAGGTCACTGGTGCTGATGGTGTGTGTGTGTGACACCTAGCAGGTTTTCCTAGTTGTTCCCAGTATTCCACACGGACACATTTTGTCCTCTAGATTAAACGGAGAGACGAAGAGAATATTACATTTATTAATCATTTCAATCAAAAAGGCCGTGGACGACTGTGGACAAACAATGTGTTACTTATGTAACATTAAAGAATAAAGTGACTTTAGGCCATTTTTTGAACATTCTAGTGTGACTTTATTCAACTTTAACCCTGGTTTAAACTGTCCTTTCATTCCATAGTGAAACTCTAAACTTACATTAACCTGGAGTTAAATTAAACTAATATCAGCTCCTTTTTCATCACTTTTCCAGCTTCTTCTTTGTCTGTTTTTATTGAACGTAACTCATCTCCAACGTCCAGTTTTGACGACTTTTTGAAACCTGAGATGTGGTGAATTTTCAATGAAGTGATGACACATGTTTAATAGACTGGACTTTCTTTATATTTAAATTACAACTTAGAATAAATTACATAAAAAAACATTATAGCCTAAAGCCTTTATCACTCACTGAAAGGTTTTTGATTCAAGAATCATGTTTCGAGCTTCTTCTGCAGCGTAAATTCTTACTTCTTATAGCAGCTGCCATCATGAAACCTTGTCATTTTATTCTGACTTGGGCAAAAAATATATATCCTAAGTAAAATGTGCATTGTCCTATAGGACATAAACAGTCTGATCCTTTCAACTCAGGATTAAGGTGATTTTACCAGATGCAGCAGCATCATCATGAGATGATTTAGGCCTCCTTAATGCTCCGATCAAATTCCCTCCCAAATCCTGCAGTTTATACTGCAAAGACGCCACAATACAGATGTTAGATCATCTCAAAATGCCGTTTCAGGCAGACTTTAAAACAGACACCTACCAAACCACCAACTGTCTGTTCTCTTTTCGTTCTCTCTAATCTTTCTGCTCAGGATGTCTGCACCATTTAGCTGACAATCCACCCCCGGCAGACCAACAAATTAGTTACCTCCTCGTCTGTCAGAGTGAACCCAGACCGGTCTCCTCTCCTGCGTTGATAGCTGCCGGACCAGAGCAGTCCAAATACTCACTTCATATCGCTCCTCATTAACTGCTTAACCTTTTACTTTATGTCTCCTTCTCCCCTCCAGCTCCGCTGGCAGAATTCATACGCATTCATTGAGGAGAGTGTCAAAACAACTGGATTATCCACCACGTCTTGACAGAGGTTCATTGTGAATTCAATTAGCTCCCTCGCCTTCAGAGAAGGAGACGTGAGACCCTATATTTTTCGTGTCATGGCGCGATGATGCCCACGCCAAGAGTTTCGATTGCTGAGAGAGAGAAAAATGGCTGCTGTTACAGTCCAGTCACTGGATAGACAGAGAGGGTAGGTAGGTGCATGCACACACACACACACACACACACACACACATACACACACACCTGCTCATCTCTTGTATCATCTCCAGCCTCACATTCACTCTTCTTCTGCACTGAACTCCATTTTGCTCAGGTGCACACAGCTGGTATCCATGGAGACCAGTGATGATGCTGCTCTGGCTTCTCTAATGTCACCAGATCAGCTGTGAGGATCAGCTGTGAGACTCATGGTGGGAAGCATACACACACATACACACACACACACACACACACACACACACACACACACACTAAGGACTCGATGTCTTCACACATCAAAGTAACTGTCGAAGTGTGTTTTGTCAGGGGAAAACACACAAACGTGTTGTTTTTCAGCACAAAACAACATTTACATCAGTGATTTAAAATTTGATGCTCAGTTAGACATCATGTATTGAAGCTTCTGTAATTAATTGTTAGTTGGATTATCAATTGGTAAATATAGATATCATATTATCATATAGATCAATATTGATAATAAAATATTTGAGGGGAATTTTCTTCTTTCATTATATAAATATAGAGGCAGGTGATATAGATTGAATATACATTGATATAAACTATCTCATATCAGTCAATAGCAATTATTATTGATCATTTTTAATTATCTATTTTTGCAAGAGAAAAAAGGCTTAATCTGACCACTTTATATTAAACCTGATTCTGTGTTTTTCTGTTAAATGATTGACTCTTTGATTCAATATTTGATCCATTATCAAGGAAAATATGATGTTACCTTTCAGACGTTTTAGAACACACATTTTTCCATTTTTATTGAAATTTAAGCAGTTTAATTCCAATGAATACCTTATAGAATTCATTAGCAGCCGCATAAATACTGCCCCATGTTACTTATGTGAAGTTGTGATGTCACTACTATACAGTCACCAACCACACCCCCTATTCACGGCCATTCAAATCAGCCAATCGGAGGAGAGGCTCAGGAAGAAGCTTGAGAAAAGAATTGTAAAACTACACTGAGATGATCTTTGCTACTTCAAATCTTGTTAGGGATGTTGAAAGTCCAAATAAAAAACAGCAAAGTTTATAATATGGGACATTTAAATGGTACAAAAATAATCAGTTAACTATCCGACCCAAAAAAGAGAGATGTAAAATTCCAGGACACAGCTTTTCTGCAGCAATGGACATTAATGAAGTCTTGAAAGTGGATCCAAACATTTCCTACAAGTAGACAATAATGTTTTATACCAGCTATAACCAGCTCAACTGTTTTCAGCTGTGCTACCATGATTGCACAAGGGTTTTCTAATCATCCATTAACCTTCTGATGCAATGAGCAAACACATTGTTCCATTAGAACACTGGAGTGATAGTTGCTGGAAATGGGCCTCTATACACCTATGTAGATATTAATGCACCAAAAACCAGACATTAGCAGCTAGAATAGAATAGTTTTATTGCCCAGGTTTAGTCTGGTGATATGATTCATTGTGAAGAGCAGCTCTAATTATGGTTCTGCTGCTTTCCTGGTGTTCACACTCTTCTGTCCTCCTGACGTCATCTTCACAAAGGGTAAAAGGTGTGAAAGGTGTGAAAGGTGTGAAAGGTGCACCCACCCGTCCTCCAACCTCTGCTCCCGGCTCTTCTCGGCACGTGAGTTTATTCAGCTCCTCGCCCGCGATGCGTCATCAATTTGTGATCTGTCACTGTTCTCAGATGTTGCCACGTGCTGCTGGAGCTGCCTCCTTTACTGCTCTCTCCTTACATCGTAAGCTGCCGCTTTATTATTGTCCATGTTTCCTGGGCGCAGCCTGAAGCCGAGGCGTTTAATAGCCGCGCTGAGGGTCGTAAAAAACAAAACAATGAGCCAGAAGATGCTAAAACACTCCACAGACCAAAAAGGGCAAAGCGTCTGAGGATAATTATCTGTTGGTTTGTCCCTGTAAATGATTCCTTTCACATTGCACATGGTCATTTGACCCATTGTTAATATATAACTGATGCTGATCATCATGGTCATACTGTTTATTTAGCTTTTGCCACACAGACAGGTGTGAACCGTATTACAAGATTAAGTGTTTCAATTACTTTTAAAACCATTTCCAGCGTATCCACTTATTCTGTGCACATGGATCCCCTGTGACACGTAAGATCTGAGTCAAATAGACTAGAGTAACTCACTTTATTGCTTCTGCAGTATCTATTTTGTCTTATTTTGACACTTGGCTTTAGCAACAATAAGCCATTTGTGATGAATGTCACAGAGGATTGAATGTGATACTGTTATTCAGCGACGATCTAAGACAGAAATGTCAAGGGCAGGTGGGATAAAAGTCATTTCATAAAAAGCCTGCTATTCACGAGGTAATCCACTCTCATTGGCTGTGTGCGTGTGTGTGTGTGTGTGTGTGTGCGTGCATGTGTACTGCACTGTAAAAACTGAAATCAGATGACGATATCTTGTTTTTATTACAATTAGTCCGATATTAAGTCGAATTATATTATTCTAGTGGCATATAATTTATTTTATTTCAAGCATTTTTTCCTGTTTTGGGTCAATTTGGTCTTGTTTTAATAAAACAAGAAAACAAGACTAACATTTTATTAAAAACAATTTAATTGACTGAAATCAAGAATAAAAAACTTAATACTACTAATAAAAAACTAAATAAGTTAATCGTCTATTATTAAGATAATTCTACTCAGTATTGGACTAATTGTACCAAAAACAAGATATTTTCACCTGATAAGATTTTAGTTTTTGCAGTGTGTGTGTGTGTGTGTGTGTGTGTGTGTGTGTGTGTGTGTGTGTGTGTGTGTGTGTGTGTGTGTGTGTGTGTGTGTGTGCACTGCAAAACCTAAGATTGAGTGAAAAAATCTTGTTTTTGGTACAATCAGTGCAATATTGAGTGAAATTATCTCATTCCATTGGCAGATAATTTGTCTTATTTCAAATATTTTTTCCTGATTTGGGTTAATTTGGTTGAAATAAGTTAATTATCTATTATTAAGACACTCTACTCAATATTTGGGAGTGAAAGAAATGTCTAATTTATGGAAATTTCAGCCAGTGACTATTGCAAAGAGAACTTACTTAACTTATGAGAAGAACTTTTGAGATATTCTTTAACTGGAGGATATGAAGGTGGAAGATTTGATGGGTCAGACTCAATCCTTGTTGGCAGAGGTTAAGCTCCTCTGGGAGAATATGTGGTGGAGGTGGATCAAATTGGTTCTCCAATATATCAGGTTACCGGTCAGCACATATTGTGGAAGAGTATTTTTTATGCTGAAATCCATCCATTACCTGTACCTGTAAGGCTTTGAATTTATTCTCCACCAAAAATCTCTCTTTTTGAGGTTCAAACACCCATAGAAGACTTCAAACATGGCTTTAAAGGATCAGTTCACACGTAACAAATGATAAATCCTCACTTACCAACAACAAGCCTTGCGGATAGTGTGACTTCTGAGACTTTAGACACCAACCAACACAACAGATGAACTGATGTCATATATGTTCAGAGCACAAAATGACATTTGAAGAACTCCCATTGGAAACATTTAATTCCAGGAGCCAATAGACTGCACAAGATAATCCTATCAGGTTAAAAGACCTTGTTTTTGGTAGTAATTAGTCCAATATTAAGTAGAATTATCTTATTCCATTGGCAGATAATGTGGCATATTTTTAATTCAAATTTAAGTCAAAAATATGAGCTAAAAACACAAAAAGAATCAGATTAAAAATATGGGATAAAAAAGAGAACATTAGAATAAAAAGTCAAACAATTTAATCTTGTTTTCTTAAAATAAGATAGAAATTGACTAAAATAAAGAAAATGCCAGAAATGCTAATGGAGTAAAACAATTCAAAATAAATCTATTCAATATTTGACCATTAGACCAAATACAGGTCATTTTTATTTTGTTGGCAGTGTGTGATTTACATTGGTAACAAAATCAAATGCTTTTACGTTGGAATAGCAGCAGTTTATTTGCCTTATTTTGGAAAGAATGTGTGTTTTTGTATCTATGGAAAGCAGAGAATTGGATTTTGCTGCAGGGTCCCTGTCCATCTGCTGTGACTTGGGATTCCATCAATAGTTACTGCTCCTGGACAATATGTTATGACACAGCTAAGATCACACTGGTTCACATGGGCCATGACCTCTCACATGCAATTATCAAGCATTTTTTTTTTATTTTAAAGCATTGATTGAGAACATCCACAGAAAAAACGCCTCAGCAGCATGCTATTCAAATCAGCTGGAGCAGTGCGGGTCACGTTTTAGTTTTCCTTATAATAAATTATAAGGAAATTTGCCTTGATCTGTTCCCAGCTGATGTTCATCTGAGTCTTCCCAGTCCACAATAAGTGTGCAGTCAGGTGTGTGATCAATGCCGCTCATATCACAGCTGCTTGTCGACACGTTTCACAAGTGAAAAGCAAGCCGGGATATCATAATTAACGAGGAGGTTGGAATAAACGATTGAATGAAAAAGCAGCCCACATTGACATTACTCTAACACTCAGCATTTTTCTCTTGCAACCTGAGCACGATCTTTAACCTGAAAAAAAAAAATACATCTCACACGATTGGTTAGTCTGTTTTGTGGTTTAGACTTGTTGCTCTTTCCCTTCGGTTTAATTAAGCTCCCGTCTGCGAGCATATTGCTGTTTGATATTTTAAAACGGCCGTTGTTTCCATTTTGCAATGACGTCACCTCCTTGTGATCATTTCTGCATTTCGTCCCCTTATCTATAAATACCCTGAGTGGATGAGTCATACTTTCATTCAATCCCGCATCCCTCCGTCTGTCTCCTGCATCACAGGGACGCCCCGGTGCTACTTCTGTGCCTGTTATTGACCCAGTAAGCACCATTCATTGCATATTATTATTATTATTGGAATAAAGAATTTATTGTCTGCTTTTTGAATGCAAAAGGCAGCTGTTTGTCTTCGGCTTGCATGACATTAAAAACAACAGGATTACATAGAACACAATAGAAGCTGCTTTAAAGGGAAGAGCAGGACTGAGTCAGAGTTAAATAATAAAGTGCTGTGTGCTGAGGAAGCAGCCTGTCTCTACTCATTAAGATGTTTTCTTATCGCAACCATTACTTTGGCCAATTCACCTACGTCTGTACAAGAGTCTGCTTTAATTGATGCAACTGCATTTCTGTGTGTGTGTGTGTGTCGGGGCCATTATATGTGGGTGAGTGGACGTATTTCTGTTGTTAATGTATTGTTTTGGGGAATCAGATTGAATCTTTTAATCATGGTAAAGGCAGCAGATCCCCAAGATACAAACATCTGACTTATGAACATTTGTAGATAGATAGGTAGGTAGGTAGGTGGGTAGGTAGGTGGGTAGGTAGGTAGGTAGGTAGGTAGGTAGGTAGGTAGGTAGGTAGGTAGGTAGGTAGGTAGGAGGTTAGGTAGGTAGGTAGGTAGGTAGGTAGGTAGGTAGGTAGGTAGGTAGGTAGGTAGGAGGTTAGGTAGGTAGGTAGACAGGTAGGTAGGTAGGTAGGTAGGAGGTTAGGTAGGTAGGTAGGTAGGTAGGTAGGTAGGTAGGTAGGAGGTTAGGTAGGTAGGTAGGTAGGAGGTTAGGTAGGTAGGTAGGTAGGTAGGTAGGTAGGTAGGTAGGAGGTTAGGTAGGTAGGTAGGTAGGTAGGAGGTTAGGTAGGTAGGTAGGAAGGTAGGTAGGTAGGTAGGTAGGTAGGTAGGTAGGTAGGTAGGTAGGTAGGTAGGAGGTTAGGTAGGTAGGTAGGTAGGTAGGAGGTTAGGTAGGTAGGTAGGTAGGTAGGTAGGTAGGTAGGTAGGTAGGTAGGTAGGAGGTTAGGTAGGTAGGTAGGTAGGTAGGTAGGTAGGTAGGAGGTTAGGTAGGTAGGTAGGTAGGTAGGTAGGTAGGTAGGTAGGTAGGAGGTTAGGTAGGTAGGTAGGTAGGTAGGTAGGTAGGTAGGTAGGTAGGAAGGTAGGTAGGTAGGTAGGTAGGTAGGTAGGTAGGTAGGTAGGTAGGAGGTTAGGTAGGTAGGTAGGTAGGTAGGTAGGTAGGTAGGTAGGTAGGTAGGTAGGTAGGTAGGTAGGAGGTTAGGTAGGTAGGTAGGTAGGTAGGTAGGTAGGTAGGTAGGTAGGTAGGTAGGTAGGTAGGTAGGAGGTTAGGTAGGTAGGTAGGAGGTTAGGTAGGTAGGTAGGTAGGTAGGTAGGTAGGAGGTTAGGTAGGTAGGTAGGTAGGTAGGTAGGTAGGAGGTTAGGTAGGTAGGTAGGTAGGTAGGTAGGTAGGAGGTTAGGTAGGTAGGTAGGTAGGTAGGTAGGTAGGAGGTTAGGTAGGTAGGTAGGTAGGTAGGTAGGTAGGTAGGAGGGTAGGTAGGTAGGTAGGTAGGTAGGTAGGAGGTTAGGTAGGTAGGTAGGTAGGCGGGTAGGTAGGTAGGTAGGAGGTTAGGTAGGTAGGTAGGTAGGCGGGTAGGTAGGTAGGTAGGTAGGTAGACAGGTAGGTAGGTAGGTAGGAGGTTAGGTAGATAGGTAGGTAGGCGGGTAGGTAGGTAGGTAGGTAGGTAGGTAGACAGGTAGGTAGGTAGGTAGGAGGTTAGGTAGGTAGGTAGGTAGGCAGGTAGGTAGGTAGGTAGGTAGGTAGGTAGGTAGGTAGGTGGGTAGGAGGTTAGGTAGGTAGGTAGGTAGGCGGGTAGGTAGGCAGGTAGGTAGGCAGGTAGGTAGGTAGGAGGTTAGGTAGGTAGGTAGGTAGGTAGGTAGACAGGTAGGTAGGTAGGTAGGTAGGTAGACAGGTAGGTAGGTAGGTAGGCGGGTAGGTAGGTGGGTAGGTAGGTAGGTAGGTAGGTAGGTAGGTAGGTAGGTAGACGGGTAGGTAGGTAGGTAGGTAGGTAGGCGGGTAGGTAGGTGGGTAGGTAGGTAGGTAGGTAGGTAGGTAGACAGGTAGGTAGGCAGGTAGGTAGGTAGGTAGGTAGGTAGGTAGGTAGGTAGGCAGCTGGTCAACTCTACACTGAAGATCACTGCATTACAGTAGTAGCTACTCCTGCTTGAAAGGTTCTCCTTATATGGACATTTAATGGTTATTACCCTAAAAAAGACCTCATTTGAACACATAATTAATCATAACTTTATTAATAACTATATTCTTTAAAGAAGATAACAAAGTATAATAGGCTATCACATTTCAGCTTACGAACAGCCTCTCAGGACCTATTTTGTTCATAAGTTGGGCACAGCCTGTAATTAAATATAAATAATATTAAATGAACTAATTAAAAAAACAACATGGGGACACTCAGCCAAAGTTCAATTAAGTGAAAACACAATGGCTATCTGCAATAATGATCCAGTTTCTCATTCTCTAATCTCTCTTTCCTCCACTTTCTTCTCACACTTCACTTTGTTTCGTGTTTATCTCCAAAGCTCAGGTGAACAGAGAAAAACAGTTCTGGCTGCTGATCAATTTTCAGACAGATGAATGCAGCCATTCAGGGGAATCACTTTGAGACCTGAGAGTAGTATGGAGACTGATGAGACTCTGGGGTACAGTAGCAGCCAGACATTTAATACCATTTGATTAATTGTAAATCTTAAGAAAATCCCAAACAAAGAAATAAAGAAAGAATGAAGTACAAATATAAAGTTTGAAGCGTAACTTTAAATTCGAAATCTTCTCCCGTCAGGGTGAAAACTACCGTGGCTAAACAGGAGCAAACGTGCTGCAAATGTGGAAATGATGCAAAACCAAAAACACATAAAATAGATGAAACAACAACAGAAAATAATGAAGCAAGAAGCAAAGATTTAGAAACCCACAAAACAAATGCAAAGGAAAACGCTGCAAAGAGTGAAATGCTGCCAAATCACTCACTTTTCTTTGCATTTGCTCCCTTTTTTCTTTCCTCGCCGTCTCCCTGGCCTGAACTCAGTCTGCACTCAGCTTCTCATCTCTCTAAGTGTCCAATATGAGTAAAAAGTATGGTTAAATGAAATTAAAACAACACAACATTAGCTATGTAACTATGCTGCTCATCTATGATATTGTAAAAAATGACCGCCAAGTGTTTAACTCATTTAAGCCTATGAATGTTACTCATACAGCTTTTTTTTTCTAATGACATGATAGTAGACAAAGGGTTTTAAGCAAATAATTTAAGTTTCCATGTGTTTCTTCTCATATGACATCATCAATTTTAAACCCTGATATATATATTTATCTATTTAATCATTCAAGTCTAAAATAATCCCCCCAAAAATGAATAAATAGGATTCAGTTTATGGGCAGATGTGTGCAAGTGGCAAATATAACAGCCATTAACATGCTATATATTCTGCAAAGAAAATAGTACAAAATGCAATATATATATATATTAGAATAATTATATTATTGTTAGTGACTTAGCTGATATAATTATATGCATGAAATCTTTGAATCTTTTGGGTTTAAATGGGTATAGTATAAAATGTATACTATACAAGTATAAAATGACAGCCATAGACTTAGCAGTTCTTAGGGTTAAATGGGTTAAAAAGTATGAAAACCTCTTTTCACTCTCCTATTTATGTATTTTTTTGATATTTGCCACATTTTTCTTTTGCATTTGTTTTGTGGGTTTGTAAGCCTTTGCTTTTCCTTTGTTTTTGTGATTGCAGCATTTTTCTCCTGCAGCAGTTTTTTTTGTTGCATTTGTTTTATGTGTTTGTGTGTTTTTAGTTTTGCATCATTTCTGCAGCGTTTTCCTCCCGTCGGCCACCGTAGGAAACATTTCTGCAGCTCCATCAATGCATAATTGGGAGATGACATGCAAACAGCTTGCTTCCTTTTTTGTTGTTGTTGTTTGTTTGTCTTAACCTTTTCACACAGGGGAAGGTGCAAACTGATGAATTCATGGTTTGATTTGCACAGTTTTAGCTGCATTAATGTGTGGAGAGTATGTGTGGCAGCGATTCAATGAAGGGGCTGCTTTGTCTTTCCTTCTATCTTTCTTTCTCTCTTTCCACACCTCTATATTGCCCTTGGCCATGAGTATAAATAGGTGCATGTAGACACTGCCGCTGCTTAGCCACCATACACACTGTTGTTATGCAGTTAATCCCTAAATAGCTACTTACAACAGCAGCAGCTCACTGTTGCAGGCAGCTAGCTGCTCAGTGCTAATTAGGGAGACAATAATGTTACACAATCTTGGTGTTAATGAGATCCATTGATTAACAGTTCACCTGGGTTCAACACAGGCTCAAACTCATATCAGTTAAATGATGAAATACTCTGGACTGGAGCAAAGAACATCTCAAACATCCATTTGAAAAGCTCAGGAGTGTAATATTTAAAATTTTTAAAACATGTAGTGTGTTTTTAACTGTCAATGTAAAAGCCTGGCCACATGTTCAGTAAAGTTACACTGCCAGGCCAAAAAAAAAGCCATCACCTGGATTTAACGACGCAAATAGGTCTGAGTCTCCTATTGGATAATTACTTCATGGGCAATTATCTTTCAGCTGGCAACAAGTTATTTAACCCCAACTGGTGCAATGAGTAGATTCTCATTCCTTAAACAACTATGTTGAAAGACACATTCTGGGGGTCATGGGAAAGTTGTTAGTCTGTGTAAGAGGGGTCGAAACATTGGCATCAAGCAGAGAAGACACCTAAGGAGATTGTGTAAACTATTAAAATTGGATTGAGAACTATTAAAAGCTGGAAGGATAGTGGGTACCAATCATCTTCAAGTTTGAAATGTGGCCAGAAAAAGATCCTGAATGATTGTTTGAAATCAAGTCGATGACAAACATCAGTAGGCCTCAGGGCTATGTTTAATAGTGAAAGTAAAAGCATTTCCACACACACAGTGTGGAGGATACTGAGGGGATTGGGACTGAACATCTGTGTAGCCTTAAGAAAACCACTAATCAGTGAAGCTAACCGGCAAAAACAGCTTCAATTTGCTAGGGAGCATAAAGACTGGACTCTGGAGTAATGGAAGAAGGTCATGTGGTCTGATGAGTCCTGGTTTACTGTCCTGGTTTAGGTTCTAGGTTCAAGAATGAGGTCAGCTGACTACTGAATATCCATCAATGGATTGTTTCTTCCCTGATGGCACAAGTGTATTCCAGGATGAAAATGCCAGGATTGTGAAAAAAGTGGTTCAGGGAGCATGAGACATCATTTACACACATGGATTGGCTACAGAGTCCAGAGTCCTTAACCCCATTGGGAATCTTTGAAAAGGAA
Source organism: Lepturacanthus savala (assembly GCA_030544235.1). Classification (NCBI taxonomy): domain Eukaryota; kingdom Metazoa; phylum Chordata; class Actinopteri; order Scombriformes; family Trichiuridae; genus Lepturacanthus; species Lepturacanthus savala. The sequence continues at coordinate 4,026,835 of CM060468.1, forward strand.
AAGATCTTGGTGAAAAAAAAGAATGCAACACTGGATGGAAATAAATCGTGTAACCTTGGAGAAGCTTATCGAAACAATGCCACAGTGAATGTGTGCCATAATAAAATCTAATGGTGGTCCAACCAAATATTAGTGTGTGACCTATTGTTTTGGCAAAAGCCAAGAGTCTATAAAAGTGATGAATGAGAGAAACTTGTCAGGTGAACCACCCTGATTCTTGGAGAAACCTTTGAGCTAATGCTAATACCACTATGCTAACAGGCCCTCAATGACATAGCTAGCATGTAAGGGTACAGGCTAAGAGTAATTCTTTTTCTGAATTCACAGTTAAACAAGCGTATGCTATGGGAACAACTTCAACCATATGGATGCAATTATACAAAGTTATTCATCTTATAAAAGACGATCCAGTGGGAGCAGAGAGGGAAGTCTGCTCCCACTGACGTATGAATTGTAGATATTGCTTAACGATCATATGATGAATGATGACAATAACAAATAAAAGATAAATAACCTTTTGTTTTACTCAAGAATGAAAGTGAACCCTTGTTTCTTTCATTTCAATCCGAACATCTGCTCTGTGATAAATCTTTGTGCAGGAAGCTAACACACAAAGTTCCAGATGGAAACCCAAGAAGGAGCAATAACCGCCTGATGGTTGAACAAATGCTCCAAAAAAATGTAATCAAACCCTCGATAGATTGGTCGGCTGTGGTGTGACATATTTTCATCTGATAAAAATGCTAATCAGCCACTGATATATTAATGTGCTGTTATTATGCACGCCTCTCAGGATGCTACGACGTTAATGAGCTCGATCACATGCAGAAATAAATGTTATCTTATGATTACTCATATTATGTGACAGGTAATACACAATTAGCCTCCTTATACTCCTACTCCAGGGCGAGGAGGCTGCTACTTAAAAACAGATGAGGTGTAAAAAAGAAAGTGGTTGCTGGGTTAGTTAAAGAGGTAAATCCCTCCACAGGGGAAACATTTACTCCCTGTCTCAGCTATCAGAACTGGTATATTAAAACCTAACTTGGTCTAACTGGACTACTGAAGGTAGTTTTTAGTGAGGATCAGTTGTGGACATTGAAGAACACAGAAATATGGGAAGAGTTCTTGTATTTCCTGTATTCTGTTGCATTTTAACACCATGTCAGCAGCAGATAATCCAATTTTTTTTTCTGTAAGATGCAGATTTGGCTCAAAATATAAAGGGTCCAACATAATAGTAATTTCATTATATTATATATTATATAATTGTATTGCATTATATTACATGTCTTTGTCCCAGTGGAATGTTTAGACATTTAAAAGGACACTTTAGTGCATGTTTATATGTTTAAAAGGGCATGAAGGATGGCGAAATATATATAATTACTACCGGTACTCACAATAATTGAATAAGTTAGGGATATTGTGAGAGACTCAATTTCATACATTGGGGTATATTTCATTAAAATTCAGACCAAATAGGAAAACACTAAATAACAATATCCCTAACTTATTGTGGGTAATATGTATGCATCCATCAACTCACAGGTTCTCACAGAGTAAAGACTAGAAAGATTAATTGTTCTTTTACTTAAAGCAGTTGTGTGTATTAATGGCGGCAGACGGAGTGAGCTTTCATGTAGATAATGATGGAGACGCTGGCATCAGTCTGCGGGTTGTCACGGCAACAGCTCTTTTGCCACCAGTGTGGCTCCATTCATGAGACAGGTGTGTTTAAACAGCCCGTAGATATTCACCTACCAGACCAGCTTTGTTTGTCATCAAAAGAGCCGGACAGTGGCTGCATGGGCCAGCTGTGGTCCACAAAGTGTCTGGGGTTGAATAATGGGAGATATTGTTCCTTTATCCTCCCCAGTGAACTATGGTGGTGCTCATTAGGAGCAATCCAGGAAAAAAAAACTGTCAGGAAGGAGCAACACCTCCTACTGACTTAATGAAGCTTCACACACACTTCTCACCAAGCCATGACCAAGCGTTTTCAGTCGGGTAAGACGCACATACCCCCAACGTTTTACATTAGTCAGACTCCTTTATGAAAGGGACAAGTCACAAAGTGACGTGATATTTCAGACGAGGATATTACAAATTAAAATTTTTATTAGAAAAGTGTGTTTTTGGAACAATCACTGACAACAGGGAGAGATTGACTAGAAACTACTCTACTACCGCTCTAATAAAATGCCTTTTTCAATTAAAGGGCCCATATTTTGCCATTTCCTCAGTTTAATATTTTAATTTCATGGTCTGTTTATAAGAATGTGGATGAATTTATTCAAAAGGACGTAGTTAAACCTGTAGCAGCAATGCAGTCTGCCTTCTCACACACTCAGTTACTAATAACTTCCACTCCTGTTGTGACATCATAACAGGAGCCACTTCTAAACGGCTTGTGTTCACCAGGTTTCAGCAAAACTACTGAGGTCGGACCACAACAGTACAAACACTAAAAAGTGTTGTTGCATTATTGCAGAAAATGATCTCTGTTCCAAACAAAAGTTTATGGTACTTACATGTTTTGTTCAGTTAGATCTTCACAACAGAACATCATGTTTGTAATAATTGAAGCATAAATGCAGTAGCCATGAATAAAAAGCTAATGACGTCAACGTCACTAGCAATAAGTGCAATTTGTAATTTGCCTGTAGTCTCTATTAACTGCTTGTTAGCAATGCAAATGCGTCAAAACTCACGAATGAGGTATTTACTAATGGATTTTGTTGTAGTTAACATGGGACAGTTTTTATAAATCACATAGACCTTCTCACAGTCAAAAATCAACCAAAGCAAGTTTGTTTTAACCACAGACCTTCAGGTATTTAATTAAAAACACACTCAAAAAACCTACTGACTCATTCCTGCAGCACCTACAGAACAAAGAAATGCCTAAAACAAGTCAGACAGAGGTAATTACCAGCATTAATTGGGGTTAACTGGTCAAAACAAATATAAATATAAATGCAAACCATTATCTAGTGGCTCATATCATGAATGACAGCAGGAAACAGACAATACAAGAAAGGTGGTTTAAATAGTCTTAGACTAAGATGCCTACTGGATGATTTGTGCACAGAAACCAGTACCAATCATTGTATAATAGTTGAAAGATGGAGCCTGACAGTTTCCTTGCTGCTTGAACTTAAAGCTCCGTTCAACGTGTGAATATGTCCCTACGTCCATGTGCATCATCGCGGTGATTCATCATCTTCTCCAAGACTCCAGCACCTCGGAGGCTCTTCCTCTTTCGTGACTTGTAACGGTGATCCCTGCGGACCAGCACAACACAGATGCAAATTAGCCTTTGGCTTACGTTACCATGGTAACACCCATTAGGTAAAAAGGTTCACTGTTGACTGCTGTTTGTGTACAGGAACAACAACAAGGCTATCCACAGCCTGACAGAAACACATTTTGTTTGGGAACAAGCAGCCGTTTCTGTTCTGACTGAAAGAATGCGAAGAGCCAGAGGGCAGCTCACAAATCTAAAATAGCCACGCAATTTAAAAGGCATCCATAGATTAGCAAATAGTCTCGGAGATAGAGATCAGAAGGGAGAGAAGGTTGAGGGTCTTATAATTAATTCATCAGCGCAGCCTCATTTTCTGCTGTAATTTTGCCTCCAATGGCCACGTATTACAGCGGCAATGTTTGCAGTGATTAGGATGAGAAAGGTCCAACAGCAGGAGACTGATGGGGCTCAGTCAAGTGAGAAATGAAGCATTACAAAACATAAGACCATCTAAAACATGGACAAGAAATTAGCTATGAAAAGTTGCTTAAAACTGGATTTAAAGCTAGATCTGTGTAGATAAAATCACCTCCAACAAGGAGGTTCTGTTTTAGCCAGAATGTGTCTGTTTGTTATTTAAATACCTCAAAAGGTTTTGGTTGGATTTTTGTCAAAATTTAGCGAATGTTGAAAATGGTACCATGAACAGATGATTAAATTATGGTAATGATCCAGAAGAAATCCTGGTTTCTGGATCACTTTGAATTTGTTTTTGCTGTTTTTTTAACATTGTCGTAAAAGGCACCAATGTTTGGAGCCACCTGATGGTGATATCTTGCACCTGCATAGCTTGTTTTCTTTGCATACTGCAAAAATGGTATGCCCAAATTGTAAGTAGCACACATTTGGATGGTCTTGTCATGGGAAATTTCCATTGGGTCGCTCTGCTGTCCATCAAACCAAAGGTGGACAGACTATCGTAGTCAGTCCTCATTGGCTTTCAAGCTGGCTATTTTCCAACCCTATGTACTGAGTGGCTTTTGCATGGTGTCAATCAATGTGAAACAACTTTATGACCATATTTGTTGCCTTATTTGCACATAGAGGTTAAAGTAATTTGGCTCCTTGTCTGGCAGGTTCACTGTTTTTTGACCATCCAGTTACTTCTTGTACAGATCTTCAGATTGTTCCCTAATAGTAACTGTGAGAGGAGCCTGAGTGATGTAGGAGTGACTTGTTCCATCACAATAATTGCTTTTATTCCATATTACAATCGGCTCCATCTCCATGACCCAGAAGGTCCTGCGGTTTGTCGCCGCAAGGCAGATGAAAATCAGTAGAGGCCTGAGAGGCTTTTATCAGGTGAGTGATTCAAACAAACAGCCTCACTGTGGAGAGAATGATTGACGGCTTGTGAGTTGATGCAAAAGATGTATTTTCACCATGAAAGCTGCAAAATCAAAGGCAGTTCATCACGAAATGGGTTCGAGACAAATGTTGTTACGGACATGATTTACTGCACATGAAAGGATTGGGAGACAATTGCATGCGTTCAGGTTTGGAAAATGTTTTCCTTGCATTTAAATGTGAATGCATATTTGCATATTAAGAACTATGCTCTTTTTCAGAAAGTGTAAAAGCTTTTGTTGTTGAAGCTGCATTTACACATTTTGGACCAGTTTGGGCTGGAAATCCACAAGACTACAAATCTAGCAGATTCATTATGTTCCTGCCACCTGACTGATATTATCCAAAATAAAAAGAGTGACTCGTCTAGATCAGGAGTCTTCATCATCGGTCTGTTTTGAATATTTTTTTTCCACAACAGAAAATCCACATTAAAGCTCCAGTGCAGGAGTTATGTTTCCATCTGCTGGTGGTGTGAGTGTATCACATTCAGGGGTGTAATGCCAAATTCTGGGCCCTGTACACTTCTGATTCCAGTCAGTTCCATGTAAATGCACAAAGCATGTGAGCAAAAAACATAAACATTTTAAAAAAAGAAGCATCAATGAGGTCAGATGAAATTATCTTGATGACAGATTCTTTCATTCATTAGCTGAATTGATGCATTTGGCCTCCTTGTGCTCAAATACATCTGTTTTGTGTGCTAACATTTTGATTCATGACACTCCTGCAAGTTTTGATTTAGAATTTTGATTGATATTCTACATGCATACAGTTGTAGGACCCAATTCATGGTCAGAAAAAGATTTGAATGGGCTCTCTTGTCTACTCAGACCCTGGGTAGTCAGGTCCCCACTCCTATACCCATGCTCAATTAATTTAAAAAAAAATAGATTAGATACGGCTTAATTGATCTCTTTGGAAGATTCCTCAGGGAAATTAAAGTTCCAACACGTCACATACATCACTGTTATAATAGTATAATAGAAAGCTGCTTTGTTCTGCCTTGTTGTGACTGTTTGCTGCTGTAAAACAGCTTAAAGCTGTGATATAAAATCTACGTTTTTACAGTCAGGCATGAAAATGGGGCTTTTATTTTTTAAGGACATGTGATTCATGAGGTCACATGACCATGATATCCTGTTAACTCATGGACATTTGATATATGAGCATCATTGTCTCACAACCAAAGGTTGTCTTTTATTCAGAATTTGGAAATTTCAATTTTCATATATATTTTAATAATATGCTAAAATAGATTTGTTGCTGTATGGCAACAATATGCAAATATGGAAAATTATAACTAAATGAATAGAACCTAATGGAGTCCAATTGACTCACAAAGCATATAACTGTCCTGAAACTATGTTTACTTTTTTATGATATATCTACTATTTTAACAAAGATCTAATCTGAAAATATTATTCCCACTGATTAATTATATATCGTATTACATCACAAAATCGTCCTTTTCCTGCGAAATCTTGACTTAATTAGAACGGAGAAGACGTTTAACGAGGGGACGTCAGGGCGGATAAGGAGTAAGAATGGAAACAGGCAGAGACATGGTTTCAGTTTCAAAGTGACTCATTTCCAGACTCATTAATGGCGTGTATGTGTGAGGTCTGAGGCAGGACGCAGGCCCCACCATCCATCCACTCCCACAGGGCGACACTAATGACAAACATCCTGCTTCACAGTGCAGGAGACGCACCCTGCGTCACATCTGCTTTTTATTCTCACCTCTCTCTTACTCTCTCTCTCTTCTCCTGAGAAAAAACTCCCTTTGCTTTCTGTCTCATCCGATCACTATCTCTGTCCCTCTCCCATTCACACGCACTCACGGCTGCTGTTGCTGCACCATGAGAGAAGACACACACGTCTCTGCTGCATCAGCCTCCACTTCCTTGTCGATGATAAACGACGGCTTGGCCGTGCAGTTGTGTGTGTTTGTCGGACATGAATTATTCAGCGGCGTTAATGTATCTGTTTCAGGCTGTCAGGAAGATAAGAGGACAGAGTCAGAGATACACAAATCCTTCTGTTGCCCTCTTCGCTTGTTTTTCTTTCTATCTTTTTTTTTTGGCTGTTGATCTCTCTGCACATGCAGCAGTAGATTCTTGTGTCCTGGTCCCTTGGATTTGCTGAATTCCTGGAACATTTCTGCCTAGAAGGCATTCACCATCCGTGGGAGTTTTCATTTTTTAATTAGCAATGTTTTTTCTTTGTTTTGTGTTGTTTTTTTAGTAATAGAAAATGATTTTCCCACACTATAAAAAGTAATTCAGGGGAGCTACAACTACCACTTAATGACATGTTAACTTATTGATTAAGAAGCTTTTAGTATCAGTTGTGCTGATGTTATAATACTGATAATTAAATCCACTTGATAAATACAGGTTGTAACAAATGAATTGATTTTTAATGATGCAACATGAACAAAAACACAAAAAACTATGGAGGAAAATTTAGTTTGAGAAACTTATTATTTTGTAACTTACTTAACTTGCTGAAAAAAAACAACTTAATTGAATTGGGGTTACTCAGACTTATTTAATTCACTTAAGAACTTAATTCATGTCAGTGTTACCAATTGGAACAGTCAGTCAGTCAGTCATTTTCTATACCTGCTTATTCCTCATTAGGGTCACATGGTCTGCTGGAGCCAATCCCAGCGCGTTACGGCGAGAGGCAGGGATACACCCCAGATGGTCTCCACCCAATCGTGGGGCACACACACCATTCACTCACACACTCACACCTACAGGCAATTTAGAGTCACCAATTAACCTCAGCATGTTTTTGGACTGTGGGAGGAAGCCGGAGTACCCGGTGAAAACCCACGCAGACACGGGGAGAACATGCAAACTCCACACAGAAAGGTCCCAGACCCAGGACCAAGGAGGTCTTGAACCTGTGACCTTCTTGCTGTGAGGCAACAGCGCTAACCCCTGCACCACCGTGTCGCCCCCAATTGGAACAATTCAATTAAATTGGTTGTTCCTGAATAAATAATAAATAACCCTAATTAATTATAAATCAATAAAAACGAGAATAAAAAAGAGAAAGAGAAAATTAATACATTGTTTTACATGTATACATACATTACATAATAAGATGATGCAGTGATCTGCATCATCTTATTATATTATAACACCACAATCATCACTGGTGCAGGCAGGTGGTTTAGAAGTCATGTGACTCGTTAAGCAGAGATCACCTGTGTGAAGTGCAGGTGTATCAGTTAGTTAAGGTATAAATTCATCTGTATGTGGAAGGGCAACATTCATGGTGATGCCTTAATGTGACAAAGCTTTGACAGCGGAGGGATTAGGAAAGAACATTTCCAGCAAAACATCATTTGTCAATTATTATTATAACAAAGTAGAATGGCTGTAGGTTCTGCTGGAGCCGACCGCCCTTAACAAGCCAGCAGGAAGATGAAATACAAGCTCCGGGGGTTTAGATCAGAAAGAGTGTGGAGGCAACACTAGCTGCAATTTTATAGGAGAACCACAGAGGAAAAAAAAATGAGATTACACCTCAAATACAGTTTGGTGGGAGAGTCTGAAGTCAGCTGGAAGGTCTGATGAGAACTTTTTCATCATCAGGCAGAAAGACATATACATATATACTGTAAATGATCAAATAACAGCCGGGGGGGTTATTTGTTTCAATCACTTAACAGATCAGGTGTTTATTTGAGACCAGGCAGCAATTTGGGACAAGAGATTAATTCCTTCCTGACAAAAATCTTGCTCAGCAAAGCTGGAAAAATATGGTAATTGACGCTTATTCGATTATACGACTGTATAACTTACGTTTTATTAAAAGTAAGATTACTGTAGTTAAACGTCTCACAGCTGCTTCTGATCTATATAACTTTGCATTTATTCATTTATTATTCATAGACATTTAGCCTTATTGTCTAACTGCATGGCCACACCATCATTTGCAGATGTTCTATGTTTTGTATGTTGTATATTTGTTTCCTCTGTTAATTTCTTTTTTGTTTCGCTATCTTTTAAAAAATAATGAATATATTTAAAAGAAAATAAACCAAATTATCACAGAACCTGACTTGACAGAGCTTGAATGCTTTTACTCCATAATGATTAAATCATCTGTTTTGTTTGCAGCTGTTGTGCTAAATGATGTTTTTTTTAATGTTTTTATTCAGCCTTTATTCATACAGCTAAACCTCATTCTCATTCCCCAGAGAGACTTGTTAGAGGATGGTCAGAGCCCATTAATTCACAAAGATTCTCTGACAGCTGCCTTCGGGCCTATCAGGTCTAATAAACAGTCGATACATGTACGTCATAAACTCTGTGCGTCCACTCCCTCTGGACATTACCGCTGCTCAGCCCGTCATCGCTGTGAGTTGTAGGACTGAGTCTGCAGGGATGCTGATAGCTCGCGTCTGTGCATGAGTGAGTGTGTGTGTGAGTGTGTGTGTGTGTCAGATTTGAGTGACGCAGCGCAGAGAGAACACAAAAGAGCATCGTCTTAGAGGAGCAGAAAACCTGAAGCTGCTTCTCTCCCTGTTTCTGATCATCATAAGGAAACAGTTCAGTGACGGAGGAGAGAAAAGCCTCAGTGATCTTCTGTCTTTTAAGACGTGATAATCCAGTCTGATTGTTCTTCAAATGGAGCTCAGCACCAGCAAATGAACGACAAAAAAATAAACTCCCTGCTTTCTTTTTCAGGCTCCTTAACCTCTTTAGCTCCAGGCTTTTATTTCCAAGTTTACTGCTTGAAATGACCACAAGGGATTTGTACATAAATCAAAAGAAATCTACAACACGTGGGTGACAGCAGAAGAGTCGGAATCAATCCATGTGTTACTGTGACAGAGCAAATTAAGATAGAATATCACAAAAAAGTCTCAAATTCAATCTTCGCCGAAGGAAAATCAGTTTTTACAGTGAAATGTAAAAATGTAAAAATGAGTTATTAGCCCAAATAATCCAGTATTTAACCCAAGATAGATACATGTAACTGGAACCAATGCAATTTTAAAGGGATCTTTAGAACTGACTTTTTATCATTTTTCCATGTACCAGACTGAATTGTGCTTTAGTGCAGATAAAAGACTTTATTTAGTGTTGTAGCTGAGACTTTTCTCATGCCATTTATGTATTGGATGGAATGATTAGATACAGAAGAGCCTGTGCACAAAACACATGCCCTAATATTGGGGCTTATCAGGTTAATTTATCACCAAACGTTAAAATGTTTTCAGTTTTAAATAATGGAAAATAACCTGAATCTGTCTTCTCTGACGCCTGGATGAGAAAAAGAGAGTTTGAACTTTGAGCTAAATAATAAAGTTAGTGCGCTGTTGCTACTGGTTCATACAGAATGTGTCCTGTTCTGCATTATTCTAATGATAAACTGGAGGCTAGCTGTAAAAATATCATGGTGATAATAATCAGTCATTTGCTCAGCAGACTGTGGTAGCCAGGACGAGGCTGCCCTCTGCTGCTCAAACATCATAGCACAACACAAACAAGAGATTCAAATAAAAAGCTTGCATCGATATTTCATGTTTTTATTCTGAAACACTACAAAGATACCAACTTAAATTAAACCTTACAGGAGTGACGAATACAAACGATATGTACAGTGCATCGCTTTTCATCAAGTAAACCTTCATCACACACGCGCACGTGTCCATCACGAAGCTGCGACGGACACGTCTGAGTTTGCAGGCAGAAAAAAAAGGCGCCTTATCATCTTTCAAGTGGGTTCCAGGTGCATTTCAATGTTTCACTAGTCCAGACCGAGAGGCGAGAGAACAAAAATGTCAAGATCAGTCCAAAACTTTAAAAAAAGGAAGGCTTCTTCTCCTCAGGCCCTGCAGGTGATGAGTCATCAGCCTGGACCGGAGGGCGCGTCTCAGCGCGGCGTGAATACAGTAAAATATACGACATCAAAGTTTGTAAAAAGTCTATTTCTATAATCTTCAGTCTACAGTCTTCAGCATGTTTCCATGTCAGGTTTGGCACTTGTGTTAGATTTTGTTTTCAATTAAAAAAATACAGAGCTTCTCATCACAGATTCCTCTAAGCAGCACTTATTTGACCCAAAAGTCTCCATCACAGTGATCACGTGATGCTGTAACTTCAGTATGAATTCATTAGTTCGCCCTTTTATGAATAAAGTGTATTAGAAATGTCATTTATGGGACTTTTTTTGATGATTTCTGATGTTTGGGCCTCGTCTTTCCTCTTTCTCCTCTTCCCCTTGCTGCTTTTCTCCAGGTGGCGTTCTTCTTCTCCCTCCTCCTCCTTTGAACGCTTTGGCACACATTTTTCTTTCTTTAAATCTGGTTGGCCCTCAGCCAGAATCATCTCCGCTGTTCTCGGACCCTCCCTTCAGGTTCTCCTCCGGTCCCTCCGCGGTGCCGCTGTCCGACTCCTCCTCCTCGATGGCGAAGCGCGTGTCCGCGGAGGAGCACAGGGAGCTGATGCTGCTCTGCTCCGTGCACAGCGCGCACGCCAGCGGGGAGGGCAGCGCGCCCTCGTAGAGCCGGTGTCCGAAGTGGTTGCCGTGGTTACCGGCCAAAGGCGGGGTCACCTGCACCGAGCGCAGCTCCGCAGCCGCTGCAGCCGCTGCAGCCACTTCAGCTTCGGGGCGGAAGGTGAGACTGTGCTTCCTGGGGAGCGCGCCCCACTCCCGCTGCTCCTCCTCGTGCACCAGGCGCGTGAAGACGTTGATCCTCCTCTTCTCCCTCCTCTTGGAGCGGAAGTAGCCCAGCATGATGCCGCTGAGGAAGACTCCGTAGAAAGACATGACTATTACTATGTACAGGTACGCGTTGCCGTCGCTCTTGTCCAGGAAGAGGGGCTCGGGGGATCCCGTGGAGTTTTCCAGGTGCTCCATGTCTTCAGGTGTCTGCTTCGAGGACCTAGAGGATGCGCTGGAAGGAAGATGAAGAAATATCTGCATAAATAAGACGGCTTTTTAACGATTACGCACACTTTACGCACACTTTACGCACAAAGTTCAAGTTAATGTTAGCGGCTATAGCCACACATACACTCTATATATATATATATATATATATATATATATATATATATATATATATATATATATATATATATATATATATATACACGTTTTTTTTAAAACCTTATTGGAAAAACTATGAAACCATGAAATGACCATATTATTACAGACGAAACCGGTTTCCATCCTTGAAGAATAAATAAACGCAAAGTCGCATCTAACAGTTCCCTTTATTTGTGTTAGTCTGACAATTTCTATCTGGAGACACGAATTAACTGCCTCTAACATTGTAAAAAACACATATTCTTGGCTTTTCTTTAAAGTTTTTTTTTATTGCGCATATTTCTACTTTGCCTAAAGAAAACTTTTCAGTAGTTAATGAAAAAGTTTCTAAATATATCTATAAACCACAATAACTGTATAATAACTGTACAATAATAACCAACTCACCAAACCAAAGAGCGGAGTCGTTCTCGAGTCTCTTCTGGAGTTTGGCATAACTTCTAAACTGCTGAAGATATTTATATAGAGACTCCGGGGTGTCACGAGTCACGTGACGGGGTCTAGCCGTAAGATGAGTCCTGTTTGTATGGGAGCCCTGAAGGGAAGGAACATTTGGAGCGTCGTATTTTACCATCTACCACAGTTGTGGGGATTATTATTATTATTTTTTAATTCTCATGAGTGGCCTGTATTGGGGTCATGGATTTTCTAGAGAAGTTCTTTGTGTCATGTTGAAGAGAAAGACGTCATGAGGGGATGTGATGGGAAAACACAATAAGTTTGCTCCAGATAATGTTGTAGCATAACCAAACCAGTTTTCTAGTATCCACTTAACCTACAAGATTCAGATAATTACAAGTTGTCATTTGAACTTTTAGGGTATATTTGGTATATTTTAGGTGTGTTTTGTCTCCACAGTGCCTTATTTAGGCATTCTCCAACTTGAATATACACACTGTTGTGCAGCATTCATTCATCCTGCAGCAGCAATACAGTCAGCCTTCTTACACACTCACTTAAAAACCCAGTTCCCTCCTCCCTACTGAAGCACCCACACACTATACACCAAAGAACCTAAAATTAATGATTCCTTTCAGTTAACTCATCGATAATTAATCAATTATATGCCATCAGTGAAACAATTTAATTGAATTGCTTGAATTAGTATGCATGTTTGTTGAGGATTGAAATTAAATGAACAGGTTGGAATAACTCCAACTTATTTTAACTTCTACAAAGTTGAATAATGTTGAGTAACTCTAACTTATTTAAATGTCATGAACCTAAGTCGAAAACATTTGGATCAACTTATTAATTTAATTTCTATTAATCTAAATAAGTTGGAGTAACTCCAACTTATTTTAATTTCCATCAACTTAGGTTGAAAAATTTGGAATAACTCCAACTTATTAATTTAATTTCAACATTCATTTAGGTGTTACCAATTGAAACTATATCTTAACGTAAACTACTTAAATCAAAGAAGAAACTAAATATTGCTTAGAATATGAAACACTAACCGTTTGATGCCAGTTTCCCTGTGATTAGAGAAAACTAAGCAGCTTTAGATGTAAAAACTCAAACAGAGCCCAAAGCATCTAAATCACAGGCGTCTTTATGCTCATTTTCTTTAGCATTTGAATTAAGCTGCTCACATATTTCAAAAGTGATCTCCGAAAGAACTGATTTAATAAAAAAGCTAGTCTAACTGAACTCCTCCCAGTGCTGGGAATTCACACCTAAAATCTGTGTGAGAATTGACTATTGAAGTGGATTAAATTCCAGTCAGCTGTGATTATTATTAAATCAGCGAGGGATGATTTCACTCATTTCCTTTGCTGCTGGGTTTGGACAAAAATAATCGTCGTCATCTGTGTCTCCAGGAAACATCAGTTTCACACCCAACGAGGCACAGATATCCTGAATACAGAATCATTATTAAGAGCAAACGGCATAAATAAGAAATATGTTAAATACTTAGACCGAACACAATCTTTATTTACTTCATTTGAGTATTTTCAAAAAGGCAAATTACAAATAAATAGTCGGATGCACTTATGTTACAAGGCAGAGGGTTGAGCTCCATAACTGGTGTATGATAATATAGTTAAATATCATTAAAATAAAGGCTTTACATTTGCTTCATGAACCGATCACAGCTCCTCATACGCGTATGTACAAGTCAAATCAACCAGGAATCAGAAAGGTGTCATATTTTGAGGGATGCTGGCACCGTGTGTGTGTGTGTGTGTGTCGTGTATGGATAAAATGAGTCACACAAACACACACTCATACTAGCACAGATGACAAAAGAATATGCAACAAGAATAATTTTAAGCACACACACTAGATAAATGGTTCCAATTTTTCTACCAGTGCACCCACGCACATTGAAAAAGCTTTATTTAAATCCTATCTGTAATCAACTGCCTTATTTGGACAAGAATTTTCATATTGCACTAGAGTTTATCAAATATGACAACGATTACACAGTAATTTCATCTGTAAAACAAGCAAGAAAACATGCATTTTTGTGCACACTGTGGTCTGTACAGCACGTAGAAAAGTAAACTCTGTCACTGTACCAAAATTGAATAGACTAAACAATGCATCTTTGTGTTTTTTGTACCTTTTTAAATACGTTTGTTGGGTTGCTTTTTTCCTTAAAAAGGCCTCACTGTTGGAAGATTTAAAAAAAAAAAAAATGAGACCAGATATGACCTTTCGTATTTCTCACCAACCTGCTCACATTTGCCCTCGAATGACTTTGTGCTTTTTGGCATCAAGATGCTGGTGTGAGAGACGTCCCACAAGCCTGGGAGTCACAGTCTGACAGTGGGTGGGAAATAAAATAAACCGTTCATAGAGCTAAAAAAAAAAAAAAAAGGCTAAACCATCTCCTGACCTGCAGGAAAAATAACATAGGATTTAGGGGACGTACATAATCAATCTGGAGTTTTGTTTTTTGTAAAATAACGAGGCAACAACCCGAACCTGAACCTGAGCTCCTTGCTGTGACGCTCAAGACAACTGAGCTCAACAGACGGCATCTGTTTCATAACTCACATCTGGAACAATAAAAGATCTCCACAAAGAGGTCAAACACCTGGATGAAAAAAAAGGGGAAAAGGCAGCAACAAACAGGGATCATGTGTGTTTGCTTAATATTTCTCCAATTAAGCACTTTTTTTTCCTGGCTATCTGTGGTTACAAATTCAAGTAAAAGTGGTTTTCTGTGGTGGAACTGGTTAATATGTGCACAGTGAAGGGAGGAATTGCAGCTTTTTGTGTAGATGGGGCAGCAGACTGGGGGGAGAGTTTCAGAGTCAAGTGTTGGTCTGGTCTGTGCTTTGAACAATGCTGCTGGGCTGTTTTTCTTCATTTTGGTCATTTCCCGCCGTACATTCTCTCTATGTCGTTCTGGTAATGCGACTTCAGCTCTCTACGTTTGAGCTTGAAGGCGTCAGTCACTAATCCGGTCTCGGGAGTCCACGGTTCTGGACTCAGACGGATCTTGCGAGGGATCTCGAAGCGCTCCAGCTGGGCTGCAACAGAATATTGAACGTGAAACTCAACCAATAAAAAGTATGATAACGCTTTACTTTACGAGTAGGTTCATAACAACATTCATAGCAGCCGTCATAAACTGCACATGAAGCATTTCACAAAACGTGACTCAGCTTTGTACTAAACCTTTCATGAATGTGGAAGATACAACAATGACAACCTGTCAAAATAAAAGCTCAGCTCCAACACTAAAGTATTTTTATCTGTAGTAAAACACAATGTTACTGATACAGCATCAATATATATCATCAATATCCACCTTATTAATACAATAAGAAAATGGTTTTATATAATATCAGTAGTAGAGCTGCAACTAACCACTATTTAAATATTAAACTCATATTTGAGCTGTTTGTGTGATTATATAATTAGGTCCTTTATAAACGTCAGAATACAGAACATATTCATCTTCTGTAATGATCCTCATTTAAGTAAAATAGCCTTTGTGGTTATAGTGATATTCATGAAAGATTTGTTAAAGATTCAATTAATGCCATCTTTCATGAAATATCTGAGCCAAATTGAAAACCTTTTCCATAAAAGTTTGGACCAAAAACAGCGATGCTGCTTTGCAATTGTTGGACTTTTATTTTGACAAGCATCAGGTAAAGTATTAACATGGTCAGACCTGAACCCAGCATCTTCCTACCTGCCAGAGCGGCCTCGGTGATGACCTTAAGGACCAGCTCCTCCATGGCCTTGTTGTTGCACAGCTCCTCCCACGCTCCCCGGATACCGTGCTGCTTGGCCAGAGCCAGGAAATGTTTCTGATTGGGCACCATGAAGCCGATCACGTACGTCTCATCGCTGCAGAGAGGGAGGAGACGGCGAGAAAAAGGTGTCAAAGGGAACGAAAAACAGAGCGTAGCCTTGAGCCAAATATGGCCACGGAGCAAATTGAAGAAACCGTTTGTCACTTCTTCGCCATTTGACGCCTTTGCCCTAATAAGGCTACTGCAACAACACTGAAGCTGAAAGTGATGCAAAAAGTGATTTGCAACTTCAGAAATCGTTTCAGGCTGCAGCAATCTGTGACAGAGGTCAGACATGTTGGAATTCTTCCCACCACTTTCAAAATTACTCACGATGAAAATGTGTGCACACAGAAGCTGTTCTAGTGCAGATGGCAAGGGATTGTGAAAGTTTTATTAGGCAACTATTCAATATTTAATTAAAAGTTGAGCTGATAAAGTGGCATTGGTTGGTTGTTGTCAGAAACACTAGGCGGCAGAGGAATTTTCTGCCCACCTGCTGAATGTTAGTCCAATATTTACTTTCTTTCAGCTCTGGTTTGGTCTCCACCAGCTGCTGTCTACCTGTCAGGGTCTTTATATTCTATATTGATTCTGGGCAGCCCGAGATTAAATAAATAAAAGCATCACAGTGGCAAGCTGTCCCAAATCCTGTGGCATATTACCGGAATTTAACGGTAATATGACAATCTATTTCTATTTCTGTATAAAGCTAAAACTTAATGAGAGTGAGGGAAACTGAATTATATGCTCAATTTGATGTAAAGCAGAGACAATTATGTCACAGGATAAAAAACTTTGTGAAGCTGCAGAGTTGCATGATACTATATAACTATATATAACTATACTATATAAGAACATGTGCTGTTTGTACCTGATGCACTGAAACACACCTGTTGGCGTAGGCACAGATGTTGTCGACCAGCGGGCAGTTCTTCAACATGGCCTCCACCTTCCCCAGAGACACGTACTCTCCCGCCTGCAGCTTCACCAAGTCTTTCTTACGATCTGGAACCACAGAGGAGACGGCTGCTTGTAACACACTGTTTGCACGTCCATGTGGGAATTTTCAAAATCTTCCATTGAAATTAACAGGAATAAAAAGGAATAAATCCAAAATTTGGTAGGTTGATAGGTTGGCCCTTAACAGGGAACATAATCTTGATTTAAAGGGATAGTTCACCATTTTTGAAAATGATTCCCATAGTTGCAGCAATAGGTGTTTTACCTTGTTACCGTGTTTTACTGTGAGGCTAATGGTATTTTTTAGTTTCCCTCATCAAACTCAGCAAATACACAATCCAGCAACTCCCAAACGCTGTGGTGGACGAGTTGTGTGCTATGAGATAATAACTGTAACTTGATGACAGGTGGAGCAAATACTTGGGACTACTTTCTTCAGTAAGCCACAGGGCGGAGTGATACCATAAATGTGCGCTTTTGAGATCACTCCACCGAGCAGCCGTGGCTAGAGTGTGAAGTCCAGCTTCACATTTACCTTGAAAACAGTTCTGTCTCGTAATATTCTGTTATTATTTCATAGTATGATGAAGTCAGTCTTGATAATATTATGGGGTAAATATATTTGATCTATAATGATATTAATGTTTAAATAAAACTAGCTGGTAAGTCTGGTGCTAAATGCAGAACATTTCCAAAATTCCCCAGTCCAGACAGTCCTTCGTAATAGAGAGTTTTTGTATATCTTCAGAAGAAGGGAGGATGCTGGGGGGGAAATGAACTGTGTATATCTGACCAGTGTAGATTAAAAAAATGCCAGAGTTTGGGTGGGTTTGTGTGTGTGTGTTTGTGTGTGTGGGGGCGATGCTGTGGAGTCATTCTGGGAAGTGAAGTGAAATCGGATTTGTTAAAAGGTTCCTGCCAGACTGATGGATGGAAGAGGAGCAGAGGGGATGCCTGGGTGGAATCCAGGAATGTTGATAATTTGTGCTTTTGATGTAATAGCATCCAAACCAGGATGTATTAACCCAGAGATAGGAAACCTCCATCATCTCCCCTCGTTCCGCGTCTCCTCACCGATTATCTTGAGACACCCGTCCTGGTGGAACTCCCCGATGTCTCCCGTACAGAACCACCTCTGTCCGTTCTCGTCCACAAAGAAGTCCTGGTTTTTGGCCTCGTTCTTGTAGTATCCCATGGTGACTTGGGGCCCGCCGATCAGAATCTCCCCTCTGGGATGCGGCCTATCCGTGCTACGATAACCACCTAAAAAGCAGAATTTGAACATCAGTCCATTTCAGGTGAAAAAAACAAAAAAAAACCCAACAACCTTTGATTCTCCTTCTACGTCATGCAGTGGAGATAAAAGCCTGACGGCATGTTTACTTTAAATTCTATTTCTGCTCTGCAAACCAAGCGAGCAATAAACTCAACTTGATAAGTATCAAGATTTAACAGGGTAATAAAAATGAGTTATGATCCCTTACATAAAAAGATGGAGAGTTGTACAAAAGTGAAGGGGGAAAGGAGGTATGTTTCCCTCACAAGGTTATAGACCGGCAGCTTTAATGCAGACGTTCTGGAAGTCATCAAAATATGGTTTTACATGTCGTCTCTGAAGCTTCTCTCTGGAGCTTTAGAAAGAACAGGTCGTCCTTGTCATTAATATTAATGAGCCTCTCCTCTGATTTAAAATACTACATCAGACCAAAACCTTTGTTTTTTTTAAATACTGCTAGTAATTATTCTGCTATCTTGCCTGAGCCTGTTTAGATTTTAAAGGAGCATTTCAGCATTTGTCAACTCTGACTCTAAAGTTTTTTTATCTGTAGTAAAACACAATGTTACTGTTATAGCATCAATATATATCATCAATATCCACATCATCAATACAATAAGAAAATACTTTAATATAATATCAGTAGTAGGGCTGCAATTAACCACTATTTAGATATTTAATTTAGATTTGAGCTGAACAGAATATATTCTTCATGTTCTGGAATGATCCTTAAGAGATTTCTGTGATTTTATGGACAAATTGATCTTTGCATTGCAGATAATTTAGCTTATTTCAAGTTTTTCCTGATTTGGATCAGTTTGGTCTTGTTTTAAAT
Organism: Lepturacanthus savala; assembly: GCA_030544235.1. Lineage (NCBI taxonomy): Eukaryota > Metazoa > Chordata > Actinopteri > Scombriformes > Trichiuridae > Lepturacanthus > Lepturacanthus savala. The sequence continues at coordinate 4,045,905 of CM060468.1, forward strand.
AAAGTATTTTCATCTCATACAGTAAATTGATGACTCTTCTGTAGTCACCTCACATGTTGCAGATTTCTTTTGATACCAGCTTATCTTTGTGTAATATAAATGATCATTTATAGCTGGAAAACTGAAAAACAGGCCTGGGTCTTAAGCAGACTGCTCTGGAAACGTAGAAAACATTGGAGCATGGTTGTGTGTGTGTGTATGTGTGTGTGTATGAGATGAAAGAAAGAAAACAACATGAGCGAGGACTGCTGCGCGTCCATGTGACCGTGCAGCGTTTCATCTTCTTCTCCGAGCCTCACTCACCCTCCACCCAGTCTTTGAGCTTGATCTCACAGCAAACCAGCGGCCCTCCCACTCTCCCAGTGCTGTAATCCCACACTGCAACAGACAAACACACACACACGCATGATCAGAGAGCGCACCAGCATCAAGACATGACATTTACTACCATAGCAACACGACCCCACTTGCTCCCACGCCATGGAAACCTCATCCCAAAGGAATGTCCACAAACCCGTGTTTTCTTGGCACGGGTGACTGCAGGCTGAGTGACGGGCAGCGACCCGCTCACTTTGGTTTGACTTGTTCGGGGAAAGGCTGGGAATATTTCCTTCTTTTTTTTTTAACAAACATGTTGGCAAAGAAAGGCAAAAGATAAAGCTGCAAAGTTCAAACAGATGATTGGGACAACAACTGAAACCAGTGGAGATATGAATGTTATTCTTTTACGCACATGACGCTTGGTTCAGGGCCAGAAAAATATTTCTGAATCTCTGCTACGTTACCAACCATCCAGACGTCTCAGATGGTCTGTTCTCTGTCACAACTAAACATTCGCTTTTATTTTTTTTGCTCCGCATATCTGGAAAAAAAACTCCTAGAAAACTGCAGGTCTTTTAAATCAAGGCTGAACTTTTGTCCTGCTGGCTTTCGATTAATTTATTATTATAATACTTTATTCTCCTGTTTTATCTGTCTTACTCCGTCGTATTGTCTCATGTTGCATTTTTATTTCACCTTGTTAAAATGTCCTAGGGAGTGATAATAATAATAATAAAAAAAAGATACTGCTTTTTTACAAGAAACTGTGATTTTTTTTTCTTCTGGGAGACATTTATTTAGATTTATTAATTTTAAAAACGCATTTTCTCATCGGGTTGCTCAAGAGTTGCACAACAGGTCAATAACTCGGGGCTAACTGGGATTGTCAGTGTACAAAGGACTCGTTGCTCTTGTTGATTTTTCCACACTATATCTTCCTTTTCAAAACAGAAACCCACTCCCTCCTTCGTTTACTACAACCCACCCACGATCTATCTGCTGATCATTTTCCTCTCATCTATTCTCCCCCCATCACTGCTGTGGTTCCCTCGTGTCCTCCCACTGGTTTTATCTCAACCTGCAGGTTGTGGAAATCCTTTTCTCAGAAACTTCCCACGGTTGCAGGTGACAGTAAAGTTCATTTTGATATAATGGCTGAAGCTGAATGAGCCGAGTGTAACATTAATATCAGCTCATTAACAATAACTGGGTTTCCATCCAAATGTATCTGAAATACACCAAAAAAAGCAATTTAATGCCCGTTTCCATTCTTTCTTCTTTTCAATTATTGGGACAGAGAGAGTTACCCGTGAGTTAACATCATAGAGTGGTTTTTCATCCAAGTATTTATTCACAATTTTTGGAAATGTGAATAAGAAAAGGTAGATCTATGAAAGAATCACATCGCTTCTTTTATTAACTGTAGAAATGTTTCTGTTTCTTCATCCCCCAAAACATATATTTCACTCTCTTCCACCTCCGTTCCAACGTTGCCTAACATCACGACGTTACCATGACGTTACCATGACGTTACCATGACGTCGCACCCTGGTCAGTCATGATATATTGGCGAAAAATCTGTTTCCACAGGCAAAAGCAGCATTTTTCCCCCTCTAAGTGTGTATTTATTCACAGTTTTTGAAAATATGAATAAGAAACAGTGGATGGAAACGCAACTAATGCTAACATCATCAGATTCATTAGATATTTCTAAATATCCCTTTTTTTGCACATTATCTGCATGCATGCTGCAGGATTCTCGCCGTTGCTTACGCTCGCTGATGGTTCCAGCGCCGCAGGTCTCCGTGAGGCCGTAGCCCTGACCCACCGGGCAGCAGAAACACACGTTCATGAAACGCTGCGTGGCGGCAGACAGCGGCGCTCCGCCCGATAACAAAACCCGTACCTGACCACCGAGGAGGGAGCGGACCTTCCTGAAGACAAACCTAAACAGATGAAGGCAGGATGATTAGAAGGAGGAGAAATCACAAGGTCGAAGAACTAGAATCAGTCATTTACACCAGTGGTCACAAGGTTTTTCAGTTTTTCTATAAATTGTCCTAGTTTAATGTGTCATGTGACAGATGATGATGGTCTGATGTGGATTCTGTTGCTGTAGGATGAACTCCTGACTAACTAGGTCTAGATCATGGGGTTCTGCTTAGCTCTAGAGCTCTAGTCCTAGAAAAGACCCAGACATCAGGCTTCATCCATGCTGATATACAGACGGGGGTTAATTAACCAGAGAAACTTGGTTTATTTAAGCCCATTACTGCAGAAAAGCTGTAAATCTAAGTTGTTAACTATTACTTGATTCCTGTAAATTAATATCTGTCTTTTTTTTGGAGTCGGGTAGTTAACTGATTATTTTCGTACCATTTAAATGTCACATATTCTACACTTGGGTGTGTTGGTGTATAGTAGTGACATCACAACTTCACATAAGTCATGACTGCTCTATAAGGTATTGATTGGAATTAAACTGATTAAATTTCAATAAAAACTTTTGAAGTGTGGTGTGTGTATTAATATCCAACTCATACACGTACTTGTCACATAGAGGGGTGGTGTATCCTTTGGCGAGCTGCTCCAGTTTGTAGTTGTACGCCAGGATGAAGAGTGTTCGCTGGACACTGCTCATCTCCTCCACCTTTGTCATGACGTTCTTATAGATTCGATCCATGATCTCCTGCAGAAAGGGGAGACGTGATTAGATGCAGATTTTTGACCAGTCAGCCAGTGGAAAGTGAAGTGCAGCATATCTGCATTGCCATAACAGCTCCTAATATGGTGCCCCGGGCAGAGCTGGGACCCTTTTAAGCGGAGAATCTTCAAAAAACAAAGCAAAGATTCAGCAGCATGGTGAGGATGTCTAATCCAACAACAGATTTGATATTTAATGCTTGTTTTTTGCTGACATATATTTATTTAATGGGGATCGAAACATTTGAAAAGCTGAAAGCAGATCCAGCCGTTTACCAAGAAAACATCTCAGCACCTTTTTAAAACACCATATTATTTTTATTTTAAACCCCAGACTTGTAAATAAGTGAACATCTTTCTCTGGCCCAAACGGAACAAATTAGAACAATGTGGAACACTGTGTCTTTTCGCTGTTTTGGTTGCATAACAGCAAAACGCTCCCCAGTGGATCACTCACAACAAGCGACATGCAAAACCAGAGGAAATCCACAGCAATCCGGACGGATCTCTGGTTCAAATGAAAAACAAAAAGAGAAGTGCACTTAATTCCTTCCACCTGTTGCAGTGAGTGAAGCCTGCGCATCAAACCGAAACCGATCCGAAATCTTTAAAAGGTTTCATATGGTACAATTTTAAGTTTTGATTTCCCGTACATGATATATTTGTGGTTTTAAGAAGCAAACATCATTAAAATATGGTTTTAAATCTCATCTCTAAAGTTTGTCTCTGGTGCTCTATAAAGAAAAGGTTGTTCTGTGTCCTTATTATTAATGAATCTCTCCTCTGATTGGCTGATTTGAAAAGCTGCATCAGACCCAAACCTTTGTTTTTTAGACACTTCTTATAATTATTTTGCTTCCTTGCCTGAGCCTGAAACTTTATTAAATCTTAGTGTCTAAAAACTCAAAACAACAGTCCATAATCCAGTGCTACTTTTACAACTGTAAAATAAAAAAAAAACACTTTTCAAAAACCACAAAAAGATAAAATTGCATGTAGCAATGCAGACAGGAAAAGTTAAAGCTGCAATTATTAACTTTTGTGACACTAGCAGGCAAAAAAAAATCCTAAACACATCCATAAAATTAAACTATTTCCTATTTTAATACCAAGCAGACACAGTCCAACGTTCACATTCATCAAATCTAATATTGACTCTTTTTTTAAAATCAGATTTGTTTTTTATCAAATTTCAACAACAGATATCTCTTTTGTAGCTAGAGATGCTCGGAAACTTTTCACCAGCGGCTCTGTGGCTGTGGTCAGTGCTGTGCATGTCCAGAATATTTGGTTTATTTGATTCTATTTGTAAATTGCAGTTTGCAGGTTGACGACTGCGGCTCAGCTGTACCTGAAATGTGCTGCAAATACAAAACACATGAGAAAACTGCAGCGTTGGCTGACAATTTGATATCATTTCAGCAATATGAGATAACTTTATACTTTACACACATTATTGCAATGAATTGGACTATTTGGCTGAGATGATCAACTGGATGCAATCAGTGATGTGAACAGAATGGGACTGGGGACAAGAATGTTAATTGAATTCATTGGCATAGATCCCGGATCTTCATCTCTCTGGAGCTATCTACCAAGACAACATCTCATTAAATAAAATCCTTATAAAACGCCATATTATTTTATTTTTAACCCCAGACTTGTAAATATCTTTCTCTAGCCCAAAAGGAACAAATTAGAACAATGTGGAACACTGTGTCTTTTTACTGTTTGGTTGCATAACAGCGAAACGTTATTATTTCTATATTATTTGAGCAATATGAGGTCATTCTTCAGGAAATGAATTTGACTATTTGACACAGACGACCAATTGGATGCAATTGGTAATCTGAACAGAATGAGACTGGAAACAGGTATGTTAATTGAATTAATTGGTATAGATTCCAGCTCTGGAGCTATTTACCAAGACAACATCTCAATGGATGAAATAAAGTCATTTTAAAAGAATGTTAATCGAATTAATTGGTATAACAGCAGTTCCCCAAGATAAGATCTGATTTACGAACATTCGTAGATATTTTTTGGCCTTTTTGCCTTTATTTAATAGCACAGCAGAGAGATGACAGGAAAAGGGGAGGCAGGAAAGGGCTCCCGATTTGGGATTCTAGCATCTCCAAGACTCATCTCCCTCATCTCAAATGGCAATTATAGATTGAAATTGACCATATAACAGCTTACGAAACAATTCGGCTTACGGAACCTATTGTCCTCGTAAGTTGGGCACTGTCTGTACTTTATATGGCTATAACCCGGTCGAGGGGACAGCAGTGGTCGGGGGAAACCCATTGACCGAACCCACTTCATTACCCAATTCATCGGATTGTCTTCAAAAGCTGGGCTCATACTTAAATGAGGGGAAAGGGCACAAACTAAAAGCAATAAAAAACAGCTGGTTCCTGTGTGTGTGTGTGTGTGTGTGTGTGTGTGTGTGTAGCTAAGGCGGTGAGAGAGGAAGTCGACTCAGGATTCATGCAGCAGCCTGTTGTCATATCACAGCAAACAATTTGTATGTGTGTGAGCGTGTTTCGTGGGGATAACCACATGGGGCTTTCTCACGTTCCGTTTACAGCTGTGAATGGTTCCAGACACTGGGGCCCTCTGGCCTTTACACCACGACCACTGGGAGATGGGGGGGCGGGGGTGGGGAGGGGTGTGCTCATGGTGAGAGACAGAAAATGGGAGTGGGAAGGGTGCATTGTCTCCAATCAGTCAGTGTACAACAAGGAACAAAAACCAACAAAGCGGCGAAAAAAAAAAAGGAATTGAAAAAACATTTTCGACAACTGAAATAACTACAGTTTAGAATGTTTCATTTGTCACTTCTCAGTAATGTTGATCTGATCCACTCTACTCTTGTGAAAAGCTAAATAAAGATTGCTAACTAGTTAGCAAGTTAGCCAACTAGTGCTAGCTGAATAGCTACAGTGGAACCTCCACCTTTAACCTTCATTGACCATTTTTTGTGATTTAGGGGCAGTAGAATCTCTAAATCTCTGGTACATTAATAAAATTAATGTACCAGAGCACAAACTATGTCTCTCTGCTTCTTGATGTTTAGCTAAAGACTCTCATTATGTGGGTGATAAGAGCCTTTAGAATGAGTTAAAGTCATAATAATAATCATTTTGGGCAGGTTTGTCACTATGAGCGCCACTTTTCATATACACATTGTCATTTAATTAACTGTTAGTACTAATGCAGCACCTGTAGGAAGTATGTATTCCTATAGAAGAAGATTTTTCATGTTTAGCCAATTGTGGGTGTGTTGGACTATTACATTGTTTGAATAGACAAATTGTACATTGGGTAAGACATAGACATACATTGAGATAAGGAGAGACATGCAAATAGTTATTGTAAGAAAAAGGCTACAATTCATGTTGAAAGCACGGATCTCAATCTACATAACAGTTTTAAAATTGTATTGCTGACTTATGATTAATCTCTTACATCATAATTTCTCCTGTATAGTGTTATAACCTGGGTATGTTACTGTTATATATGAAAAAAAATGAGTTTAAGCTTGGATTCTCAATCTGTTAGGTGATAGTGCTGGGATTTCCTGAGGGTCTGTGAATGCATCTTAGACAGCTACAGCTCACAGTAGCCTGTGTTAGCATGAGAAATAAAGCAATAGCAGCTTTTGTTACGTTGGTGCAGGAAGAAATGGGACAATGGAGCTTTGAATTGTAATGAAAGCGCTGGGAAGCAACATGAGGAGGAGCCGTGATACGGAGCTTTACACTGTAACTAAAGTGCTGCTGCAGGATAGTGCTGTGATATGCAATCCTTGAAAATTTGAGTGCAATAACTTATATACCACCTGATGGCTGTGTGAACATTGTCTGAAAGTGATTATTGGTAACACCCTGATTGCAAACTTCTACTTCACAGCTCACACTGTGTGTCCTACTTTTTTTTTTCCTCCCTAAACTGTAAAGTCCTTCTAAAACAAATAGAAGCACTTAAGAAGGGTGGGACACCCGCTTGTGCTCCATTGTTGGAAAGTCGCCATAGATAACATAAATACAGCCGTGCTAGATTTTGAGTAAAGCCCATCCTGGCGTCATCGCTGCAAGAACAAGATTATTCACTTCAAAGATGAGCGGAACTTGCCAACCTTAAAAACGTACCTGAGCGTCTAACCTTCCCCCTTTTTAATTCTTAAGTGATAGCGCAGCGTCATTCCAAGTGATGAGAGGCAGAGGGGATTTACGTCACCGTCGGTTTAGAGACAGACAGTGAAACAGACACTGCTACTCCACGGCTGGAGAATGAACAAAGACTGACTGAAATCTGGTATTCTGCCAGACGAGCCCAAAGTCAAGCCAAGAGCGTTTGTTGAACACGGATTTAAGGACGGGGGGAAGGGTGGCTCAGTGAGAGACGACGTATACGTGCAGGCTTCAGGAACATCATATAGAGATATATAGAGTATAGCACTGTACCGGCACAGCTGCCATCAGAGTGGGCTGCAGCAGGCTGGCGTCTCCTTTGCTTCCCCTCTTGATCTTGGTTGACTGTGGAAAAAAAGCGACATTACAATAATTATTAAACATGTAATGTTTCCATCTTTAAATCTGCATTCACGGTAGATTACAAATCGTGACACTTTTAAAATAGTCATGTTTCAAGTTTGTGGGAAAACACAAAAACTTCATCTAATGCAGAGAATATTACATTTATGAATCATTTCAATCAAAAAGGCCTTGACAGTGGATGACTGGACATAGAATGTTGTGATTTCACTTATGTAACATTAAAGAATAAAGTGACTTTAGGACAATGTTTGAAGATTCTAGTGAAACTAATATCATCACTTTCCCAGCTCTTCTTTTTTTTATTGAACGTAAGTCATCTCCAACGTCCAGTTTTGTGCTTTCTATTAAGTCTAACTTTTGAAATTTAGGCTAAATTACTATAAAACATTTTAGTCTAAAGCCTTTATCACTCATCAGAGGAAATTGATTCAACAATCATGTTTAGAGCTTCTTCTTCACCATAGAAACCTCCCGAAGCAGCCTCCATTAGTAAAGTTTGTTGAATTACCCAAGTCAGTTCAGTCATGTATTTGGGCATATGGACGTATGTCAAAGGGCAATGTAATTAGCCAAAAACGGAGTACATTAAGTTTATGATGAAATACTTGAGTCCTGTTGGAGTCTTACTGTACCTGGTCAGAGAGAGTCTGAGGTGAGGAATAACCGATTCTGCAGCCATGAGAAACACATACAAGCTCTGCACTGAGCTCTAGTACATGGGCCAGAGGCAGGTATCCGATGTAGGTGTCCTCCTCACTGTAAACACAAAGACACTCTTAAACTGCATACAATGCAATATTCAATTCAATGGTGGTGAAGGTGCAGGTCACAACTCGCCCAGCAACCACGTTTGGGAGTTGCTGGATTGTTATTTTGCTGAGTTTGATGGGGGAAACCAAAAAATACCATTTGCCGTAGTAGTAGCTGAGCAGCCCACGGCATAGAATCATGATAATGGGTCCTTCTTGTTTCAGCCCATATTTTAGCTTAAGTTTATGCTACAATATATTTTCACCAATAAACTTTGGATTTATTCCTGTTTATTCCAATATATTCCCATTATTTCCAAGAAAATCCCTGAATTTTGCAACCCTATCAGTGTCTATTTAGTCAAGACTCAGGTCAGATTCATTGTTGAATTCTGTGCAATTACAGACTCACAGCATAAGGATGGGACTTTCCATTTACTGAGATTTAATTATGAACTCCTGGCTCCATATTTATCCAAATTCTAGGGAATCGTGTTTCAATGGCGTGTTAGAATTTCACAGCACATCCAGTAGGACGGGGGTTTACACAAAGGAAAAGCCAACAGCTCTGTTCCATTGAACCTCCATCCTTCTCACCCTAACTCCCTTGTTTTTTCCCTCCGTCCTCCACTCCCTCCCTCCTGCATTTCCTCTCATCCCCGTCTCATTCCCCAGAGAGGGGGGCTCATTTTTGTTTTACTGTAAACACATTGTATGATGGTACGAGCTGGCTGACTCATTCCTCAGCACGCGCTCAGTTGACATGGAGGACCCGACCAGGAAGTTAGCCCAATAGATCTTTTGGCATTTTTCCTTAAACACTGTGTTATCACACAGGCTCGTAGCCTACAGCATATAGCCCCTAAAACAGCTGATAAGAAGAAGTTATGTCCTCACTGTGCTGATATCACAAACACTGAGAAGACTTTCTCATGCACGAATGGATTGAGACATACAGCTTCCTGCCGCTAACTTTGAGCAAAGAATAATTGTAAGAAAAATGAAAAGGTAACGATATAACGTCATTAAAGCCGTTCTCCAGCAACAAGTTCCAACCCTCACATGGTTTGAATTGGTAAAGGAATAGTTTGGAAATTAGATAAGTTTAATTTGTAGTGCTGTCCTGTTCATCTTTTTAAAGCAATAGTTTAAATTCTTGGAAAACATTGACAGAGACACCACTCTGGCGTTAGCTTAGCTTAGCATAAAGACTGGAAATGGGGGGATACAGCTAGCTCTGCTTCGTAATTTCTTGGTTGTGGGCGTTGACTTCTTTAGTTTTGAGGAACTTTAGAGCTTAGTCACCTTTAGAGGTGTGGGTAGGCAACTATTCTCACATTTTATATGTATGAAAAGTTGTTTATAAATAAAGTTTGTTTGATTGATGAACAAACTTTCTGTTCAGATTACTGAATTGCTTTGTGCAATCCTGAAGAATTACAAATCTAACCGGGCGTCGTGTTTCGTGCAGCACCTACCACAGGTTGGGTATCCTCTCGGCCATTCCGGTGATGCCGGCAATGATGTTGCTATGGGAGATCATGACGCCCTTCGGGATACCCGTAGATCCGCTGGTGTACATGATGACAGCGATGTCTGAAGGTAGAGGCCGCTTACGCTCACGTGCTGCTGCAATATGAACAGATACACGTGTGATGAACACTTCAGTACATACTGTGATATGTATAGAAGACAGACTCAAACTAATGGCCACTGACTGTTGTACCCAAAAGCCCTTTTTTCCCTGGCTGAGGGAGAGTTAAACATCCACAGTCCTCGTCCTGTGCAAAAATGCATCCTTTAGTTCACATATAGGAACTTGTACTCAATTTGATTTACTGAGACAGTTGAAGCTTCATATTAGCTCCAAGTGTACATTATATAGACTTTTTACATGGAAAAATGACTCCGAATTGTGCCTCCAATCTCTTTTACTGTGGTCAAGGTAGGAAGGCTCGTCGTATGATGATTACAGCAACCCATAATGATAAAAGGTACATATGGGCATGCTAGAATTGTATTACCTGCATCTGAACCCTGCATTTGTCAGTCTTTAGACTTGCAGGTTTGACCCAGGGCTTGTTATTAGGTCTTCATGAAGGTACATAGATCTCATAGCAACCATGTGCATGAAATGTGCTGAAAAACATGATGAATCCACATCTGAAGACAAACTGTTCATCCCTCTCCTGAATGGTCGGCTGTCAAGGACATCAGCCGGATGGAATAATCGAATGGGTATGGCGATTTCCTCAAAGGCATTCAAACTATCACAAGAAAATTTCTGATGTGGGAAGGTGTGGGCGGACGGAGTTTCAGATACCATCCTATAGTACGAGCGCCAATGGTTCAGGTGTACTGGGAGATGGCTTCCCTCGTTTGTTTTGGCCTATAGCCTACAATTCCTGTGATTCCTGCTTCTGTTGTCGTATCGAGCTGTGCAGTTTTCTGCCACTAGACAAGGTTTGCAATCAAGAAGCTCCAATTTAGACCAAGAGAGGCTGTGGTGCATGTTTCTTGAAATCAATGGATACGTAATTATATTGAAAAGACATTGATCAGACTCCAGCTTTCTGCTCTCTCCATCAGACACAGGGTTTCTACAGGTTTCTTCAAGCTAAATTCAAGCCTTTTAAAGACCACTTCTATAAAATTTAATACCTATTTCACACACCTAACATTTTTTTTAATGTGCTCATTTATATTAGCTGTTTTCTGGAAAAAGGTAAAACCGTGAGGAAAGTTGCCAGTAATATTAGTGTATATCAGAATATTATGATGTTGCTATATACTACACTCTTTATTTATGCACAGATATAACCAGTAACAAGCCAACTTCAATGCAGTTTCAATGCAGGTACTTTATTTAATCAAAATAATAGTGGTTGACAAATTAAACTTTTGAGGAGTAATGCGATACGGAGAAGTTATGTGCTGCACAAATCTTAATCAAAATTCAAGACTTTTTCCAAGTCTTTTTATGGTCTCCCAATTTCCAAAATCATAATTTCAATGCTTTAAAGACTTTTCTAAGCAAGAACCCTACTGTCTTCAAAAAAAGGAACAAAACCAGTTGGTCCTTCCTCTCTGTTCGGCATCGTGTGGAACACAAACAGAATTAAGATGTCACGACAGGACAGAAGCGAGCGTATAAAGCACATCACAACCACAAGGGGAGGGCCTCTCGTCTTCCTCTTCCTCGGATGCGAGGCCTGTAGGAGTGTGTGCTCTGAGAGTTGATGTCATGTGAAGTTAACAGCGCTGTGTGTAAACATGACCCTCCCCTATATCCCTGCGCTCCGTCCTCCCTTTCTGAACTCACTTCCTTCCCCCTCCGTTCTGCACAAGACGGTACCAGCTTCTCTTGTTTTGGGTCAGCCGGTTCAGAAGGGGCCACGCAAAAACAGAAAGGCGAAGAAAGGAGCTTTCCTTAGAGCCGCTAACTGGATAAGCATCATGTCAACCTTAATCTGACACAGATGTGAGCACTTCCTCATTCACATGACCTAACGGGGCCGATACCAATCCTCCCCCACACCCTACCGCATAGAAAAACCCTACCAGAGCCATCACTTTTACAGAGGGGCTACATCTGGTTCTAAGCGCTTTAAACTACTCAAATGAAGAGGATGCTCAGTATGGAAAGTGTGGCTGAAGCATTAGTTTTGGCCGATTAAGGTGATATTTTTAGAAGACATTATTCTAAAGTGACTTTTTGGGATTTCTGTGCTCTTTGGGCACACATCAAGAAAGGTTAGATGTCATTTAAGATTAGTCTTCCTTTGATTTACAGTCATTCCTTATGCAGCTTGTTTTTGGTGGAGTTTCCCTGTTAGGATTAATGAGACGGGGTTAGTTTGGAAACCTGCCCAACCCGCCACTCCTGCAGTTTGAATAGGGAGTTTTGTGTCTCGTAACTTTTGTAACTTTCCAAAACCAATAATGTGACTTTTGCACCAACTGGACAAGCGATTGTCCAGATTTACAGAAGTGATTTCTTTCTAAAGCTGTTCATTCTTCACACAACTACTTAGGACAGATTGTCCAAAAGTGTGCTCTTTTCTCCATATTTCATTATTAATAACTCCTTCTCTTTATGAAGACAGCCTTGTCTTTTAGTGTGGAAATTCCAAAACAGGCTTAAAACCTTTAAAACCATTCAAATATATAGTTTATCATCTTAAATGTGTATCTTCTTGTTAATTGCTCCTTAAGTGCTTGGAATGAAAGTCGATTTATCTTAAAATCTAAATGAGGCATTTAGGGATGGGAGGATGAATGATTTAAACTCAGATAAGAATAAGAGTAAATTTCCATTATTAGGATAATCGTGAATATCCTCACAAACGTACAGTCACATATTAAGTTCCTGATTTATGATTTATTTGTAATTGCCACAAGAGGGAGCCCACATATTTCCTCTTAAATTGTTTTTTTTTTAGAAGGATGTTCAAAGAAAAAAGAAAAAAGTGGTCTGTGAAGCAATAAATGTCTTATTTTAAACAAAATGTAAAGTGGTATATCAGATATATATATACTCAAGACATAATTATTTAGTGACCTGAACACAATGTGCTACTGCTTTATTTTTAAGACACAAACACACACAGAGGCGTACCGTTCTCCGGCTTGGCTCCCAGCTTCTGAACGGCGGCCATGTTGTGGACACTGATGCCTCGTGGGTAGCCGGGCCACGCTGTCGGCTCGTTGTCCACGACGACGATGTGCTGCAGCCGCGGGACTTCAATCAGGATGGGCTGGCACACGATAAGTAAACGTGTGCACAGTTATGACAAGGGTGCTGCATTATGACGGAAACCAGTGTTTGACAACTACAAAATCCCACGGGCATCATCCCCATGAATATTTGGGCTAAGTGGGGATTAGCAGGGGACGTGTGAGAGTGAGCAGAGGAGCTGTGTTTATGTCACCTTCATAAAAGGGGATGTAAAATGCTAAAAGCATCATTTGTCTTTGACGCCCTTCTTGTTTTTACGTCTCTATGGCGATAAACCGCTCCTCCTCAATCACGCCACCTTTAATGAGTCATATTCTCTCCAAAGCTTTCAGATTCCTTGTGATAATTGGCGTTTATTAATAATCTGACTTCCAGTGTGTGTGGGAGAGAGGGAATATCTTCTAACCTTGAGTCTGGTCTCCAGAAGCTCTCTGCTGGTGATGATGTGGGTCACCTCAGCCTCATTCAGCCCATGAGCAATGGCTGGACCCCCCAGGGTGGAGTAGAGGGTGACCACTGCAACACACACACATAGAAAAAACACTATAAATCAGAAATGAATCCTACATATTCTAAAATAAACAAAGCTGAATATGTCCTGCTGAGGTTTTTAATGTACTTGATGGTGTTTTTACCTTATATGGACCCAATTGTCCACATAGGTCTCATCCTCTCCAAAATAAACTAAATAAAGTAATTAAAACTGGTAAAAATCACACTGAATAAAGCAGTTCCATATTGAAAAATGACTGAAACGGCTTAAAAATTGCAATAACTGGACAATGTATTTTTGCAAATCCCTCAGAAAAATGGAGAATAATTTATTTCCACTGTAACTCCAAAATGACAGAATATAGGACTATGGTTTTTGAGGACTGCCATATTTAAAATAGAAATAAAATACTATTTATTTAATTTAGTAGTATTTATTCCTCTATAATTCAGCCTTGGGTTTCTGAAACTTTCTCTGATAAAATATCTTAAAGTCCAAATCTTATGAGGTTGGGTCAATGCCAAGGTGACTTTGCTAGGGTGATACATTGGACCCTTTGGTGATGCATTGATCGATTTAAAGATGTAATCCTTTGGTTTTTCATGAAATCGACCCCTCGTTATGTGTCTATACAGTAGTTTTCATTGTTAAAGTCAGAATCTGCTATTCCCACGCTGGATTCAAATCGCATTCACAAGCAATGGATTCACAGGAAACCATGCAGCATATAAACCATGCAGCCTGTAATGCATTTGTAATTATAGTCCGATTTATATCCGCTTCACTGTTCACTCGCTTTGACCATTTACCCATGCAAATTAAATCATTTCCACTGCTGCAGTTAAACTTTAGGTGTCTTTTGGGCTATAAAACAAGACATTTTCATGATTTCTTTGGCAGCAGGTGAATGGAAGAAGAAATCCAACCAACAGGCTGTAGACCAGCCGCTCCTCGGCCAGATAATCGGCATTTACACCGCCCTGCTGTTGGGTGGAAAACTATGTGTGCAGCATGAAATCATATTATTTTTGACTGACTTCTTTATGTCTGTCTGGCTGCAGCGTGGAAACGGCTCCACCGGTCGCTCTTCTGTTGTTTTTCCTGACAAAGTAGCTATAGCTAGAGTCTATTAAACTGCATTTACTGTTTCAAATCACAAAAAGCGTACTCTCTCTTGGGGATCTTGTAGCAGAGGCTACTGTGATATCACCGTCTTTGTCATGTTGTTGCACAATTCTTCAAAGAGAGAGAGATAGTCTAAACCAACGGGATCGGGTTAAATATCAAGAAATCAATTATTCATCGCAAGCTAACATATTGACTAAAAGACCCTTAGGATTAGGTTCTTATGGGAAAACACTGATTACTGGCGATAAGTCATACTTCTCAAGTATATGTCGTACAATATTTCTTTGATGTGATGCAGTCACTGTCCAGATTGACTCCATGTGTCTACGGAATATGCGTTTTCTGTTTTCAGGAACAACGGCCGAATTCTTACTAACTAAGGGTTCGTGGTAATATCATAATTACCGGCCATTGCGCACAAAGGAAGTTTCTTCTAATGTAATATAGGCCCTTTAATTGACAGTAGATTGATTGGCTGAGGTAAAGAAGAAACATCTGTATGCATGCGAGTAATAATTGGTTTATAATTATAATAATGAATTATTTGCCCCTTTTTTTACTGCAATAACTACTTGTTTGTCGATTGTATCAGTGATACATGCAAGTCTCTCTCTCTCTCTCTCTCTCTCTCTCTCTCTATATATATATATATATATATATATATATATATATATATATATTCATCATATAGACAGCGAAGCACTTGGAAAATGTATATGAGCGCGGCCTACACATCTCAGAGGGTTGTGCATTGGCCCCGCCCACTCCGATGACATCATCAGGCGCCTCCAGAGGCCTCAGCCGAGCCCTCTGGGCCAATGGGAAATAAGCTCTCACTGCTTGATAAGCACTCTTCTGGGGATATAAACAGTATTGGTATGTGAGGGGGTGTGTGTGTCATGACTAAGTGCTGGTATGTGCACTCGCATACATGCGTCCACATGGGAGCGTCAGTAGTCAAGTGTGTTAAGGGTTAATGTTTGAATCCTTTTTTAATAAAACCAGTCTGATGTGATGAGTAAGATACAGTTTGATAAGTGGGATTGCATCATTCTTATCCATAATAAAGTGATTGCATATTACGCCAGACTGTATTTCTTTGGAAAGATCGTCACGTTAATGGACAAACGTAGGTGGACTAGAGGCTTTTTATTCATGGTTTTGCAGAGTTCAATTAGTTCAAATGTCAGGAAGCTTTAATGCTGCAGCATACAGATCTGATTTAGACAATAATAAGCCTCCACCCATTTAGAAAGAGTGTGTGTAAGACCCTTTCCTGTTTCAACATGCCTGTTAGAGCTGTTTTATTGAGGTGATGTAGTTTTTTCTTTTAGTTTTTCTTCTTAACTTAATGAATCAATTGGCGTAAACCTGATATTTTTATCAGGTGTGATAAAAGGAAGGGGTGGAATGGCTTGTCCTGCAAACATAAAGGTGGAACCTGCCTGCAGCCTGGTTCCAAATCCTTAGCAGCATAATTTAGGACTATGGTTGCAAAATATTGTGAATTTTCAAAGTTGGAAATTTTCAATTGGAATTAAAGGGAACATTTGGGAATTAACAGGAATAAATGCAAAATGTACTAAATGAATGGCTTGTCCTTAACAGGGAACTTTGATATAGTTTGGGAAAATGTTCTGTAGCATAATCTTGATTTAAAGGGATAGTTCAACATTTTTGAAAATTCGCCCATTGTCATGCACGGATGACTTCTAGATACCTGGACGCCACTCTTTTGAGCCTAAAGCACAAGACTGTTGAATTGAATATTTCCAAAATTCCCCAGCTTATCCGTCCCATGAAAAGTTTCTACGTACTACTACAATATGTCGATGTAATTCTGTGCTGTCTGAGTGTGCCTGTATATCTTCAGGTGAACGCCCTGTTGCAGAAAACAGGACAGAGGAAAAGAAACGGGGTGAGAGGGAGGAAGAAAAGGGGTGAAAAGGTGAGGCAAGGAAACCAAAGTCGAGAGACGCATCGGGTTTATGGGACGGGGCTTAGTGACATCACATTCGTGCGTCAAGGAGGTCCGACACTTCCTGCTCTGCTGGACGAGGGCCGTGACACCTCCATCCATGAGATCTAAACAGGAGATCAGGCCTCAGCCTGACACGCTGTACTCTCCATAACTCATTTTAATACAGAAAAACCCAGGTCCTCGACACAGTAGCAACAGATATGTACACAAACGTGTCATTTCCACATAGCCTGAAATGGAATCTTAAATCCAATGCATGACATCACAGCAACAAAAACAGTTGTAAATTGAGTTAAGAGGTTACCATGAGAGAATAAAAGAATGCATTTGCTGCTTGTTTTATTCAATTCATACGCTACACTGTGACAAGTGCAGAGAAACAATGAGCACATTTGCCTTTCGACTGACCCGATATACAGTGAATATACACACACACTTATACACACACACACGCAGGCAAAGTGTTTGAGTTCACTGGGGGCCTTTGGCTGACTCCTTGATGCCTCTGTCAACATCAGATGCTCACGTAGACTCTCTCACCCCTCCGCTGACGCCATCGCCCCTCACTCCTCTCCCTCTCCCTCTGTCTCTTCTTCCGTCGCTCTTCCCGACCTTTGACCCCTCTCTACGCCCCCCAACCCCTCCCCTGCGTTATGCGTTATCCCCAGGCTTTCCACTGTCCGGCTGTTTGTGTTTGCAAAAGAGGAAGACGCTTTGCGGCATATTTTCGGAGCGGCGTGACAGTTTAATGGAGCATAAACTAACCCTAAAAAGTCCTTCAAGGACGACCAAAAAGATTTAATGAACTTAAAGTGCTGCTGTGAATGCTCATGATATAGACAGACCGTTTTTGGTACATATTTAAGAGTAAATCAGTATTTAATCCCTAAAGGCAAAAAGACTGTTTCATTGCCATTTTGTACACTAACAACACTCATAATGTTATCTGTAACACTGTAGCTGGCTAATTATTATTCAATTATTGAATGAAAACATCAAAAGGGCCCCTTTTTGTTGGGAGTTTAACAAATGCATGATGTGCATATACCGTCAGAGGAGTATTTAAATGTGTTTCCATCACAAGAAGCTGAAACGGACGGAGCGGAGACATAGCGAACGAGGAGAAATGGGACACTTATGTAACGGTGAAGCAGCGGGGACAAATTGACCTTCTTCTGTCGCAGCTGGGCTCTGCGTGTTACAAGTTGCTCACTGCAACCACTAACATGTGCACGCGCACACACACACACACACATAGAAATACTATAAATCAACCTAATTCAGACATATTTGGATGCTCAGTGAGAACAACCCAACAGAGAAGAGAACACTGAGTCGGCTTTAAAGTCGCAGTATAGGACTGAAAGTAGAGTATAGTGTAGAGTTCAGGAGAATACTCCTGCCTTTTGCCATTTAGACCCAGGTCTATTTTCTGTGTTTTATTGCTATAAATGATAATAAATATGGAATATCTCAACAATCACAAAGTTTTCTGTGCATAAACCTGGTGTCAAAAGAAATCTACAACATGGGAGGTGACTACAGAAGAGTCACTCACTCACACACTCACACCTACGGGCAATTTAGAGTTTTCAATTAACCTCAGCATGTTTTTGGACTATGGGAGGTAACCTGGTGAAAACCCACGCAGACACAGGGAGAACATGCAAACTCCACACAGAAAGGTCCCAGACCCAGGACCAAGGAGGTCTTGAACCTGCGACCTTCTTGCTGTGAGGCAACAGCACTAATCGCTGCACCACCGTGTCGCATTGTGTTTTACTACGGATAAAAATACTTTATTTAAAACTTAAAAACTAGACAAATATGAATATTTCCAAACAAGGAAGAAAAATAACTTGAAATAAGCTAAATTAAATGCAAAGATCAATCTTTAATATGATTTCAAAGTTATTTTTTCAAGTTATTTTATCAATTATTTGTCTATAAAATCATAGAAATCACACTGAGGATCATTACAGAACATGAAGAATATATTCTGTAAGATGTTTAAAAAGGAGATTATGAAGAATCCAATTAAATAATCACACAAACAGCTCAAACCTTAAATATCTAAATAGTGGTTAGTTGCAGCCCTACTACTGATATTATATTAAATATTTTCTTATTGTATTGATGATGTGGATTTTAACAGGTTAAGAATAATGAAGGGAGGTCTTGGACTGGATATTCACGTATGAAGGAGGCGACATATCAGAGGTTGACATTGAAATGCAACTTGGTGTAACCCACCTTTAATCCTGTTTGTAAAAAAAAAAGTGTAATTTTGTCATTTTCTCTACCACCATCCTTGTTTTGAAATATGTGTTTTTTAAACTTACATGGGAAGTTGTACATGAAGCATGCCTGGGCGGCTATGAGCCACTCTGCTCGCGTCTCACAGAAGATGGCGATGTTGTTTCTCGGCTGCTGGCCCAGAGACGCCAGACCGCTGCCCAGCTGGGACGCTGCAGACAGGGTCTCCTTGTAGGAGAGCCATAGGTACTCACCCAGGACCACCTGCAGCGGGAGGAGGATGAGAGGGGAAGGTATAATAAAGTTAGAGAAGGAATTCTATCATCTACCAGTATTACCCTAACAGAACAAAGAAAAGGCTGAGGATAATTCCCTATATTGTGTGTTGGAGGGGACTTTTTTTTAATACCACAGGAGCACAGCACGTCTCGTTACATCCCACAATCACATGTCTGGCCTGTTTCATATTAAAAAAGTCACAGGGACGGGAGCAACGGGTCACGATTGCCAAACACAACTACTTCCTCATCTGCTGTCATCCTCTTGCTGCAGTATTTCATGTTCGTTGTCAGCATGAGAAGATAAACACTTCTGGATATGCTCATACACCCATGACACACACACACTCGTAGTAGCTTCCTGCACTTTGCATTTGTGAGGTTGCAGTGGCTTCTAATGGTTAATAAGTGGTAGTGCACAAACTAATGATGCAATTCTGTTCCCCCACCGGTTGGAAACAATGGTTGAGACATGTGCTCTTGCGGTAATAAGTGTTTTTCACAGTGGAGGTTTAAATGGATTAGAAGGATCAGGCTTTTGGGATTAGTGTGGCAATATAACAGCATGTCAATGTTGGCTCATTCCTGATGGAGCAGGCACCACGTCCGCCCCGAAACCTACACATGACGCTGCCTCAGAAGTGTTGAGATAATCTGTGAATGCAGGCGTTTGTTAATAAATTGGCATATTTCCTGAAAGCAAATCCGCAGCAAAAATGCTTCTACGTCAGCAACGAGGCTGCCATGAAGGTGTCAGACGTCTCGCAGCCACATTTATATTCCTGTTCCGTGCTCCCACCCTCGACCACTGCCTGCATCCGGTTTCCTCTTTTCATTCCAGATTCCTACTTCTCTCTCTCCTCTCTAGATATTTGTGAGGTCAACAGACCATTGAGCCGTCTGCCAAAGTGATTTGTAACTCTGAAATTGTTCAGGATTTGTCTAGACAGTTGTCTGGAAACAAAAGAAATCACAGAAGAACATTTTAAGGGTGACATTTTGCAATCCTAAGAGCTTACAGCTGCCTTTGCTGACAATTTATGTGGAGAAAGAATCCATCCAAACTAAAATGTTGCTTTTTTTTCTCGTCCGAGCGCATTCTGTTTCCCCCACGCCACTTCAAATTCAATTTATTTGGATTTCACCCACTATATTATTTTTTGTATGTCTTTATATTGGACAGAAATTGTAGCATGTAGGAAATTGCATGAAATTGTAGGAAGCAACTGAGAACCCGAACATGTAGAAGAATCTACTGCGGTCGCAAATAATGTGAAAACCACAAACTAGAGTAATGGTTTGGTTTGTCCCTTCTAGGCTACCATAAAACATTATGGGCTTCATGGAAGGAGACATGCGCTACATGAACATAAAAATTCTAATTGTCTAGATTAGAATTAGAGTTGTCTAAAAATCTAATTATAATCAAATGCAAAAATAAAAAAAGATTAGACTGTTTAGCTTCTTAGAAAGAAACCAGTCATGTAAAATGGCATAAAATGGTGAAGAAATTTGATAGTAATATTCTAATATATCAGAGTATGATGATGTTGCTGTATACTACACTTTTTATTTACATGGACACTGCCTTGAAGAGATGCTGAGGAGAATGCAATATGGAGAAATGACATACTGCACAGTTTTTAAGACTCAGACATCAAAACTCAAGATGTTTTCCAAGTTTTTTTAAGGTATTACAGACTAATTGTAATCAAAGCATCTGATTAGTTTGATGCAAGACTGTTGCAGCCAAATTTTGTTCTGTCACTCATGTTCATAGCAGCCCACAATTTTAAATTTTACAATAATTACGCCCCTTTTAATTATGACCTAGATTGATGGAGTTATGGGGGTTTCATAACCTGACAAATAAAAAAGATTGATGTTATAACAGAGAAACAACCAAATATATTGTTTTCTATGCAACTGTAATGTTTTAAATGGAACAGATTCAGAGTTATTAAACATTAAGGAGTAGATATATGTATTTTACATTCATTTAACTACATTTAGTTACATTTATAAACTACATCTGGCTCTTTGAGGACAGCCATTATGCTGATGTGGCCCTCTGTGAAAATTAATTTGACAACCCCTGTAATAGAAGGTTAAGATCCTGCAGAATAACACGTTTCTTTACCTTCTTGAACACCTTCCCGTTGTTCTGCTGCTCGTCCTCCTCGCTGATCACCTCCCTCGTGCCGAGACAGTCCCTCCGCGGGAACCTGACGGCCGCATACTCGAACACCTTGTCCAGGGTGTCCACCCCCGGGTGCAGAGTCGTCACCAGCTTCTTGGCGGCGCTCACCGCCCTGTAGGGCCCCTCGGGACATCCCAGAACGGAGCGGGCCTTCGCCTTCCTGGCGAGCTCCTCCTCGGAGCCGGAGACGCCGCCGTCGGGCGGGGAGAACCAGCAGAGCAGGTAGGAGGGCAGGAAGGTGATGAAGGTGTAGATCCACACCATGAGGTGGAAGAGCAGCAGCAGCATGGGGTTCAGGTCCTCCTTCAGCTTCATTGTGGCTGGAGGGCGGCGAGAAAAGGACAAAAAGTTTGGAGAAAAGGTTTCTGCTCCTGCAGTTGTAGCCGGCCTGTCTTTTTGAACTTAGTCTCTCCTTATTCCTTCTGCTTTCAGAGGTCTTGACTCTACTCTCGACTTTGTTTTCCCTCCCCGATGATAAAATAGCATCAGGTCCACGCTCCGCCTGTAAAGAATGAACTGACATTAATTCTTTATACTGTTAAAACAGATTCAACATGACCTCATTCTCATATTTAGACCCTTTCCACAAAAATTTAATATCTTGGAAAAGTTTATTTGTTTCCATTATTGGGACAATGTCGAAACTGACATGTGGTATAACCTTAAAAACTTGGTTAAAAATGTTTTAAAAAAATTAAAAACACATGATATCAATTAGTTTTATATTCTAGATGGATTAACTATTTAAAATGTATCATTCTTTTTGGTTAAACTGTTTGAAAGTGCACAAAATCATGATTTTTGTAAATAAATAAATAAATAAATAAAAATACACTTTAAATTGATACAAAAGCAACATGAACACAAAATGTACATTTAAGAGATCTGATAAAAAGTACAATTTTCATAGATTATAGATTATTTTGGGCTTCCAGCTCAAAAAGACATGAAAACAGGAATTTTAAAAAATTAAGTACTATTAAGAAATAAAAAATTCAAATTTTCCAAATTCTGAGCTGGAAGCACAAATTATTTTAGTTTAACTTTTTTAATGGAATTATGAAAATGAATAAACTTCTCCATGACATTTAAATTTGTAGTTTTATTTTGAGTAGAGGAACTGCTAACTCATCCAACAACTGAAAGAAATAAAAAAAAACAATAGGTCACATGTTTTCAAGCATTCAGCAAAAAGCAGAAGAGGTATTTATTTTTTTGGCGAACAGCGGTGTGACAAACATTCCTTCCCACCAATTTCAAATAAAAAGGACAATCAGAAATTAAAACTTATTTATAAAATTAAATAAGATTAAACATCCAAAAAAATGAAATTAAAAATGAAAACAAGCGAGATATAATTTAAAGAAAGAATGAAGAAAGAAAGAAAATGTGGAACAAGGGGAACAATTATGAAAAGAAGGAAAAGAGAATGTGGCGGACAAATAAAAGTATGTGTACCAGATGTAAGTGACACTAAGTGTGAGCTGGTGTGTGAGAGGTTTCTGGCTGACCGGTGTGAGTGTGTGTGACAGCTGATGAACCGCTAGACACAAGGAAATAGAGATCACATAAATAATCAGAGAGGACAAGCTGCACCTCCACTGTGCCCATTAAAGGACTATTTAGACAGAGTGTAATAGGCTTCATTCAGTAGGACTGTCCATCACACGTCCCCGCTGGGAGGAAGGTGTGGCTAATGTTTTCCCCCTCAATCCATCACTATTCTAACATCTGATGTCACAGAAACCCACCAGTAATCAGCAGGTAGTGATGGAGACTCTAACATACTGGAGCTGTCCAGAGTTCTGAACCCGTTGGGGTTATATTCTAAAATATGTAGGCCAAGAATTTCTTGTCGAAGTCACTTTATTTTAAAGTCTTAACACAGGTAGCAAATACGTTTGTCTGACTTTGAAATTTGTATTGTTTGAAGAGGTGGACTGACTAAAGTGAACAAACTGCTAAATCTTAATAAACTGTCCCAATTAGTTCACTAATGACAGATGGTAGTTGGTATTCTTTCTATAAACTGGTGCAGATCTGTCATTTGTGCTCACTTCTGATTAGTTTCTGGATTTCTGGTAGGGACAGATGATGTGGACAAAATCAGATAGAATTTCCATCCCTTCAGGAGTGTCCTGTTACGTCTGTGACACAAATATATTCATTAGGGATGCATCGGAAATAAAATTTGTCATTTTTCAAATGCAGGAGTTAAGTTTTTCACAATCTCTTTTTAATATTGCATAAATAGTCTAGAATAAATTTGGAGACATACACTATTGTTCAAAAGTTTTGGGTCACTTAGAAATTTCCTTATTTTTGAAAGAAAAACACTAGATAACTTTAAACTAATCAGAACTACACTCTATACATTTCTAATGTGGTAAATGACTACATAGGTGTATAGAGGTCCATTTCCAGCAACTACCACTCCATTGGTCTAATGGTACAATGTGTTTGCTCATTGTGGCTAATGTGATATAGTTTTCTATTCATTTTACAACTCATGGTGGTAAATTAAAGTGTGACTTTCCATGGAAAACACTGAATTGTCTGGGTGACCCTAAACTTTTAAACAGTGGTGTAATTTTCAAAGAAACATCTCAAAATCATCTCTTTTTTTTCAATATTGTGCTGATTATATTCCGTTACAGAATATTTTATGCATCCTTATTGTTTATTATCATAGATCTTTACAGTTATCATTCTTATTTGCCTGTTAGGCACAATTATTCTGAAAAAGTGCCATCATATCACCCTATGATTTAATGGGCAATGAATTTGAGACTGTCAAATAACCTGATGCATTTCACCTCTTTTGTTCAGTCCCTCATCAACCATCTTTGTTATCACGCAGCTAAAAAAACAACATGTCCCCTGTCACAACTGCTGTGACACACATTCACACTCTGAAAGGCTCCCAACAGTCTAATTTAGCAGCACCTCAATTCATTATTCATACGAGGGGAGAGGCTCATCTTGCTTCCCATGGAGCAGCACATCCTCAGCCTGCTGCTCCAGAAGCTGACACCAGGCACGCTGTGCCCACCTCCCTCCTGAATACTCAAATGTCCCTTTGAGACTCCGATATAAGCAACGATTTTGCCAACAGTGCTCTCCCAGACTACCATCTGCTCCCTGTGGGACGTGGGCTCCTTTCTGTACAGAGCCGTTGTTCTGCTGGTGTCTTGTTACGCAGCCAGGACGCCTCGCTTCATCACAGGATGCTGCAGCTTAGCAAAATTGATGCTTT
This sequence comes from Lepturacanthus savala, assembly GCA_030544235.1. Lineage (NCBI taxonomy): Eukaryota > Metazoa > Chordata > Actinopteri > Scombriformes > Trichiuridae > Lepturacanthus > Lepturacanthus savala. Next base: position 4,070,570 of record CM060468.1, read on the forward strand.
ACTCCAAACCCTGCTGGTTTGAACTTTTCTGTCGTATTTTTTTTTTCTTTTATGCTGGAAAATAAGGTCAATGGCATGAAGGCCAAGTCTGGGATAAACAAACTTATCAGACTGGAGGAAAAGAATCAACAGAGCTGGATGCTGCCAGACTTAAAAAAGGTCCCAATTTATCAATTTCCAGTAATAACATTCTTAATAGTGTCTCAACACAACAGTGTCTCAACACAGTTTCTCAACACATTAGTGTCAACACAATAAACAGCTCAGGGACTGGGTTTCTCAATCTTGAATTTTCTAACGTGAGCTACTAGCATGATGCTAAAATCTATTTTACACAATATATCATTATTCCCCAAAAGAAAGCCTTCTAATCTTTGTTCTAACCAAACGGTTGAGTGACAAGATCTTATGTTTAAAAGAAGTATATATACATTTATTGTTAGGATATTGTTTGTGCAGAATTCCAATTTTGCAGGATTAGAATTAAATCTGAAGGTTTGAATAGGTTTGCAATTATATTTGCGGGTAGCCGGTAATGTTAGCGGATTGTATTCTTTATTGCTTTAAGAGTAACTTAAAGCTGCAGCATGGGACGTTTGTCGCCCTCTGCTGGCTGTGAGAAAGCAATTACATTTCTTAAAATATGCATTGTCTACACATGCTCACATCATAGGCTCTGCTGTGGCCTTCTCCATTACCGTTGGGGCTGTAAAACAGTGGACAAACTGTTTAGAGCGTAACCCAACCCTTGAAAAGTAATCCTTTAACTGTCAGAATTTGATCCATTACGCCTTGTACGACTTGTAAAATCTATACAGCCACAAGATTAATTATGTTGTCTATATCCACGTTAGCACAGGGCTACCCAGAAGTAGCCGGTAGAAGTCTCTGGTGCACATGTTCTCCCCATAGAGCATGTTAAGTATGCATTCATCCTGCCAACAGGGAGTGTCTCCACAGACACAAAATTAAAACAAAGTTTTGGTGTAAACCTGCCTGGCAAGTGGGTGAATGGATCAGATGTTCATTCTACTTTAAAAGTTCTGCACAGCAGGTTTAACACCTGGTAGGACGATTATATATGAATACTCACATTTTAGAAACTGGTTCTATTAAATTCCTGCTTTTGTTCAAGGAATGTCTTAAACAAACGTCGACTCAACATTAAGGAGTGTACTGTGTACAGTGAGATAGGTATTCAAGCCTATGAGCCTTTAAGGCTCCAAGTACTTCTGTCACATGACGTCATCAAATTCTTGCCCTTTTCTCCTGAGAACATGGAGAAAGAGTAATTTTATTTAGAATATTCTGATTTTCAACCCTGACATGTACATATCCATTTAATCATTCAAGTCTCTAGAATAATCCCGCAAAAGAGAATTTTGTACATGGGATAAAGAGTATTTTCTTATGGGTATATTTGTGCAAAACTATAACTAAATAGTCTTTAAAATTATATTTTCTGCAAAGAAAAGAGTATAAAATGGAAAATATACATACATAACATGACTGTTTGTGACTCAACTCAAATAATTATATGCATGAAATATTTGAAAAAACTAATCTGGGCTTAAATGGGTTAACGCAGCCATGGAGCCACTTGGGAGTGGGAGTAGAGCATCAATCGTAGACTCGTTTCTTTTCTTCCACGTGTTACCTCCAGTCCTGATTGGCCACGTACCAACCAGATGAAACGAGTCCAGCCCCCCTGGGCTTTCTGAAACATCCACACACACATAACCTGATATACAAGTCCAACTCCTGTTTGTCTCTGAATAAAGTTCATGAAACGTCACGTTTACACAGCCACGCACCAGAACCCTTCAACTTTAATCTCCTACCTTTAAAAGGTGAGAAAACGGTTAATCTGCGGCGTGTACGACGCAGGTTGCTCAACGGGCAGCTTTATACAAACAAGCTTTGCAGGCAGCCTCCACTTACCCGATTAATTGAGCAATAATGTGACATGGTCTACGTAGTGGTGGGGTGAGCGAGCATGTGTGTGTGTGTGTGTGTGTTAGAGAGTCATTGCTTCCTCAAGAGCTTGTGTGAATGGGGTCTTTTGTGCGCCGACGTCATCGTGCCTTCACCCACTCCGCTAAGCAGGCAGGCTGAAGTCCTGCAGAATCTTCAACGTGGTCATTGTGGCGAAACGACGCACCAGCACACGCCACGGCCACAAGGGTCAGACTATGTGTGTGTGTGTTTAGGGCAGATTTTCTACATAAGAAGTGACATAACAAAAGCTCGGAACAGAAGTAAAGAGTTTTACGTTGCGATTTCACAGAGGGGCTGAAAGCACAAAACACAATCGGCTGGATTATGTGGCTCAGACTGCAGCTTTTTTCTGCTTCTTTGTGTACATGATGACATAAACGGCTGCCAGACATGCCAGTCACCAGCCTGTTCCTTTCTCTACTTGGGAATGTGGTTTTATGCATGATCAATGGCGTCTGTTGAAATATACAGTACAGAGAAAATGTGACTTTTTTCAAGATCATAAATATGCGGCAACCACTGCATTTATTTTTACACCTAAACTCTGTTAAAAACCTATGGAATGTGATCAAAAGAGATGGATGGTCATAAGCAATCATACAATGCTGAGCTACTAGTTCTTGCACCAGTAATGGAATAAAGTCACCCAAGAACAATGGTAAAGACTTGTAGAGAGCAACAAATGAAACCTGGGATTAAAAATAAGGTTTATTGCACCAAATATTGATTTCTGAACTCTTCTTAAGTGTAAACATTAGTATTATGTTGTTTTAAAATGAATTTGATCTTGTTTCTTTGCATAGTTTGACGTCTGAAAACATTGTATAGTTATTGTTATTTTAACCATTTGTCATTTTCTGCAAATAAATGCTCTAAACGATAATATATTTGCTTTGAATTTGGGGAAATGTTCCAAAAAAATGTTCCTTTTGCCCAAACACATGCCTATAAGTAGTAAAGTAAAAGAATAACAATAATTTTGCAGTGGTCTCTTATTTTTTTCCAGAGCTGTACATTTAGTTAAGATATGTTTTATAACAGCATAATAATGGAGACTATTGTCCTCACTTGCACTTCTAAGAAAACGTTTCCATGGAGGAGGAGGAGGAGGGGGAGGAGGAAGAGTGTGTGTGTGTGTGTGTGTGTGTTTGGGTGTTTTCTAAATCACATCGGACCATCCCCGCAAGACAATAGCATCTCTGTCTGTAGGTACAGGAGCTCCTTAATGGACCTGCATGATCTGATAACCATAGCCACAGGCCGTCTCGCTTCAGCTGTGCAAACAGGTCCGAAAAGTGGAAAAAGCAGCTTGAAGTTGTAAAATCCGAGAAGATTTCCAAGCGCCGGGTTTTGTTTAAACACACAGGATGTTATGAAACGTGCCCCACTTGTTTGCATTTCATAAACCCGTCTTACAAGGAATCTTTAAAAAAGAAGGAAAAAAGGAGCGCTGTTATTTCACTGTCTATAAATGTGAACTTTGCTGCACATATTGCTGCAAGAGAGAATGTTGCAAAAGTACTGAAAAGACATTAATAAAGCAATAATCACCTCTTACATGAATACCATGTTGGGAGATTGCGATACCATCATTAAATACAGTGGCCTCAGCTGTGAGCCGCAGATGAATGAGCAGCAACATCTAAATACAGTAAGGGTATCAAGCAGCCCCTGATGTCTCAGCAACTTCCTGTTTCCAACTTCAAAATAAGACACCTTGAGCTGTTTTTGCATTTAAATTCATAGAAAACACAGGGGAGAAGGTGGCATATCCTAACTGTAACAATGTTGTTTAAGCTGTGATTTAATCTGAATCTCAGCTCTCAAATCTCAGCCACATTGACCTGAAATAGTAGGTAAACACAGGTGTTACTAATCATATTTATCAAGGTTCCTTTTAGTGTTGCAGATTCTTTACAGCGAGCCAACATGCATGACAGCAGAACTAAAACCTGAATAGGACTGAATTATTCCATATCTGTAGCTTTCACAGCTTTTATAGAACAGTTTATTCCAAAAAACATGGTGGGTGATGTCCCGTTAATTGGCAGTTACATATTCACAATGAATCATCATGATGGAAAACGCTGAGGATTCTGATTGGTGTTCACACTATATATTGCAGCTAGCGATGACGCTAACGGCCATATTGGTGTTCACACCAATCAACTACCTCTTTAACCCTCTGGAATCATCGTCGTCATGGACGACGAAATTCTGCAGTTGATTTATTTTGAATAACTAAATAGATAAATAAATCGTAGCTCTTTAAATGTTTCTTAGCCTGAAAGCTAACAGCTGCACCATTCCGACGCTACCTTCAGTGTGATCGTAGCCCATGTAGAAGGTTTTCTATCCACCCTGGAAGTTGTGTCTCTTTTGGGGGACTTTGTAAAAGAAATCCATATGGGAAGATCCAATATTGATCCTTTTTGTTGTATTTAATCAATTATCTATCATATATTGCAGCTAGCAATGACGCTAACGGCCATATTTGTTTCCTATAGTGTGTTGCGCTAATCTTTTGGAGTGATAAAAACCTTTCAACTTTAAAAATCAACAAAATGAAATAAGATTTTTGAACCTGGTATGATCCAATGTTCAAATTTCTGTTCTGGAAATGCCTCAAATTAGCACATATTTACTTAATCCCTTGAACTCCAGCCCTTTTTTAGGTTTAGGACATACCCATGGTAAGTAGGGTATGTCTCTGGAATAAACACAGAGATGTTGGTCGACACAAAACGACCATTTATTGATCTCAAATAAAAATTTTCATCCCAAAACAGCAACAAAAAAACACATTTTTTGTTTGTTGCTTCAAACAAGCGACTTTTTACTGTAGTGTTTTGCTGCTAGTTTACTGAGTTTTTGTCATAAAGCTACACTGATGGTACCGTTGGACTCATCAACATCTCAGCTTTCATATGAGATGTCATTTGTTTGTGTAACATGAAGTATCAGAGCGCTAGCCATCAAAATGTGGAGAGTGGGTTGGCTTTATGATCGTATACCCATTTTCATATTTGTTAATTAATTTGCTTGGTGTTGGAGTTGTGTTTGGTGTGTGTAAATATGACTTATATGTGCTTGTAGTGGAGTTTCTCCTGTTTAATTTGATGTATAGCTTCACTATATTTGTACATGATTAGTGGAGCAATCTCAGGGGAACCCCTACAGGGAGACCCTGGAGTTTAACGGGTTAAATAAAGCTTTGTTTATTAAGCCTATATAAGCCTAGCATATATAAGCCTTATCAAATTCTTAATGTAATACATCAAGTGGTAAAGTTTAATGGTTTTGCCTATAATCATCATGCCTATAAGGCCTGTAGTGTCCCTCCTTAATTGGTATCATTGGTAACACCTCTGTCTACCCTACTATTTCATGTCAATATGGATGATGAAGATCAATTGATGTTTAGATCTTCCAATCATACCTACCAATCATCTGGTGGACAATAGTTGCTTGGACGGTGATGAGACTGGACGGTAACAAACCTACGTCGCTTTACGCCATGTTGGTGAGATGGAGACCATTGAGAAGTGAGAAGATTTTCAGACTCACCAAGTCATTTATAGTACATTTCCCATCATTGTCAATGTGAACACACTCAAAATAACAAGTGTTAAGTCCAGATTTCTGCCATTTGAGACACATAACACATGAATTAGCCTCACAAGTCTGTTTCTAAACGCTTTGCTCAACTACGGATTGACTAAGACTTTCCCCTGGGTTTCGCTTCTAAATTTGGATGAAAACATTTATTTAAAAAAAAAAGAAGCCTTTAGGGTGGCGTGGATTTAATGCAGAAGTAGTTTCATTCTTACGAGAAAGGGGAGGGGAGCCCACTGATCCCAGTAAGAAGGGTTCTTGATGTACCACGGAAAAGAAGGAACCATAGACAATTCATTTTCTTCTACTTCAAGGTGAATTTCATCATAAACGCATTCAGGGGAACTGTATACTTCTGGTAATGGCATAGTTACTCATTCATTTAGTAGGCAGTATATCTATTTATTTAAAATTTAAATGGAGGACAACCCAAGCCATAGCAACGGAAAACACCATACAGATGGTAGTGTCATTCAGTGTAATAACTGTGGTGTAATTTGCTCTCCGGTAATGTTAGAAGTCGTTAAACAGCTAATTATAATATGGTTTAATTGATCATGTTAACGAGCAAGAAAGAAACAGTATCAAAGACCATTTAAATACAGTTTTGAGGTGATGCTACCTTTTTTCTACAGCTTTAGCTACTTTTCAGATGAAAATTTGAACATTTTTCATAAAATTAATATAATTTAATAATCTTTTCTATATTAAAATGTTGCTCTATTCTTGTTTTTTTTTCAATTTCTGCAGGAATAATTTATATTTTGCTGATAATCCTTCTGTAGGTTTACTTCACATGTTGAATTCAGGACTTTTACTTGTTATTAAGTAGTTTTCCTTTTACTCCAATAAAGTACTATATAATAATAATAATAATAATAATAATAATAATAATAATAATAATAATAATAATAATAATATAATAACTATAATTTGGTCTTGTTTTATTTTGGAATAAACGTGTGAATGTTTCCTGTTTTGCGGGCAGCTTAGCGCAGCCTGCAGCATCCCCGCACATCTGGGTGTAAAAAAGAAAAAAAAACGCGCAGCAGCACGCGACCCGGCGGTTTGAACAGCTGGTGCGGGACGTACCTGTGAAGGTGACCGTTACGTCCGGGTTACACGCGCACACACACGGCGTCCAGCCCCGCAGCGTCAGGCTCCGAACTCATCCACGCATCCCTCCGTTTCATCGCGTGCTATATGAAGTCCCGGAAGTGACAGGCGCGTCGTGTTGTGGGTAGTGGCGGCTCGGGAGCGCGAGGACGGTCCCGGCGCTCTGATTGGATCGCGGAGGTGGCGCGTGCTGGGGGCCGGGCGGCGGATGCGGGTTACTGACGGTCAAAGCCAGCGGTGCCCAACCTGTGGGTCGTGACCCCTTCAGGCAGTGGTGGAAGAAGTACTCGGATCCTGACTATAAGTATTAATATTATACTATAAAAACACTAATAATTGAAAATGTTACTTTAGTAAAAGTACAGAAATAAAGTATTTAACCCATTGAAACCTATGAGCCTTTAAATCTATGTCATTTTATGCTTAAAATAGAAATTGAAATGTTCCTCATACAGCTTTGTGTCTTTTGTAATAGCATAATAGTAGACAACAAAAAACGTGTCTAAGTGCTTTCTCTCATATGACGTTATCAATTTCCCGTTCCTTCTTTCCGAGAATATGAACAAACCCTCTCAGAAAAAGAGAATTTTTAACAGATTATTATGATTTTCAACCCTGAAATGTATATATCTATTTAATCATTCAGGTCTCTAGAATAATCCCCTAAAAAAGAATTATGTACATGGGATAAATAGATTTTTTTATAGGAATAATTGTGCAAATGGCAACTATAATATCCATTAAAATGACTAAAAAATAAAAAAAATATATTTATATGTATAACATGATTGTTATTTTATTAATTAAATTGAATAACTCGATTAAAGTTTAGATTCTCAAAAACAATACGTAGTATTATTAAGTATTATTACTGTTACATTATGCAAAAGTAGAGAAAAGAGGTATTATTCAAGTAAATATGTGTTAATTTGCATTGTAGGAAAAAATGCAGAGATTCTTTATCTGAATAAAAGAAATGGAATGTAAAAGTACTTCATTCTAAATAAAAATCCTGCATTCTTTTTTTTCAAGCTCATTTGTGTTAATTTTTGTGGATTTCTATATTTTGCCTTTATTTTAAAAAAGTTTTCTTTCAAGAGCTGCAATCTTAGTCCTTTGATCAATTATTCAATCAACAGAATATCAGTAAGTGTTTCATATAATTTAAATGAAATAAATAATATTTCCTGATTTCTTAAGAGTAATTGTTTCAGCTTCTCAAATGTAAATGTACTTATACACTGAAAAAAATAGTTGAACCAACTTAATTGCATTGTTTCAATTAAATTAAAATTAAATTGGAGTTACTACAACTTATTAATTATATTTTTAGGTGATACCAATTAAAGCAATTCAATTAAGTTGGTTCACTATTTTCTTTTTTCAGTAGCAATTACACTTCTATGCAAAAAACATATATGATACAGCATTGATCCTTAGTATTTTATGTAAAGTATGTCCAGTGGGGATCTTTAAATACAGTCATATGTTATAAAGCAGAACTGTCTAATATAGGAAGGGAAGGGAGGAACAAAACAGAGAATCAGGGCAACAAAGAGGAACAGTAGTTTCACATTTAAAAGATGAGTGATATCATTTGTGTAAGAGCAGTGTCATATTTTCAAGTTGCAAAATTTCACTGTTAACAAAACTTCATGAGCTTCTTGCTTCAACAGATCCATGATGGCACATGGACAGAAATTATAAAGCAGGGAAGTAAAACTCAATTTCATCTCGGGCCACATCAGCGTTCTGGTTTCCCTCAAAGGGCCAATTGTAAAGATCATATATATGCATCTACATATGATTACTTTACAGTGCTGGTGACAATTTGCTCTGATTTTTAAACAGAATTTAAAAATATGCTGATGCAGAAATAATGTTATATTGTTGTTAGCGTCTAATTATTAAAAATGATGCAGCAAAACATGTAAAATCATCACAGATATCTAGAGACTCATACAAGAAAATGCTGATAGCCACTATTAATTTTATTTATTGAATGGATTTTTTAAACATCGTAATCTATGGTTTTGTGTTGCTATGCTAAATTAGAAGTGGAGTAGTAGAAGTAGTAGAGTAGTAAAGTAGAAGAAATGGAAAAATGGAAACTTTCCTGTTTTTAAACAACCTTCGTGGTCACTTTAAAAAGATTTTGTCGTACAAAGACAACGTGACCAGCGTGTCTCCACGCAAGTTCAAACATTTATTTCACTTTCTCCTCTTTTAATAAATCACACAAGTCTGTGAAGCTCTTGAGGGGCCACAGAAAATTAGGTGGCGACCCAGATTTGGCCCCCGGGCCTTGAGTTTGACACGTGTTATAAAGCAGTGGCTATTTAAAGGAATTACTTATCCACATGTTGTTAATGTAAAACCATTCAATATCTCAGTGCTGCTTTTTTTTACCCTCCTCAGAGTGGTGTGTTAGCACCCTCTGGTGCCTGCTGTCCATTATGTCTATTAGAACAAAGTGCCCTTTAGGCGCTTTTAAGTTTCACTGCCATGAATCACAGGCCATTCTCTGGGCAGCCAGCCCATATCCTAGCATCATAGGAGTCTCTCCGGTATGTCGAAGTGACCCCGCTAAAATGAGATATCGACCCAATCCCAACTCCCAACTGTTTTTGTGATATGTGCAGTTTAATACATCTGCTCCGTGAGATTTTCCCTTTAGATGAGATTCTGAACAGTCAGTCAGTCATTTTCTATACCCGCTTATTCCTCATTAGGGTCACATGGTCTGCTGGAGCCAATCCCAGCGCGTTAACCTCAGCATGTTTTCAAGACCAAGGAGGTCTTGAACCTGCGACCTTCTTGCTGTGAGGCGCTAACCCCTGCTCCACCGTGTCGTTCCAGATTCTGAACACTAATATTATATTTATATTAAATCGCCATTAAAGATCTTCAAATTGTAGACAACTTTTACCCACCTAGTTTATCAGGTTACGATAAAAAATCCACCTTATTAAATGTATGGGCCTATTATTATATATACATTATACCTCACAACAGCCACTCATTTACGACAAATGTGTAACAAAGCAAACATCTTAAAAAGTTAAGAATTTAGGCTAAATGCCTGTTATTAAGATAATTATACTTGTGAATTATTGATATACTAGCTGATGTTTCTAGCAACTCTGCTAGCACAGCAAATTATTTTCTTCTTCTTCTTCTTCTTCTTCTGCAATATTAAAGACACGCCCACATTTAAAGACACGCTCACTGCAAGATCTGACGGCCAGGTCACCATGGCCGTGGTTGGTGTCCTGGTCAGCAGATCTCCTGTTTACTGAGATATGGCCTGCTTTGATCAGGGTTGATGACGCAATGGCCATCCTTTGATCACAGACTGATCAAGAAAGTAAAACAATACAGACACATATCCTGGGTGAACTACATCATGTCCGATGTGTCTTTGAGAAAATCCTCACGCTTGTCCTAAGACTGTCAACTGCAATAAAGCAAGTGTTTTCTCCCTGTTAAAAGTTTTTCCTTGTATGATGTGAGGGTCAAAGGGCAGGGGATGCTGTGTTGTACAAACTGTAAAGCTCATTGGGGCGAATTTGTGATTTTGGGCGAAAAAAATATAATTGACTCAAGTATTTTCTCCCTGTGATCGGCCTGATGTCTCCAAAAGGTTCACTATTTTAACTACCCTGCGCAGTATTTAAATCTGTTTAGTAATCATTCTCTCCTACACTAACCAGTAGCTACTACTCCAACACTGCAGTAGGAGATTCTATGAAGGAAGTTAGCCAGACATTCTACACCACCACCATCCTGCCTGTCCTTTGAACCAGGATCTTCAAAGGATCACCCTGAGGAAAAGTTCTTCTTCTCCAGTTATTGATCTCCTGGTGACTTCTGGGATGGACTACTAAGGTATTTGGACATTCTAGATAGTAGATTCCTCATTTTTGCCTAGGTTTCAGACACAGTGTTAGAGAAATATCCACCTGACTGTTCTAAATCCAGTCACTGTTGAAAACTGTCAAAAATTATTTTTTATTAAGGTCTAGCCTCAAATTATGATGCCTGGTAGTGTGACTGGTAGGCTAGTGTAGGCGTGTCTTGTTGTTGTCTTGTGGGGGCGTGTCTTTAGAAGTGGGTGTGTCTTTAATCTTGCAGTGGGCGTGTCTGTAAATTTGCAGTGACAGACAGACAGTGTTGGAAATTAGGATGCTGGAAAGCTAAGGCACAACGCATGAAGACAGATATGTAATATAATAGTGAGAGAGTAATGAAAGAATGAGTTGCAGGTGGATAAAATGGGTGGGAAAAACAGGAGAGGAGAATGAATGTGATGTAGACAGGACCTGTAATGATAGGAAAGTTAGTACAAGAGCAAACTAAAAAAATCTCTCGGAGACATGACACAGTTGTTATATTTTATTGCAAAAAAAAAGTGCATATTGGGCCTTTAAATGAGAAATCAACTCCACTGAGGACAATGTGCAACATAAAATGTGTGTTTTCCATTCTGTCTGCTATTTTATGCTTCTTCCATCAATATCCCTCCATGATAAATGCAGCTCAGAGGAGAAGCTGATCTGATGTGACAGTAAAGGACTGGGTTGTTATAATATGTAATACAGCAGGAAAACTACCTGTGGAGTTCACGGAGTGTTTGCACCAGCAGCAGCGTTTCAAATTTATTCATAAAATAAAAATGACTGAATCATAACGTTATTATTTTTCTTCATAAGCCAAAAAGGTCCTCATTTCTTCTTTTCCGTTTCAAGTGTCTCCTATGATACCATCTAGAAAGTGAAAAGGATGCCAGACTTCTCCCGAAGAGAATAAGCTATAATTTATTTAAACATATTCTGCAGGCTGCAGCTTTTTCCGTTGCTCCTTAATGTCTGAGCTGTTCTTAAAGAGCATTTTAAAAATCTCTTTCTATCTTACTCCGCGACAGCCAGACACTGCTAGATCTGTAATCAAATGATACAAAATTGGAGGTGTTATCAGGTGTTTTCTTTCCAGCTATCACTATGTAGACATCGTTAAGTAACTGTTTTATGTAATACTCAATAATGATTGTAAGGTGACAACTTAGATAAAGTGACCGCAAACGCTCCTTCTTCTTCCTTTTTTTCAAACACAACAAGCTGTTCTCTGTCGACAAATTTGCTTTTTCTCTCCCTTAAAGATACAGTTTTAACCAACATATTGTGCAATACAGGGAGGTCTCTGCCTCTATTTCCTGTAACATCAGTGATCAGTAATCAGTGTGAAATCAGAGCTCAATCTGGTTTCGTTTCTTCGGACGTGAAAGCAAAGCACTCGACACTGAGAGGGCAAAATGGCGCAGCAAGCAGCACCACAGGACCAAGAATCTTTCTGTTGCTGGATCTGTGTGGATCGACTGAAGGATCCGGTGACTCTTCCCTGTGGACACAGCTACTGCCTGAGCTGTATTGAAGGCTTCGGTGATGGAGACGATCAGGGGAAGGTCTACAGCTGCCCTTGGTGCAGACAGACCTTCACACCGAGGCTTGTGCTGGAGAAAAACACCTTGTTAGCAGCTTTCTTGGAACAGCTGAATGAGACGGGAAACCAAGCTGCTGCTGCTGATCACTGCTATGCTGGAGCTGGAGATGTGTCCTGTGATATCTGCACTGGGAGGAAGCTGAAAGCCCTCAAGTCCTGTCTGGTATGTTTGACTTCCTACTGTGAGAAACACGTTGAGACTCACTATGAGGCAGCAACATTTAACAAACACGAGCTGGTCTGCTCTCGTCACCATGGGGTGATGGAGATGTTCTGTCGTACTGATCAGCAGACTATCTGTCACCTCTGCCCTATGGATGAACATAAAGGCCACGACACGGTCTCAGCTGCAGCAGAAAGAGCTGAGAGGCAGAAAGAGCTGGAGGTGAGTCGACAGAACATCCAGCAGAGGATCCAGGACAGAGAGAAAGACGTGAAGCTGCTTCAAAAGGAGGTGAAGGCTGTCAATCGATCTGCTGATAAAGCGGTTAAGGACAGTGAGAAGATCTTCACCGGGATGATCAGTCTCCTCCAGAAACAAAGGACCAAGGCAACGCAGCAGATCAGGTCCCAGCAAGAAACCGAACTAAAAGAAGTCAAAGAGATTCAGGAGAAGCTGCAGCAGGAGATCACTGAGCTGAAGATGAAAGATGCTGAACTGAATCTGCTCTCACTTACAGAGGATCACAAGCAGTTTCTACACAGATATCCCTCACTGTCACAACTCAGTGAACCTACATCCAGCATCAAGATCCCTCCTGAGAGACTCTTTGAGGATGTGACGGCAGCCGTGTCAGAGCTCAGAGATAAACTACAGGAAGCCCTGAGGGACACGTGGGCCAACATCCCACCGATGGAGACGAAAATCATCAGCGGCACCTCACTGGGTGAAGACAAGACGGAGAAAGCATGGACGCCTTTACTGAGATTTTGAGATTGTGTTTATTTTCTGATATTTTTGTCCCTGTTTCAGAACAAGGGAAGCCGCTCAACCCAGGTGAGAAGAAGCAGTATGACTGGGACTTTCTTCTTGCCTTACGGTTCAGCCCGGCCAGCATGAACAAGCCTGAGGGTCTACCACCCATCAGAGATGTGGTCCTGGACAAGGTGCAGTACTTACAGTTTAGACATAGCCATGTAAATGGTCTGAAATATTTCTATGATGCATTTTTTATTGTTAGAACACAAAAGCAGCACAACAGTCAGTCATTTTCTATACCTGCTTATTCCTCATTAGGGTCGCAGGGGTCTGCTGGAGCCTATCCCAGCACGTTACGGCGAGAGGCAGGCGACCATACACCCCAGATGGTCGCCAGCCAATCGTGGGGCACACACACCATTCACTCACACACTCACACCTATGGGCAATTTAGAGTTGCCAATTAACCTGAGCATGTTTTTGGACTGTGGGAGGAAGCCGGAGTACCCGGTGAAAACCCACACAGACACGGGGAGAACATGCAAACTCCACACAGAAAGGTCCCAGACCCCGGACCAAGGAGGTCTTGAACCTGCGACCTTCTTGCTGTGAGGCAACAGCGCTAACCCCTGCGCCACCGGCAGCACAACAGACCACAGGAAAATACGGAAATGACCTTTAGTAGTCAAGGGGAAATGCAGAGGCAGAGTAGACAGTATAGGATGCCAGGAATGTCTCTGGCGTGAGAGAGAATCAGACGTGGGTCCAGAATTAGATGAGAGACCAGTAAATCAGTAGGTAAACAACCCACACATCTGCTGTAGTAAAGCATAAACTTGCCAAACAGCCAAATGTGCAGAAAAACAGACTCAAGAAGGGTGAAAGCAGAACTCGTGGCGAGCGACAGAAGACTGAGGCAGTTGCCAGTGTTCGGGATAGCCAACTTGACCCAAGCGGTCGACCAGGAACGAGCTGCAGCTCTGGTATTACACCTCTCTTTGCCAACCTCGGCAGGCCTGGCGTGGTAAGAGGAGGCAGAGGAGCAGTAACAGCCCAAGAATTAAATGATGCCACCTCAAATTCTTCATATCATCTAATTGTCCATTTCTTATCTCCCCAGCCATCTGGTATGGGCACGGGGCCCAGCAGGTCACTGGGTGAAGACGTTCAGCTGGTGGAGAAAGCATGGCAGCCTTCAGTAAAGAAAACCATTCAATCCTGCACAGAAGGCGAGTCATTGGAGAAGGATTCAGAGCAGCAGAAAACCCAGGAGCTGTTTAAACGGGTCCGCGGCATCCTCAACAAAATCACCCCCAAAAATTTTCACAAACTAATGAAACAGGTGACAGAACTGGCTATTGACACAGAGGAGAGGTTGAATGGAGTCATAGACCTCACCTTTGAAAAGGCCATCGATGAACCAGTCTTTTCAGAGGTCTACGCCAACATGTGCCGCTGCCTTATGGGGGTGAGTGACTCAAGATAGATGTGTAGATTTAGCTAAAAATTTATTTTAACAAAAGTAAAATGACATTTGTGAATTATGGTCTAAGTCTAGGTCCAAATTTTGGAATGGTTTGAATCTCAAACACTAATATAGATGAGAAGAAAAGGTCGGTTTCACTAATTGAATTGATTGCCAATTGATTATCTTTCATATCCTTTTAAATGTTGGTTGATGATCATATTAGAGCATTGCATCTTATCACTACTGGGCTCCTTCACCACACGGTAATGGTACTGGATGGTACATGTTCACCAATCGCAGATATGTTTCAAGCATCATGGACTGAAGGTTAGCAACGGGCTACTGAAAGAGCAACTGACCCTGCAGCCTGAACTATAAGCTTTTTTTCTGCTCTTTTCAGCTTATAGAAAAAGCCAAAAATAAGCCAGGAAGGACTGTGAAGTTGCTGCTAGCATATCGATGCCAGAAGTTCTTGGGGAATGACATGGATGACAAGATCTTTGAGAAGAAACAGAGAGACATCGAGGCTGCTACAGGGGTACAGCACTGCCTCATAAGTTACTCCTTTTGTCATGTTGAGATTTGGTGTGTGGTTAGAAGTTTGAAGATGCTCATATATTTTGGGACAGAACATTAGAAGTGTAATTTCCCCCGACAGGAGGAGAAGCTGCGGCTGCTTGAGGAGCTGTCGGACAAGGCCAGGAGGCGCTCACTGGGTTATACTGAATTCATCTGTGAACTGTACAAGCTCGGGATCCTCAAACAGGGCATCGTCTATAACTTCATTGTGAAGCTTGTCAAATACGACAACACGGAGTCCCTGGAGTGCCTGTGTTTGCTGTTAGCCACCATCGGCAAGGACCTGGACGTTCAGAAGGCCAAGGTACAGCAGCTGCACACATCAATCTGATAAATGTATTATTTTTATTACAGAGGCCTCCTGGACCTGTTGCCTCACAGCAAGAAGGTCGCAGGTCGCACCTCACTGTCGCTTCTCCTTGCTCTGCCCTCCCTCTGTCTGTCTACATAAACAGGGACACTGGAAACCGCGAAGACCGCTTCCATTGCTTCAGCTGCTTCAGACTTCTTCAATCGTGGCTTCAACGAGTCGAAAAGCTTCAAGAGAAGCTGCAGCAGGAGACCACGACCAGTTTCTACGCAGCTAATCACAACAATTCTGACTCATTATGCAGCGACACATTCGCACCATGCTACTTGCTCTTATCTTCATGCGTAACATCCTCCGTATTGGCCATTTTTTGTCGAAATATCCAATTCCAAAATGAGTCCCAGCTGCGTCTGGAGAACAATCTGCAGATGTACTGGAGTCACCGAAGATGCATAGCGTGTCATTTCAGGCAGAGGAGGTGAATGTCACCAGAGGAACCAAAGCGAAGTTTGTTGCGGAGTCAAGCGGGCCGAGAGCACCTCTTTTGGAGGTCTTGATCTGCTTGAGTGCAATTGATGCTTTCACACCAATGAAAATGAACCAAACTAATCATATTTTGTCCGAATGCACCACTCCAACTGCTGTTAGTGTGAAAGCACCCTTACTGTCAGAAGCAGAGTCAAAGACCAGAGCTGGATTCTTAGGATTTTTATGAAAAATCATTCTGGATTCATGCACAGTGTACACAGAGGTGTTTTTATCTGATGGGAACAGAAAGGCAGAGTCTTATTCTAGTCACCCACACAGATCCACTGGCTAGGGTTAGGTCCTGAGTAGATGTAGTTACCGGGAGGTGAATGAACTATTAACTACGTTCTATTTAGAAGTAATGCATTTCAGATGTTGTGTGTTAGATTCTGTGATGTAATTCTTCATTTATTAGTCTCTATTGTTTCTTAGAGCTTGTAGCTGTCAATCAAATTGGGATTGACAGCAGAGTAGGACTTTATTGTGGATATTTTGTTTTTGCCACTGCCAAATTCATAAAGAAATTTACAATAATTTACATAAATAATTATCATGATAATAATCATTGATTATGCTATTATGCAGTCTGACATTCTGAAAATAATCTCTGCATGAAATCACTGAACAAGTGTCATTTATTTGACTTTACTGATTGGATGTATGAACAATCTAGAGCGTTCATGATGAATAACAATTATTATTGAATTAATGAATAAATATTGATCTGAAAAGTAAATCTCTGGTATGAATATACAAACATATATAAACATGCTTCAATAAACCAAGGGCAATCAGAGAATCGTGTTACTTGTCTGTGATCTCAAGACTTTAAGTAATTTTAATAGGAACTACTGTAAGTGAAAAGCCTGGTTTTCAGTCAGGCATCGCTACAGACAGCCCACAGCCGGCCGGTGGGGTCCTTTCCCACAGCGCTGAGCAGGATTAAACAGCAAACATGCCGACTGTCGGTGTCAAAAGGGATCTTCTCTTCAGGGCTTTGGGCAGAACATACAGTGAGTCAAAGCTACTATATATTCTAGTAACTCAGAACACGCTTGTCAAGTTAAAAAATAACATTTTGGCTCTAAAAATGAATGTCTGAACTTAGCAGGAGATGACGAGGAGCTAACTGCTAGCTAACTCCGCCTCGCTCACTAGCTGCCTTCACTTTATCTGTAATGAATGAAACAAATGTTTGATTGCGTTTCAGCAAATGATACGATTAGTTTTTTACGTTTTCAATGGCATGTGGTGTTAAGGTAATAGTAGGAAGTTGTGCACGTGTGTGAAATCTACGCATTTGGCGTCAGCGTGATTGCATCATGTTCCGTGTGCTGTCATTTAAACCTGAACAGAAGGAGCAGCTTAGAAGAATATGAACCTGTTGTAATAGTGGCTGTTTTCCTCTGGTTTCAGCTGATGAGGAGTTTGACGAGCTGTGCTTTGAATTTGGATTGGAGCTGGATGAAATTGTAAGTAATATATATATATATTTAAAGTGACAGTAATCCTTATTTTCATGATTTCAATCGAACATTTTAATGGTGATAACAGCAAGACCATCACTGCTCCTTTCCTACAAAGGTCTGCAAATAAAGAGAGATATTAAAGATGAATACACACACACACACCACACACACACACAAATAAATCCTTCACAACTGCAATTTAACTCTAAGAAACACTGTTGTTTTTGATGTTCATCTATAAGTGTTGTTGAGAACTTTTACAAAAACTCTACATATGTAATTTATTGTTTTTAATAACACCGTGAAAGGTTTTACTGACTGTTTTCGCACTCTTTTTGTCCTAAAAAGTATTTAAAAATATATCTGAAGCTAATATGCGTCCATTTGCCATGTTTACAGTATTTTTTTTCTACCATCAAATTCCTTTTTGCTGTTGTGCATAGACATATGGATCATATCCCACATCATCATCACTTTGTGAGTGCATAATGAAGAGATCGTGTAATGGTCACTATGTTTATAGCAGACTTGCGAAAAACGTTGTGAACCCGTCCTTTTAACCGATGAATTCTTTTTGTTCTGACCCGGTTCCAGACCTCCGAGAAGGAGATTATCAGCAAGGAGCAGGGTGACTCCAAGGCAGCAGGAGCATCTGATGTCATCCTGTACAAGATCGATGTCCCAGCTAACCGCTATGACCTGCTGTGTCTGGAAGGGCTGGTCCGTGGACTGCAGGTCTTCAAGAATAAGTGAGTGATCCCCTGTTTCATAGAACAGGACACGACATGTAAAGTCCCAGAGAGCTACTAAATTAACCTAAAAAATCCTAGCAAGGAGACTTGGCTCATTCTTTTAAAAGATGTGAGTGGTTGATCCTAAAAGCTGAATATAATGCTAAATTCATGCTTCATGCATTTGGTATTAAGAAGGATAAAATCTCAGCTCACAGAAGTTTCTGTCATTGCTGGTTGGCCTATAAGAAGCAATGATGGGTGGCATCAAATCTACCACGAACATGATAATGATACCATCTGTAGTGTTTAATTTACTGAACTTAGTGTTTCCTTCTTCTATTTATCAAGTTGCTGCTTAAAAACTCTCCTGATGCTCTTAGCAGATTCCACCTTAGCAGCTCTATTAAAACCTAAGATTCTTTAGTAATACCTTTTTATATTTACTAGGATTTAGTTTTAAGTTTGCAGGGGAATTCTAAGACATTGTTATGATTCTAAGGAGAAGGGAAGGCGCTCTGGTTCATTATTTTAATATTAAGAAACCAAGTTGCTTGGGTTGGTTGAAAACGTCGAGCGGCATATTAGCGGCTGTTGATTTCTGAGTATGACAGAGTGCCACAATTTGTGGCACTCGGTTTTAATTCTGTGGCGCTGCCTCTGGTGTATTTGCTCAGTCTTCCACCATGAGCGTGGTGCATGCAGACTTGAACCTGTTTGTGTTCCAGGATGGAGGCTCCTCGCTACAGACGTGTGAGCCCAGCCAGCGGGCAGCCTCAGAGGCTGATCATCACCCAGGAGGTGGGTGGTGTCTTCATCACTTTTAATGGAAAGCTATCAGCTGAGTTTACAAATCAAACGTATCTCCGTGTCGCCTCGTTGCGTACAGACGGCGGCGGTGCGGCCTCACGCCGTGGCAGCAGTGTTGAGGAACATCACCTTCACACAGCAGCGCTACGACAGCTTCATCGAGCTGCAGGACAAACTGCACCAGAACATCTGCAGGTGAGCACACAGCTGTCACACTCACAGCCTCATACCTGGAATAGCTGGAATAGCTGGAATAGCGTCTGCTACACACAACCATGCTCCACAAGCTCACATCGACTTTTAGTGCCTTTACTGGGACATGGTTAACAAGGTGTGAAAATTACTCCAGGGTGGCTGTTTCTGAGATGTTGCAGCAACAATACAGTGTTAATTTGCTCACTATTGCTCACTATATGACTATTTAGTCAACCTGTGTTCTTGTTTTTTAATTCTGCAGAAAAAAGACATTTTTATTAGGTTTTTATTTAATAAAGTAGATTTCGTCTTTTTTCGTCATCAAAAATGTGCTAATTTTGTCACAGTCAGTGGTTAAGGACATTGATTTTGTCTTGTTTTTGTCATGTTAAATATATATAATCTAGTCTCATCTAATGAAATTAACCCTGCCGCTATATCTGCCACCTTTTAATTAATAGGTACAAAGTGCAGAATTTTAGGAAGTCATTCAAACGGTTCACAGTATGGAACGTTAGTAAAACATATTGTAAAGTTGACATGAGGGCTATTAAACCTCTGTTCTTTGCGTTGAAGAACACATTCCTCCTGATCTGTTGATTATTCTCAAATTAGTTGTTTGATCTATAAATACCAGGCTAGAATGATCTGTTGTTTTAGATCAAAAACCAAGATCGTCAAAGCTGTGACTTTTTTTGTTTTGCTGTTTTTCCTAAGCCAGGTTTCATAAGTCATTATATATTAAATTTCAATCAGAGTTAATTTAAGGGAGTATGAATGAGTTACTCACAGCAAAAACATGCAAGAACGACCGGGGTGAGATAAAGGAGATGAGTGTTGGTGCTGCTCAGTGTGGCTTCAGCAGAAAGTGGAACTAGTTGGATGTGATGAAGTTCAAAATACAAGATCTGTGAATGCAATAAGGCATTTTACAAACATAAATATTATAATGACCGTTGTAGCCATGTGGCCACATCATCTGTTTCCTCCCCCATAGAAAAAACACTCCACTGTGATCCTGTTAATAAAATCCTGATCATTTAAAGAGTAATAAGCTGCTAACTATGCTTCTGCAGGAAGAGGAGCCTGGTGGCGATCGGGACCCACGACCTGGACACCATCTCAGGACCCTTCACATACACAGCCAAACCTCCTGGAGACATCTGCTTCAAAGCCCTCAACCAGACCCAGGAATACACGGCCACCCAGCTCATGAACCTCTACAAGGTGAAACTTTTGCCTGGACTTTGGTCCGATAAGAGGTTTTTTTTTCCCCCCTGCTTTGATAACAGCTGTTGTTCTCTGTGCTGATACAGACAGACAGCCACCTGAGGCACTACCTCCATATTATTGAAGACAAGCCTGCGTATCCGGTCATCTACGACAGCAACGGCATCGTCCTGTCCATGCCTCCCATCATCAACGGTACCACTGTCACTTCTGGCTTCATTACTTGTCTTTCTGGAACGATGAGCTACAACAGTGGTGTGACAAAGTGTTTGGCCTCTTCCTGTTCTCTTATATTCCTGCATGATTGTCACACCTAAATGTTTCAGATCGTCAAATTTAAATATTCAAACTTGTTGTCAGGTAGGTCCCATAAAGGTGATTTCCTGACTGAGAACAGGTGTGGGAAATCACTATTTAATTTGGTCTAAAATATTTAAGTGTGACAAACGTGCATCCACAGCACTGTACATAACGACCAGCTCAGAAGTTTGTATTTTTCAGTTTTTCTGAAGCTTCAAAATGTTCAAAGATCATGATCTAATGAGGAAAAAAATAAAAACCAACCTTTCAAAAATGGTGCAACACATTGTTATATATATGGTAAACTGGATAAAGTCAAAACTGCCCTGTTGTGTAACCTAAAAACCCTAAAAACTTGGTACAAATGCACTTTCAAATGACATGAAATGCAAAATGTAGGTTTTTGGGAGACCTAACGAATGCTGTTAAAACCGTATTTTAAAAGGATTTAGACTTTCTCTTCCTGCCAACCATCATTTGTGTTATATTTTTCTCCAGGGGACCACTCAAAAATCACCTTAAACACCAAGAATGTGTTTGTGGAGTGCACGGCCACAGACCTGACCAAGGTAACACACAGTAAAACCACGTTAAAGTCCATCTGTGAACGTTGACATTAATAAATCTGACTTAAACTCCACCTCGTTTCTCCAGGCAAAAATCGTGTTGGACATGGTGGTGACCATGTTCAGTGAGTACTGCTCGGAGACGTTCACGTAAGTCTCGCGTTTGGTTTCTCACCTGATTTATCTTTTCGCGTCTGGTTATGTGTTTTGTTTTGTTTTTCCCCGTGAAACCGCAATAGAGGCGCGTTTAATTCCTCGGCCTCCCGGCTCGGTCGCTCGCTCCGGGCCACGCCCGACTGGGCTGATGTCACAGCAGCTGCTCTCCATCAGCTGTCAGCTGGACCTGGTTAAAGGCTTTGTGCTCCGGTCCATTACACTCTTCACATTCTTAGATTTGCCCCCATTTGTTTTTTTTTGTTTTTAGTCCCGTTTGCTTTGTCTTGCTGAAAACGCCCCAGCGATGACATCAGCTGTTTGGGGTTTATGTCTCCTGTGTAAATAAAGTTTTTTCATCTTCAATCAGCATGAAATCTGGCCAACCTTAACACTCAGTGACAATAATCACATGGAAAATGCTAATCCGCTCTTCTCTTTGTGTTGGATATCGATTTGTTCTCTTCAAATGAAGTGATACATAAACGTATCCAGTTCTTAAAAGTTCAATAATTGACTGGCTGATATTTTCTTGTCTCTTTCAGGGTGGAGGAAGCTGAAGTGATGTATCCAGATGGAAAAACCTGCGTCTACCCAGTACTGTATTCCCTGCAGTCATCTTCTCATTTAAATGTTGTTAATGTGGCGTAAATGTCTTCTGATTCTCTGCCTTTTTTTTTTCCTTGTTCGTACTCCAGGAGCTGGCTTACAGGAAGGAGAAGCTCTCCAGCGAGTTCGTCAACCGCAAAGTCGGCATCAAGTAAGTCGCTTAAATTATTAAAGAACCTGCTGGACAAACGTGTTGAGATGATTTCCCAGATTCAAATGTTGCACTAACGTATTAACTTATTACACGGGGGATGCAATGGAAATTTCATTATAACAATAAAGGCAATTGAATTGAATAATTTACACTTGTTTTATATGTAGCACTTCACCTTGAAAAATAATTCACTGGGGGAATCAGGAGATATGTTTAATTTAATGCATTAAAATCACAGGATAAAGGACTTAACTGTAGTTTAGACAGACTGGAACCCTGGGAAGACGTTATGAGTCATACTACTGTTTTTTCTTTACTCCCGACAGCGAGTCGACTGAGAAAATCGCCCAGCTGCTCACCAGGATGTGTCTGAGCTCCCGGGCGACAGGCAACGGCGACGAGATCGAGGTGGAGATCCCGCCCACGCGCTCTGACGTCATCCACGCCTGCGACATCATGGAGGACGCCGCCATGGCCTACGGCTTCAACAACATCACCCGCACCACGCCGCGCACCTACACCGTAGCCAACCAGGTAGCCGGGTTAGCTTCGGCCTGCTTTATCTGCGTCTGACCGAATAGAATCCGTTTAAATACCATGTCCTTGTCTTTGATTTCTTCATAGTTCCCACTGAATAAACTGACGGAACTGTTGAGACAGGACATGGCAGCCGCTGGATTCACAGAAGCTCTCAACTTCGCCCTGGTGAGAGATGCACATGCAATGATGCAAAAAGGAGGGAAAAAAACATGAAAATACCACGGAAAGGTTTGTTTCCCTTTTTAGTTTTATTCTCTTTTTTCCTGTAGTGTTCTCAAGAAGATATAGCAGACAAGCTGGGGAAGAAGATCTCAGAGACCAGGGCAGTTCACATCTCCAACCCCAAGACAGCAGAGTTCCAGGTAATTTAGATTCTATCTATAAAAGCACAAGAACGTCTGTGTGTTTCCAGATATTCTATGGTGTGATTGATGATTTAAATCATTATCATTAAAAGTTAAAATCCCATCGACTTGCATATCACAGTGCTATCCCAGCACTATCACCTAACCTAAATTCATTTATTCATAAACACATATAACAGTAATATGCCCAGGTTGTTACAGGAAGAAGAATGAAGTCAGAGATTTATCATAACTATGGTTTTACTTGGCCTATTAACACGATTTCAACACTAATATGTAGGTTAAGATCTGCACTTTCAACATAAATTGTACCATTTTTCTTACAAGAACTGTATTTGCATGTGTCTCCTTATCTCAATGTGTGTCCATGTCTTACCCAATGGATGATTTGTCTTATTAAGACTACGGAACAGTCCAACACAACATGAAAAATCTACTTAAGCTTTCACTTTTCTATAGGAATACATACTTCCAAGTATTATATAATTAAAACTGTTCTCTCAGGAACAACCGTAACCCTGACCAGGCCTCAACATGACCAACATAAAACCTAACAAGAGAGAAATAAGAACAAAAATAAACCACACTATTATTCGTATAAATGAGTCACTCAAAAGAAGCGATCTAGCTCATCTCTCTATTTTAGTGTCACATACTGTTTTTTCTCCACCAGAGGGCGCTTTCCTTGTCTTTTAACAGACATGACAGCCATTTTTTTTTCTCCACCAGGTGGCGCGCACCACCTTGCTGCCAGGCCTGCTGAAGACCATAGCAGCCAACAGGAAGATGCCCCTTCCCCTCAAGCTGTTTGAGATCTCTGACGTGGTGCTGAAGGACGAGACCAAAGGTGGGAAGCGATGGAGGAAATCCACTTTCCCTTCTGTAACAGATACAGAGCCTTAAAGTCGGGTGTAAAATCCAGTTTCCTGTCTGATATATTATTTTAACAGCAGACGAGCTGCATCTATTAGTCAATTAATCGATTAATTGCCAACTATTTTAACAATCGATTAATCAATTTGAGTCATTTTTAAGAAGGAAATGTCCAAATTCTCTGGTTCCAGCTGAATATTTTCTCGTTTCTTTAGTCTTCTATGATAATAAACTGATGATCTGTAGGTTGTAGAATGACAGACGTTATAGGTTGCAGTGATCAACATTTTACACTTTTAGATGCTAGGATGAAAATAAATTAATTAAAACTATTGCTTACAATAGCTTTGCTTGCAATAAATTGCTTGCAATAAATAACATCAGATTATAATCCATTTAGGCTACTGTAAACCACCAGTTGATACATTTGCTATAAATATGCTTAAACCACTTAAGCCCAGAGCTTATTGTTCAGTTTTCTTAACTTGAAATAAACTTAATTATCTGCACTACAAAATTCAATGATTAATCTCCTCATCCTGTCCCACCAATCAGATGTCGGGGCGAGGAACAGCCGTCGTTTCTGTGCCGTTTACTACAACAAGAGTCCGGGCTTCGAGGTGATCCACGGCCTGCTGGACCGGACCATGCAGCTGCTGGAGGTGAAACCGGGCCGCGGAGACGGCTACCACATCCACGCTGCAGAGGGTAAGTCCAGTGAGGAATGGGCAGCTTTATAGGACTGTACTTGTGTCAAAGTGTCAGCTCCGGTGGTAAATGTCTGAAGACTGGATTCAGATTTTTAGCTTCAGTGATGCGTCGTAGGTCGTGTGAGGTCGTTTTGTTGAGATTATGTAAATTCGATCTATGAGTATTATGACTAACAGTGTCTGTGCATCGTGCTTGCTCCCAGGGCATCGTGCATTCCACTTTAATGAGGGGGTTGCATTTTCCATGGCAGTGATTTGCACAGTTTTGCTTCAACTCAAAATGTATTTTCAACAGCGATGGCTAGATTACCGTAAATTACCTAATAATAGAGTATTAATTAACCTCTGAGTCTCTGTTAAACGCTTGGTGCAGGTGCATATTTTGATAAATAACCACCAATTCCAAATAAATACTGAATCTTATTCATTTAAAAGAAAAAAGCAGGAAGGAAGATGAAGCGACCACTGACGCTGCACATTTTTCTTCTTTTTTTTCCCCTTAAGCATTAAAGAAATGAATTTAAAGAACACTCTCTCTAGTAATATTGATTCATTGTCAATCACTGTGGCTCTGGTGCAGCCAAAAAATAAAAAGTTCAAACTCAGAGGAAAACTCTGAAGAAGCAGAGTTTAAGAATTTTGCAGTAAACTACTACATTTTTCCACTTTCTTGTCAGGAAGGAAATGATCTCCTGGTCTCAAATGATCTGTTAAGTGATTGAAACAAGTAAACACCCTGTTATTATTTGGTAATTTACGGTAGTTTAGATCTATGAGAGGATACAAGTCTTTTAATATTGAGACTGAGAGGAGCCTGAAACAGTTTTTTTATTGTATAATAATAGTTGACGTCGATGGCATCTTTTCAAATCTAGACTTATTTGATTAATGGATACTTGTCCTTTTAAATATTGTCAATTCAAATATCAAAGTATTATTTTAAGGTAAAGATATAGCGTCTAATCAGCTTCAGACTAAAATGTGAAATCTGAATATTTCCATCACCCATGTCTTTCAACTCGGAACAAAAATAGAAGTTACAACTCCCCCGTACGTCTTCCTGACAGGATGATTTAAATGATAAATGTTCTCCTCCTTCCCCTCTCGACTCCCTCCATCTGTGCTCGTCTGTTGCTTTCTCCTAACGTCTCTTCAAAATCCTGACCGATTTGTGCAATGAACGCACGGCTTGGTGATGCTAACAGTGATGCTATCCTACTTCAGCGGTGATCCTACCTCAAAGGAGGTTTCAGGGAATCATTTATTTTAATTATAAGTCCAATTATATGTAACACAATGATGTTTTGTCATAGGTTTCATACACTTTTTTTAATATCTAAAAGCGACAAAATCTTATCTAATGGGGGTATTTGGTCTAATTTGTGTCTTTGAGAATTTGAGAACCACTGTCCTAAGCATCAAAAATAAGCAATTTCATTTTAGAATGTGTTATACAACCTCCTGCACACAACGATGATGTCATTTGATAGTTTTAAACCTCTTTTAATATAAAAAAAACTTCATAGAACTAGCAAACACCTGTTTCACCTTGATTTACTTTTTTGATTCAAATTCCCAGATGTTAAAAACAAATTTAACATCTGTGTGGGGTGGATTACTTTTTACTCTTTCTATGCCTCGATTCACGCTGTTCCATTTAATTTGTCTTCCATTGTACCTCTGAATTCAGCGATGGCCTCACCTTTCCCTCATGAATCAGGGTAACTTCTCTCTTTTTAAGCAACGGGGGGGGAAACAAAACCGTGTTGACGTGCGATGTTCCTGTCAATAAAAATCAAAGGTGTCATATTTGTGCTTGTGGGCCAAGAATTCATTTAAGACAACTTCAGAGTCTCTAATAATGTAATGCATCTGAGATCCAAGTGCTCGTTTCCAAAGTTGGAGAGGTTTTTTTTCCTCTTAGGTCATGGGGAAGGAGGCAGCTCCATGAGTCATGTTGCATCATTGCTCTCTCCTGAGGTTCCGTGAGCTTTTACTCCGAAAAGCCGTTTCACACTTTATCGCTCACGGTCCAGTCACAATAACCTGCGCCGACATGTCGCTGGCACAATACCGGCTCTGGTGAAGTTATAAATGGAACGAACGCGGCGACGGTTGTCTTTTTCTGTTGCTGAACGGCGCGATAGCGGCGTGACTCAGTGAGGTTTCATCTTCCCCAACGAGGCGCATCCGTCCCCGCGAGATCTGTAATCAGGAAGATCTGAAGCGCCGCGCTGGCCGATCTGTCCGCAATTTTCGACTCCCATTGTCCCAGAGAGACTCTCATACATCATTTCTGAGTTTTGGATTCCTCTCTCAGTGCTTCCTCTTTCCATAATTCCCTCCCTCCCTCGTCCTCTTGGCTTGTACGCTCCAAGGTCACACTGCAGGATATCCACTCTGGCTCTGCCGGCCCATTCAGACTGCAAATCAATGGGCTCAAGTATCAGTGAATGAGGGCAGTGAGCAGACAGGGGAGCGGAAGACATGATATGAGACTGGAGAGAGCAGAAAACGGGGAGGGGGGGGTGACAGGATAGCGACACAGCGACGGCTGAAGTTGTAAGTCTGCAGCGTGGGAGTCGACGTCACCCACTGCAGAGCTGAGCAGCAGACTGGCACATGGGACACCCACCCACGGGTGTTTAGACGCTTCGACACACATGCGTTAAAGGAGCTGAAATGGACGCACCACTCAATCCTCTCCAACGTTTTCTTTCCACACTTCAGGCACCATTAGCCTAATCCCCCACCACATATGTCAGCATGTCCCTATCTCGCCATTAAAAGGTCTTGACCCGGTCTTAAGAGCTCACCTGACACACACACACACCCTCAGGATGCGTCCATCACCGCGGTGAAACTCACTATCGGGCCCAGTGCAACGAGCGGCTCCCGTGTTCACAGAGGGAACACACGTCAGCTGAGTTTCCTCCGGGCTGCACGGAGAGAAAAGGATGAACCGCTGAGTCCAGGGGGATCACGAGTAGGGGGAAGAAACCACTTAAGAGACAGATGCCTGTGTTTCACTTAACAACTGTGTCCAGTTCAGAGTCCTGGTCCATACGGCCCTTTGTCAGAGGAGAGGCTGGTTCATGTGACGACTCTTTGTTCAGTAATTGACCTTGAGTGTTCAGCCTATATATTTAATTTATTTTGAAGGTTAGTACTAATTATTAGTGATTGAAGGCTTCCTTTGCTGCTATTTTAAGTTTGTTTAAAGGATAATTCTGGTTATTTACAACTGAAGCCGAAATAGCGTTTTCGAATGTGCGCGGAGTCACGTGACAGAATAAATATCATCAGAGGGAAGACGAGGAACTTATATTTTATATCAGTGTCACGGTGTTAAACCCATTTTCTCATTATTTAGAGAGTAATTACTGCAGTAAATTGCCTTTTCTTTTCATATAACCCTTAGCAAACGTGTCTTTGAGTGACTTGTGTTTTTTGTTGCTCTACCAACGTTAACTATAGACATAGAAGATGATGCAGATCTTAGTTTAATGCATTTTTTTTATATTCTAAGACATGTTAGTGGCAGTAAAATGCTTGTTTCCTCCTGTCGCTACAATTTTAACCCGACAACATTTACAGATAATGGTTGTTTGATCAGTGTTTTTTAAAAAAGTTTATATGCTAAGTAGTAAATGTGTCACCAGGTGCGGACTAAATAATTAAACCAAAACCGAATTTACTTTTGAAGATAAAATAGAGCTGTAATGTTACTCAAATGTCAAAATAGCATAAAACTCACTGTACTATATTTTTCTTATCGTCAAATCCTATTAAATGTTCAAAACCAACAATATAATGAACCTACTAACGGGTACTGTATGTGTAGCCAACCCAGTCAATGCACAGTAGAGCAAATATGTGTTAACTTGCAGCTAAAGTTGTCCCCTTTGACTGTTTTTTTGCTAGAAACTATGTGAATTCTTGACCTATCAACGCATCATTGGTTTTGGTCTGTCTTCAGGATCTAAATAACATCATTATAAACTAATGCTTTTACTATTTATCATTTGGCAGTTACTTCAGTGAACTAGAAATCCTTTCATTGTGATGATTCTCAATACGTTTCAGTATTTAATTCCTCATAAATATATTTTCTACATTGAAAATCCTTGAAAATGACAAATATAACCCCTTAAAGATCAATATAACATCATATAATCATTCGGTTGTCTTTAGCTGTAGAGCAGCAACAGGTTCTGTTGACTGACAGAAAATTAGTTTATAATTGTATTATATGAGTGTTTTAGAAAAAAAAAAGCCAGCTGCTTCCAGTCCATTAAATTTGAGTAACTCAATCTCTTTTCTCTCATTCTAAATGCATTGATGAATATCTTTTGGCTCTTTGAAATTACTAAATTTTTATTTCTAAACCAGTATTTCCTGTAGCTCCAGTAAAAACCTGTGTGAATTCTCTGCCCAGTTGACTAAATGCTTATGAAACCTCTAACATCGATTTCTGCCAGTTCTAGCGGCCATCTGATGCGTCTGTTTAACTCTCCGTTCTGCTGAAAGCTTTGCTGGAAGTTAAAGGAGAGTGGGTGGAAAGTGGCCTGGCTCAAGTGTAGGATTTTCATTGACTGATTGGTTATTTAAGATGTACCCGAGCTATTTATATAGTTGCCATGGCATCCCGCTCATGGTACAAGTAGATGACGTGTGAACTGACGCAAGCACATTCCACTGATTTAATACACTTACAACACAGGGAAGTGAAATAAATGGTTGAATTTCCCTTCTTTAGTTGCATGCTTACTCCAACACACACACTTAAAACTACAGTGTGTGTGTGTGTGTGTGTTTTGTAAGCCTTCATCCATAGTGATGAGCGAAACGTCTAAGCACTAGGATCTGGAACCCATTAGCAAGGCAGCGTGGGAAGAAGAGGTGCACTATGGGAGAATGCGTGCGGGGCTGTTGTCACGGCAACCCCTGTATCTTGTTTAATCTCTGACGAGTCTTGTCTTTCTGTCCGTTCGCATGTCAGTTTTTTGTTTTTCCCCCCCCTCCCCTCTCACATCAACAAGTGAGTGTTTTCATCTCACTGCTGATGGAGGCTTTTTATTCCGTTTTGTCTCAGTGACCTTTACTCACGACTGTGACATACTGGACCGTCAGATTTTAATCAGAGGGAGAAATCTGAGTGACAGAAAATCCAATTATGGGCAAATCGCCTCTGGAGGTGGCTGCTTTTAGAGTAATGACCTGTGACATTTCCACATAAACTGTGTTCCATGTTGCTGCTCTGTCATGATTGATATTAAACTATACACATCCAGCTTAATACCCGGTCCAGGAGGGTCTGGGAGGAAGCGATGCCTTTCAGGTGCTGGAATAAATTGATGGGAGGAGTTTAACAAATGACTATCAAGAGAAAACCAAGCAGCACACGACCTCCTGCACTGTGATTGATGCTTGATCTTTGTAAAGCTGAGCACCTGACACCAAGGATGTCACCTACAGAAATAAACAATCTAAAGAACCACTGCTTCAGCAGTGAACTGCAAACAAACCTCAAGTATTCACAGAACGATGTGGACCAGCAGAAACACGATCCAGGAAACACCCGATCAAACAGATGGCTAAACGTTGGATAGTAACACGCTGGTCAGAAATAGTTAGTTCGGATACTCATTGATTGTGAACAGGCTAATTGAGGTAATTGTTGCTCTGAAAGGATGTTAATAGAATAAGAGGATGTGTGTTTAAATGCTTTCTTAGTCTGGTTAATGCTGCGTTCCATTGCACTCGGAACTCTGAAAGATCGGAAAAGTGAAACGGAACAGACCTTGAATTTGGAATTCTGTATGGGAGGGAATGATGTCAATGCAATTCAGGTGGCAGTGTTCCTGTGGGGTCTTAAAAAAAACTTGAAATTATGAATTAGGAAATACTACCTTAAGACCTTGAAAAAGTCTTGAACTGTGATATCTAGGTCCTAAAATTTATGCAGGACGTAAATTCTCCATATCACATTCTCCAAAGTTTGTCAACCACCTTTATTTTGATTAAATAACGTAGTGGAGAACCTGTAATGGCCTAGAAGTTCAAGCTTTTTCTAGAATCTTAAGTGTTGTCAGGGTGGTTGAATAGTTATTAATGCTAATCAATAAAATAGTATGCATTTAATACCTGAAAATATTCAATAAATGCTTTTTATCGTTCTGTTTGCTGTAGTTCATCATATTCACATATCCAGTTATTAACTTGGTCGCTTCTATGTTTTTGTAGTATTCTTCACGTTTTTCCACAATATTCCCACATGGACAAAGACTTTCCTTCAACATCAGCTTGTGTGAAATGCTTCCACACATCAAATAGTGAACTCAGCATTTTTCTGTGCAATAAAATAACAAAAAAGCTTCTTGACCATTGATGTAATAATTCTATGGATACAGGGAAAAAATGTCAATGGAAAAAAAAAACGCTTACCATCTACCTAGCTGAATACATTTGTATTTAATATTTGCAAGTTAGGCATTAATACCTTTATTTATATATATATATATTGGATATATTTCCCCCATGATATTATCAAAACTATATATAATCTGTGACTCAGATGTGTGGATTCAATAGTCTTGTGCTTTGATTGTTTGTTCACATATATATTTTATTTTGTTTTTCCAGATTGCACCTTCTTCCCCGGGCGCTGCGCAGAGATCTTCGCCCATGGAAAGAGCGTTGGGCGTCTCGGAGTCCTCCACCCGGACGTCATCAGCCGCTTCGAGCTGACCATGCCCTGCTCCGCCCTGGAGATGGACATCGAGCCCTTCCTGTGATTTCACCTTCCTAAACTTTGACCTCAGATAACACAGAGCCGTTTATATTCTTAAAAAGCATGAGTTGTTGAAATGATATCGGGTGTTTGGTGATGTGGTTGAAGTGTGAAAACTAACGGGACTATTCCAGACTGTTTTATATATCAGAAATGAGGCTGTTTTTTATAACTGAAGTCAGAAAAATTAAAAATTAACAAGACTCCATTGTGTTCTCGACGTGAATGTTGTGCATCTGAGTGTGGGCTTGTACATGCATGCCTGGTCTTAATGTAGGTTACATGCACCTTGGAGTTGCATGGTAATTAAGCTCTGTGACTCATTACCTGTTACCTTGGTTCTTCTAGTGGCCACACTGCAGAAACTCGCCTCTCACACGACGTCCCCATGCAGGAATTCATCAAGCACAAATTCCCCACGCAGGTCTGTCCCCTACAGACCCCGGCCTCCTGCCCAGCTTCCACAAAAACCGTGTTGGGAGACATGAGCACGGCGGCGGGACTCAAAGCCCTCAATGACTTCCTGGTAGACAAGAGCTACATCGAAGGCTTCGCTGCGTCTCAGGCGGACGTCGCCGTGTTCGACGCCATCGCTTCCGCTCCTTCGCCGACGTTGTGCCACCTTCTGCGCTGGTACAACCACATCAAGTCCTTCCAGACGGAAAGAGCCAGCCTTCCGTCGGCTAAGAATCAGTTTGTCTTGCCAGAGTCGGCGAACGCCGATGACGACGAGGAGGACGACATCGACCTGTTCGGCTCGGACGACGAGGCCGAGAGCGCCGAGACGGCCCGGATCAAGGAGCAGCGCCTCGCCGAGTACGCCGCCAAGAAATCCAAGAAGCCGACTCTCATCGCCAAGTCCTCCATCCTGCTGGACGTCAAGCCCTGGGACGACGAGACGGACATGGCCAAGCTGGAGGAGTGCGTCCGCAGCGTCCGCATGGACGGGCTGCTGTGGGGGCAGTCCAAGCTGGTCCCGGTGGGCTACGGTATCAGGAAGCTCCAGATAGGATGCGTGGTGGAGGACGACAAAGTGGGCACGGACCTGCTGGAGGAAGCCATCACCGCCTTCGAGGAGTATGTTCAGTCTGTGGACGTGGCTGCATTTAACAAGATCTGAACCTCGCAGACCGCTATAAATCACCCAACGGTACCATCTGATTTTTTTTACGTGGCCCGCTCCAGATAGGCGTCGTATAAAACACAGTGTTCAACCACAATTCCGACGTGTTTGTTAAACATTAACCAAAGCTCAGGTCCTTCATTTGTTATCCTTTGATACGACTACAAAAGATTCTTGTCTTCAAACGTCCAATAAAATCATTCTAACTTCCTTATGTTCTGTGAAGCTTTTATTTTTAGTATTTCATGTTTCCGGCAGCAAACACACACACACACACACATCTACCCACGTATCTACTGTATCTGTTGGTGATGTAAGATCTTTTGCTCTACAGCCTGTAGTCTCTCATATGAAAGTGAACAGTGTAGATCTTGTAAATGAAGTCTGACAGGTGCTCCGGCATTCCTCCGTACTACTGTTATCGGAGGGAGGTTAACCCTTCCAGTCCTGCACTGTTGGTGCTCACATTAACCAGAATATGGTGTGGCAGATGGCCTGTTGAAACCTGCAGGGTGATGTGCCTTATAGAACAAAGACGTGTACGATGAAGTTACTAAATGTCAGTTAAACTGGTTTTGATCTGGTTGTCTTGACTGGTACAAGCTTGAACTCAGAATTTTTGACGTTTTCTTCAGAAGCTCTGCAACGAGAAAGTACTAAAGAAAAAAAAATAGTTAAACATTAATAAAAAGATTGAGAACTGAGAAATCATAAAAAGTTTATTGCTATGTGAATAAAATATTTTGCTTTCAAGTTACAGGTCAGTCACAAGTGCACGGCTGAGAATCATTCCCAGCTTCTTTTATAAGAACATTGACATGTATAAAAGATCGTTAAATAAATATGAGGGACGTTTTTTTGTCATTGCAAATTCAGATTACTCTACTTTAGTCTTGTGTTAAGTCACAGTAGCCCCAGTAGAATAAAGACCCTATTGACCAGTATAGAATTAACGAGTCCAACAGCTGTATATGTGACAAACTTGTAGGGCACCTCGATCTCTTTCCTACTCCTGGCACTCCAGTCGCTTTTTGGCACTTTGTACCACGAATACAACACCTGCAGACTCGCTGTTTTCACCACGTGTCGAGTTCCCAGTAACGCAGCGACCCCCACAAAGAAGCGGCCGGTGCCTAAGGCCAGTCCCAGGGCCGTCAGCGTGGGCAGGGGCACGGGCAACGGCCCTCTGGGCTCGAAAGTCTGCCCCAGCTGCTGGTTCACCCAGTATCCGACGGAGCACCCGGCTCCTACTCCCAGGATGGTGGTGGTGTCGCCCCGGGTGGTGCTGTAGTGATCCAGCTCCGGGTACGTGTAGCTGAGGAGGAGCGGCAGAGCCAACGCCACGACGGGGGAGACGCGGCTGGTGAGTTGGAAATGGTCGAAGGTTTCCCAGTAAGGGTATGTGAGGGATATGAGGACGGCTGAGATCAGAACACCGCACATCACGTCCTGAAAAGAAATGAGGATTTATCAGGAACCAGCAGTCTAGCTCTGTCCAAATACACCAAAATCCACTGATCACTACCTGTAAAACATGTAATCGCTTGTGTGAAGCATAAAAAACTTCAGTGACCTAATGTCATCACCTGAATTAGAGAAAATCTAATTTATTTCCCTCCTATTATAGTATATATTTATCATTGTCATTATTATTTTTATTCATTATACAAATATATATAATCTGTCACCATCTCATAGATACTCAGGGGTCCTTCACCTTTTCTGCAAAGCATTTCTATGGACCGTTTCAGGACAGAAGTCAATTTTATTGATTTACTCTTTTAATGAGTTTGTACCACTCTTCTAAACACGTCCAGCTGAATCTCTGGTGACTTAAAAAAAAAAAAATAGTCACACTCCACCAAAATGTTGTCATAAGAGAGATTACTTAGTAAAATCGGACTTGTCTGTAAAAACATGTCCGAGTTTTCATTGATATTCCAAATGTTAATTTTCCATGGCATCATTGCACCATCTATCTGTCTGTGATCCAAGGGAACACATTTGTACATTCACCACTTATCATTTATGAACATAAGTGTTTTTTCACAGCATTAGACATTAAAGATTCTCTCACTCAGCATTTAAGGAGCTGATTTATAGGCACGGATATGATCAATATGCATATTTGTGAAGGGATTATAGACAGCTCCAGAGAGAAGTTTTTTCTGATTGATTTTTTCCCCCCATGCTGTTACATTTAGTGATTTAAATGAGAAATGAGACTTTTCTTTTTAGAATAAAATGTTAACCAATCAGCTGAACGACCGCATTTGACCTGAAGAAGAGCCTGTCTCAAAATAGCAACAGACTGTCGCTCCAGAGAGAAGCTGTTTGGATTCATTTTTTACACACACACACACACACACACACACACACACACACACACATATATATATATATATATATGTGTGTGTGTGTGTGTTAACCAATCAGCCTAACGTCTGCGTTTGACCTGAGGAATGACTTGTCTCAAGATTTTATAACGTCCATTAAATTATATATTTCCTGCCAAATTGTGGTCAGTTTTCCCTCATAAAGCCGGTTTTGATTGGTGAGGCCCGGACGGATGTGCGCTTGAAGAAAATAAATAAAACTGTCACAGTAACTGTTTTCCAATGAAAGGAAGAGCGGAATCAAGACTCGCCGATCAAAGCCTCCGCTAGACAGTTTAACCAGACACGGATATGAATAATGAATCCTGTGTAGAGCTTGAATATTTTACAGTGTAGTAAAAGTGTGTGAGTGTGTGTGTGTGTGTGTGTAGTTACTATCTCACCAAAACTGAATGCATGCCAGTGTAGAGGCGACTCAGACACACCAAGGATGACACTGTCACAGCCAGCAGCAGACCCACCTCGAACTGGAACTGATGCACAGAAACACACTTTTCATCAGTGACACACACACACATAATGACTAACGCCCTGATTAAGTAATAAAAAAAAAAACATGAAAACTTTAGGAGGCGAATGTTCTGTCACATGTGCCTCAAATTCCTGCCATTCCTTCCTTCCTGCACGGCAGTCGCCCTCTACTATTTGAACCCTCTTTCGCCCATCCTCCTCCTTTTTTTCCCCCCTGTTTGTTTGCGATCACACCATCCATTCGTCAGTCCTCTTAAAAAGAGGCGACTTGTAAGTCCTCCGCAGCCGTTGTCCGTTCTGGCGGCTTGACGTACTGCCCTTCATCAAGCCGCCGCTCCTTTATCCCTCCACTGTCTCTCCATCCTCTCTCCCCTCCCTCCTTTACCTACGGCCGCAGGTTTTTGTTCCCCCCTCCATTTCAATAACAGTGAGAAAAGAGGCCTTGTGTATTCATTCACCT
This sequence comes from Lepturacanthus savala, assembly GCA_030544235.1. Lineage (NCBI taxonomy): Eukaryota > Metazoa > Chordata > Actinopteri > Scombriformes > Trichiuridae > Lepturacanthus > Lepturacanthus savala. The sequence continues at coordinate 4,106,550 of CM060468.1, forward strand.
CCTCCGCCCTCCCCTCCTGTGCCGCCCCCCCTTTCCTCCTCCTCTTTGCCTTTTTTCCTGTGTCTTTTCCTGTCTTTTGCAGCTGGAAGCCTATTCACTGGTAGTTCATGAAGAGAGGTTTTTCTTGAATGGCCAACAAAGGATGCCGGGGACAGGAGGGGGTCACCCTGTGATTGACTGCCGCGACCTCCGAACTCCTCCGGGAACCGTGCGAGTCGCCCCGAGGCCCTTGTGGCTATTCAGGACCCTCCGCTACTCATCTCTGGCTTATGTGTGCCCTTTTTCTTTCAAGGGGGGGAATCCTTGAGGAATTCCAGGCCACGGCTTAAGTGCTCTACTGTACACGCATGTCTCGGGGTATGATTGAGATGATTTCTCTGACCTTGAGGACGGCGCAAGTAAGAAAACGTGACCACAAATCAGCCTGAAGGCTGAAGGGCCTGTAAAACCCTCGGCCGGGGCGATTGAGCATCGGCTCGGTTCTTCATTTAAAACACAGAGACTGATTAAGACGGCCTGTGATTGAGCCGCTGAGTGTTTTATTGACTTGGTGTTAAGAGCTGGGGGAGGAGGAGGAGGAGGAGGAGGGGAAGTGGGGACGTGGACTGACAGTCATTGACTCAGTTGAGTCCATCAGAAGACCAAACAGCGGCTCGACGGGTGTGGCTGATGGTGACTGATGGTGACTGCTGGCCCCGCCCCTCCCTGCCCATTGTCCAACGGCTCAGTCCGAAGTCAGTGATGGACAGCGGGGCCACGCCCCCTCTTCCCACTCCGCTAACCAGTGAACGAGCTGCCGTCCAGCGTCACTTTGATATGAGAGGAACCGCCCAATCGCCTTGGCCAACTTAACATGGATTGGTGCTGCTAATCTAAAGGAATCGATAAAATTCAACGGCGGTTTAATGGCACCGTTAATGAGATACACGTTTTTACAGCATCCACTTAGACTCAGAAGGCAGAAGCTCTAATGAGGTGGAGGTACATCGTTTGCAGTCAGCAATGGTGATAATATAATTTACATAATGAGCAATGTAACCACTTTATTTCAGCAATAAAATTAGAGTTACTCACAAGGAACAATTTGGACGGCGGCCAATTGATTTATTTTCCCCGACAGGTATGAGTTTACTTTGACTGATCTGACTTAAAGTGTTGTTCCTCAGCAAATTTATGTGTGTGACAACAGATTCCACCAACCTCATTATTAATATTATAATTAGGGTTCAAATCCCAAGTAGGTGTCTTATTATTTGTTGTCCTTTGCCATGACTCAAATTGCGGTGAGCTGGAATGAGCTAGAAACATGAATCATGGTCCAATAAATGGGAACAATATGCAAGTGCTTCTCAAGAAATATGAACCTAATTGAAGATGATTCTTTTTAAAGGCCACACTGTCAGGTAAAGCAGCTCAATCTGCTACAGTGATACGAATGGAACTTCTGAAATGTTTATGGTAGCAACACTAAATCTGTTGTAGATGAATCAGATACACATTTCTACTACAAATGAGAAAGATTGGTTGAAAAACATGGCCGCAATATACAAAACCCTGTCTTGCAATGGTGGGGGTTAGCAGGAAGTTGGCTATAGTGAATATTTGTCCATTTTCTTCAGAACTTTACTGATAAGAGGTCTGCTAAAGCATTAACTAATATCCAAAATGCCATATTAATTGGTGCAAGTGGGCGTGGCCTATCACATATTGACTCATAACTCGAGGACTTGGAGAAATCCTGATTAAATTCAATGGAGACATCTTAAGCTATTTCCCAAACATACACATCCTGTTTTGTTCTTTTTTTTTTCCAAATTTTAAAGCGCTTGTTATTACAGAGCAAAATCCTGATAACAAGATGGCACTGGTTTAAAAAGTCTGGGAATCACCAAACTGATTAAATTCGTCTTCAGGGGCTTCAGGGGGTCTGGAGCAAATTTCATGGGAATCTACCCACTAGTTGAGACATTTCAACAGAAACCGCAAACCTTATGGAGGCGTTATCAGATCTAACGTAACCAAAGTCATTAGGAGAGTTAAATCTCTGGTGATTGTGAATGTCTGTGCTAATCAGTTTAGGAGATAACATTTTTTCAAAGGATAAGGGAACACTTCAACCTGCTGGTGGAGCTTGGGAATGTCTGTACCAGATTTCAGGACAATCCTTTCCACACTGTTACAGATGCTAATGATAGAACCTCAAAGGTTCCACTCACTTTCTTTTCTGACTTTCAACTGTATTTCACTGTCTACTTCAGCTCATTGGGCCGGTCCAGGTGGCATCACGACACGCTCACCTGTATCCTGGAGGGGGCGCTCAGCAAAACCGTGAAGGAGATGGCGGTGGCGGCCATGGCGTGGGTGGAGGGCAGCCCGTATTCAGCATCCACACGAGTCTCCAGCTTGACCACAGGGGGCGAGTGAGGGCGAGGCAGCTTCAGCACGTCCTTCATGACCTGGCCCAGGTACATCACCAGCTGTGGAAGGCAGAAACGAGAGGTGAGTGTTTTTTTTGTGTGAGGTAACTAACTCTGGTGCAACGTTTAGCTGTGATTCCTTGAAGCTCAAGACCAAGATAACCTCATTCACAGTTTAAACAGACTTTGACATAATCAAGCAAAGACACACGCAGTCTTTGTTAAATCTCATATAAAGACGGTTTCTGCATTTTTTTTTTATTAGACATGCACGTAAATTGATTCTGACACTTCTGTAGTCACCTCACATGTTGCACATTTCTTTTGATACCGGGTCTAAGTACATGATCTTTGTGGTTGTAGCAATATTCCGTATTTATTATCAATCATAGCAGAAAAACAGAAAAATAGCCCTGGGGCTTAAGTGGTTACAAGAACAAAAAGAAGCTGCATTCTTCACCAACATTTTGTTTAGAGGCATTCTCTTTTTATAAACATATATATATATATATATATAATTTCATGTGATTAGCTTGTTTAGCCATTTTAATTAACTTATTTTTATTTATTGATTTGTATTGTTTTATTATTTCCATTATCATTATTGTTACGCTTGTTATCATTATCATTCTTCTTTTTATCTTTTAAATTTACTTCTTTCATCTCCCTGCATGTTATGTTATATCAAAGGTGCACAATGCCTGTAAAATTTCATTTTGCCATTGCTTTAAAAGTATATAACTATATAGTAAGCTAGATTAGATAATAGAGGATATAAGTAGCGCTGTTATTGCACAAGGATCAAAGAACAAATAGATACTATAACACAAATATAAAAGCAAGATAAGATTTAAATGGGAGATACAATCTATGGCTGTAACTACTCAATCTGTCTGAACTAGCACTTGAAAGCAAAAGATTGACGTAAGAGATTCTGACCAAGTGATTAAGCCATCTCTGTGGGACTTTTTCCTCTTTTCACTATATATTTGGCTTCATACAGTATTCATCATCTATACTGCTATAAAAACCAGTCGCCTCCATCATTACAATCATATAAGAAAAGGGGAAAGAGAAGAGAACTGCAGTGTGTGGGGAAAAGCAGAAATTAGAGATGGAGGAAGATGATGATAAAATGAGTAGAGGAAGTAAAATCCTGATTAATCTACGTTCTAAAACTAACCACACACACACACACACACACACACACACACACACACACACATACGCACACTTATGAATAAATAATCATCTCCACTCAAAAAAAAAAAGAAGCAGAAAACAAATGCATAAGAGTGGAGACCCACCCTGGTATAAAGTGCCGATGCTGCAGTTGTACGGTAACAAAATCTATTGTAAGAAACTGAGAATTGAAGGAGGCAGTGTTTAGCTGACACCACATCTTCAGCCAGACACAATGACACGGTCAGTGCAAGGTGCATGTGTGTGTGTGTGTGTGTGTGTTTGGTGGAGGTGGGGGGGTGTTGTATAGGTATGGATGTGTGTGTGAGTGTGTGTGTGTGTGTGTCCTGCCAAATGTGCTGCCTATTCTCTTTCATGAGATCCCCAGCGGCCTTCGGAAAGGGGCCGCCTGCTCCAGCTCCAGGTTTATTTAAAGCCCTGCCTTGTATATTTAATGAATGGCTGTCTAAGCGAGGAGCAGGGAGGCAGCACAGGGAGAGGGAGCAGGAGACTAATGTGTGTGTTTAAGGGAGAGAATCGAGAGGTGGTTATTACCATCTCTACTGACACTGTAATCAGGAAATGCTTGTTTCCATGGCAAATGAGATATAAAAGGAGGTCCGCTGACCTGCTCTTTGTGCAGCAACTTGTGGCGACACAGAGATGGAGAAAGTGATGGAGGCAGAGACTGAAATTCAAAAACATTACACTCCCGTTCAAAAGTCTGGGGTCACTTAGAAATGTCCTTATTTTTGAAAGAAAACCGTTTTTTTTGAATGAAGACAAGTTTAAACTGATCAGAAATACACTTTATACATTGCTAATTATTGCTTTTGGTGCAATATCTACATAGGTGTATAGAGGCCCATTTCCAGCAACTATCAGTCCAGTGTTCTAATGGAACAATGTGTTTGTTCATTGTGTCCGAAGCTAATGGGCGATTAGAAAACCCTTGATGCTATCATGTTAGCACAGCCGAAAACAGTTGAGCTGGTTAGAGAAGCTAGAAAACTGACCAAAGTTTGAAGGAAAAAATCATTTTTAATACAATGTCAATGTCTTGACTATATTCCCTTTTCATTTGACAACTCATGGTGGTAAATAAAAGTGTGAAATTTCAGGGTAAAACACTAAACTGGGTGACCCCGAACTTTTAAACAGTAGTTGTACATGGCGACACCTGAACTTTCCTCCCATAAGTGATAGTTGAACTTCAAAACCTTGGACTCCACTCTTCTGGTTTCAGGCTTTTCCACAAGAGTTTGGAACATGGATGCGGAGATTTGTTCTTATTATTTGAAATAGTGAGGTCTCGGGCAGTGAAGGGCAATAAAAGCCTGGCTGGCTGTCCGTGTTCCAGTTCACCCACAAGGTGTTGGATGGGGTTGAGGCTCAGCTGTGTGTTCTGTGTAAAATCTCATCATCTGTTAAAGCATTTTCAAGAAATTTGCCTGCTGGGCTACATGCACTCTCGCCAAGGCTCATTAGAAAATAGTTAGGCCTGCCACTCTCATGTCTGTGTGTAGAGAGCTGGAGAAAAAACACTTAGCCTAGAATAGAGGCTGGAAACTTGAGGAAACAGCCAGATTCTTCAAAGTTCAAAACAAAGCAGTGCTATATTTTACTATTTTGTTGTATACTATTTGCATTTACATTCAGCTAGACAGCAGGCTACAGCTATGCTAGCAGCTTTATGACGCAGTACTTTGGAGAAGCAATGCTTTGAGCTAAATGCTAAAGTCTGCCTGCTAACATCCTCACAGTAACAATGCTAACCTGTTGATTTTTAGCAGGTATAATTATAGCGACTTCTTTTGGTGTGTTTGCATGCTAACATTTGTGAATTAGAACCAAACCCTAGCCAACACTCAATGGTAATGTCATCCGTTATTACAGTAACTTCAATCAAATTACTGTACAATTTAAATGTTTGACTGTAACCACTTCTTCCATTGTTAGCCTGATCATGATGACAACAAGACTCCTGGGGTCGTACTCATAAAGCTTCTTACTATGAGTTACTTCTAATGATAAAATTCTAAGAAAAATATAACTGCAAGCAGCAATGAGGGCCAAAGCAGGAGCAGTTAATTCACAAAGATGTTCCTAATCACCCACAATAAAACATGATTACAGCAAAGTTTGGCTGAGATTTAAGGCCACTTCCTGTTTAGCAGCTTACCGTCAAACTCCATTGGCTCTGATGGCTGAAATCTTTGACAGACAATAAAACCACATTACGCGTGTTAGGCTCTAAACATCATCTGTGTCAAGTTTGGTGGCATTCGGCCAAAATATGTGGTCAGTGAAATATGTTTGCTAATTTTAAATATAATCCAATATGGTGACCAAATACTTATGCTGACCTTAAAAATGGGCGAGGACCATCAATGTAACGACTCACAGTATGGTCAGGCATTTGAACTTTGTTCCTAACCCAAACACATATAAGCCAAAACACATTGTTGCCAATTACTGTGCAGCCGAGAAGTCAAAGGTCACCAGATTTCTTGAGCACCCTCATGATGAGGTCTGAAGTATATGTACTAAGTTTGGTTTTGATACATGAAAGCATTGCTAAGATATGAACTCACTTCCTGTTTAGCAGCTTTTAGCAGCTAATCACTATGGGGCTTTGCAGGTTTTCTGCTTGGCCCCAATTCTTAGAATCATGACATTTTCTAAGCAATCATTGATTGACCTTCTTACAGATTCTATACATGTTGGCCTCAAAGGTCAGTGTATCATTGAGGATAGTACCCAGATACTTATACTGGCTTACTATCTGCACTGCTGATCCATTTATAGTCAGTAGAAAGGCAGGTGGGTTCTTACAGGAGTCAAACTGCATGTCTGTAGCTTTAGCCTATGGTTGACCTCATTAGAGATGATGCACTCACATCTCCCACCACCGGAATACCAAATAGATTGAGTAATAAACTGACTTGGATGGTAAATATACGACTTTCGAACATGACATGTGGTACCTGTGCTACTTACAACTGGGACATACCATTTTTGCAAATAAGACTGAAAAAGGGGGTGTGTCTTAAGAGATTAATCATCCTTATATTGCTTGGATCTATGGTTCCCAAGCAGCCTCAGACCAAATCCTACATACGTTTGGCCATCATTTGGAGATGATGAGAATAAAGTAAATGAGATTAATCTTTTCCACAATAAATGCCTTGTTCGTTTCAAAATCTAAACCATTTTCCATCTCACCAAAATGCTTATTATTCAAATATCTGCAGCTACCTACGTTACACTCTACCTCCACACAAACACAGACTAATTTATACCATGAGGCGGACAAAAAAAACAGACGGTCGACAATGTTGAACCCATTAAGCACGCCTGACCCCGTCCATTCACCGCAGCTGTGTATTCATACAGCGAGCTGTACTGCGTGCGCATCGTCCACTATGCTCCATCCTCTGCCTTCAAACAATGCAGCAGCCTGCCAGCTCAAGTGCTTGCGTGATATGATACCCCGACCCTGCCCCCCAGGCACTCGCCATTTACACAAACATCATATTGAAACTGCCTCCAGTAAAGCCACTGTCCCAGCCACTCATTGGTGTCTTTGTACCAGTCACATCAAAGGACTGGCCCAGGGATAGTCTGGTCACATTAGGGAAGAGATAAAGACAGGTCAATACACACACGCACACATCGGGGTGTGTGTGTCTGTGTGTTTTCTTATGAATAAGTGTATTGATTGAGGCCAGTGTGGGTTTGGACTTTGATCTGTCAACATGTGATCGGACTGAGTGTTGGTGTGTGCATGTGCGTGTGCATGTGTGCATGGGCGTGTAGGACATAGAGGCTATTGCACAGGTCACTGTTTGTGTAGAGAACACACACACACCCAGATATTTGTTGCCAGTTTGGTAACTACAGCATAGTACTGTGATGAATCCCACTGTCCAGGTCAAAAAAAAGAGTAAAAAATAATCTTACCAGAAGTATTTTCATATTAAAGGAGTCATTTTTCTCTAACATATCTAGTTTAACTTCAGTGAATAATTGAGTTGATTTGTACAATGGGTATTTTGGAAGTCATGCCTCTGTTGAACCCGTAAAGTAATTTCTATTTTTCCATAATATGCCTGTTAAGACAATATGTCAAATCCCCCCTCGGCATTGGTTCCTACAATTGTGCCATTTACAATCATAAGGCAGCAGATTTAACCTTTTTTTCTATAGAGTTTCTATTTAACTGAGTGGGCTTTTTTTTACCACAAGATTAATACAATCCTTCACCTAATTTCTAGCCTAAAATATGTTAAACATGTAACATAAGGTAAAATTTCACAGAACTTTGTTTCATGTCTTCCCTCTCTCTACCCGTGCTTCTCTATGCTGCTCTACATTTTGAATGACTAAACAAAAAGTATATTTTAAAAATGAAGCAATTACACTAAGACATCCTGCACTGAACATGGTTTATTTCTAGTAATAACAGGACTCCCTCCCTTCTTAATAAAGAGAAACCTTTTTCTTCACAGATGGAACATTTTCTGATGTCTGGCCTTCATTAGTGATGGCTAACCTCGGACTGATGAAGGCCATATAGCTGAAAAGTTCTCTTCTGTCATCACTGCTGCATACAAATGACCACATTCCTGAACCCAACTCTTAGTTTCTCTATAAACATTCCCCAAATACCCATCTCTTAGTGTATGACCTTTGCATCATTATGTAAACGTAGAACCAGAGATTTTTGATATTCCAAACAGCACAGGAGGTGTGTGATTTACATAACACTGCGGTACAGTATAATACCATGCAACAGGGCAATGCAATTCATGACCATATGGTTAATGACAGTCATGTTTTCTAAGTCAACCAAAGTCACTCTGCCAGTAAAGCAACAAAGGGTAGTGAAGGACACAAGGGTACGTGTTCGTGTGTGTATATATAAATAAGTGTGTCATTCACAGGCCTGTAATGTGTTTCCTCATGCATAAAAGTCTTAATTTGCATGGGTGCACTTCAGTCCTTGAATTCTTTGTGTATGTGAGAAAGCTAGACAGGAGAGAGCAGAGACAGGAGAGAGCTCCCATGAACCTTTGATAAGTCCACGGGAAGCTAGAAGCTGGAAGTGCGGGCCGATGTGCCCCGAGGGCCGACAGACCAAATGGCTGGTCCAGCGAGAGAAAGCTCAGAGCGCTGATGAGGCCAATAAAACACTCCACTGGTGGACCAGGGGGGAGGAGAACACAGGGGCGAAGCTGGTAATGTCTAACTAGAGGGAGGGGAAGGAGTGTGTTTAGCGGGGTGAGATTGTGGAGTGCATGCCTGTGTGTTGGCGTTTATGTGCGTTTGCGAGGAGTTCACACAGGGGGCCTGATGCAGCCAGGATGCCAGAAGAATGCTATCTCTGCCCCTAGGGGGGTGGTGGTGGATGGTAGAGGGGGGGAACAAGGGGTTCAGACACAGGGCACCCACCAAGCGCTCGGGGCGGGGACACAAAGGGCACAAAAACACACTGCCTGTCACACACTCTGCAGGGGTGAGGGCGTGTATGGCTGTCTGTGTCTGTCTGGACGTGTCAAATACGCTCCGTCTGGGAACAAGTCGGACGTGTTCTGAGGGTCTTGTATTGCGCTAGATTCTGTCAGAACAACCGTCTAACAAGGGACGAGATCCTAGCAGCCTTTTTTTTTTTTTATTTGCGTCCTCATGTGTGGCCTCTCACGATGTCAGAGGCCCCGGTCAGCCTGGCCCCAGTGGCCCCAGGCCTGGGGGATATATGGACACGATGGTGTCATAGACGGGTCATTGGAGGGGGGTGTTGGAGGATGAAAGGAGGTTGAAAGGTGAAGAGAGAGACGGGACTGCAGTGAGAAGAAGAGGTGGCATTGTGAAACCGAAAATGGACATCGGGGCGAAGTCTGGCGCGAGAGCACCCTGAGGTGGTCTGACTGACATGTACACACAAACACATTTTTCTCTCTCGTTCTGACTCACGGTCCACACGTTGACGAGACGTCGGCAGAGGAAGGGGTCCAGGCTCCAGTGTATAATGGGCAGGCAGGTGATGTAGAAGGTTTCGTGCCCCAGTCCGGCCGAGACCAGGAAGAGGAAGTACAGCAGCCGGTTCCTCACCTCATACTGAGGCCTGCTGCAGCCCTGCACAGAAGACACACCTCTGAACATGTGGATAACAAAACTGAATACACCCTTCGTCAATATCACCAAGCTAAGATGTTGAGTGATTACAAATACTTTCTATTTAATACTATTTGTTTTGAGATAAAACCGAAAAAGAATGACCCCCTTTTTCAGTATTATTTGCTAAAATGGTATGCCCAATTTGTACGTAGCACAGTGCCCACATGTCGTTCTAAAGCCCTGGCTATTGGCTATCAGATTTGGATGGTCTCGTCATGGGAAATTTCCATTGGGTCGCCCTGCTGCCCATCAAACCAAAGGTCGTCAAACTTTCCTAGTCAGTCCTCATTGGCTTTCAAGCTGGCTATCTCCTGATCCTATGCTTGCATTGGCTCGTGCATGGCGTCAATTGGTGCAAAACATCTTAAAGACCATAATTGTTGCATTATTTGTACATAGAATGACTGAAGCGTAGTATTGCTATAAATGACACTTTACCACTCACGGTACAGTGTGTCTTAAGACGTGAAGCCAGTTTTGACTAATTAAACTATAATGAAAAGTTCAGATTTAAGAAAGAAATGCAACAGAAGTCAGCATGTATGCCTGTCTTCATTTCTGATGATTAGATCCTCTTGAGCATGGATGACACCAGTCCAACAACAAATCTGTTGGGAGATTTTCCATCATTCTTCACAGATTCTTTTCAGCTGCTCTTTACTCGGAGGGAGTTTTGCTGCTCTACTTTTTAAATCCTGTAAAAGGTGCTTTACTGGATTTGTGTCAGACATAATCTATGTACAGGACATACTTTGCATTTTTTTAACAAAACTCTTTGCAGTGTGTTTTGGATCTATCCAGGAAATTCCTCTCTTGTCACTCTTGACACTAGGAGCCATCTTTTCTTTCAGTATTATACAAACTTGCATTTATAGTGCAGTCTATACTATGTCATCTCCTCTACAGCTGTTGCACAGCCTCATAATCAGCACTCACTGTGCAGTCTCAGTGGTAGTCCTGGCCAGGTCCACTTCAAACATGCTGGACCCCATCTGATCCAAGCTAATTTATTTTGGGTTCAACTGACCAAAGAATATGCTGCCAGTATTCATCATTTATGTTCTTTGGCCAATTTTAATCTTGCAGTTTTGTGAGTAATGTTTTTTTTTCTTTTGGATGTCGCCTGTAAAAGTTGACTTCATGTCTGAACGGTCAGTGAAACACCATTTTCCACAGATAATCCTCGTGCCAAGTCACAAGCGTCCATCTGTTTTTCAATGCAAGGTTGCATAAATAGTGAATTGTACCACTGTGTCTTCAGCTATTAGTGTTATTGGTCCTCCTATACCTCCTAACCCAGGGGTAGGCAACCCTGGTCTTAGAAAGCTACTGTAGGTGCAGGTTTCAACCAGGCAGTAACACACCTGATTCTACTAATGAAAGTCCTTAGCAAGGGCTTTAATGATCAGCTGTGTAGCTGCTTGGTTGGAACAGAATCCTGCACCATAGTGGGTCTCTAAGACCAGGGTTCTAACCACGGCTGCAGCTTTAGTTCAGTAGCCTATTGATGCACCATCTTTCATCTTCATGAAACCTCACAATCTACTTTTTTACCAAGGCCATAGTCACCATTGAGGACACTGAGGTCATGACCTCTGTATTTTTTCCTTAAGTTACGTTGAAGTAGCCTACAGATGTAAATGTAGCCCAGGCTAAAATGTGAAAGGACATGCAATGAAAATGAATATATAGGCCCTGTTTCTTACTTATTCTGTACCATGTGAATCCATATTGAATTAGACACAAACTGGGCCAAAACCCAAAGTTGTGACGTTCACAGGTTCTTTTACAATCATCTTCAGTTAGTCTTAATTGAAAGTCGCAGATGACTCATTTTTTTTATTTCAGCGGTCACGTTGTGGCCTGTATTGTCATTGTACATTGAACCTGTTTGTTTTTGATTACAAATAAGCTTGAACACCCTACACTTTCACCTGTAAGATGATACCATTTTGAATCATTTTAGTCATATTGGGTGTTCTTAGTTTGTTAAACATATGAGTCAACTACAGTATCAGGTATCATATACATCTCCCAGTCACACCTTATTGCAGACACACCCAGATCCTCTTTGCAGCTCTTTCCACACATTTTTAAACTGCAGTTCAAAATCTATAGTAGGTTAAATATGTCTTTACTCAACTGGGTTCAGAAGCACATGGTTTTATGCTCATTGTCTTTATTAAGCATCAGGATCATCAAGAGCTTCAACTTTAAAGGAGTAGTCACGCAATTCAGTGGTGCATGTTCACTAAGTTAGTGTCACTCCAGCAGTTTCTGCTCACACTTGCTGCTCATAGAAGATCAGTGACCATGATCAGAGGCTCATAATGCACACAGTAACTTGACTGTCATCCTCCTCTTGAAGAATGTAAAACTTGTTATCATTGTGCAGATGATGGATGATCTGACAGGCAGCTCGACAAACGAGAAAATCCAGTCACAGTTTGTTTTGCGCAAACGAGGCTACAATAAACATAAAAGTTGATTTGGGTAAATTCTCTAACCTAGACAACTATTGGGTTGTAAACTGGGTAAAAACATCGCTATAGTTCATTTGCTTTAATTGATTCACTAACGTGGGAATCAAATGCAAACAGACTATCTGGCTCCAGCGTTTTGGTAACACTTACACCTGCGGCGCATCCATTTCCCTTGTATGGATAGTTTGAATTGTTGTCCTGGTGGTCCCGCCTTGTCTCCAGCTGTGCGCGTGGCTTGTCGGATCCCGTCGGAGCGCGCGTCATCCCGCTGCAGGGGCGCGCGGCTTCCACGAGGAAGAGTCCACATCGTCTCTGGAACCCGGCCACGAGTTCCGGGTCCTGCAGGTAATCCAGCAGCTCCAGTGTGACCAGTTGAACGAGGTGGACGTACGCGGCTGGACGTAAAAGCAGGAGAAGGTGAAACCTGCCCGGCCAGAGCGCATCACAGTGGGCCAGCAGGGCGCACAGCTGCGGCTACAGGTGCGGCTGCTGTGTGACTCAGGTGTGAGCGGCGGGGGCGGGGCTAAGAGGGGCGGGGCCAGATCTAAGAACATGTGTCCGACCTTTATACTGGAAACAGTTGACATGAGTGTCTATAGGAGGTGGAAGGAAATATTTATGACAGGAGCTTTACGTGATAGTTTTATTGCCTTCAACATGAGAAAGGTAATAATATCAGAAAAAGCACAAACAGATCATACTTTTATATATACTCGTGTGTGTGTGTGTGTGTGTGTGTGTGTGTGTGTGTGTGTGTGTGTGTGTGTGTGTGTGTGTGTGTGTGTGTATCTTTAGATCCTCTTTACATTGTATTTAATGGAATATTTATACAATTTTCACCATTTTGAAACAATAAGGCCCCACTGTCACCACTCATGAACACAGATAAATTGATCTACCGGTTTAACTAAACCTGTTTTGTTATCCCAACCTCACTCAAACTATGAAAACCCCCCAGAAAACTAAAACTCAACCCTGGCTCAATGACAGGACCCGTACTCTCAGACAATCATGCTGAAAAGCCATGTCTGAAGAAACCCAACACCGACCCCACATTACCCAGCAACTACAGACCTGTCTCCAAAATAGTTTCTGTCAAGTTCTTGAAAAGGTCATCTTCAATCACTTACTCCCCTACCTACACCCCAACAACATTATGGAACATTTTCAGTCTGGTTTCAAGCCTCACCACAACACAAAATCTGCTCTAATAACAGTCCACAATGACTTATTCCTCTCCATCAGCTCCGGTAACTGTGCCAGCCTCATCCTCCTTGACCTCAGAGCAGCTTTCGACACAATAGACCACAACATGCTAATAGACCATCTCCATTATTGCACAGGAATTAATGGCGCTGCTTTAACCACTTAAGCCCCAGGCTTATTTTTCAGTTTTCCTGCTCAAAATGACAATAAATATGAATTATCTCTACTACCACATGACTACAGAAGTGTCAGAATCAGTTTATGTTGCTGTTACAGAGCAATTATAGTCAGAATAATTGAGTTTCACTCTAGATAAAAATACTTAATATATAATATAATAGACACAATTAAATAATCACACAAACAGCTCAAATCTAAATTAAATATTTAAATAGTGGTTAGTTGCAGCCCTACTACTGATATTATATTAAACTATTTTCTTATTATATTGATGATGTTGATATTAATGATATATATTGATACTGTAACAGTAACATTGTGATTTATTACAGATACAAATACTTGACTTAGTGTTGGAGCTGAGGTTTTCTCATATAATATATGAATAAAACTCAATGTTGCTGCAGTATCGGGGGATTTAGGATTTAAACAGGTTCACATCCTGCCTCAACAATAGAAGCTTTTCCATAAACATTGGTTCACACTCCTCCCCCTCAGCTACCCTGTCCTGCGGCATCCCTCAAGGTTCAATCCTAGGTCCCATCTTCTTCTCCATATACATGCTCCCCCTTGGTTTCATTTCCAATTCTCAACTCAAGTTCAATAAACAGGTCAATTCAGTAGTCAAAACCAGTTTCTTCCAACTCTGCACCATCTCAAAACACAAGCCATTCCTATCATTCAAAACTCTAGAAACTGTCATCCACACCCCCATTTCTACTCACTTGGAGTATTACAATTCACTGTAGACTGGAATCAATCAATCATCCCTCACTCGCCTACAAACAATACAGAACACTGCAGCCAGATTTCTAACAGGAACCTAGAAAAAAACAAATGTTAACATGCTATCTATGACAAAGCAACATAGATTTACATGTAATTATGACAAAAAGAAAAGACATTGTGTATTTTTGGGTTATAATTTCATGTAAATCTATTCTTTTGCAAATTTTATTAAAAACATGTAGCACTCGAAGACATTTGCTACCAGGTTTTATACCAACAAGGTCTGATTTATTGGAAATATAAAAATGACAACTCCCCTTAGAAATTCGTCATGTCATGTAGTACTGAGCAATTCTGCTGAAGAAGGACCCCTCCTCTCCAAGGACTGTCAAAATAAATGCCTGTTGAAAATTCCCAAAATAGTGTCACGCCGTATGATTTTGATTTGTGGGACAAAATCTTTTTGATCAGAAATGACTCAAAGCATTTATGCTTGGCCTTTGAAAAGAGTAGTCTCCCAAACAGGCATCTGTTTTATGTTTCTGTATTGTTTTTTGGACAATGTTTTCATTTAGTTTTCTTTTTTTTCCTGTCCAAAACTTATTTATTAAAGTAAATAAATAAGTTTTGGACAGTCACACCATGTGAGTGGTGTTATGTTCGATTGAAAACTCTGAAAAAACAAATGAGGATAAATTTGTTCACATAAAGCATTATATTCAGCACAATATTGAAAATGTTCTTGACAAATATATATTGTCATCTCTATATATTTGACACTGACGACAATAAAATTGCCATGCCACATCGTCCACCCATATATTGTATTGTATATTGCAGTACTTATAATTTTAATTTAGCCTATGTATATGAATATTGCTCCAAATTGATGAACTACAACATTCAAATGTTCTCATCTGTTTATTATAGTAAGAAAAACACATAATATGCAATAATAATATAAAACAATAATGAAAAATGTACTTATTATGAATAATAACGAAATTTTAAGTAAAAAGCTGCACTTTTACTCAAGTAACATTTTAAATTTAGGACTTTTTGAGTATTTCTAAAGCTAATTCATCCAACAATGGTGTTGGTGATATAATGACGTGTCTGGAGAGCTTTAGGCTTTAAGATCAAAATGTGTTTTATGGTTAATGCAAAGCAAAAATATGATACATCTCACTGGAAGTTAGTTCTGGGGCCACATTGTCTGCGTTAAGACGCACGTTTATTACAGGAAGCTGTGATTTGACGCCCCCGGATGACCAAAACCAGAGCATCCTTATTGTCTGCTGGAACTGTTCACGTGCAGCCGACGTAGCTACAGTATAAACGCGCTCGAGCACGAGCTGCCATAGCTGGTCCCTGCTGCCATAGGCGTAGATTTCGACTTGGATGCAGGGAAGGATAAATCCCCCCCCCCAGCCCCCTCCTCACCATCCAATTAAAAAACATGAAAAAAAAATTAGAGGGCTTTTATTTTGAAAAACATAGTAACCTATATATGTGTGTTGACTCAGCAGGAATAACATCAAAGGAGAGAAGTTGATCTACAGGGAGTAGGATTAATATTTGAAAGCAGGATGGTTATATTACATATTTATAACTGAACAACATGTCAGTTCACACACGCGCGCACGCACGCGCACACACCAATGTTCAAACGAAACCCACGCCCATGTCTGCTGCACACCCCAGACGACGGAAAACAACAAAGGCGCGCACGCGCTCTCTCTCTCTCCAAACTGGACTTTAAGGCGACACCGCCTCTCTCTCTCTGCGTGCGTGCGTGTGTGTGCGTGTGCGTGCGGGAAGCTCGGGCTCTCTCTCTCTAGTCGGAGTCACCACCATTACATCATCCGTTCCCACTGAACGCACGAAACGGGAGCTTTTCTTTTTTTCCCCCCTCCTTTTAATATTTATAACCAGGATCATCCGGAACCGAGCGGCGGGGCGGCTCGCGCTTCTCCGCGTAAAGGACGCCGCTGCTGCGTGAGGAGGAGGATTAATATTATTTTTTTATAGATATATATATATATAGGCTATATAAAATAAGGAGAAAAAAAACACCGAACATCAACAATGTCTGCGGGGATGATGGCGTTTCAATGAGCAGGGAGGAGAGCGGGAGGAGGAGGCGGAGGAGGAGGGGGAGAGGAGGAGAGACGTGCGCCGCCGCCGTCATCAGCAGCATCTGTCCGCCGGCCTCCCTTTGTGTTCACCGGAGAATGTGAATGGCGAAAGATGACATGGCAGAGGTAGATCTGGCGGCGCCCACCGGAGCGGAGCCCCCCCCCGGCGAGGCCTGCTCCGCGTTCCCCTACGAGGAGTACGAGTGCAAGATCTGCTACAATTACTTCGACCTTGACCGCCGCGCTCCCAAGATCCTGGAGTGCCTGCACACGTTCTGCGAGGAGTGCCTGAACACGCTGCACCTCCGCGAGGAGCGGCCGTGGCGCATCAGCTGCCCCGTGTGCCGCCACCGGACCCCGGTGCCGGACTACCGGATACAGAACCTGCCCAACAACACCAAGGTGACGGAGGACTTCCCGCTCTACATCGACTCGGACCCGCTGCCCCAGGACGCGCTGCCGCCGTACCCGCCGCCGCTGCACCCGGCTCTCGTCGCGCTCCGCCGCGAGGAGGCGTCGGGCACGTCCAGCGCCGGCCAGGCGACGCCGTCCACCACCGTGTCCACGGCCACGACGCTCTCGCAGGACTCGGTGCGCTACGACAGCTGCCAGAGCTGCAAGCGCGTGGCGCTGACCACGGGCTGCGTGTGCGTGATCTTCTCCTTCCTGTCCATGCTGGTGCTGCTCTTCATGGGCCTGATCTTCGTGCACAGCCACAGCATACCGCCGTCGCCGGCGGGACCCATCTGCCTGTCGGTGGCCAGCATCCTGGCCATGTTCTCGGTGGTGGTCACGTGGCTCATCTGCTGGCTCAAATACAGACCGGACCACGAGACGGGCCGCGCGTCCGCCACCAGCAACTCCCGGAGAAACGCCTGATTTGAGACCCTGCGGGGGGGGAAGGTGGTGGTGCGCGGCTGTGTACATATAGGCTACTACCGGCTCCCTTTACTTCTTTTTTCTAGGAATAAATCTCGTCCTGAATGGCCTTTTCATCAGTATAGCAAACACCCAGAAGCCTTCCTGTTGTTTGGAGATGTAGGCCGACATGATCCTTGGTAATTTATTTATTTCCTCTGATTTTTACCCCACTAGAAGTTGCAGTTGCCCTGATAAGAGTGAACTTGACCAGAGACTTGGACCATTTTTTTTTTTTTGGATGCTGGGTTTTGATGACTGAATGTGAAAGTGCTTATAATTTCCCAGGGTCTGACCCCTTCCCGTCCCCTCCACCTTTACCCTGATGAATAATATGCATATCCCACACTCTGCCACTGTATGATAACTGTCCATGATGACTCACTCTTATAGCTTCAACCAAGCACTCTTGTATTGTACAGGTATCAGAAAAAAGGTCACTTCTGCGTTTTTTTTTTTTTCCGGGTGATGGGAGCAGATCCGTGGGGAGAATAGGAAGAAAATCCACAATCTAAACTGTAAATATATCTGGTGAGTGGGTTACAGGTCAGGTGCGATCATATCTATGTGGTTTAAGTCGGATGGGCACCGTTTCCCCTCTCTTGTCACCAACAATACTGCACCTCTTCCAGTTTTTTTTCTATATGTGGCGAAGCTTGTAGGGATAAAACAAAAAAATAAGTGACAGCTTGTGATTCTGACCCTGTGTTTGGCTACTTTTCGTGCATGTTAGGCTACTGAAAAGGTCAAAGCCTGTGCTTTCTGTTGTTCCTTTTCTTTCTTTTCTTCTTTTTTTTAAATTTGAAATCGAAAAGGGACAACATGTCTCTGACTTGTGTGCCTCACCTCGCTGCTGAATGAAGCAAACGTCACTGCAGCCATGATCAAATCATCAAATCAAAACCCATGCTCCATCCCATCCCCCCACCCTCTCCTCCTCTCTCGCGACAGACAGCATCCAGCTGTGGTGTTCGGCAGGGATTTCCTCCTTCTGTCACATCATTTATACACGTCGAAAAGGTTTGAAAACAGGGTTTTTCCAACGTGGAGCTCGCCTCCCGCCCCGGGCACCTTTTTCTACTTATGAAAAATCTTTGCATCTGTTTTTTTTTTTATTTATTTGGAGAAAAAAGGTTGGGGAAGGGGAAGATATGGGTGTCTAAATGTGTTTTAACAGGTAATCCGGGCTAAAATCCACCTGCAGCTGCTTTCCAAGTTCTAAATTCACTCCTCGGCTTCTTGCAAAAAGCCACATGTGAGATTTTGACGTATTTGTATGTTGACAGGTCAGACGTGGTGAGATAAATCATAAAGAGGATACATTGGTGTCTTTCTGGCTCCTCTGAGATTGCCTGAAGTGATAATTATCTCTGGAATGAGCCTCATTGGCTCGTGTGTGTGTGTGTGTGTGTGTGTGGCTGAGATCCTGGAGATATACACTGTCCAGTCAGTACCTGCTGCACTAGCACAATTGAAATATTCAAAAGCAAAACCTTATATAATCTGGATTATCTACAGTGTGCGTCTGTGACGAAGCAGAAAGCTGCATCAGACCATGCAATAGAATCTAAAATCATTTTTTAAAAAAAGCTGCAACTCAAGGGGCCTGATTCTGGGGAGAAAATGGAAATGTATAATGCATATTACTGTGAACTGTTGGTGAATTCTGTGTGTTTCATTGTTGCTATGGTATATGATTATTTATTTATATTCCAACATTCTTGATTATGACAAACCCTCACATTGTTGTGGTCCACGGAGCATGTGAATTGCACTCCTGTGTTAAGCTCTTGTCAGCATTTTAGGTGTCGAGAGGAATTCGATTCGGGCACCGGAATGTTTCTTTTTTTTAAAATTTATTTTATTATTATTATATTTTTATTTCTATCCACTGCACTTGTTGCCCTTGCACACTCATGGTGTCCCCACCTCACCGCTCAGAGGGGGGAATCGCAAACAAAAACAGCAAAAACACAACAAAAAAACATGATTCTTGAATATAACGCCACTCATTCTGATTCCCACGCTTGCTTCAATCATCCTGCTCAGCCTTTCCTCCCCTAATCTTTAAGATGATGCACTTTCACCCTCTTATTTGACACCAAGTAACGGGGTATACCTTTGACAAAGAAAAAAAAAAAAAGTAAGCATACTGTATTTATTTCAGAGGACCTAGACGATGTCGTTGGTTTTTATGAGAATCCGTGGGTGTTGTTGAAGTACCAAAATGTATTTGCACAGAGAAATGGTCTTTATGTGCTGTTTTACATACATAAACACATTTCAGTAATAAAGGAAAACGTGAATACCCAGTTCCATTTATTCATTGTCTCGGTGCAGCTTGATGGACTAAGCCCCCTTTACCAAGGCTGTGTTTTATCATGCCCAGTGTTGCATAATGCCTGGTAATAACTGAATATGATCCAACCTGACACATTCAGTGTCCTGCTGTGCGTCAAACGTGCCCCCTACTGGCAGACAAAGGGAACTACATGCTATAAAAAGAGCTCTCCCAGCCCCTCAAGTGTGTTTAGCTGCATTTCTGCGTTTCTCATGGAGGTCTGGCTGTGTAAACGTGTGGTGGCTAAAGCTTGATTATAAGTAAATAGCTTTTTGCAGCATGGGCTGGACGCTGGTGTACTCCTAATATCACAGAGTGAGATTTTTCACGTGTGTTTACCTGCTCATACAAGGCTCCCTTTTAGTTGATATAAATTAAGCCATTCAGCCACAAGATTTTTCCCTCATAAAAATCTTTAATAGATTTTTTTTTTTTTTTTTGGGCCTGTCGGTTTGCTGAACCTCAAACAGAATAGATATAAACACATCGTCTAATTAATGGTGCATCTTTACTGGGCTATATACACTCTATGTATTAACAGAAATCTCCATGCTCCATAAATTCAGGCTGTCACAGCCTCGAAAAAAACATATACTTGCATATTTTCACCATAAACAAGTAAACAGGTCTGGTCGAAGCAGCACAACACTGAGGCCTATTGTATCTGTCAGCCTTGCTGTATTTTTCAATTAGCCACAGTTACACTGATTACTGGGGAATAGTTTGAGGCGAATGTGTGTTTGCAAATTAGCCATGACAAGGAACAAGATCAGAATACAAGTTTGCATAAGGACGCCGGGCAAATGAATTGTAATGGATTTCATTAGACATTCATGTATACTAGCAGTGGTGGAATATACGTAAGCAAGTAGAACTTTGTGGTACTTGTACTTTACTTGAGTATTTATATTTCATGCTACTTTACACTTCATTGCAGAGGAAGATATTGTCATTTTTACTCCACTACATATATTTGACAACTTTAAGTAACTTTTCTGATCAGTATTTTCTACATTATATGGTCACATTAGATTTATCCTGAAAACATTAAAATGCTACATTGCATTGAATTCCAATGTATATATATATATATATATATATATATATATATATATATATATATATATATATATATATATATATATATATATATATATATATATATATATATATATATATATATATATATATATATATATATATATATATATATGGATATATATATATATATATGGATATATATATATATATATGGATATATATATATATATGGATATATATATATATATATGGATATATATATGGATATATATGGATATATATATGGATATATATATATATATATATATATATATATATATATATATATATATATATATATATATATATATATATATATATATATATATATATATATATATATATATATATATATGGATATTTAACAAAATAAGTACTTACTTTTGATAATTTGATACTGAAATGTATTTACTTTTTTAAATACTTTTCTTTTATAGTATAGGATCTGAATACTTCTTCCACCTGGCTTACTAGAAATAAAAAGGTATACTGGAAAATACATTCATTTTAATAATAAGATAATAAGAAAGGTATATTAAACAAGGACATTATGATTTTACCACTGATAAAAATGTGTATATTGAACACAATAACACAGAATTATATACTCACCCTTTAAAAATAAATAAATAACATTAAAGTGAATAGAGAAGACAATAAAATAGGAATAAGATAACTATGGAAGCCTTTTTTTTACATTGTGTTTGGATCATACGTCCAGTTGGTGGAAGAAGTACTAATATCTTTTAAAGTAACAGTAACGCAGTATAAATATTCTCCACATGTAAAAACTAAGCATCTATAAACGTTCATGGAATATCAGGACTAAAAACACTCATGAAAGCTGGAACTTATCTTCTTGTAACTTTATTTCTGAGGCAGCATCGTGTAAGCAGCGTCACGGTGGAGCTAATTGTACAACTTTATAGGCCTATATTGTTGGTTATTATATAACATACTTGGGTCAATGCATCATATTGGCTATTAATCTTCAGAGTAACTGACTCCAACAGTTGGTAGCGCAGTAAAAAGCATATTTCCCCTCAGAAACGTCGAGTTGAAGCATGAAGTAGCGTAAACCTGAATGAATGCACAACGGTATGAATTATTACCCCACGATGGTGCAATGGAAACGAATTGATTTGATCAAATATGTGTTTGTAAATGGCCTCCACGCACAACATGTGATGCAACTAATTTATTTCTCATCAAGCGAGATTTCTGACTTTGAATTTCATCCTCCGGTAATGGATTGGACACGGAGATTCAGTGTCGCTTTAAAAGAAAAAGGGCCGAGGTATGCATCATGCCTCTCTCTCTCTCTGTTTTCCATTTGCCCCCTCTGTTTTCTAGGCTGTAATATCCAATTTCAGTAAGATCACTGACACTCCCAAATCGTCACGTTCGTGTGCGTAAAGACCGATCCCCCCCCCCACCCTCCTTTTTTTTAAAGAATTACTCAAACACAAATAACATACAGTCTAACTACGAGTCAAGTCTGTTACTCACACTCATAAAACCACTTTAAAAGTGTCAACTATTCATTTTTATTCGCAATAAACCGAACCAGCGCCACTCGTTCGATGATAATTACGCACGAATTATAGGCTGAAATGAAGATTAACAGCAATAAAGCAATTAAGCGATTCTTCAAGGCTCATCAGCTTCATTACAAATGTAAAATCGGTCAAAAAAAAAAAAGAGAAAGAAAACATCCCACATTTCCCTCCTCTCTTTGAAGCCGTGTTATGACAACTTGCTCATAGGTATGATAATAATCTTCTGCCCGCAGATAATGTCTCCTTAGCAGGTGAAAGACCCCCGTTAGCGCTGCTTATTTAAAACCCAGCGTCCGCCCATTGTCCGTGCGCGTTCCTGGCAGCAAAGACAACATTTGAAGTTTCCTCCTATCAGGAGCCGCTCAAAGAGGCGAATGTTAATTGAAGCCTACAGCATTTAAAAACCTGTGGGATTACTCTTTCCTGCGTAAATTAAGGTGAATGACAGTGAACCCGGTTGGGTCACCCCCCCCCCCTCCTTGCACCCCCCCGTTGCGGGGCCCCCGTTATTGCCCCGTAGCCCATAAGTGAGTGAGCTGCGGCTTGAAAGGGCTGATCAGGTGCGTGTGGCGCTTTTCAACTGGTGGTGTTGTTGTTTTGAGTCACACGAAGGTTTCAGGGATTTGCTTGAACAACCTCAAGAGGTGAGGAAACATATTCTCCGACTGTCCTTTTTTTTTCTACACTTGATTATAAATCTATATAGTTTACATTTTTAAATCGTCTTAAATTCTACACTTAAAAGTCTGATCGTGCGTCAGGGAAGGACTGATCCGCGACACGTGTCCTGAAATGAAGAATTGAATTAAATGAATGAGAATTAAAGTTGAATCAGGAAGCCTTTGCTTTAAGATTAAATTAAAAAAGTAAATAAAAATAAACGGTTCTTCTCCCACTGAGGACTCCTTTCTTCGGGTGATGGACACAGTGAAGGAAAACGATCTTTTGTCTGATTTCAAAGCTCAGGAGCGGAACCTTTGCTTCAGTGATTGATTAGGGACTAAAGGATGCTGTGACCCACGATAGCCAGCTCCTAAAAAGAGAAGGCCATGCTGAACTTTAAAAGAAACAACTCCTCTCTGCCCCATTCTCTCTCTGTCTCTCTTTTTTTTGCGGAGGTGACATTATTGATTATTAGACATTTTGGGGACGAAACTCGGCCTCTTCTATAGTGGCGCAGCATCGCTAGACTGGCTTTACGGCCGCCCTGGCGTCGTATCCCGCTGTGGCGCACGTCCCCCTTCAGACTGTTCTCGGCTGGCTGGTGCTCAGGCTGAAAAACCACAATAAATTCCTCGAGTTGCGCACACTTTAGCACCATTTGTGTCATATACGAGGGCATGGGGTGGAAACAAATTAGAGGCCGTGTGCGATTGCAAGCGTTCAACAGTTTGGGGATGATATGGCGCACAGTGGTGACAAAAAATGCAATAAATTAATTCGAATGATGAAACTATTTTTTTGTTTAATCAGCTACACGTTAAGACTTACTCAGCCTGTGAGAATATGGGCTTTAGTCTACTTTACTATAGTTGAAAAGGGTCAAAGTCCAGATTTGATCATGGTTTAATTGATGTTATGGAGAGCTGAGGGAAGACAAATTCACTGGAAAGTGTTGAGCCGAAAGCAAAGCAGCCTAATGCAAGGGAAATGAGTCTGTGCGCATTTACTGCGACATATAATATGTGCAATAAAGTATTCGAACACCTGTTTAATTGCAAAATCAAATACTAGATACATAGCTGAAAAAATAGTGAAATATAAAGCACTAAAAAGCAGCAGTCGCAAATATTACGGTATATATTCCGTACTGGCGTTAAATTGAAATTTAAAAAAGTTTAAGTGTTCAATATTATCCGCCACAGTCACACATATATAGCTATATGTTGTCACATGTGTTACAAAAGTTATATAAATGTATATAAGTGTATATGTATATATTGTGTTATTGGATTTTAGTACACTGTGATAGTCAGCCTGATATAAAAAACTTGAGTTATTAATTTATATATCTTATTAATTCCATTCTGTGTTATTTTATTAATGCGAAAGGAATGGGAAATGACTCATTAACAGTAATTTAATTTAAATAAAAAAAAACGCATATGAGGACGAAAGTGTGGTTCTGTGCAAAACAGTTTAATATTTTACCACATTAACCCAATAATGAAGCTACACCTCGTCAGTCATCACTTGTTTCTGTTTCACCGTTTTCCTCCATGAAGTTCACTCAACACACACGAGCTCATTCTGGTAGAATTCGCTGGTGAAACACTGGCCGCAGTGACTCCGCAGCGTCGCTTTTTTTTTGTTGCGCCGCTGAATTGACGCCCCTGTCCTGTCTTGAAGCGGAACTGTGACGTCGCCCGTGATTGGACGAAAGTTTTCCGCTCGGGCCAATCAGCGCGCTCCGCCGCGTCCCGGCTGCGCCCTCTCGACCAATCAGCGGCCGGGATCGCTGAGCGAGCAGGAGAAGAGCTCCGCTACTTTTGACGGTCTCCTCTCACTTTAAACCGGTGTCAACAAACAACAACAATATTTCCCTCCCGGCTAACACCGCGGTGACATTTTGAAAATAATTTTAAAAAACAGCTCCAATTCTGGCGGATAAAACCGAAGAAACTCCTTTTTAAAAAAAACTTTCAACATATATTTTTTTTTCTTCTTTTGTCGTCGTAATATTTGACTCCTCGGAGGGCAGCGGGTTACGACGACGTTTTCGTGCCGGAGTAGCAGCCTCTCCGCCGGGGAGGGGTATCCGTTCTCACCGGGCTGCTGGAGGTAGGCTATGTGCGCTTTGGCGGGGTCACTGCCCAGGATGATGCGACCCACGCTGGCTCAGAACTACCCCCGCAGCGGCTTCCCCTTGGAAGGTAAAAAAAGCATCGAATTCCCGGATAGATATGTGTTAAACTCTCTCTCTCTCACTCTCTTTTCATCCTCTTCTTCTTCTTAATTAGCATGTGCTAGCTAAGCTGGATATATGTTACTGTATTGCTAATAATACATTTCTGGTTTATTTTACTTTATTTTCCTCCCAGGTGTTTGGTATAGCAACTTTTTATGCAAGCTAATGTTTTAATTAACACCAGCCAGAGTTAATAGCCTTTTTAAAAAACTTATTTAAAATAATTAATATCTTTTGGAGTTCCCTGGTTCTGCTTGGTGACGAGTTCTCCTCGTATTTGTGATAGTGTCTACTCCGTTGGGTCAAGGCCGAGTGAACCAGCTCGGAGGAGTTTTCATAAATGGCAGACCCCTGCCGAACCACATCCGACACAAGATCGTGGAGATGGCCCACCACGGCATCAGGCCGTGCGTCATCTCCCGGCAGCTGCGCGTCTCCCACGGCTGCGTGTCCAAGATCCTGTGCCGGTACCAGGAGACGGGATCCATCAGACCCGGAGCCATCGGCGGCAGCAAACCCAAGGTAGGGCACCGAAATGGAGACTCGTAAAAACCTCTATAGCTCTTTAACCTGTTGATTTTGTTTTTTTGAGAGTCATAATAGGCTTTGAAACTGTGAATAAAACACTGCGACTTTTCTGACCTTTGAAGCAGGGAACGACGCCGGACGTAGACAAGAGAATAGAAGAATACAAGCGGGAAAACCCGGGTATGTTTAGCTGGGAGATTCGGGATAAATTACTGAAGGATGGGATATGTGACCGCAACAACGTTCCTTCAGGTAAAAAGGGCAGAAATTAACGCTTTTACATGTCATCCCTTATTATAAATATATATATTTTTATATCATCTAAACATAATATTAGATAAACACTAACTTCAGCTACAACATAGTTTATTCTAATAGTACAATAAATAACTTTTTATAGCTTCAAAGTGAACGTTTTAATTTTTAAATAATTATTAATTTATTTGGACGGCTCATTTATTCCATATTATCCATTCTATGTATGAGCATCTTTGTTTTTATTATATAAAAATATATTTAAAACAATAAAAAAATGTCCATTTTTGTGAATGAACTTGCAGTGAGCTCCATCAGTCGCATCATGCGGAGTAAGTTCGGGGGGAAAGGCGACGAAGAGGAGGATGAGGATGAAATCGAGAAGAAAGAGTTGGAGGACAACGAGCGCAGAGCCAAACACAGCATCGAAGGCATCTTAGGAGACAGATGTGAGTGAACTCTCCCCGAGTTGTTACTGACGCTGCAGTGGAAGGCAAAGAGCTGGCTGCTGTTGTTTTATAGCGGAGTCCTGCTGGAGCACATTTCTGGAAACCCAGTGTGTATGAATTGTTAATTTAAGCTGCACTTGGGGGGTAAATATTAGCGGTAACGGCGAAATAAATTACAGTTTATACTCTTTAATTGAGGTAATTTCCACTAAATTAAATTATAGAGACGTTTAATTCAATTCCGCAGGAATAAAAAAACACATCAGGCTCCACACATCCAACCTGTTGACTGCTGTGGAGCAGGCGGCTAAAGGAGGATGGTTTTATTTCGTCGTATAAGCTCCTGTGAAGTTTTAGCATGCTGTAAAGTTGTTGGATGGGGGTTTAGAGCGAGGTTCGTCCTTTGATAGGAATTCTTTATCGACCATATCTCTCCTGCTAATGCTTTTCCCATGAGGCCACGCCGTAAATCAAACAGCAGGTGATGGCTCTGGTGCGGGGCATGCGTGCGCGTTTAGTGTGTGTGTGCGTGTGAGTGTGTGTGTGAGCGTGCACGTGTGCGTAAAAGTAGATTTGTTGAACAGCCACGTTACAATGGATCTGCATCTTTACATATATTGCTTTTTCAGAATCGCTTCAGGTTCTTCGTTGTGTTCTTGTGGTTTATCAAAAACACTATTTTATTATATTATATATATATATTTATTATATTTTATTTCATTATTTTTTGCGAAACAAAACGTTTTATTAGCGTTTTAAACTTTGGCGTCCACTGTAAAAAGTGGCTACCTGCAGTACAAGTCACCCAGTCTTCTCATTGTATCGTAAATAAGTGAAAAATAATTAAATAACTACGATAAATTGGTTCGTTTTTAAAACATTTCTGAACGTTTCCAGTCTCCAAACAGGCTCAGAGTAAAAAAAGTGAATTTCTCTCATTTAATTTAAATCATTTTTATTCTTTTTTTTGGTAGAACTAATAGAGCTATTTTTAAATTTGGTATTTTACAGCGCAGGCCCATGTCCAACTTTTAATGAAAACTCGATTATGTAAAAAAAAAAAAACTCCATGAAGTGATGTAAGCCTCCTGAAATGCTTGGCCACTTTCAACAGACAGTAGCTGATTTAAAAGTGGTTTTGGGGGCTCATTACTTTATAGCAACATCAGGCGTGTTCTCACTGTCATTAGGGCTACATTACTCCCTTTTTTTAGCCTCTACGTTTGTTTCCATGTGGTTCTTTCCACATTATTACAAGCCCCATAATAGACATTTTACCCTGTAGTTGATAGAAGAAACTAAACGGCTATTAATATGTAATGTCATCATTTTCCTCGATGAAATATTTTTTTCCACCCACTCTAAAATCAGCCTGAAGTGGATCATTCCAAAGAAGCAGCTCATGATTTCTGGGACAATTGAACCTCAGTGTAACTTGCTAACGAGCTGGCTATGAAATTGTTTATAGACTACATATTTAATATTTCAACAAGTATGCATGAGCTAAGCTTATTATTTAATTAGTCCAAACGTCAGTTGTTGAAACATGTCCATATAATTTCCACCCCCTTTTCTTCTTTTTGTCCTTCTTTTTCCAGTTTGTAGGTTCAGATTCAGCAAACTTTTCAAAAAAATATATATAGTTTATTTACAACAAAAGCAAATACAGTACAAAAAATAAAAAGACATAGAAAAGACAAACAATATGAACAAATCATGTCCCAGGGGTAGAGGCAAATGTCCAACAAGGCTCCTCATTCAAAGTGAAAGATGTTTCACTATCAGTCCTGTGAGGTCACAAGTGTAGAATTGCAGTCCTGGGAGCTCTGCACTTCTCTGAATGGAGTCCACATATTCACTGAGTTCATTCTCAAAATCCCCTTCCACTCAAAAATGTGTTTTTCTTCTCGTCCCTGCGTGTTTGAGCTCCACTGTGCAGAATGATGGATGTGCAGAGTTTGAACCGTGAGGCTGTTTTCACATTCATCTGCTGCAAGAGGAAAGTTTCCCCGAGTTCATTGAAAAATCAGATTGGCCTTACATGAGCGCGATTTGTGACATCACAGGTAGTTTCGAAGCTCATAGTGAGAATCAGCTTTACAGTGAAGCAGGAGACAGCTGTTTAACTCGAGAGATTAAATATATTTGCATATTTATATATTCTGGAATTTCTAATGAGGTAGAACGACTAAACCGCAGGAAAACAAAAATCTAAACAAGTGAATATCTTGTCTCTGGTACAATAAGTAGTAACATTAAGTAGAATTATCTTATTTCAAGTTTTTTTCTCCTGATTTTGGTCAATTTAATCTTGTTTTAAGAAAACAAGATTAACAATTTCTTAAACAAGGTTACATTGACCAAAATGAAGAAAAAAAATAAAACTTTGTAAGAAGTGAAATAAGATAATTCTACTAAATATTAGACTAATTGAGATTAGATTTATTTTTTTGCAGCGAGAACAATTAACTCGTTATAGTCATTTTAATGAATTTAATTTAAGTTAATTGATCTTTTTATTTAGTGGAAAACTTTTCTGACATAAATTAGTCTTTTTCTTAAACATGTCTGGAGGGGATCTTTAAAGACAGGAAAGAATAATTCAGAACCTTGCATTTGTGGATTAACAGGTGGAAATATAAGACGTTTTATACAATATTTCCCTTCGTTTTTACAATAAAACGCAGCAACATTTAACCAACAGTCTCCTGTAAACACACGTCTCAGTAAAACAGGGAGAAGAAGAGATAAAGGACACAAAATGTCCCCCAGATGAGTTGATCAAACATTTGCTCAACGGTTTCTGTTCACAAAGACACGCCTCGCGCGCACAACGGGACGCGCGAGGATGAACTTGAGACAAAGGCGCGAGACTCTATTTGAGGCTCACGCTCGGGCTGCGCGCGGACAAAAGGCCAGCTTGGAAACAGCTTTAACCGCGGCTGAAGGAGAAGAAGGCAACCTGTTTATAATTCAGCCGGGGAGAAAGAAGAAGGGGAGAGGAGAGCTGCTGCTCAGAGAGAAAAAAAAAAAAGAAAAAAGCCCGACTAAACACATTATGAGGCCGCAATGAAGGATGAATTATTCAGGGAGCGCCGCGGCCCGTTCACCGAGGGAAAATGGCCGTTTTCACCTACAAAATGTTTCCTTTCGGGGCAGCCTTAAAGAAGCCGACTGCCATTCACTGTGACAATTGAGGCCTCTGAAATCCACTCACGTATAGAGCCCAGAAGGATGCGTGCTCGCGCCCTCTAAAAGCCACACGCTGTGACGCACAAGTACGCGCACAACCAGGCGCACTTAACACTTAAAATGTGGCGTTTTCCAAGCAATAGAAGAAGAATATCCCGTAAAAACCATTAGATTATTCAAATGAGTCATTTGAATAAAAAACTAAATACATTTAGAGTTTTTTTTTATTCTGTCCACTTGCATATACTCGGATTTAATACCGATGAACCCGCTTTAATTGCTGTTTGTCATACCATTTAAACCTTAATTGGCCAACAAAACTATTCCCGCGTGGAAGGGTGACGTTCTTCCTGCTGAGAGCAGCCTGTAACCCGTGATCTTTTTATTGATTCCTTTGATGAGTTCCGGCCTTGCCCCTCGCGAACATTAATAATGTCTTCTAAATGATGTCGATATTGTGCTATGTCACATTTAATGACGGAGGGAGTGTATTAAAGGGTGTTTTTGGTGAAAGGGGACCAATGTTCTCCCCGGAGAGCCCCGGTCTGGCCCGGAGCGCCGCTTCACAATAGGAGCCCCGGCCACCCGTCCTGGGCTGTGCGCACAAGTCCGAAAACTCACCCCCATCCTCCTCCCCCTCCTCCTCCCCCTCCTCCTCCTCCTCGACTTGCTCCTCAAATCTCTTCAAGCAGATTAAATCGACTCTTTTATTTCATCTCACTTTCATCTGGAGAGCAACACCGCCCCTCTCCCTCTGTTTCTCCCTCAGCCTGCGGCGCGCAGCCCGTTTAATATCCAGGCCCCATCCAAACAAAGAAAAGTCAGTCCAGTCCCATAAAGTTTCTAATTATGTCCTTTATTAACCTTTTTTTTTTTCCTCCCCGCGGTTTGATTATTTATATGTTTTCTTACGTTTCCAAAAGGTCATGGCTATAAAATTAGAAGCAACTTTTCATCAGATTGTTAATATGTTTCATTTGTGAAGTCAAAAAAAAAAGCATCTTAAGGAAAATAACTATTATTCTCCCAAAGATGTGTTTTCACAGGACAAAACTGAGCAAATATTTAGCTGGTTGCTTACTATAATAAGGCAATAATAATATATTATATTATAATATGCATACCACATGTTAACTCTGTTTTTTATATCAACTGGTGCCTTAAGGAACGTTAATATTTACAGTTCTGTCAGAGGCAAAAATGAGTAAGAGACAGCCTGTTCCTCAGTTAAATTAAATACCGAATGATTAAGTAACAAATTGACCATTTATCTTTTTACATACATTTATCTTCAAACACATTTTTTTCCTGCTAAATCCCCCGAGCAATAAGTAATAAATTTACTCGATGCTCAAGAATCCCCACCCCTCCCTCCATTTTCTGTCAAATATTTATGTATTTGGCAGCGTGTTGACCCTCCAGGCCTGTTGCTGGGCTGTACCAAACTCCCAGCTTCATAGTAATTAACCCTGGAGACAAAGTTAATGATTAAAACAGTCAAGGTGGCTCCGCCTCCCTCCTCCTCCACCTCCTTCACCACCTCCTCCTCCTCCTCCTCCTCCTGCTTCACATTTTCACAGTGTATCTTTTAGAACCCATACTTCGTTAGGTGAAATTAGCCAGATAATACAGAGGAGCCTTGTTGAGGGCCGATACATTTCCATTTAGGCCAGCCGTCTGTGCGCGCACACACACACACACACACACACACACACACACACACACACACACACACACACACACACACACACACACATTCCACTCTGCAATGCAAACAGTCAAAGGGATAACTTTATTTGGTGAAAGGGGATCCTGGAAAGGGCTAATTGAATAAACCCGGGATCTTTGAAAAAAACCCTACCATGGTGAGCGCAGTCATCATGTCATAATTAGGTTTATTGAGGCGCATTCCTTCAATCTGCCTCCATTCTCCCGGGCTCATTGTATCCAGGGCCCGGGCCAATGGCCGGGGGACAAAGGGGAACCGTGAGCAGACAATACATGAAAGAGCCATAAAGATTTAGCTGGCTTTGTCACAGAAACGGAGCAGGACTTTGTTTGTGTAAATAATGCGAGTGAATGAGGAACTCAGGGTTGTTTTTTTTTTTTTCCTCTCTGCCACTCGGGGTGAAAGGATGGCGTGCTGCAAATGTGATATGTGGGCACACACTGGATGGATGCCAGGGGCAGAGGAGAGGAGGATCAGGCATTGGGGGGGGGGGGAGTGATAGGAGGAAGAAGAAGAGAGGAGAGGGCAGAAGAATGAGCTGAGAGCACAGAAGGAACAGTGTGTTTTGTGCATTCGTACGGTAACTTTAGTTCATCAGTTATTCACGGTTATCTGAAGATCAGGGAAACTATAAGAACTCGCTTACCCTCAAGATAAGCGAGTTGTTTTTCTCATTTTATCAAATAAAGCACCACTCTGATACGCGACGAGTCTCTAAATGTCGCAAAAAAGGTGATTTGGGAAGTTTTACCACACAGAATGAGCTCTTAATATATGACACCCCCCCACACCCTCAATGGAATATGTTGCCATGCTGTTCCTGTCGCATCAGATCCGACAAAGATTGAAGAGTCTTGGTGGATCTTATAATAGCTATTGGCTATTACTGGCCCGAGCCAAGTGGCTCGGTGAAGAGGGCTCTGTCTGTCCGCTTGAAAGAATGAATGTGTCACTCAGTGAGCTCCATGGGCACGAGGGCAAAGGGGGGCACGAGGGCCAAGTGGCGAGCACCAAATCACTCTCCTCTACCCCCGGGGGCTCTCTCTGTCCCTCTCTCTCTCTCCTCGTCCCCTCCGCACTCCTCCCTCTCTCTCGTGAGTTTTTTTTCTAATAAGCCCATGCATGATGACTATCCAAGCATGAAAACATAGTTATCTGCAAATGAATGGCTGCTCTATGCTTCATTAAAGCCTCTTTTTCCTTTCACACTCTTATTGTGACCCTCTGATATCAATTCAAAGGGCAATTAATGAATGCACACCAACTTTGAAGTCAGGCTGATTTTTTTGCGAGGGAGGGGAGAGAGGGGGTGTTGTGCATGTGCATGTGTGTGTGGAATTCTGGAGGGGGCAGGGGGTATTTGGGGTATTCCCCCCTTCAGGACCCAGCTTCTAGCGCCCCAGCCTTCACCCGTGATGGACTAGCCACATTGAGCTGAAAGTGAGCGAGCCCCAAAGACGGTTTGAAGGGAGTGAAAGAGTGAAAAGGCCCAGCGAAGGTCAAGTAGAATGGCTCGCCTTAGAATAAGGCCCCTCTTTATCTGCTGCAAGTATGCACTATAGGCACAACAGCTGGGGAGGGGAGGGGGGGGCGGGAGAGGTTGTTTTTTAATGTGCGTGCGTGTGTGTTTGTGTGTGTTTCTGAGAACGTAAGGAAGAATTTGAGTTGCGTGTGTGTTTTCCACTGTGCATCGCTTTCATGCATCCGTCTGCATGTTTGGGAGCATATTTGATGTTTAGCGCACATGTGTGTGTGCGTGTGTGTGTGTGCACGCCGGCCTGTTCAGGGGTTAGGGGCTGAGTGTCAAAGTTTGCGGAGGCCAGCCAGAGGCCAGTAAACGCAGCATCGACGCTGCTGACGGGGGACAGGCAGCTGTCAATCACCTGACTGATGAAGCCTGACTTTCATTTGTTAACTAATTAGCCCAGAAGCTTTTGTGACGCATCAGGAAAGAAGCTTCAAATGCGTCATGTGGGAATAGCTTTAATATAGAACTGAGGGTTTTTTTATCATCTAGACTTTTGTTATGACACACACGAGCTTTTACAGCGGAAACCAATGCAGTGTCTGATGAAAAATAATACATTTTGTTCAGGTGTTTTTTTTTTTTTCGTTTTTTTGAATGAATGAATGAATGCACCGCTATGTGAAACATGATTACAGGTATTTCCTTGTTCAAATAGGTCTGCACTGCCAAACCATGAGAAAGTTGAATCCCTGAAGTATTTTCAAGTAGGAAACTCAGGTCTGCTCTTACCCATATAACATGAATGCAGCATTATGCATATGAAAATCGAGGATCGCATCCATAACTTTTCAGAAGTCAGACACTGTTTATGAATGATTTAAAGGGTGTTTCGTTGCGTAGTAGTTACATTTTCTGTTAACACTCAATATTAATGCATCACGGGGGGGGGTCAGCCTGAGAGATGAAACCATCAATTATCCCCCTCATCACCTAGAAAAACTAAGAACGACAGTAAACGTGCAGCGCACAGCTCACCTAGTCAGAGCTTGACATGTTCTCCACTGACTTGAGTTGTGAGTCGTTTTCAGAGTTAAAAGACAAGAGAAGAAGTGCGGGGTCATGGGGCGGCGGGGGGTCACTCTCCCCCAGCGCTGCACAGGAAACAGGGTTAGAAACACATTTAGCTACAAATGACAGGTAACTATTTCCTGGTTCCCCCCCACACAGCAACTCCCACAGTTCCTCCTTTAAACGCTCTGTCATGTCAGTTTTTTTGCGGCGTTAACAAGGCTGTGAACGATGACAGTTTGCACTTGTCGCTTTCACACATCTTTTTTTTTTTTTGTATTTTGCGCACACACACACACACACGCATGCAGCTCTGGCACACTCTCATTTACAGCGCAGCTGTGAAGGTTGAAACTCCTCCTTAGCAAGTCAAGTGAGTTCGCCCTCCATACAGAAATCCACGCACACACACACACCACCTTTTTATTAACCCACCAGAAAGAGTCGCAGATGGGTCCATAAGCTGTCAGTAGAGCCATTATCCGGCCCAGCATCTGCCTGCCTTGACTTCTATATACTGTTTAATGCAGTCGGCTAGTCACTTAGTCCCTCGGCTCCTGAATAGGAGCAGCATGGTCGGCCCGCCCAAATAAATGCTGCGTTTGTCTCCTCTGCCTTTTGTTTTGTGGGTTTTTTGAGAGGAGTAGGTGGAGAGAAGGGGTGGTGGAGGGCGGCGGGGCAGGGGGGGGTCGACGTGTCACAGCTTCAATTTACCCTCACTATTAACCAAAGCCCCAGAAGAGTTACTGGGATGTGCGAAGAGGGGTGTAAATAGCCCACATATGGTCGGTCAATTCCCCCAAGTCCCAAAATCCAAGTTGGACACATCCCCTCTCGCCCCCCCCCACCCTCGCTCTCTCGTGCACACACGCAAACATGCTCAAAGCGTACTGTCTCATGTCTCGGCGGACATATTTAAGCCTTTGTGTCCCCATTCTACCGCCCCCCTCCTCCCTATCACCCCTAAAAAAAAAAATCAGCAATGCCGAAGTCTTTCCAGCAGCCTGTTTCAGCTAAATCCTCCTATTCTCCTCCTCCTTCTCCTTCGGGTTTTTCTCCTCTCTGGGACGGCGTTGCGTGGCGGGAGCCATTTTGGGGTTTCTTGGCTCTGGCGGGGTTGTTTTGGCTTGGAGTCCCATGCACTGTGTGCCTCTCAGGGCTTCAGTTTGGTTAAATTAAACAGTTTTCTTTTCTCCTCCAACCCCCTTTCACCCACCCGCCTCCCCCCCTCCGACTACTCCTCTCTTATTTTGCGGCTTAATGCTCCTCGGCTCCTGGGCGATCTTGCCGAGGCTGCTTTTCCAGGCCTTTCTCCGCTCAGATAATTTTACCCTTTTAAGGCTCATATTTTCTCATATTTCGATGAACTGACAAGAGCCAGCACCATGTCTGCAGCCCCCCCCCTCCCAAAAAAAAAAAACTCCTTCAAGCTGAGGTGGAGCAAAAGTATACAGAGAGAAGTCAAGTGTTTACTGGCGCTATAAATACAGCATTTTAAGATATAGCATATGTATATAGGCAGGGAGCGATATGAGGGGTTAGAGTGGATAATTTGATTGGCCGAGGCTATTTGACGGTGCCAAATCGATGTGATCAGATTTTGAGGATAGCGAGGCGATGACGGCAAACAGGGCACTCTGAAACCACAGTTTTACAAGGTTGGATAAGATCCGGGATTCGAGGGGGGGAGGTTTTCTCCACATCGACTCTTCCCTCTCTTCCTCTTTTGTCTGCTAGTGAGAGAGCTAACGTACTGTATGTCCTGATGCTGATTCGCCGTTATATCTCAGTGTTACAAAGAGCGCTTTGGAAAGTATTGTGTGCCTGCGCTTGAACACTCAATGGACACTGAAGTGGAGACGCCTCAGGGCTGACAAGCTCGATTAACGTAGCCTTAACATGCATGTAGAATCAGGGGAAGCCCAGCGCTGTGAACATGCGTGTGGAAGGTCATGTGCTCGGAGAACTGCAGGCACTGTGTGTGTGTGTGTGTGTGTGTGTGTTGCTGTGGGGAGTGGGGAGCTTCAAGGGTGATTGGGTGGC
This sequence comes from Lepturacanthus savala, assembly GCA_030544235.1. Lineage (NCBI taxonomy): Eukaryota > Metazoa > Chordata > Actinopteri > Scombriformes > Trichiuridae > Lepturacanthus > Lepturacanthus savala. The sequence continues at coordinate 4,142,603 of CM060468.1, forward strand.
TGCCCTCTGCTTGTCTTGGCACAATTTTGTCACCAAAGCTCCTCATCTAGTCCATGTGCCATCACCTGCCACTTTAATGTATATTACATTATATTTTAGAACATTACATTATATTTTAAACTTCATAGAATGTGCTTCATACTCTTGAATAGACATGTGTGGAGTGGGATTAGCTTCAAATCGCTAAAAATTGAAAACAGTAAAATAAGGAGAACAGAGGTCAAAGATGTTGTTACAAGTGCTGGGAAAACAGAAAAAGCTTTAGCTTTGCAGTGTCATCAAACAGAAACAAAGACAAAGTATTTATATAGATATACAGAAAATGTATCCTTACTGGTGACAGAGTTTTAGGATGTTGGAGAAATTGGGATCCAACATCAAATGTAGTTGCCTGTAATATAGAGCAAGTATTAAATGTGCTTTTCTTGTAGGGAGCTTATATGTAATGTACCCTATGTAGAAGGCTCGTTCAGTTTTGTTTTAGTCTTTTTTTTTCCTGCTGAGGTTGCCACATTTTTATAAAAGCTACAGATCAGTTTGAACAGATTTTTACAGATTATACAACATTGTTTTCAGTTGTTTTCAGTTGTTGCAAGACACCAGAGTACAATTAAAACATGAACACCATTAAAAACAAAAATAGGTACACATGGATTTGTGTAAAATCAGATTTTTCCAATTTTTTTGTATAATATTTCCAATAAAAATATCATAATTTGCTGGATCAGGAACACCCATTGGATGATATCTGACTTTGAGTTTTCTTTTCATTGGACCTGAGCACAAATAAAAGAAGCAGAGAGACAGAGGGGGGGTTTGAATGTTTTAGAGGAGGTAAAGAGAGGGGAACTCGCTTCAACTTTCTCCTCAACTAGTGTCTATGCACAAACCATAGCTGTTCTGCTCTGCTCCTATCAACAACAACAACAAAAACCAACACAGATGCCCAGACAGACCATCCCCATGGGGACATTTACATCTTCAACAACAGCCCCCGTTGCCCTTCTCACCCCCTCAGGTGCTTACAGTTCCCTCTGGAGGAAGGATTTTTTTTGTAGGGGGGAAGGGGTAGAATGCCCCTGGCTGTGCCCCCATCTTCCCCACCTCCCCCCTTTAGCCCTCTGCGGAGCCTCTTTATGCCCCCACCTCCTCCACCTCCTCCTCCTCCTCCTCCTCCAGCTCCCCCGTGGGGCAGGTGACAGCCCTCTACTGTGAAGGGCCGAGGGAGCCATGACGGATTCCACAGATGGAGCGTGGAAATCGCCGGCAAAGACCTCGGCTCTCTGCGGCAACAAAGAGCCTGAGAGTCAGAGAGAAATATGGGTGGAAAAGAGAAAGATGGGGAGAAGGGAGACAAAGAAAGAGAGAGAGAGAGAGAGAGAAAGAGAGAGAGGAGGGGGTGAGAAGGAGGGAGAAAGAGCGAGAGAAGAGGGAGTAGTAGGTGGTGCTTGTTTAAGGAGGGCAGCGTGTTCAAGAAGTGCAAAACACGAGTTTGCCATAGCTTGATTTGAAAGTCTCGTGAAACTTTTTTAAAGAAACGTGCAGGAGGCCATTTTTAACCACCTAACCACAAATATGTTTTACATATGCAACACATTTGCTCTCCTGCTCTCATTATGTTGTAATAACCATTGCTCCCCCACAGACACCATAATTTTTTCCCCATTCCCTTATCTTGTCGTATCTTAACATTAACCGATGTAGCAATCCAACGCTCTGAGCGAATCAAACGAGCCCCCCCACTTCTCCCCCCGAGTCCCCCCATAGAGGATCTGATTCGGGATCGTATCACGACTGCAATCTCGAGACTTCAGAGGTGCCACACTGTCGCTTCTTTTGAAAAGTTCTCAAAACCCCGGTAGCAGTCATAACCGATAGGTAATTCCAAAGTGATTAAGGATTTTCCCGGGCCGCCTCAGCTTTCCCAGGGCCCAAATCCCTGTGAAATGCTGAGGAACGCGCATGCTGCTAAAGTCTGGGGAGGGGGGGGACGAAAAAAGGCATTCCTAGCGGCCCTCCTCCAGGAACCAGAGGGGGAAGGCTACAAAAGGCCCTCGTCTCTTGTTTTTCAGCCGATCCTGTCCAAAACTCCAAAAGCCCCACACCCCAAATTCCTTCCCCGCCACCTAAAAAACGCGAGCCGCCAAAACATGAGCCGCCGAACCGCGCCAGCCGCATGAAATGTCGGCGCGTCTGTTTGGTCGCCTTCGAGTTGGAAGGTTTTCGTTACCGTGTCGAGGAAATAGTTCGTAAAAAAAAAGAAAAATTCCATTACAGTGAAGCTTTGCCAGCACCACAGTGGTGATTTTGAATTTCTCTCATCTGCATCGGTCTGAGAACTTCCCTTCGGTTAGTGCCATCTGACAAAATGCTGAACAAGTAAGTTGATAAAAGGGCCAATCTAGGAGTCCAAAAACTGCAAGATATTCAGCAGAGGCCTAAGGCAATGTCTCCATTTTCTCTCGCTCCCCCTTTGAAAATATTTTACTTATTGCCTCCCTCATGCTTGAATGTTTCTTTACCAATTTGCTCCTAATGCATGTTAAGTTGACTCCCACTGCTATTGGTGTTGCGAGGAGAAAACCGCCGAAGGGGGAGAGAGGATCAGTTTCACATGAGGGGCCCTGAGCTATTTGGATTCTCTTGTATTTTATTGTTGCTTCTGAGGGGGAACTAATACAGTGTTGCACACAAAACTTCCCCTGTGCTGAGGGGGAATTAATTAAGTGTAACACAAAAAGTGGGCGCTTTGGCCTCGGTGAACTTAGAAGGGAGCCAATGGGTTGTTTGAAGTGCTGAGTTAAAAAAAAAGCAAGCTGCAGGCTTATAGAACATAGTTCACAATAGTATTAATGCTGATCTGAGACAGAGAAGAAAAGTAGAGACACAAAATCTGTCAGGACTGATAATATCGCTGCAGCTCAGTCAGGCTGAACATCACACTTGATGAGTCAAAAAATAGCCACAAATTGTGTATTTCTTGTATTTAGGATATTGAGTCCTTTGACCTTAATGTGCAGATTTTATCTGTTTAATATTGTAAATTTAATAACTTTGGGTATTAGGCCGACACAATAAACAATTTGAAAACATCACCCTGGGCTCATTTTCCACAATCTAAACTTTTAATCGTGTTACGTTAAATATAATAAATAATCACTGATGAAAATATTCATTAATTACAGCCCCACATTAACCTTTTTATTCACCTTTTGCATGTGTCAGATTATGAGTGTAGGAAGAGCAGCAGCAACAGTTTAGATATCTGTTTTATTTCAGCAGCAACATCTAGTTTTACATGTTTGTTTCAAGACTGAACTTTATTCTCCATTTAGACTGAAGCTAAAATGTGTCTGAAGACTTGAAACCAGCTTGATCACACTATGACATCTGAATATCACCTTCATCACTGCTGCAGAAATCATCTGAACTGAGTTCATACTTAGAGATAGAGGGGAAAAGAATCAATTAGGCTTCTTTGTCACTTTTTGGATAAGTAGACCTGACTGAACAGGAGAGTTTGTTCTTTATCCAATAAACTGCTCCAATGTATCTAAGCTACTATCCATATATTCATGCACACACACACACATGCATGCATGCACAAACACACTCTCTCTCTCACACACACATGCTTGTGCATGTGCGTAAAGAATGGCCCCTGGATCCAAATTAGCCTTTTGTGCAGCTTTTAGTCCACCAGTCCCCCTGTGGTGCTCTGGGAATCTTGTCCAGTGGGATTATTCGGCTCGGAATATTCCTTCTGAATGGAGCTCTGTTTGGCCATAAGACGGAGGAGGAAGACCATGGCCTGAGGCTGCGTTTGTGTGTGTGGGAGTGTCACAATTACAAAAATGATGCTGAAAATATAAAAAATTATGCTGAAAGTATCATTTCAAAAGTCATTTCAGACTCCCGAATAAAACTAGAGGTGATTGAACATCTGACAGATTTCTGCTCTTTCTCCCGATTGTGTTTGAACAGCGAGTCACTCGGACGAGGGTTCGGACGTGGAATCGGAGCCCGACCTGCCGCTGAAACGGAAACAGCGGCGCAGCCGGACCACCTTCACGGCGGAGCAGCTGGAGGAGCTGGAACGGGCCTTCGAGAGGACCCACTACCCCGACATCTACACCAGGGAGGAGCTGGCCCAGAGGGCCAAACTCACCGAGGCCAGGGTGCAGGTACGAGACGAGAAGTAGGAGTAGTACATGTCAGAGAATGTTGGCTGTTCAGGAGCTGAAATGGGGATTCAGCTTGTTAACTAGCTTGTTAAATACAGGAAATTCATATGGTGGATAGTTGAAAAGCTTTTATAAGCTCAAGGCTTGTGAATTTCACCACATGACCGCGATATAATTTAACGGAAGATAAAACATCAAAATGTTTATGAGATGGCAGAAACACTCTTGCTTACACAATCACCACAAGACCACAACGCACTTTTGATGACCTGGCTTTACTATGAACACACACACACTTTATGATGTAAAATTTGCTGCTTTAAACACTCTCTGAGCATTTAAAGGCAGCCTGCTGAGCGGTGTTTGATCCATACAACAGCAGGAACATGAACACATGTACGCACACACACACACACCACACACACACCTCTCATCCTCATGCTCCCAGAGGCCCAATCCGGACTTTCCTATTTCTGATCTGGAGTCCAGTAAATTCCCCTCCACGGGTTCCATATGGGAAGTGTAAGCAAGCCCAGCGTGAGCCCTGTCCATATGGACTCACTCACACACTCCAACCATGACACACACGATACACACATGACACACGGATGCAGGCATACACTACTCTCTTTCACGTTGAAACTGTGAGAAAAGTTTTTTTCAGCCAATCCAACTGTATAAAATGCCTTAGTTTCTTGTATAACAGATGAAATGTGAGAGATTTGCATGATGTGCAGATATCATCTAACACATAGACGTCATCACCTCCTACTACAGGTATGGTTCAGCAACAGGCGGGCAAGGTGGAGGAAACAAGCAGGAGCCAATCAGCTGATGGCGTTTAACCACCTGATCCCGGGGGGTTTCCCACCCTCGGCCATGTCCAGCATCCCGCCCTACCAGCTCTCCGACAGCGCCTACCCCCCTTCATCTATAGCACAAGGTACGGACGGTAACAAAAGCACTTTTATCTCGTTGAATTTCAAAACTATTACAAGTGAAACAGTTCGAAGAGGCATGCAATTGTTAATATTAAGGTTATGAAACTGTAAAATTGTAGTTGCAAAACTTTTGATAATGATTTTCAGTTGGTAGTTTGATGTGTTAGTCACTGTAAACCATGTTAAAACGGTGTATGTGTGTGTCCTTGCTGTAAATAATTAGCATTTATGTTCTCTTGCACTTTCTGAAGGTCTTAGAAAATTCATATTCATACATATATATATATGTATATTACTTTCTATACTTTTTTAAATAATTAGCATAAAACAAAAATGAAGATTTAATTAACTCCAGCAGTTCTGCTTCTACTTAAACACCTCTGCCAGGCTGCTTTCTTTTTAATTGCAGGTTTAACGATGCCGGCCATAAACACTACGGTTATATTTTGCAGCTTTTGACGAGGAATCGTAAAACCGTTCTAACCATTTCCTGTTATGCCTTCTCGGTTTGTGACAGAGCCCCCCAGCACGGTGCATCGGCCCCAGCCTCTTCCCCCCTCCTCGGGTCACCAGGCGTCCGGTGGCGGAGGACAAGGAGACGGAGGCTCCGCCTACTGCCTCGCCTCCGGACGCCACTCCTTCTCAGGATACTCGGACAGCTTTGTGGGGCCCGGAGGACCGGCCAATCCCATGAACCCCGCCATAGGAAATGGACTCTCTCCACAGGTGAGGATATAGCTTAAAATGTGTGTATTCATATATTTATATATATGTTAGTACAGCAGCAGAATGTGCAAAAAAAATCACAGAAGAAAATCACATTGAAAAATGTGATATGATTAGAAGTGCAAGAGTAACAGCAACAGTGTTATGGAGTAAGTAAATCTCACAAGAGCCACAACGATTAGATGATGAATTGATTAGCTGCCAACTTTCACATTAATCGCCAACTGTTTTAATTATCAATTAATGGATTTGAGTCGTTTTTGAGGGGAAGATGTCCAGGTTCTCCGGTTCCAGCTTCTACATAATAACATAATATTGTTCTGGTCAAATTTGAACAATTTTCCTCTGAAGAATGGACGTCAAGAGAACTTTGTACATACAGGGCATCTCAACACACAGAATAGATTTAGGAACATTTAGTGTGTTTTGCAGCTACAAGTACAATTTGTGTATAAAAGTATAAGAGTTCAGGCAGATGCCCATTCATCAGATAATCACATGTCTTCTCCCAGATTCCCAGTACTCTGCATAATATCTTTAATGTATTATGAATAAAACAATGCATACATTATGCTTTTTTTTTTTGACTCAAAAACAAGTACTATGAGCTCAGCTCAATGAGTCCAAAAATAGCAAATAGAAAACCAGGGGGGGTTAAACAAATCAGTTTAATTTGAAAGCTGATTTTTGATTTATTTGTTTTTGGAAAAAATAGCAAAGTTAATAGGAGTCAGAAGATTTAACTTAAGTGTTTTTGCTGCGTCCTGACATTCTTCTCCGTTAAGTCCTGGATGCTCCTGATTTAGGCCGCTGGCAACGGCAGCGTTCCAATATGAAACACTCAGGACGGGCCAGCCAGCAGCCATCTCATGAGGCAGGAGAGAGAGGCTCAGGAGAGGGAAGAGAGATGATGGGTAGCGATAGGTAAAAGACAAGGAAAAAAAGCAAACAAAGCATGAAAGTCACCGGACTAGAATCTTTAACGGTTTAGGAAGCGCTGAGTCCCTGCAGCTTGTTCCAGCAGCAGCAGCATGTCGCCCACTCTCTATTTTCTCTTTCAACCAAACCTTCCGAACGCAGGTTAATTTTTAGGAAAATGTTACCGGGCACGAGAGGAAACACAACTCCCCTCTCCGAATCAACGTGGACTCCTCCATTCACCTCCCCTGCTTGGGAAATGATTTAAGCAGGACCATGTGTGTGTGTGGATGTAGAATAATATGTCACTTAGAGGGCCAAGAGGAGCCGAAGAGCAGCATACCTGCTTCTTATTAGGACAACTGGAGGAGCCTGGAGGCCTTTGCTCCGTCGAGGAGGAGGTGGGATATGATGCATTTAGAGGTAGCAGGTTCAGTTGGAGTTACTTTCATAAGTGATAAAGCCAGCCTAAATTCCTTATTAACGGGTTACTGAGCACTTTGATGATGGACAGGTAAACTGGCCGAGCGCGTACGAGGGGGTCGGCGGTACCGCGTCTGTTTTGAAACCAGTTGAAACACTCTGCCCCGGGGCTCTTTTCCGTCCCTTTGCCGGCGAAGGACTATTCCCCCAAATTCGATTATCTGGTCGCTAATAAAGACCAGGTCAAGAGCTAACGCATTTCTCAAAACTGCAAATCTATTCCGAGGGCCGACACAGAGCCGAGCTCGTGGAGACCTTTCTCCTTTGTGTTATCTTTGTCAGGCATATCTTTTCTCGGAGATAAGTCGTTATCTCGCGCCATGGGTTTTTTGGAGCAGTGTCAAAAGGGAATTTCGGAATAAGTGGAGCCGTGGATATGAGACAAATTGCTTAATTCTTCCTCTCTGGTGCTATCTCTGTCTGGGACGGCCTTTTGATGTCCGCGACAGGGGGATTTCCTTACTGCGTCTGAGTGTGTGTGTGTGTGTGTGTGTCTGTCTTTGTGTCTGTGCTTGACACACAGAACACACACTCATTTGCTTGTACACTAATAGTGGGATATATTCAGGGTATTACAGAGCCTTGTTAGAAGCTAAAACATGAAACATGTTCTCCATGGTCTCAAATACATATCCCTTTTTTAATTTTATGCAATCATGTGTAATCTACCCATAAAAATTCAAATAAACACTCATCACACTTTGATTTTCCTTTCTTTCCGTCTTTCCTCCAATCAGGTGATGGGTCTGCTGAACCCTGGCGGCGTCCCGCATCAGCCCCAAAGCGACTACGCCATCTCCCCTCTGACGGGCGGCCTCGAGCCCCCCGCGGGCATGGCGGCCAGCTGCAGCCAGCGCATGGACCACATCAAGGGTCTGGAGGGTCTGACCAGCGTTCCCTCCATGTCGGCCCTGCCCTCCCTGCCCAGCTCCCAGTCCTACTGCCCCCCCTCCTACAGCTCGCCGGGCTACACCGTGGACCATGTGGCGTCCTACCAGTACGGCCAGTACGGACAAAGTAAGGTCAATAAGACTCCGCCTTTTTTATATTCTCTTCTTTCATTCCTGCACCCGGGTATCTAGACCCAGCGTGTGATTTTTACGGCAGAGTTAGACCGTTACGGTCGTTATCTTTGTCTGCATCGCGTTTTCACTCTCGAAAAACAATTAGCTTTACAGAAAAGAAAGCAGAAAAATATAATTATATTTCCATATTCTATATTTTAAGACTTTTGAATGGATCGGCTGATATTTGCTCTTTCACTGGTATACTTTAAAGCAGCGGTTTTTAATCTTTTTCATGTCAAGGACCCCTAAACTGACACAAATTAGACCACAGACCCCCATCCGATAACATTTTTGATTTTGAAATATTAAATAAAGTGTATGAAACCCATGACAAACCTCCGCGAGGACCCCTGGGGGTGCCTGGACCCCACTTTGAGAACCACTGCTTTAAAGAATGTAGGCAGGATTTTTAACAGTTAGATGTGCTGCTGACATGAAACTTAACGATATATGATGAATCTGGACCGATTATATAATAATGAAAATTCCTTATCTGATGATAAGGAATTGTTAAATAGTCCTGAAAAGCATATATAAAGTACACTCAGCCCTTTTAAGAAACATACTATAGGGTTTTTCTGTAAGAAGCAGAGTTACATATGTTGCTTAATGACATTAGATTTTTACTACAACAACTTATGGTCCCTTAAAGTCCCTTAAAGTGATTATAGGAGGGCTGGTGAACATCCTGTATAGATAATTATCGTCTGTCCACTTCTGGGTTTAAAACAATTTGATAACTTTTTCATGCAAAATCGTTTTAATAAAAGTCACTCTGTTACCAAGATAGAAAGGAAAATGGGGAAACTGCAGGGCTGCAAGGTGAGGAAAAACACAGAGCTACTGTAGCTTGTTTAACGAAGGTAAAGTTGTAATTTATCACACAACTGAAAAACAACATACTGAGATTAATTAGCAGGACCTGTAATGATGTTAATAGTGTATCAAAGCTTTCCAGTAGATGTTTGCGTGTACATTTTCATCACATGTTTCATTCATGTGACCTCGCACCACAAATCCATTTTTTTCTTCTTTCTATCTGCTTCAGAAACGTATAGACCGCCGCTCCCAGTTCAACTGACTGACCTCGTGTTTTTTCTTTTTTTTTTCTTCTTTCTAACGTCAAATTGAAAATGTCTGAACCAAATCAGGCGACACGGTGTATGATCACTGAGCGTTGCTGGTATCCCTGCAACCGCAAATTCCTCACAAGCTCTTGAACACGCAGGTACTGTAGCGGCGAGTACTGCTTGTTAAGGCCGCTGTGTTTTTTTTTCGGGTCCAAATCATACAGTCTCAAGTGTCGGGGTTAATTGTGCAGATCTGATTCCATCTGGGCGATCCTGAAATCTGTGCTCGGGTATACTGTAGAGTCAGCTCCCATCAGGGTAAAGTGTAGCCGCGGCGGGTTGTGCGATAGCCCTCCTCAGACTGTTTGCCCTCGAGAGAATACCTACCTGTCCAGTTGAGAGGGTCTTTTCACTTCACATTACCGTTAGCTAAAGGGTTACACTCCACTTCAAACAAATCCCCCGTCGAACTTTGGGGGGAAAAAAAATAGAAAAGGCAACGTCGTTTTCCGTCACAGCGTGATTACAGCGGCCGCCGTTTCCAATTTTGGTCCGCAGGGGGGTTCTCGACCAATCAGGTTCATCCACTGACCCCGTGGCAACCTCGAGACAACTCGGGGCCCTTCAAAGAGCGTGGCAGCGCTCCAGCGAGTCTGACTGCATGGGGCGGCGGGTATCGAATGAATATCTAACCTAATATCCAAGAGCAGCAAAATGTCTATTGGAATATCTCGGTGAAACATCTCGGAATATATAAAAAAAAAAAAATTAGGGCGACACACGTGAACCACCTCTCGCATGAGGGACCCGGAGTCAGCCACCAGGACAACACATGCGCGGCTCACATACACCTCCACGCGCTGTTGCTGCGAGCCGGAGCGGTCCATCTTGATGTGATTAATCAGCGCGACTGGATAGCCGGTGTGCGGTTGGGTTTGGAGCTGCGGAGGAAAGGTCCTTTCTGGGGGTGGACGGATCCTAATAGCCTCTGGCAGGGCGGCTATTAGAAACAGGTGCTAGGACTGAGGTCAGCTGGGGAAGCAGCGTTGAACAGCGGCCGCTCCAGGTTCCACAGGCCGCAGCGCATTTCTGTCCACATGCAGCTTTTCACTGGACGGCCTCACGGAAACAGCGGCGGTAATCCACGGATTACCCGTTTCGGTTTTTATTCGGGTAAATTCCGTCCCGAGCTGGCATCGCCGTGGCGTCTGCACGCCACAATTTTGCAGAGGTCACCTGTCAATCACTGGTTCCAAATACTGTGGAGTCTTTCTGTCTTATTTTTCTGTGGAGGAAGTTTATTTTTTTACCTGTTTGGATGCAGACCGGTGGTTTTCAGCAGCTACTCAACATTTCCAGAAACTAGAGACATAACAGGCCAACTCCTGAGCCGAGACATGCTATGTTCTAATTATTACATTGTTTGATTTTCGATTAAAAGAAAAATACTAAAAGAATTCTGGATGTTTACCACTTTTTAGAATTTAGATTTAGAATTTCCCCACCAGAATTGTATAATTATATTTATATATTCAACACAAAGAAGAATAAAACCACAAGACCCGAACCAATAATCAGTCATAGCCTAATAAATAAACCTGGTGTTTTACTTAACTATGTGTTGGGGACACATAAGCACAGCAGTTTACAACCAGGGTATTTTTTTGTCATGGAAAAGCCACTCAATACTAATATTTGATTTGCTATTTTTTGTGAAATTGGATAAGTGGGTACTTGGGTTGGATATAGTTTTTGCCAAAAAGGTTGAGAACCACTGATAAAGCACATATCAACTGCATTAAAGTGACAAACAATATAACCACTGTTATGGCCACACTGCAAAAAACTGTATCTTAACAGGTGAAAATATCTTGTTTTTGGTACAATTAGTCCAATATTGAGTAGAATTATCTTATTCCACTGGTAGATAATTGATTTTCTTTCTTGATTTTAATCAATTTAATCTTTTTTTTCAAGAAGATGTTAGTTATGTTTTATTAAAACAAGATCAAATTTACCCAAATCAGGGAAAAAAAGAAATAATTATCTGCCAGTGGAATATGATAATTCTGCTTAATATTGGGATAATTCACCAAAAACAAGATATTTTCGCCTGTTAAGATTTCAGCTTTGCTTTTTACGTGATTAATAAAGTGCAGTTTTTCCATGTTAATGACTAAAAGAAGATTCTGAAACATGGTGGAGTTGGTCACTTCTGACTTTTGAAAATATATATATATTTTTTTACTAATAATGTTGTTTGAATGTGAGACGGGGAGTGTAAGAGTTCCTGTCAGGAGAAAAAAATCTCTTGGCTAAAATGAATTGATTAGTGGAACAGTCCTAGAATAGATGCAGCAGTGTACGGTCATTGGATTTACATTTGTCACAGATTGGAGACACTGCGGTGTAGAATTTATGTAACATGACCGCGGAGCAGAGAAAGCGACGGATCACTTTAAGATAAACGAACCTGTGTCCGCTACTTACTGAATTCCGGAAAGTGCATTTTTCAGTAGTATTATCCAGTAAAACATCAGTGATTTCCATTTTTACCTTTTGCGAGTCTTCTTAATACACATGACAGGTACAGAATTTATGAAAAAAAAATAGAATTACACATTTCAGGGAAGCTAAAAGAGTCTGAGAATATAACAACCAAATAAATACTGATTTTGGTGATTAATCAAAGCCAACATCCTCAGTACATCCATTATCTTGGATGATGCGTTATTAATGAGTGAGAAATATTCTTGCTGCACTTATTAAAGTGCATTTCCTGACCTTACACCCAGAACTTCTGTTAGCACATGCTATGCTAACAATAGCCATATGTCTGCGGAATGGCATGCTAAAGCATATGCCCGAAATTTATTGCGGCCATATATCTCTTTTACCGTCTTTTCTCTTTGTGTTTTTTTCTTTTTTTTAACTCCCTTTTTCACCATATTTAACAACCTTCTCATCCTCTGGTGTCTCCACAGGTGCCCTTTCTTATCTGAGGCCTGAAATCACTTGATCGGAAGCATTCGGACATTCACAGAAGGGGGGGGACGTCCCCGTGTTCAGCGGTGGAAAATCATTCATTATCCGGACCAAAATTCGCATTTACCGGGACGTCGTCTACCTGCGGGACATTGCATTATTCCTTCTTGGTGGAGAAACGGACAAATTTAAAAGAAGGGACCACGGGAAGGAATATCAGACCAAAAAACTGTTGATTTACTGTGAACTTTTTCTGCATCCGTATCGCAGATGAACGGCAGAGACACCAGCGCTTATTTCGTTCCGTTGGGCGCGCCCGGAGCTCCGAATATCTCCTCCAGTGACCAAACCTGGACTGTGGACTCCGTCATGTGCGGCCCTTGTTATGACAAACCCCAAAAATCTATCGTCACAGACTACCAGCCTCGGAGCTGACGCTCGAAGGAACGTGTTTACACATCTTAGGGCCACATGAGCATATGAGAATTCCATGTATCCTCCAAAAATTAATCCTCAAAATGTATCCGCCGCAGGGGGCAGAAAAGAAAAAGAGCTTTGTTGATTTTATTGGACATGGCATTTATTTGCGATTTCTGCATCCCACACATGGAGAGAAATTCCAGACGCGAAAGAAAACAAACGTGCGCGACCCGATTCCACGTTTTTTTGTATTGTATCAGAAACCCTAATGTACACCACAGCTGTACTGCAGAGAGAAGTGCGTTCTGACCTCCCTCCCCCCGCCTTTCTGCCCCAGCTCCCTCTGTCTCGCTGGTGTTTTCGGGACGGCGAGGCAGGGATCTGGGCCTTTTGTAGTTTTTAGAGAGGACTCGGCGGAGGTCAGGGGTGACTTTAGGGAAAGTGACAGATGAGAGAGCAGGAGAAGAGGGCGGCAGCGGAGCAGTGGCTTTAAAAAAAAAAGGGGGGGGGTAGGAGGGGGGATAGGCAAGATCGATCACAGGCTGAAAACCCTTTAAAGATCCCCTCCCAGCGAGAGAAAGCCACCAGGTCACAAGTCACGACCGAGAGACACTTGAGAAACCGGTAGACCAAGAGAGTTTAGACTAAAGACGGCCGTTCTCCCAGCTGACCAGAAGTGCAATATCATGTATCTTAAGAGTCAACCTCACCACTCAAACAATAAAAAGAAAACGTGCCTCACAAAAAAAAAAAAACCCTTCGGATTCATACTCTGGATCTAGTTTGGGGACTTAAAGGAGTAACACATGTGCCTTTTGAAAAGGCTCTCGGGTCCAAAACAAATAGGAAACATTGTTCAAATTGATGTAATAGCACACCGAGCTTAAGTCACAGTGTTGTCACGAGGAAAGCAATGAATGAAGGGAACGCCAACGTCAACAGACAATTACCAGGAATGACAAAGCCAAAATTGTATTTTATTTTAGTTGTGTTGTGTGGGACCTTTTTTTTTTTCTCCATTTTGCATAAGCAGGAAATAATGACTAGGTGTCTTAATGCATTCCGGACATATTTATTGTCACAAGTGTAATTTGTAAAAAACCTTTCCACATTGTACAAGTGATGGGTGTGATAGAAACAAGAATATTTTATCCATCGAATCCAGAAGAGCAGGGCGCCTTCATACAAATACAAGCACCCTGATGTTTTTTTTGTTTTTTCTGTGCATCTGTCTATGTTAGAATGAACCAGTCCTTTGATATATATTTTTTTTGTATTATCTGACAAAGCGATATGACATAATGTCATGTGTACAAGCGCATTATCACTACTATTTATAATGAAATAAAAATTCTGAAAATAGCCGCTGTTTTAATCCGTTTTCTGTTCGCCCAGCGGTAATTACTAAATGGAGCCTTTGTGTTTATTTTTGGTCAAAGAAAAAAAAAAAGAAAAAGGAAAAAAAAAGAAAGCGAGCGACTGTGATCGGGAATACAAGTGCACTCGGAGACAAATATGTACTTTTTGAAGGCGCTCATATGAACCCTCCAACCAAAATAGGCCCGGCCAAATGGGCATCACCAGACATTTGATTTGACAGTGAACAACAACAGCCTTTCTTACGGATGGCCATAAAAGCTCAGACATCTGCATTGGTGTGTATTAATAACGCCCGCTGGCCCCCGCTACTGTAACAAACTGACTTTTGTTTAACAACCTCTCTCCGACGAAGAGAACAAGCCTTAAAGCGCTTTTGGACAAACAGAACACCCAAGACCCGCCAAAAAAACCTCTGCAACCCATCCACCCTGCATACACACACACACACACACACACACACACACACACACACACACACACACACAGGGCCCTCTCTGTATGTGTGTGTTTGGTGTGTGTTTGTGCACCACATGCATTCATACATTATGTTCATGTTCACATATAGTGTTGTTTCTGTGTGTGTGTGTGTGTGTGCAGCCTGAGGGTATTAAGCCCTAATTATAACATTCTTCTGATTAATCGTGTCTGCTCGCAGGCCTCGGAGGGGTGGCACTGTGTGCAGCTCGTGCAGCGGGACCACACACTCTATAAATAAAGTCTAAGTCAATAACAACGTTAAGGATCACTCATAGTCTTGTCAGCTCTGTTTGCTGAGCCCGAATCACTCAGCCAATGAGAGGACACTGAGACACACGCGCCAACAAACACACACACACACACACACATGCTGGAAAAGTACAAGCGGCGGTGCTCTAATCACCTGCGGTGGACACACACGCACACACACACTTTGGCGTACAGATGTGCGCACAGTGCATGCACATGTGGGCACAGCGGACACACACACATGCACGTACAGTGTTTGCTTTCTTAATCAGTCCTTACCATTAAAGATGAAGACAAATCACACCTGTGAAATTCCAAAGCGTAAGACATTACTTTTATTAATGAAGCCTCCCCCTGCACTGAAAAGGCTATTATTTCTTTAACGCACCCCAGAGTGTAGTTAAATGAAACTATTTTAATGGCATTTCATACTGCCAGATAATGACAAGCTTTTGGATTGTGCCTGGTGGGATTTTCTTTTCAAACAGCTGCATTCAAATAAATCCAAAATAAACAGATTTATTCTTAGATTCTGGAAAAAAAAACCTCTCTCTATCTTACAAAAATCACAAATAAATGCAGCTAAACTGCTTTTTCTCCCCCTCAATTATTTCACTGTCACGTGTAAGTAATGCAAAAGCATTATGTTTACCTTATTTTCGTATTTTTTTGTACTTTATAGTAATACAATAGTAAGACAAAGTTCACACCTGTGTGAACTGCGGTGGAGTTGGATGTTGGCTCTGTACCGTACAGTGGAATTATTTACTAAAGCGATAATTCATTTTTATGTCCCTCATAGTGTGAGTCGATACAGTAGTTGTGGAGACTCGCCTGCTGAGACAAATCTGCACTCGTTTAAACTTCTGAGCGCGATTGGTGAAATGAAAGGAGCGTGTTTGCACTCTCTCTCACACACACACACACACACGGAAACATTAATATCCTTGTATATAACCATGTGATGCTGTAACTCACATCTTAGACAACCCCCTGGGTTAAAGAATTTGTTTTTTTCCTCGGTGTTGTGATCTAACATGACCTCCAGATCACACCAGCAGCTGCTTCTGTCATTCTCACAGTGTGTGTTATGTGTGTGTGTGTGTGTAAACCCTAAAACTTCTTATTGTCTCCATGTCTACCATGTGCGCCGTGCCTCTTTGTTACATCATGTGAGTGCACACTGTACATAAAACATAAAACAAGAGAAAAACACGCAATTTATTTCCCCAAGTCCATATTTTTATTACCAGCGATAGTTGATGGTTGCACCTCGGCCTCATGGTTTGCAGAACAGGAGGTTCTCGGTTTCTCCTGTGCTGGTCCCCCCCCCCCAGATGTCTCGCTTTCCTTCTCCAAGTCCAAAGAGTCTAAAACCCCTGGAGATGTGTTCGTCTGCTTTTATGCGTGTCAAACATATTTTCATTTCATCTTTCGCTCGCGCGTGTTACTCCTCAAAACATCAGCGAGCTCCTTGGGAGGAGGAAGCGTTTTCAGGGTGTCCCCCCCCCCCCCCGGTACACACACTTAACCCCTGACACTCCCCGGCATTCACACACTCTGTCATCATGGGTCCTGGCTGCTGCTGACCTGAGCACTAACACATGCTGGGGACAACTTAACCTCAGGACCTCCGGATGGAAAAACACATCGACGGAGGAGAGGGAAGACATCCGAGGAGGAGGAGGAGGAGGAGGAGGAGGAGGAGGTGACGGGAACAGACAGAGGGAGGGAGGGAGGGTGGTGTGTGTGTGTGCGTGACTAGTTGCCTACAGTCAACACATGACTGTAAACTGACACATTGCTCTCATTTGTCAAATATTCTCCTTACACTTTTTGTTTTGGCTCCATACAGGGGGGTGACTGTATTAATCTGGACCTTTCACAACCTATTAGATGTAAAGAAAATGCACGGTGGTAAAGTTGCAAACAACGCTGTTTTGCTCAGGTGACACAGAAAGAAGTTGACGTTTAGGTTTTCGGGAACGCGTTTCATGTTTTGAACCACTAGATTTCCTCTTCTCAGTTATGAGATGTACATTTTTCTTTCCTCGTCAGCCTAAACCTGATTAATAAAGTCCTGTTGTGTTTTAACGGATTGTCACCAGACCAGCAGATTTCCCTTTCATCTTGAGAATATGGGAAGAAAAAATAGCTGATAAAACCTCACTTTTATTCCCCTTCCAGTGTTAATTTTGGAAAACAAGTTGTAAACACAACTAGTAATTGTAACTCAATACGAGGGACTTTTTGACAAATGGCTGCTTATTTAACACATATGTTAAATAACATTATTTTGCTTGTTTCTGTCCACATGGGAAATGTAATTTAGTGTAAAAACTTACTGTCATTGCCCCTTAAAATAATGAGCTAAGTCATTTTTTGAAGCGGGTTTTTGGTCTAAATCATCTCTTGATGATGCTGCCACATCTGGTAAATTCACCTTAATCCTGAACTGAAAGGATCAGACTCTTTATGACCTATAGGTCAATGGTAAATTAAAAGTCAACGTTTTTTTGCAATTTATCAAGCTTTTATGATGGCGGCTGATTCAACAAGTTTCTATGGTGCACAAGAAGCTCTCATCATGATTATTGAATCAATTTCTACTGGTGGATAATAAAAATTTTGGCTATAATGTTTTGTAGTAATTTAGTCTAAATTTCACAAATTCAAATTTAATAATAATTTAATATAAATGCTGTGCATATCGATAGGTTCGATATGCAGCCAAATATAAAGAAATAAAGGATGTTCCAGGATCTTCAGTCCATTAAACATGTGTCATCACTTCATCGAAAATTTGTCGTCAAAAGTCGTTAAAACTGGACGTTGGAGTTGCGTTCAATAAAAAACAGACAAAGAAGAAGCTGGAAAAGTGATGAAAAAGGAGCTGACATTAGTTTAATTTAACTCCAGGTTAATGTAAGTTTAGAGTTTCACTATGGAATGAAAAGACAGTTTAAACCAGGGTTAAAGTTGAATAAAGTCACACTAGAATGTTCAGAAATTGGCCTAAAGTCACTTTATTCTTTAATGTTACATAAGTGACATCACAACTTTCTATGTATGTCCACAGTCATCCACTGTTAAGGCCTTTTTGATTTGAAATGATTAATAAATACAATATTCTCTGCATTCAATAAAGTTTTCCCAAAAACTGACATAGGTCATTATTTTAATAGGGCGATGATATATAATATAATTAGTAATTTGGCAGATGATTTTAACCAAATAAGCATTTTACAATTTAAGCAAAACAATTAAAACTAAGAAGACACTGACTAGAATAACACATGGTATAAATTCTTGAAGCTAAACAGGTACAAATGCAATTAGATGATTCTTCAAAGGTACCGATTTAGATTTAGCATTTAGCAGCATCTGGTGGAACAGAATTGGAAGTCTATTCATAAGCATATGTTTTAATTAGTCTATAGTAATCAGAAGAAGAAATGAATTGTTGTGTTTTATCTACATGGGGAGCAGATCTCCCTCCATGGAGCCTGCCATGTTGCATCAGCATATTTCTACAGTAGCCCAGAGTGGACAAACCAAACAAATGACTCTAGAGACATTGGTGTCTTTTTGCAATTTTATCTTCTCCTACACATCAGGGGAAATCAGTACATTGAAATCGGCAAGCTCACTACTATTAGCTGCCAGAAACTGAACCTTTGACATACAAAACAAGTAGAAGAAGACACAAAACAACCAAGAAAAGCCAAAACCATGAACAACAAAAAAATGTATTGCAACAATCAGCAAAGTGCTAAAAGGTTAAAGAGGAGTTCAAGGCCTTGATTTAATACATATGCCACAATGATAGCTGCATACTTGGAGTCGGTAAGAGAAGAAGAGAAGAGTTATTTCCAGTTGGCAAAGCATTATGGGAAACAAATATGCCCATTTGCAACAATGCTAGCTGCACTGTTAGCGCTTACTTCTGGGTAGGTACCTTTCCGGAACCTTTTGTCAGAAAATACCGGAGCGGGTCTCCCAACGCCCGACCCATCTTTACGTAAGGCAGAATTGGCATGAACATTTGGCGGATTTATACAACTCCGTCATCGTGTGGACGGGATCCAAGGGTTGAGGGGTTCATGGCAGAGCTTTGTGCAGAGTCTTTATGTGTTTCGTGTATGCTTTGAATGAACCAATAGACCGACTGAAGCTGAGTGGCACGTTCCACCATTCAAGAACGAAAAAGAGTTGCGATTTCGACTCAGTGTCAGGCAGTGATGGTATTACCAGACTTTGCTCATTTGCAGAAAGGAGTGGAATACCACTAACTTTATCTACTGTCCGAGACGGCGACTGATGACAGTGAACCAAAACAGTAAAACCAAAAGAATGAGCCAAAAGGAGCTAAGACGCTTTGTAAAGCTAAAGAGGAGCAGCAGAGTCAGGTGATAAATCTCTGCAGGTTCCTGCTACGAGTGACCTCTTTCACATTCAGCACAAGCGGTCACGTGTTCCATTGTTAATATGAAAAAGTTGATAATAGCAGCTTTAAATATACACTTATTTAAAGCGTTTCACCATAAACTATTCCTCCTCAAACTCTTGCCCACTTGGAAGCTCAATGCGCTGCTGGAAGCTATAAATTCATCCATATTGTGGCAAAACTATTGGTGTTTGGAACACATGGGTGGGCGGCGGAGAAGCAAACTATACTGTAGCAATAGTTTCTAAAGATGGTTTTCAGGGCTTTTTTTTCAACACCAAACCTTGTCAATGTTGGAATAAATTGCCGTGACCCGAGTGGAAGCTGACCACAGTTGCTGATCTCTGTAAAAGCACATACCTTTTACAGCCACGGTTTCGAGAGTTTGACACTCAAATGACAGATTTTTGGGTGGAGTATGGCTCTAAGGGTAAACCACGGCAGCCAAGAGTCTGTCCTGACAGCGGTGGAGCCTGGGCAAAAAATACCAACAGAAGAGAGAAGCCTACTGATTCATTTTCTTCTATGGAATCACATGATGAGAAAGAGGCATGACGTGAGGGAAAGGAGAGAGAGAGAACACAATATGGACAGTGTTTTCTTTAGCGAGCGTCAGCGGAAGCAACGTATAGCGTGTGTTAGTGTATGTTGCAGCATGTTTTTTTCTATAAATGCAAAAGTCGATTGACAAAACGGTGACGCAGCTCAGAAGGAAAGAGCTGGAGGAATGAAGTCAGAGAGGAATTTCTAGGAAATGACAGCTAGCAAAAAAAAGAGAAACGTGACTGCATCAATACTCACTGACACCCAGAGAAGATAACATGTCCCCTGTGTGTGTGTGTGTGTGTGTGTGTGTGTATTTGTTTATAAGCATTGTGGGGACTCAATCTCTGAAGAGGCCGTTCAGTAGTGACTGCCGGGACCCTCCCGTGCACAACACCCCTCCTGACTCAGAGGAAACAATATCACGATACGATAACATGCCAGGAACAATTTTAATAGCGCGAGGTGATGTTTTGAGCGTTGATTGCGAGCACAAACAGGAAAGCAGTGAAAACATCAGAAGTTAAAACAGACTTCCTGGCAGCGTTTCTTTATAATCTCTCCTGACAGTCATATGGACTAACATAGAGACATCTGTCGGCAAGCTCCGCTCATGTGGTTCTGCCTAAGAAGACTTTACTCATGGCTTCTACTTATATTTATTTATTTTCTATTCAGTTAAGGGGGACAAATGCATTAAGCGTAGCTTCATATGTGAAAGCACAAAGTAGCTGCCGTGTATACAGGTTTGTAGACGTGGCGCTCGTCTCTTTTAGAATTAAAAGTATAAAAGTATTAAACTTAAAATGTAGACTTAAAGCCTGTAAAAGGCAAACTCTCTTGAAAGTCTTTGTAAATACAACCCATCCTCCTGCAGCTTCTCCCTTCCCCCGCTAAAAAAGAGAATTAAAATAACGTTTCAGACGTGCTGACGCAGTTCAGACAACGTTCCTCTTAACTTTTACTATTCTTAGCAGGAGGTGCAGAGTTCAGATGGATGATTTGGTGCTTTGTTTCATGTAAAAGAGTTGGAAAAGTTACAGGAGAAAACAGATATTTAGATATTTTACCGTATGTTCGTCCCCACATGTCATGCATTGATCATTTTAAGCTAAAGTATGATCTTTCTCCTGGCCCTAACCACACCTTAACCCGTGTTATCACACTGTGAAACAGCATTTGTGAAAATATACCTGTATTATATCACACGTATGTTGATGTGGTGTAGATGTTACTCTGATCTTCTCATAACTGCAAGACACTTATTTACACCATTAACACCATTATTAGTTTTGATCCTACACATTATTGAAGAACGACAAGCTTGGATTCAAATGAAGTCCATCTCTGAACCACCTCGCTGATATTGGTGCCTGTTTTATTGTGGTTATTGTCATTTATTGTTATTTGATTTTTTTTGAGAATATGTACAAATACACTGGTGAATCCATTATATCAGACATGGTGGTAGGTGCTCAGTTCATTTGCATTTACAATATAATATAGAACATGTTTTGTTTGTTAGCCACTCAAGCCCCGGGCCATTTTTTTTTTAGTTTTCCTGCTATAAATGATAATAAATGGGATATTTCTACAACCACAAAGCTTATGTACTTAAACCTGGCATCAAAATACATCTACAACATGTGAGGTGATTACAGAAGTGTCAGAATAATTTATGTTGTTGTTACAAAGCAAATATAACTAGAGGAAATATTTTAATACTACTATAAATAGTTCATTTAAAACATAAAACAAGATCAAATTGACCCAAATCAGAAAAAGCTCAAATCTAAATTAAATATCTAAATGGTGGTTAGTTGTAGTCCTGCTACTGATATTATTGATTGATATTATTGATTCATTGATGATGTGAATATTGATGATATAAATTAATTAATGTTGTATCTGACGGTTTCTCATGAAATATATGAATAAAACTCAATGTTCTCTCATATCAGGGGTCTTTGTATTTTAAAAGGTTAACACCCAAATTCCAGAAAAATAAAAAACACATTTAATTAAAGTCCTTATTTAAAGATATTATCTATTAACAGCAGTTTTACACTTTTTATGCCAATGCTGGAATAGCAACCTTTTCTCCAAGATTTTAGAATTTTTGAATCAGGCTTTCACCCTTTGAAGGAACGTGCATCATCTGTATTTGTCGGAGAGCCATTAGCAACGCCCGGTCTGCGGTCTCTGAAATGACCCGGGACTGGCTTAAGTCTCTCACCGCAGGCTAGATTTTCTAAATCCTGAATAAAGAGCCAAGAGCAGGAGCAGAACTCCAGCATTCTCTCACACCACATGAATTAAAACTCTGCTGAAACGTTCTGATGGAATATATGCCCAATGACACCAAGAGGAAAAGCTGCCTATACCAGCTTTAAAGCTACAAATCATCAACATGCACATGTTTTTCTACTCCATCTTCTCCTTCCAATCAAAGCTCAATGCACAGATCATCTTTGTTTGTCGCTGGTAGGTCTTTACTGAGGAAAAAAAAAAGAAAAGGGAATCAGCTGGGTCACAGGAAGTGATGCGTTTTATGATGATTATGGGATTTGTTGGGATTGAACAGTAAGAGTCAGTGTGTTAAAGCAGACAGAGAGAAACTCTAATGCTGTCAGCAGGAAAAAACACACACAGGGACAGACTGTTGGGTTAAAGTCTAAAGAAATGACAACAAATCAAACCTCAAATCCATATTTCTGTTCATCTTTAACCAGTGAATGAAATCCAGTACTGGGGATATATGGTTTGTCTTCATGGTGAATCGTGAGGAGCCTCATTTTGAACCAGTTTTAGGTGAGAGAGGAGTTGAAAGCATCTATGACACTCTTCAGATCACCAAAAGAGAGGAATGATTTTATTTTAATGCCAACCTGACGTGACAAAAGCAACTAACATGGAATCTTGATTTAAAAGACCATGATTTAAGTGTAAATTGGACGAGTATGGAAAAAATAAATGCTATACTACAATATGTGATCATTCATTAAACCACTTTGAGAAATGGGGGGGGACAACTTTGTGGAAGGGGGGGTCATTTCTGCCCATGGATCTTGCCGTGCATCCCAGATTATAATCATCATATACTGTTAATGCTATGTTAATTCAAAGATTTAACACAATGCTGAATAGTAATAATCAGCCCACATCTCATATGCATCCTTCAAGTGCTTAGAAATCAGTCGGTATTTATGATCATGTGCTTAGGACTCAGTTTTGGTAACTTCATCTTCTTTCACCACAAATTGTTTTCCTTAATGTTAAATCGTCCGTAAACTTACCTGTATACAAAAACAACGTTTTGGCTTCCAGGCAAGCAGCAGCAGAACATTCTGGTTATGAGATGGACACTGTCCCAGGAACACGGTAATGTAAGCTTTCCTCTTTTTTTTCATAAAGAAAGACAATTTCTTTTTGAAAGAGATTTTTGAGATGTTTGTAAGTATTTAATTATGGAGTCTGCATTGCATATGAGCGCTTTTCAAATCCCCTTCATGTTATGTGTCTGTTCTCCTGCCAAACTAGATGGGGGGAAAACAAAAACACAATTATACTGCCAAAAGAACCAAAAAAACAGAGTTGTGTCATTTCAAAAAGCTTCACATGAGTTTGACCTTTAAGTTTGTCCAAACTCCAATTTTTTTACTTCCGTTTAGTGACTTCCAAGTTGAGATAGGACTTAAAATTTGACATGGTCACAACTTCTGCTAATTGACTAAGTTTACTGTAAGTCCAGCTCTAATTAATTCGATTTTCAGGCTGATCCCACACAAGCTTTTACTTGTGCTACAGGATCCACCCTTGGCCTGGTTTCAGTCCTGATAAACATGGCATATTTGGGCTTTAATGACCTTAAATGCTACAGACAGAATGTGGGGAGGAGTTAAAACGGACACTGGTCTTCATTATGGCTTGCATCATTATTTATTTTGGGTCTGAGTCCCATGTAAAAATAGACAAATAAGAAGCCTCCATCACTATCATGAAATTAGAAGAAAGGAGGCTTTCTGGGTCGTTTAAACCCAAACACAACAATGCATGATGGGAAGTATGTTACAATAATAAACTGGTGGACATTAAGTTCAATCATCACTTAAAGTTACAGGACTGAAAAAGTGACACTGAGTTCAAAAAGAAAAAGAAAATATGAGATTTTACAATGTGGAAAAGTGTCGATGGAACTAATATCTGACTGATACGAATCACAACCACAGATTTTCTCCCATTTGTTAATTGAAATTCTGATCATTTACATCCATGGTTCTCAAAGTGGGGTCCAGGGACCCCCAGGGGTCCTTCAGGTGGCTGTAGGGGGTCCCCAGCAAAAAGGGGAATAATTTATTTTAATTATAAGTCCATCCTTAAGTAACACAATGACATTTTGTCATAGGTTTTATACATCATCTTTAATGTCTAAAAGCAAAGATCTTATCAGAGTTAATGGTTTAATTTGTATCAGTTTAACCTGTTGAAAAGCTGATATTGAGGCAGCAGTGAGTTTTATTCATATATCACAGTATTAAACCTCAGCTCCAACACTAAATAAAGTAGTTTTATCTGTAGTAAAACACAATGTTACTGTTACAGCATCAATATATATCATCAATGTCCACATCATCAATACAATAAGAACATAGTTTCATATAATATCAGTAGTAGGGCTGTAACTAACCACTATTTAGATATTTAATTTAGATTTGAGCTGTTTGTGTGATTATTTAATTGGCTCCTTTATAATCTCCTTTTTAAACATCTTACAGAATATATTCTTCATGTTCTGGAATGATTTCTATCATTTTATGGACAAATAATTGATCTTTGAACTCTGATCTTATTAATCATTGAACTTTGCATTGCTGATAATTTAGCTTATTCCAAGTTTAGTTTTCCTAATTTGGGTCAGTTTGGTCTTGTTTTAAGTTTTAAATACAGTATTTTTATCTGTAGTGTCTGACTCGTCTGTAGTCACCTCACATGTTGTAGATTTCTTTTGAAACCAGGTTTACAGACATAACCTTTGCGGTTGTAGAGATATTCCATATTTACTGTCACTTATAGCAGGGAAGCTGAAAAACAGGCCTGGGACTTAAGTGGTTAAGGATCCTTGACATGATGATGATGATTATTTATGCCAAATTATGTAAAGTTGCCGTTCCTACAGTGAAAAACGCATCAGCGGACAATTACCGTTGGATCTGGGAAATGCACTGCAAATCTTTTGGAGTTCAGAACAGTTGAGCGCCGCATTGCTCCCAGCGTGACTGTACAGGACCTCGGTGTGCAGCGTGCAACATCAGGTTCCACATCAGGATATGGATTCCGTCCAGTTGCCGATATGCATTCATAATTCATGCTATTTGTTTACAGTTGTCTTCTCACAGGCTCTCTGGTTTTCCTGTATGACTGACAAGGGAGCTGCTATGAGTGCATATCTGAGACTTTATAAGTACCCCGTGGCTCCGGGTTGTGCAACAGAATCGGCTACAAGTCACACAGCCAACGCACTGAGGTTTGGCTCGTGGAGTCTGAGGACAGACTGGCAAAACCCCCGTGTTTGCGGTCGCGTCGCGTTGGCCAGTGTGAAAGCCGAAAAGACAAGAGAAAGAGCGTGAGTGATTAAGACGTGGGGTGAATTAAGAAGAAGAGAAAGAGAAAAACAACAAACAGGGGGGGAGGGGGAGTTTGTAGTAATTTGCACACACGTCCTTCCACAAAGGGCGTGGTGCTAGTAAAAAAAGAAGAAGAAGAAGAAGAAGAAGAAGAAGAAGAAGAAGGTTTGTGGCATCTGAGGTGAAATCGGTAATCCCCGGGCAGAAATAAAGGGGGGGGATGAGACAAAGATGGCTTTGCAGGAGAAAACTCCCAGATCGAGGAGGAACAAGCGGGGATTTCGCAGCAGCAGATGGACAGAGGCAGATGTAAATGAAGGATTCTACCTACACAGAGAAAAATAGTGTCTCCGCCGAGCCTGTCTGTCGGTGTGGGAGAGACATGGGAGAGCGGTGGGAGCTGGGAGGTATGCAGCGCTTTTCTTTTTTTTTTCTGGAGAGGTATGTGATGTAAAACGGTGGAAGTGGGATAGCAGCTGAGGCTGTCCAGCGCTCATGAATCAGGCTGAGGCACCGTGAAGCAGCGGCCCTCATAGGAGCCAGATGGGCCCTTGGCTCGACACTGGCAGGGATGAAGGAACACACACACATGCACACACACACACACACACACACATACATAAGCGGGATGGGAACAAACAGGCTCTTATGTGCAATGCACATACAGATGCAAAAAAAAAATGAGGAAAACACATGCATGCATGTGCAGATTTAACTTAAAAACACTGATTACGCTTGAATTTGACAGAAGAAATGCACTGATTTAGTTATGTTTCATTCATGTTGAAGAAGATTCAAAGTGTTTATTATGTCCACATGAATGAATATCAATAAGAATAAAAAATATTAATAAGGTATTAAACTTAAAATAAAACAGAAGAAAATAACACACAAGACATAAAATATAAATATAAACTATAAGTAGGTAGATTATGTAGAGATTTACAAGTAATGTGCAAACTATATAAGGTGCAAACGCACATGTGATTCCAAAAGTGACAAAATACTGAAAAAACGATAACTGGTTCCATTGATTAGTTACCTTGGTAACGCTAGTTGGAAATGATAAAAAGAGACTTTAAACACATCTATATAATGTCAGGCATGACACATCGAACTCCAAGACTTTTCAATTTGTGATTTGAAAGATGTGCTCGAAGATGAATGAATGAATATATCATAAAAGGAGGAGCGAGGTGTCAGTGAACGCCTCGCCTAACTCACAGATTCCAGAGCTCAAACTTCGAAAAATGTCTTTCGATCGCGAAACGGAAAAAGTGACTAAAGCTTAAAGAGCATATATACATTTTGAGCGGCAATGAGTTCAAAGGAGACCTTTAAAAAAAAAGAGAGGATGAAAAAGAGCAACAACAAAGGAAAAAAAAAAAACAGACAGACACTTTGGCCTCAGATCATTTGAACAGGTCAGTGTTTCAATGGGGCCTGAAAAGTGTATGTTTGGTGCAATGAATGGTTTCCTAAAGCCCATCATTCCTGTCTGCTTGACTTAAGTTAGACAGACTGTGACTGATTTCAACCCATAGTGAACCCATATGATCCTAGTTTTACAGGCCACAAAAGAGATGGGCCGAGGAAAAAGACCCGCGCTTTATGGACTCGGGTAATTATCCAGCTTTACGTGACTTTGTCTTTGCTGAGTCATTCCAGGGAAGAAAAAAAAACAAACATATTTTAATGCTTGTTTATTTACAGGATATTTCAGGATATTTCGTTGCGGGGGCTGCTCCTTAAAAATCAATAAGAAAATTGTTTAAAACTCGCATAACACAAATTAAAAAACAATTTTCCCAAGGCATTTCAAACAAATAACGCAATAACAGAACGTATTTTCTAAATGGCTGTAATTATTTGGAAGGTGTGCTATTTTTCTGGGAGGTCTTCGAGATTCCACGTATCTGCACCCCCTTTTTTTTTTTTTTTAATTTTCCTGAAAATAAACACGCAAACTGCGCCGACCACAGTTTGTATGAAAAAAAATAATCTCTCCGTAAACATCTGTGGCCGCTCGTGATCATGTTCATAAACATTTCCATGATTTTTTACCCGCTGACCAGGCCGCGCGTCCAATTTTTCAGGCCCGTCCAAGAGCAGTGTGCCACAATTTCATTACACTGTGACTGACTGCTAATTATAGTCTCGCAGAGGATAATCTGCTTTGAAATACGGCCTTAGTGACATCTATCAAATTACTGTGGCGGGATTTGGTTTTTGTGGTGTCATATATCCAATAAATCCAATCCTCGTGAACGCAGAACAAAGGGCGATAATTGTGAACAGATAGAAAATGAAACCTTTCAGATGGAAGAGGCTGAGTCGCACCGAGCAGATGCTCGGCCTCCGCCATTGTCCAGAATACATAAAGCAGGAAAAACAGCTTCGCAAACAAATGAAACCTCACACACTCATGAAACACTTTTTGCGAGGGAGATTTATTATCAGCACCGTGGAGCAGAATCGAAAAGTTATTTTAAGTTCAGCTCAGACATAGTGAACAAAAATGTGTTACAGATTGTGCCAAAGCTTTCAATTCAACTTAATAAACAGAAAGAAAACTTTTCAGATTCCCAGACTGAGGGTTTTTTCTCTCTCTCTCTCACTGTAAAGGTTTCCTTCAGCATGTCTTTTCTCTTGTTTGGAAAGGAATTTCCACTTTGACTGCCTTTGAGGACAGTTGGAAACATAACAATTTAAAGTGCGGCCCACAAACGTAACCCGGCAAAGAAATAAACGCAACCAGGAGAATGAGGATTCTCAGCGGTGGGATTATGTTATGAGACAGTTTGGTGATGTAGAAACCACAGAAAGTGAGAAATCTACAATTGTTTTTTATTGTTCCTGGGTCAGAAATAAACTGGATCAATTTAGCTTGTTTTGTGTATAGTCTGAAGGACCATGATGTAATATGAATTGTTCAGAGATCTTCTTTTAAAGGCTCTTTGTGTTACTTGAACCATAAAAATAAACATAACACGTTTGCTTCATCATTGACAGTAAAAAAAACAAACCCTAATCTATCTATGACATTTTGGATTCAAAGCGCAATATTTCTTTCAATACTTGGAGCTGGAAAATAAGCAGAAGACATTAAAGCAGCATTATTCACACAGGCCAGTTTCCTGCTGGAGAAGCTTTTGCTGCTCTGAAGGAGAAATGCTGCTCGAGGCCGACCTCTGCTGGCTGCTGGCTGCAACCTGCTCTGTGTTTCACTGTCTGACAACTTCATACTACAGATAACCCAACCTGCAACTGTGATTAAATATACAAAAGTGTGTCATTAATAAAGTGTTTAACCTTAAAATTAAAAAGAAAACCCTGCTACAGCAGCAGCACTGAGTTTTATTCATAAATCACATGAGAAAACCTCAGCTCCAACACTAAATAAAGTATTTTTATCTGTAGTAAAACACAATGTTACTGTTACAGCATCAATATATATCATCAATATCCACATCATCAATACAATAAGACAATAGTTTAATATAATATCAGTAGTAGAGCTGCAACTAACCACTGTTTCGATATGCAATTTAGATTTGAGCTGTTTAATTGGCTCCTTTATAATCTCTAATAATTTTAAACATGTTACAGAATATATTCTCTATGTTCTGTAATGATCCACAGTGGGATTTCTATGATTTTAGGGACAAATAATTGATCTTTAAACTCTTTTCTTATTAATCGTGGAACTTTGCATTGCAGATCATTTTGCTTTTCAAGTTTTTTTTTTCTTATTTTTCAGATTTTTAGTCAGTTTGGTCTTATATTAAGTTTTAAATAGAGTATTTTTTTTATCTCTAGTTAAGTTTTTTTCAATATTCTAACTGTATCTGCTCTGTCACAGCAACATAAAATGATTCAGACTCTTCTATAGTCACCTCACAGTTGTAGATATATTTTTATACCAGGTTTACGTACAATAACATTTGTGGTTGTAGAGATATTCCACATCTATGATCATTTATAGCAAGGTCTTCAGTGGTTAACTGTGAACCATACAATTTAAATAACCCCTCAGGCGTAATCATTTTGCATTAGTTGCATGAAGTTAAACCTCTTAAGCTTTTAGGATTTTATATGCATGATCATCTTCCAAGGTGCACAAACCATATGACGGAAAGGACTTTCTATCATGAATTTTTATTCTCAAAAACCAAGCTGATGACATCAGAATTACTTTCTTACACTTGATAAAGCTGCTCCAGAGCCACAGAAGAGTGAGTAGCACTAATGATGAGTAATTAGTTATTTAGTTAATTAAAATCAGTGGAGTGTCCCTTTAAAGGATGAGGCTGGCAATTTTTCTATTATTTATTATTATACAGTTTAATTTGTGAATGTCGTAAAATAATAGCTGAGTTTCAGTTAACCAGAGGGTCTCCTGTTAATGCAGGTGCAGGTGTATATTTTGATAAATAGCCACAGGTTCCAAATGAAAGCAGTCTCATTTATTAAAGAAAATAAAAAAACAACACGGCTACTGACGCAGCATCTATTTCTTTTTTTTTTTTTGCAAGCTCCTCGGTACTGATCGCATTCCATCTGTGCTCAAATGACCTTAAAGAACATTGATTACACTGATTAATTCTCAATCACCATGGTTCTGGTGAAGCGAAAAACTAAAACGTACAACATGAAATTTAAACGTTCTGTTGTAAAACATGCACAGGAAAACTCGAGAGACGCAGCCATGAGATCTTTATCTACAGTCCTGTAATCTTACTTTTGAAAAATGTAAGTTATATGGCCGCCATACTGCTTTAATAAAAAAAAAATTAAGTGAATTACCATATTTTTCCAGTTTTGCTGAGCAAGATTTTCATCAGGAAGAAATGAATCTCAAATCAAACACCTGATCTGTTTAGTGATTCAAACAAATAAAGCTCCAGCTATTATTTGTTCATTTACGGTAGATTTCATGTGCAGAGCAAATTTAACAATGAACTCATCCCACCAAGTCATGGTATTCCTCCGTGCCATGGACCCTGTTGTCCAATAAACCAGTAAAAAGACGTCAAGACAGGAAAGTCCATGACAATGTTGCATGTTATATACAAATTTCGCAAAGAGCTTCAATACAAAGTCGTAAGGTTGTGATATGTAGCACAGCAATCTATGAAGCTCTGAAAATCTAATGGTCTAAGAACAAAACGAAAATTCCTATTTTTACTCTAAATCATATCTGAACAAATAACCATCATCAGACTCTTCAGGGATTAAGGACCTTTTCGCCCAGAGCTGCCTTGTGGCTCTTTGTGTTTTTAATAGTTTTTTGTACAATGACAACACAGAGGAATAAGATATATCAGGCTTTGGCTTTTTTTGCTAATAAGCAGAATATAGAAAATCGCCAAATCATATGAAATACTTTAAATCTAACATGAAGTTGTTGTACATTCTAGGATATAATGGCCTGGATTTGTATAGAGAATTCCTCATCTTCCGATGACTCCTAGTTCTATCACTCACCCTTTCACACACATTCAGACACTGATGGTGGCGGCTGCCATGCAAAGTACCGACCACACATCAGGACCCAATCATTCACTTGCATTTGGGGTTAAGTATCTTGCCCAAGGACACGTTGACATGTGGACTGGAGCAGCCAGGAATCAAACTGATACCCCTGAGTCACGGCCGCCACATCAGATTTTTAGGGAAAGTAAAGTTGAAACTCTTTTGATCCACTGAGCCCACTATGTTAAAGGTTTGCGGTGTACATATCGTCAGAGCAGACACGAGGGAAATAACAGATATGAAAGTGAAATTTCGTTTGGCTTGGTAGCCAACGCACTATATGCCTCTTGGCCACAGATATCTATTTCAATTCCTGTTCTGCCAAAATTCTTATTACCTGATATTGTGATATTGTCTTGGCTGTTTGACACTGTGACTCCACGCTGCTGCCAGAATCCACCATGTCCACATGTACATGAATATTTTCTGCCTTTTGCGAACATATTCCAATGTACACAAGCCCAGTTTTAGGTAATCTTCCTATTCACACGAGATTGAAATAAAACACACTTGTCTTATTATAATTGATACCACTTGTTTGGACAATTTTAAGGCATTGGCATCTTATGTAAACTCATGTACATACAACTTTTTTGATAACAGTTAAATATTGTCAGACCAAAGTCCTTTACAATTCAGCCATTCACCTGTACACACACACACCAATTGTGGCAGAGCTACCATGCAACGTGCTGGCATGACAATCAGGAGGAACTTGCTCAAGGATTCTTTGACACACGGACAGGAAGAGCCAAGGAATCAAACTGCCAACCCTGCACATAGTGGCAGGCCTGCTCTACCTCCTGAGTCACAACCGCCCCTATGGGTGACGCAGCTCAGAAAAAAGAGTGATGTGGAGGAGTCGCTGCACCTTTCTGTATAATATATGTATATTATATGTAAAAATCCCCATTAGCAAGGTCAGAAGCAGCAGTATTTTATCCATGGCCACTAATATAATATTTTAGCTTCATGTCCTTGTATATCCATAAACTGTCCATAAAAACACAGGCAAACAAAGTTTTGGAAAAAATATCCTTGGGCAACATTTACCAAAAGCTTTGGTTATACTGACAGATACCTGCCTGTGGACAAAAGGCCTAATCGCACAGGAAAGGCAACATTTTCAATGTGTGGACAGGACCAACACAGTCACCAGAGACAAACAATGACAGTTTACGTTTCTGCTCATACATTGTCGATGATATGCTTCTTTTTTTTCCCAAGACAATTCATCCACCAGAGAGGTCTAGGATATCAAGACACCTTGGACTGGTCCCAATAAAAGGCAAGTCTATCATATGCAGTTTTGTTTTAAAGAAGACATTTTTGATCAGGTTATTGATTGTTGCCTCTGGAACGTTGATCCACTCCTATTCAGTGCCTATATGAAGTTGCTGGATATTTGTAGGAATTGCAACACACTGTCATTCACATTCATCCGGAGCATCTAAAAATTCTCAATAGGTGACATGTCTGTGTATGGGGGTCATATGATTATATCACTGCCTATAGCTTGTGCTACAGGCAATGTACCAATAAACACAGGTGCCTGTAGCTTATGCTGCACATAGCATAACCTCCTTGCTATCATGGACCACTCATACATAAAGAAAACACTTCTCCAAAAGTGCCGAAGAGCATTTGCCCACTCGAGTCGGTTCCAGGTCAAGACCCTTGTGAGGATGTTGAGCCTGGAGATGAGCTTCCCTGAGACGCTTTCTGACAGGTTGTGGAGAAATTCTTCATTTATGCAAACCAAATGTTGCATCAGCTCGCTTTCTGGGTGGCTGGTCTCAAATGATCTTGCAGGTAAAGATGCTGGATGTGAAAGTCCAGGGTTGGAACATGTAGTCTGTAGTTGTTATTCTTGAAAAATGATGTTGGAGTCGGCTTATAGTGGTGAAATGAACAATTAATACAGGGGCTAAAGCTCTAGTGGACATTGCCAATTGCATGCTCCCTGAAAACTAGCAACATCTGTGGCATTGTGTGATGAAACTGCATATTTTAGAGAGTAGCCTTTTATCATGATCAGCCCAATAATCATACTGCTTAATCAGCATTTTAATAGGCCACCTGTCAGGTGGATAGATTATCATAGAAAAAGAAGAAATGCTCACTAGCACATTTTGTTTCGTA
This sequence comes from Lepturacanthus savala, assembly GCA_030544235.1. NCBI lineage: Eukaryota > Metazoa > Chordata > Actinopteri > Scombriformes > Trichiuridae > Lepturacanthus > Lepturacanthus savala. Next base: position 4,175,794 of record CM060468.1, read on the forward strand.
TACATACATTTTTTTTCATATATTAATCCCAAGCTGGGAAATTAGTTTTGACCCATCCCCTGAGGAAGAGGTGGGCAGCAGTGGTGCTGCACCTGGGTGTCACCGGGTAAGTTAACTCCCCAAATCTAATCCTAAAGCAGGGAGGCAATGGTGACATCATTTTACAATCTTTGGTAGACCCGGCCGGGGGATTGAACCCTCAACCTTCCAGTCTGACTCTTTACCACTAGACCACTGAACTGGACACTGAACATTTGAGAGAAATAAGCCTGTTGTATGCATAGAACAAATCTTAGCTCATGAAAAATGAAAAAAGTGCTGCATTTATATGTTTGTTCAGTGTAAATCTGTGGTCTACTGGAGTAAGAACATCAGGGAATGTTAGGGTTAGATTTTTATTCAAGATCTCCCATACATGTAGTTATTCAATCAGATTGATATCTATAGAAGCTCTCATATTTTTAAAGTCTTCTCATGCTGTGTAAGAAATTGCATTCATAATGTCCCATTACACATTATATTACTATATTATATATATTATTATACTTAACAGGGCATGTTCAGCCCAACATATCCAATCTATCCACTATCACAGACTGGTTGAAGCCCACTAGATGGCAGTGGTAGCCTGCTGATGACTGGAGGTGCATGAACCCATTAACCCCCACTTCCCACCCCACAGTGAGAGAATCCTCCACCACCCAGCATTGTAACACAGATATGAGCCCGTCTTATGCTGCTTTAACTCCCACTGCTCCCTGACCGAGCCATGGGATGATTATGCATGTATGTGCATGTGGATGTTGGATAAAGGAAGTTGTCGAGAGTCTGTTGGTATCCACCTCCCCCCGCGTGCCTCCTTAAAAACATAGCATGCATACCTCCTCTCTGCATAATGCTGGTTGGAGCTGCATGTATGTGTGCTGCTGTGTGTGTCTCCTGGGCGCTGCCACCCTGCCCAGACTACTAATGCACTACCTGCTTCTCATTAGAATGTCCTGTTTGAGTCCAGCCATCTGCACCAGCTGGTTCTCAAGCCTTTTGCCAACCGTTTGATGTCAACGAGGGGCTCAGCGACGAGCTCATGATGATGTCCCAGCGCCAGACTTAAAAAGATGTTTTTGCTTTGTAGTTTTTTTTTTAAAAGGCTGAAAAAAAAAGTCCTGATGGTTTCATCTAGGCTGGCAGGCTTATAGCGGACCCAGGTAGGTTTGGATGGCGTCATGCAAAGGTAGCTCCTTCACTGAGGATTGCACAGTCGGAGCTGCCTCAGATGTGCAGGATTTGTGTCAGCAGATGTTTCAACAGAAAGTGAAAGAGGTGACGTGGTGGTAAACAGAGAGGAGGGTGAACTAGACTAGACTATAAATATCTTCCAAAATCAACATCTTTATTGTTTTTTAATTTGTTTATATATACTTGAAAAAAGAAGTTACATGACTAAAGTTTTTTTATTTGTCTGTGTCTTTGTTTTATTCCTGCTCCTTTCTCTCTTTAAGGCCTTTACACACCAGAGGTGTGATGAATAAATGACACAAATTTGTGAGATATTCACTTCCCAAGATCTCGCAGCTAAACTATTCATACCGGCAGCAACACAAATTTCTGTCAAAAACATAGACACATAAATTTGTGAAAGGATTTACAAAATCTCATTCCTTAGATAACAAAATATGGATTCAATACAATCCAAATAATGATGATCTTGTCCTGGATTTTGTGTTACTTGGGTAGAACTTTTGAGTAACTTTAACACCCCTGAAAAATATAAACCAAGCTGTTATAATGATATAACAATGTTGTAATGTTCTTTCTAACTCTAAGCAGCAATATAAGTACAATACCCAACTTTTTTTTATATATAACAACTTATGGAAGTGTTAAGGATGGTGTCTGACTGCATCGTCAATGAACGTATGGAGCAAATGTTAGCTCAAGTTAATGTTAGCTCAAGTTAATGTGAGCTACAGTCGACATCAGCCATCATTTCTGCAGGTTCAGAAATTAGAGCCCATCCATTGCTTAAAAAACAAGATTTCTAAGTGGGAAATCTGGTCATTCAAAGCCCCTAATATTTCTACTCCATTGGTAACATCTCCACTAATAAAGAACTATAGTAAATACGATGGGTTTTACTGTGTTTTACCTTCACTGAATCCCTACCTGCAAGGTAACAAACCAAGTCCTGGTTTATTTTTCTGATTTTGTACTGAGTCCTCTCTTTCCAGAATAAAGTCAGTCTCAGCCTTGGCCTGCTGTCACACCGGTCTGTGGGGCAGGCAGAGCCATCTGTGGGAAATGTGACGAGGTTTCCTTTGGATGTTGGGGAGGTGGGTAAATATGTGTTCAGAGATACAGGATACGGCTAAATACACCCACAGGCACTGGCTGACACATGGCCGAGCTAATCCTCCTCTCAGTCTCTTCATACCTCGCTCTTTCCCCCCGACTCTCCCCCTTTTATCGCTTCATCATCTCTGACACTTTGAAAACGCAAACAAAACCGCATAGACCCGGGGAGCTAAATGAGGAACGAGTGAGCGGGGATGGAAGGAGGATGAGAGGAGTGTCGGGAGGCAGCGCTTTAAATGTGGTAATGGCCGACTCTCCATCATGCCGAGCCTCTTAAGGCCGGACCAGCGCTGCGAGTGGCTCGCGGAAACATAAAGATGAATTAATCATTGCCTTCCATGCTTCCCTTCACTCTTTACTCCTCCTCTCCTCCATCCCTGCTCTCCTTCGCTCCCCGTTTGCCGTTTGTTCTCTTTGTGTCAACATTACATTTCACCCTTCCCTCTTTGTAGCCCGTCTCTCCTCGTGTACTCGCTTCCCTCTCTCATCTCTCTCGGCTTAAATCCTCCCTTTCCTTCACCCTCCAGCATGTTGTACCGATGTGTAATGCTGACCCACTTTATCCAGCGGGAAGCAGGGGAAAAAATATAGGATTCAAAAGATTTTATTTGTCATATGTTGCTGCATCATACTCCCAGGCAATGCAATGTACAAGAATAAAAGCTAAGCTAATATTGAATAAATCTATACCCATATATGTGAATGGAAGAACCATTAAAAAGCAGTACAATAAAACAATGAAAAATAAAACTATTAATAAAGAGGCAACAGTATTTAACCCATTGAAGCCTATTAAATCTATGACTGTCATTTTATACTTGAAATAAAAAAATGTAAATGTTACTCATACACCTTTTTTTGTAATGACATGATAGTAGACAACTTAGACAAAAGCTTTTAAGCAAAAAACTTAAGTTTCCAAGTGCTTCCTGTCACATGACGCCATCAACTTCCTGCACCTTTCTCCTGAGAACATGATGAAGATAAACCCTTCCCAGAAAGAGGTCATTATCAGGATTTTTCAACCCTGACATGTATATATCTATTTAATCATTCAAATCTATACAGTGATCCCCCCAAAAGAATTTTGTACATGGGATAAATAGGTTTTTGTATATTATCGCTTGGACATATTTGCACAAGCGGCAACTATAACAGCTATTAAAAGGCTATTTTCTGCAAAGAAAAGATGGAAAATGGACATTTTTGACTCAACTGAGATATGTTTATGCATGAAATCTTTGAAAAAATCTAGCCTTAAATGTGTTAATTAGCAGTTGAAAGAAAAATATAAGCAAAAAAATTCTAGTAGTAAACATTTTTCTAAAGTAAAGGTGGGAACAGTATTTAAATGGCAGCCGTGCAAAGCAGAGTGTAATATCCAGGTGAATGTCCTTGAGTGCATTGTCCTTCAAGAGCTTATTGTTCATTGTTCACGGCTCTGACAGCCTGTGGGAGTTTGTGTGTGATTTGTGGTCGGGCAGGCATCTGCCACACAAACAGTCCATTGCTGTGATGGCGGGGGTCCTTTACTGTCCTCCCAGCTCTGCTTATGCACCACCTGTTGTGTTGCATAAGTGCGGTGCCCGTGGTGCGCTCGGCCGATTACACAATCCTCTGCAGTACTGCCGTCTCCTGAGAGGAGCTGCTCCCATATCAGGAGGTTAGGCTCCCTGCCAGGGCCATAGACCGCATAAATAATGGACATGGATGTGCCATCCATTGGTTTATGGACTTGTGTTCTGACACTTATATTTTATATATATTTGGACGAGAGTGTGGAGCTGAGCAGAAGCTGTGCCAAGTCGACAACACACTGCAGCCCCCTAATGACGAGCCACCTGTTTCTCAGAGCTGGAACTCCTAAATTATGCATAAATTTAAAGGGATAGTTCAACATTTTTGAAAATTCGCCCATCGTCATGATTCACATATTCATGCTTTACCTTTTTTTGTCGATACAAGCTGTTTCTAGAGCTGAGCCGTGAGCTGCTCAGGTACTACTGTCCGGCTAATGGTATTTTTTTGGTTTCCCTCACCGAATCCCTCACATTCAGCTTGGTATGAAGCAATAACTGTAACATTATTACTCAGGACTACTTTCTTCTAAAAGCCACTCGTTATGTACGTATCTAACTATACAAAGAATAAACAGGTACTTTGACTTTTTTCAGTAACATGTCACATCAACATCAGTGACTTTGCTCAGCTACTTTAAGATGACCTATGCGATGCTGTTGTAGGTACAGGTGTAGGTGCCTTTAAATGCTTTTGCAGGATGAGGAAAAACCCAACGTTGTCAAACTTATCAACTGAAACAGGACATTCCAAGAGTGGGGAAGGTTGTGGTATGTATCAGAGGAATTATACAGTAAGTGGAGTCCAGCCTTCTCTCTTACAAAGACTGCTTACAGCTGCATAGATAGCGTGCTGATTACCAGCACCAATGATCTCGCCAGCAAACTAAAGACTACAGAATTGTGCAAGATACAAACAGGGAGGTGGAGGAGAATGCAGACGTTGCTGTGAAACTGGTTGTATAAGATAAGTGAACAGAAAATACCTGAGAATGGATATGAATGACAGTATAATCTGATGTCTTTGATGATGATGACGATCATGATGATATGTATTAAACACATGAATAAAAGAGGTAGAACTCTTTTGTTCAAATAATTCTTTGGGTCAGTGCTTCACGCCATTAATATCCTTCCTTTGCTTGTAGGAAGCAAGGACATAGGGAAAAGAAAGCAGGAAGGAAGGAAAGAAGGAAAGAAGGAAGGAAGGGCATCACAGCTCTCCTCTTCCTCCTCCTCTTTTCCTCCTCTACTGCTCATTTCCCACAGTGAGTGCTGTGTTTAAGGTAAATATTTTTACTGCACCACTCACCACAAAGACTTCTGGGACAGCCCTCCCCACCTCGCCACCCGCTCTCGCCGCAAGATCAAATATTCATATGCTCTCACATCGTCTCCTCCCATTACCTGGTATGTTTAACCCATCACATCATGTCATCATTTCTGGTTCGGTCACTCCCTCTCCCGCCTTTTCACCCCCTTCGCATTTCATAGAGCTGTCCTCCCAACTCCAGTCTTTGTCTGCTCATCCTACACATTCTCTCATACCAGCGTAAGGGCGTGTATGGATCACAAACATCACATTCAGTTAACACATCAGGTGGGAGTGATCATGTTACCCGAGGCGCCTTAAAAAAAATGATAAGCAATAAAGGAACATATAGATATAGAGCGTACACTGCTGGGCCAATAAAAAGTCACCACCTAAAAAAATAGGACACACTCCTTGTCGGACCACCTTGGCTGTTTCAATAAGCTTCTGCAATGTCACAAGATTTATTTCAGTCCAGTGTTGCGTTCAATTTTTACTGAGACCTTGTATTGGTGATGGGACAATGATGAGTCAGACCAGTGTGTAAAGCCTTTCCAGTACATCCCAAACATTCTCAATGGGTCTAAAGGTCTAGACTTCGTGGTGACCAATCCAATGGTGACCATGGAAAATGATGACTCATGCTGCCTAAACCACTGTATCACAATTTGAGCCTGATGAATGCTGGCATTGTCTTCTTGGAATATGACCGTGCTGTCACCATTGATGGAATAACCCAGTCATTCAGGATATGCAGGTAGTCTGCTGACTTCATTCTTTGTGCTCATAATGTTGCAGAGCACTGCCCCCACAGGCCTGTACAGTCACCACTAGACATTATGGGTGCACCCATCACTCTGGTTCCCCATTGTCCTTCCACATTTTAACACTTTAACACCCAATTTCAGTAGTTTCTGAAATCTCCTTAGATGTTTTCTGTGCTCGATGCCAATAATTTGACCCTTCTCAAACAGACCAACATATTTTCCATGACAATGGGATGTGTCTTTCAAGATGGTTGTTTAAGAAATGAGAAGCTACTCACTGCTACTCATTAAATAACTTGTTGCCAGCTCAGCTAAACCCAGGTAGCAACTTTCTTTTATTGGCCGGGTAGTGTACATGTCATCTTACCAACATCGTTTACAGTAGATGTGATGACAAAACAAAAAAGTCATGATAAACTCCTAAAAGAAATTTATAAGATAAATAATAAGATAAAGTATATAGTGTGATAGGCTACCATGGAAGATAAAAAATAAAATTACTACTATTTAATACTATGGTTGCTTTTTTGTTTGCTTGACTTGGATTCACTGTTTTCATGTTCATTTACTGGAGGAGGGAAGTTTTTTTCTTTGTCCACCTTCATGTATCATGGTCCCAATGGCAGCTGTTGGAAAGCTGTTATCTATACACATGTGTTTTAATGGTATAGTTGCAGATCAGCCACTTCAGTGGGTGTTAGTAGTCATCCCATACGTTGCCACCCACTGGCCAGATGTTACAATTGCAACACAAACTTCTTGAAGCTACAACGGCAAACAGAAGGCCAGAATTGCCATGAAGTTCAGGACTGTCAGGCAAATCTTGCAGGTAAATACAATTATGGAACATCAAATAATATCTAAGAAGCGATATAATTGTTAAAATAAGTAGTAGAAGTAATAAAGTAAGTCTAAATCTTTCAAAATGTTTTAATACCTGTGTATTTCTTTTCCTTGTTTCATTGCTCTGTAGCACCGAGACCAAATTCTGTGTACGTTGTACTTTTTTTGAATAACGCAATTCTGATTCTGATTAAAATTGCCTCGTATTGATTTTGTGTTGGGAGAAGTTATGATCATTCATCTGTCCACTAAATTAAAGTCATGCATCACTGGCTATATTTCAATTACAATTCATATGATTACTGAGACTTTGTTGTTTTTGAAAATACTTAATCTGCAGTAACTTTTTCTTTTTTTTTTTTTGTTTCGGTAAATCAACTGATTTATGTTATCGGCCTACAGGATAGTGGAGCAAAATCCCATTCGGCTCAAGTGATGATGCATTGCAGCCAGAAGAAGGATTAGAAAATACAAGGGGTAAGAGTGGAGCTGGTGAGAGAGCAGAGGATGCTGAAGGACCAGCCTGATGGACATACATATATACATATACAACATATATGAATGTGATGTGGAAACCTTTCAGTGTTCCCTAATAAATCTCTTGAAATGAAAAAGGCCTTCATATTTCAAGAATGAGGCTCTTTCAGTGCAGGAGAAGTGTTATTTATTTCATGTATTACATGCTTTGGCTCACTCTTATTGTTCATATTCATCATCAATACTGAACATGCATGTGCCAGGTGGCCAGAAACACGACTCCCAGTGAATGCTAATGTTGCATTTGCATCTGCTGGACGTGTTAACAGACATTCGCTAACATTCGCCTTAAGGTAACAACTGGCCCGTGTTGTATTTACAGCTTGTCCCAATGGCCACAAGGGGCCAAAATATCAGTTAATACTACTTCACTTCCAGTAAATACTCTGAATATTTATTCCACCACTGACATAAGTAATAAATCCAGGTTTAAAAATGATACAAATCTAATATTCTGACCCTTAAAAATGTGTTTTTTGTTGTTTTTAAAAAAGACATAAATGTTCTATACTGCAGGAACATCCAGTTGATAACAGAGATTCAAACCTGGCTGTGGATGACAGCAGGGAATGAAAAAGAGGAGAAGGAGGGAGGAAGAGAGAGAGAGATTTGAGGGGTGTATAAGTCAGATGGGTGGAGGACAGAAAAGCACATTGCGAACCTGCCTCTCCTGTGTCTCCCTCTATGAATATTTGATGCAAGGGACTAAAACCAGCGGCGTGAACTCTGAAAAAGTGTGACAGCTGAAAATGCTCGGAGGAGAGCGGCTTTACAACAGCCATCAAGAAGCAAAACGTAGGGGAGGGCTGCTGCTACTCCGAGAGACGTGGGAGGCAGAGGAAGAGGGATAACACGTGTAGAAGCATGGCAGGGGCCATGGAGGCTGCATTTGTATGAAAAAGGGGAAGGGGGAGAATAGAATTGACCAGACTTTAAGTGCAATGAGACTGTATATTCATTATTAAACAAAAGAATATAGCCGATTTGGCTGTTTATTAGTGCTATTTAGCTTTACCACCATTACTTTTAATAGTACATCACTATTTTACTCCAGTTTTAACCCTTAATATGACACTATATCCCAGCCGAAGACACAAAAATACCACATTGTTGTCCCACATTGTTGAATCCCGTCCCCCGTCTTTCCTTCCGAGGACATTTGGTCATTACAGAACACACACACACACACACACACACACACACACACACACACACACACACACACACACACACAAAAGTACAGGAATACACACAGACGCTTGCACACACTGACAGGCAGGCAGGGCCATTGAAATATTGATGGAAGCGCTCTCCTTGCCTTAATGAAAAATCGTCCTCCGATAAATGTTTCATCCCTCCTGATGCATCACCTACCCATTTTTAACAGATGAGGCAATTCGCTGCAGCTCGGCATACAACCGAGCCCGACAAACTGGAGGAGATTTTAAAACAGAGAGAAAGCGGGGAATGTGCATCACGTTGTCTCCCACTCGCTGATTTCCCTCCCACTCTTATTAAATGTGTAGATGATGGTGTAATATGAATACTACTGAGCACTGACTACACTACTTCATTGACTTTCAAAAGAAATTCCTCATATGATCACAATCCCATATGTTTTACTTTCTGATTTATTCCCGGGACACAAGTGATGGGCTTGATGCTCATTTGTTGCGGCAAGTGCAAGCATGAAAGCATTTAGCTACTGACTGAATTAACTGGAGGAGTAAAGATTTAGGGCCACTGATTTGGAGGGGGAGAAAAGAACACTAATAAAACAAGCTGCTGGCAGTGTACTCTGCATTCCTGGATCGATGCTGTTGTTGTTGTTGCCGCGGAGACTGATAACAGAAAAGTTAATTTGTCTGAAACATCATTTTTTAATGCGGTGCCAGACAGCAAAAGACTTTTCTGTACGTTCGTCTCAGGGTATGCTTGAACTTTTCGGCGATGCGTATTCGTGTCATTGGCGCCAGGCTTCTGCCATGTTTGCATTGACTTCATGTGTGATCGCACCGGGTCTGAAATTTGCTTTGGTTTCTGTCCAAAAACACCTTCAGGTGAAGCCTATGCTATTGCTACTTTACTGGCCAAGATGCTCAAAATTGGCTGAACTGCTAAAACTAAGTAACTAGAAAAAACATCTTTAGTTTAGTGATTTACATCTTTAGTGTTATTTTATATTTCTTACGAGCTACAGTGCTGTTGGTAGGACAGCACCAAGCTAGCTGTTTCCCACTGCTTCCATCATTATGCTAAGCTAATCTAATCACTGACTGTGTACATAACACACAGATATGAGAGTGGTTGATCTTCTTGTTTAACATATTTGTGTCATTTGGTGTCATTTGATGTAGGTGAAACTGCCAACTACCTTCAGTAGGAGCCTATGCTATTGCTACTTTAATGGGCAAGATAGCAGTTTTGCAGTTCAAAATAGGCTGAACTGCAAAATTAGATAACTAGAAGAAATATCTTTATTTTAACTATGTGCAATTTAGTATTTCCTACTTATTAACCTATGAGCTACAGAGGTGTTAGCAGAAGCAAGCTAGCTGTTTCCCACTGCTTCCAGTGTTTATGCTAAGCTAAGCAAATCCCTGGCTGGTTCCAACACAGATATGAGAGTGGTTGATCTTCTTGTCTAACTCATTGCAAATAATTGAATATCATTTCCTTTAATCACAGAATAATCCATAAAAAAGCACCGATTATCCCAAACTGACCTAATAGCTACGATTTTGCTGGAAAGAGACAGTTGTGTTAATTTAATCAAGCGCTGCATTTTGATGATTGCTTTTCCCCAATGCTAAAATCATCCCGGTAAGCATGCACAGGAAGCTCCAGGTGACTTTATGTTCTTGCTGATGAAGCTACTGTTAGTCAGCAGGAACTTCAACCTTCCAAAAACCACAAATGGCATCAGAGGAAAACCATTTCATATCAAAGATGACCCAATAGAAAAATATATGTTTAATAATATGTTTATGATCATTTATTCACCTCTTATCTAATTTTAAATAAAAAATTAATACCCTTATAACCCTTTATATACACTTGTACATCCAAAGGGTGGAAGACAATGAATAAAATCTATATAAGTAGCTAACACATGTGCAAAGTATATGTTTCCAATCATCGAGAGCCTCCGACCCACTAACCCACTTAATACCACACCAACAGCTCATGGTTTGGCCATGCAATGCAGCATCTGCTGTTCAGCTTACACCACCTGCTTGCCTATATTTGTACACTCATCATGTACTACGTATATATCTATGTATATATCTATGTGTGTGTGTGTATTTTGCATGCCACATGTCATAACTGCTAACATGCCCTGAGTTTGCACACAAGCCGTTTCAACTGTCACATCATGGCAGCATCAATAATTGAATGTGTGTTCAGAAAGAACGCATGAATAGTTTCACTTGAGTCACAACAGCGATACGCAATCTCCCCACTCTGTAAACACTGGATTCCGCCGAAATGTGCGAGTGATAGATTGTTCGAGGTCTGATGGCTTATGTCATGCAAAGCATGAAAAACACCATGAATGTTTTGATTGTTGGTGCACGGCGTGGCTGGGTGTGGCTGCTCTGGGTTACATTACAGTAGAGGCTTGTTTAGGACATATTTTCCTCCCCAGTGACTGTAATTAGAAAAGGCTTTCTGCTCCCTCGCTCATACTGCAAATGTGTACAGTAACTATAACCCCTCCGGGCTATGTTCCCAATCTCCTGCCAGACTGTAAATGACTGAAACTTGTTTGATTGGCAGCACATGAGAGCTCTACATGGAAAACCGGCTTATGTGCACAACCAGCCGTATTAGAACGCATCCGTCCTTATTAGGATTCAGAAAGGAATGGCTGATTCCGTCTTTATGGCGCTCTCTGTCTCTTCATTGTTATTGAGCGAAAAGCCATTAAAGCCGGGCTTAAACTTTGCAAGCTTGCAGGATGCAACTCCGCTGACATTGTCTGTACCCTTGATACCTCAGCCGCTCCCCTGGTCTCACGCTGAATGATAGAAATGTTGGAATTCAACTGATTTCCCCTGGCAAAGCCGCGCCGCCGTTAAACACAAAATAAGAGGTGAAACGGATCGATTGAAATGATAAAACAGTTTCACGGCATTTTTAGAGACAATAGCACCAATCAGGAAGGGTCCTCAAGGTATGAATAAGGAAAGATAAATGTCAATGATGCCAGGAAGCAGTGGACCATAGATGTTACATAACTTAACAAGCGTTGTCAGCAAGATCCCTGTTGTAACTAGCAGCAATAATGACAAAGGTCATATTTAGATCACCAAATCCATATTATTTTGGTGAGAGTAACAATAGTAGTGTAATGCCTTACATTTTAAATACAGTAATAGTGTAATGTAACAAATTATCAATATTATTATCAATATGATGAGCACTTCAGGTAAGAACCTGTTGGCTTTGAGTTTTTACTGTCTTCCTGCTGTATTATTACCGTATTAGCGACACATTGCTGTTCTCGTTCAGCTGCTACATTGGTAATGGATAATTCAGTCACCTGCTCTCTGGCTGATCTCTGCAGTCGTGCTCCAATTCAAATGCATGTGTTCATTTAGGCCCGAGCCGGGCCAGTTACCAAGACAAACACACTGATTAATGGTGGCAATGGTCCACTCTCAGGCAGACTAATGTCCTGCTTAAGCTACATTGGTTTGAATTTTGGCACACAGACACTGAGCACTGCCTGTTAAGAACCCAACTGATAGCAATAAAATACAGTTTAATTATTGTAATTTGTAAATAATATGCTTTTATTGCATTTTTACAGGTTGTTATTATGAAATAGGAAAATCACGATGTAGGTTTAGGGTTCATCCGTGGGTGATTAAAGCAGTATTAAGTCTCTTTACGCTGCTTTAGGGCAGCAGAATTTAAAATATTGACTTTATTTTCACCTGCTGAAGTTGTTGTTGGCGAACATGTTACAAAATATTGCTCATTTATACATTCAGCAGACATGGAACAACATTAATATTAATTTGAAATAGTGTTTCGATACATCTGGTGAATATAAGTCCAATACTGAGTAGGGCTGTGATGATAACCTCACTACCACACTACTGAAAAGCATGATAAAGTGCCCTCTTCTGAGCAAAAACATGTGCTAAAGTTCCCTCTAAGAGCCAACACGTGTGGTAAAGTGCCCTTTTAGGAACTAAAAAGCATGTAAAAGTACCCTCTAGAAGGTAAAACATGTGCTAAAGTGCTTTCTAGGAGCCAAAACCTATACTGAAGTGTCATCTTGGGAGCTAAAAAGCATTTTAAAAGGCCCAAAGGACCCAAATATGTGCTAAAATACCCTCATGGGAGATACAAAGTGTGTTAAAGTGCCCTCTTGGAACTTGAAACGTGTTAAAGTGGCCATTTGTATAACATATGACCTCATTGTGCCCTCTTCAGTGGCGAAAACATGATATATGTGCCCGTTTTTTCCTTTTCACCCCTGCCCTTCAAAAAGTCTGTCCATGCCACTGGGGGCCTCCATCACATGCTAAGTAAATCGAGTTCAGCTCTAATATTCAGTCTACTTTCAGCTCTTTTTTGGTCTCCACCCACTACTAACGAAGACATGTCTTTTTAGCAGCTGATTGACCTTCTGTGTTCAGTGGCAAATCACTCACTTTGTCACCCTGTAGTTCTGTGCTGTCTGTGTTCATCAGATGTTGTTTTCTAAAAACAGCTGCTGGAAATGGAGACTGACTCACATCGGTTGCGTGCTGGCACCAAGCAGCCAAATCAATCAGCAGAAAGGTGCTAAAAATGCTCTCGAGAGCTGCGATGGGGCTTGATTGATAATTCACTGTGGGTTTGCCACACTCAAGCATTAGGCCTTTAAGCCAGTGGAAATATGATAATGTTGGTTAGTGCAGCTTTAGGAGCACAGACAGATGACAAACTGAATATATAAGTAGAGAAACAAATGCAGATAAGGCCTGCACAGTCAATGAATCTCAAGCTTATTGATCATCTATAGGAGAATTTAGAGTCACTTGTTAGACAGCAACCACCATAATTAGAGAACTGAATGAGGGAATATCTTTTGTAACAAACTAGATCTCTAAAGATATGGAGAGAAATACACAAAGGAGCATTGATAAGGTTTAAGAGAGTGAACTACGTTTTCATTAGTTTTTTTTTCACCTATCTCTAAATTTATATCACCTTCTTAAGCTTATAGGGTTTCCTCTCTTGAAAAAGCCTTCACAGTTTAATAAATTAGCTTGTGAGGTAACCGAAAGGACCTCCAGGTGGCAAGCTACAGGTGACCAGAGCAGGGAGGAAAATAAACAAGAACTGGACGACTGCCACTGGGCTGGGTGCACTGGAAGAAGATGAACTTTAGAAATAATGGAAGAATGAGTCAGACGTGACCTCATTTCACATGGTTGGAGGCTAAAAAGGAAAGAAGTGCAACACCATAATGGGGGAAAAGAGAAAATGGCAGCAATAGTAATTGCGTTAATGGGTTTTTATATATTGATTATGGTGGTTATAGCTTTTGAGGGAATTTTTGTCAGTCTTCTTTGGTTTTCTCCATCGATTTTACACTCTCAAATGCAATGTTGGACTCTTTCCTACTTTATCTAAATCGTTTAAATCAGTTACACCATTAACTGAACTGTAATAAACCCTTCCAGGTAAAAGCTATTGAATTGTCCTATGCATCTGTATACTGTAAATCCTCTAACTTTCCTTTTTTCCATTTTAAGCCTTGACTGTCCAATTACCTGCAAACAAACTGACCCACTCTGTTTCTGTGCTCATTGTTCTTGGAGATGAATTGTACATGTATCCAATGCTTCAGTGATACAATTTCATGCCTCAGCAAATTAAATGGTGTGACTATATATTAAGTAAGAGATTTATGTTTTCAGAGACTTTTAAATCTCCTCCATCTTTCAGTGCAATCGGTACCTGGTACCTTTTTAAATTAACTTACTTACTGGACAAAGAAATTTATACACATGGTTGAGCCTTTCAAGACAGAGCGGGTGTCACTTTTCATCCATTGATTTTCTGGTAATGTGGGCTGTAAGTGCCTATTTCTCTACTTGCTTTACTGTGCGGTGGTTAATGCTAATTATAATTATCCAGGTCTTAACAACTTTTTTTTTTTGTAAACCTACTACATGAAAAACGATTGTCCAATGTCTGTGTGGTTTCAGTAATTATCAAATTATCAGAGTTCAGAGGTTGGTTGTCCTTCATAAGACTTTCAAAATCAAAAACCACTACAGCAAAACTGTAAGGATTGGATTGACGTAGGTGGCAAAATGATCAATATATTACAGGAAAGCCTTTTTTAATTACTTGGCTTGCTGATTGTTATTTGAATGCAATAGCTTACAGGTTATGTTGGTGAAAGAGAGAGAGACTAAGGAGCCTCTAGTTACTGATTATAATGACCAACAAATACTGTGTATTTGATTCTAAGCACAGCATGCATAGTGCAGAGGTGGGAGCGAGGAACAAATGAGAAAGGTGTGTGTGTTGGGGGGGGGGGTATTCATATTCAGATGAAACAGTACAAAGATGCTTGTTGGTGTTTCTGTGCTGAGAACACCAAGAATATCAAGAGGAGCTAACTTAATTCTTTCAGAAAATGCACATAAGTGAATAATTAATGAAATATAATAAATAAATGCTACTTAAACAGTTCCCAGCCAATAGTCTGTTCACTGGCTCTCTCCTTTAAAGCTGGCCAACTCTCTGTCTGTCAATTCTTTGCTGTAGTTGAACTTTTTTGGACTGATTGCAGATGAACACTAAAGCTCTTGAGGGATAAGATGTATTAACATGAACAGGTATCTCTGCAACACAATATATAGACGTCTGTGACGTAACATCAACACTTAGAGAGTCTAGAGTGTCTAGAAGGTTTAATTGTTTCATCCACATTAAAGTTAGCAGAGGGCTATTCAATAGTAGTGGGGGTCATTTATGGCAATACTACGCTTCAGTCGCTGGTTTCTATCCGCAAATAACGCAACAATTAAGTTGTTTCATATCGATTCACACCATTCCTGAGCCAATTGAAGCATGGAGTTGGGAGATAGCCAGATTGAAAGCCAATGAAAACTAGATGACTATGAAAGTTTGACCATCTGGACAGCAGTGAAACCCAATGGAAATTTCCCATGATGAGACCATCCAAATCTGATAGCCAATAGCCAGGGCTTTGAAAAGGCAATGGGGAACTGTGCTACTTACAAACTGGGCATACCATTTTCACAAATAAGACTGAAAATGGGGTCTAAAGTGGTCTACACTGATTTATAAATTAATCTAACTGATTCTGACAGTATCTGTTGACCACAGCTGCTTCATTTTGTATGAAAAAGCTTCTCATGCATATCATTAAAGCTGCAGTGTGGAACCTTTAACCCCCCCTTCTGGCAGTGAGAGTAATTACACAATCGCTGTCAACATGCCTTACATCAAACATACATCATAGACTTTGCTGTCGCCTACTCCATTGTACTGTAAATTGGTGGATAAATTGTTTTGAGCATCACACAATTCCCGAGTCATTTCAATTTCAATTCTAATGACTCATAGATCCTTTCAGTCTGATAACAGTTAGATAGTCTAGGGAAGCTATGCAATTCAATTATTTTATCCATGTTTAAGTTAGCAGAGGGTGGGCAGCTGCTGGAAGTGTCTGCATACACAAGGTCAGAGGTCATCATAAGGTAGAGTGTGGTTCCTTAATACAGCCATTGGAGGTAAAGATAAAGGTCTTAATGATATGTGATTCTGCCTTTTGTTCTCTTCTTCTTCTCACCGCCAGTCTGTGCTCCCCTCTGTCCACCAGCATCCTGTCCGGACAGCATGCAAGTCGTTACTAGTTGAGAGGGAGGAGATAAACTGGTGTGACACAGGCCTGGCACTTCTCTTGTTATTGCAGCCAATAGAAAAGAAGCATCAACAGAAGTTGTAGTTTGCCTGTGAAGCAAAATGCCCCTTTGAAAGTCAGCGCCATCTAAAAACCATGTGGCTGAGACGATAGCCTTTGTAGATGAACCGCGTTGTTGGAACCTGCTTCTACTATTGAATTACAGAAACAAACTGAATAAATATGCCAATCATGCAAATCTGACAATATTCCATCATTCCATTTCAGCAATCGTCTATTCATGTGGCATCGTGCTGGAAGGAAAATGAGAATGAATAATCACAGGTGGTTGGAACAGACACTGGCATTCCCAGAGGGCTCTCACAGCCTGAAAGCACTGTTGTGTGCCACCGCCTTACAGCGTCAGACAGCACCCATGCATCATAACGATACGGCATTGGCACACTCCGGACATATTGACACAGCAGTATAGCCGGGTTGGCAATGTGGCAATCATGCCCCCACACTGGTAGGGCCTGGCAGAAACATGATCTGGAAGAGATGCCGATTGGGGGCCTCGGCATGGCCGTTGGCACGCCTCTGCATTTATAGCGAGGGTGTAATGAGTGTGTGATTGATTGGAACCACAATAGGGCTTCATGTACTCAAAACGGTACAGCACACACACACACCAGGCGGCTGGCACTCCTGGATTAGAGGCCCCCTGGGCTCACACCCAGATTAAAGGGTTACATTAAACAGCATGAATAAAAGATTGAAATTATTCTGTTTGGAGCGTACCCACAGGAGAAAGGATTGGAGTGTGTGTTTACAGTTTTTGCCTGCTGGGAAGGATGCTTTGGATGAAGCTTTCACCATTCCCTGCTTCCTCTTGAAACACACACACACACACACACACACACACACACACTCGCAGAAAAACGTCTCTATCTGTAGTTTGGAGCATCCAAGGGCAAACTGAATTTAAATATGTAATTACCAGCTGCAAATTGTACAAATGGGACACCCACTACATGATTATGCCAATGTTAAAGGTTACCTCAGTCATTTGGATAATTGCATTTACATGCTCAGGGCCAGGCTCTCCTTGAGGAGTCGAGGGCATGGCGGCGGGGGGGGGGGGGGGGGCGGGACAGGAGTGCCACCTGAACTGTGTGAGGCATCCAGGATCTTAATGTTATCAGGCTTTAATGAGGACATTTGCTCTCGTGGTCAACGTAATTTTGCTTAAACCTTAAGAAGAAGGATGGTTGCTTGTGCTTTTATGATTTTTAATCTTTTTAATTGGCCCTATAGTTCACAAGCTAATGTAATGAAAGAGGATGGGCACCTTAATCAAGCGCAGGGATTGTGGGTAAACGGGTGGACAGCGCAGGGCCCCCTGGCACCCCTTACTCCCACCCCCTGCACCACTACTTCATCTGCAACTCACTGATCACTTAACCAAATGAATAGGCTGCTCACATGTCACGGTGGTGATATTTCACATGTTTTTATCAGCGTCATAAATATTACAATCGTTTCTCCAGCTCTTCCTCACCGTGCTTAGCCAATTATTCATTTATAAACATTACAGCTTAAGCAATGTTTTACAGATGTTGTTTTTTTTACAGGAGTTCATGCCCAGTCTTGTCAAGACTGAAGTAAAATATCCACCGTAGGATGTAAAAAAAATGTCCTATAAAAAAAACGAAGATTTACCACTAGGTGAATTAGGGAATCTGATCTTGATACTATGCCGTCCCATTTGGGGATTTATTAAACAGTTTTTATTGATTGGTAATTTATCATTCAATCCAGGCCAATGGGCTAACGCAAGCGGAACAAGAGTTGGCTCCGGCCTCAGATGATCACTCGCACATAATCAATGGCAGATAATACAGAGGCCTCCCAAATTATTGACGAGTAGAACAATACACGCCTGTGTTTTCCCTTTTCATCCAGAGACGGGTCAATTAAAGAGGCTTCCCGGCCTGGGATTCGGATAAACAGTTGGTTAGAGCAGGCCATGGTCCCGAGAGAGACAGAGGTGAAAGGGTGATGGACCCAGGGATTTAGGGCCTAAAGGCAGACCGGAACACAGTTGGCCTCGCTTACCAAGGAGGGATAAGACTCAGAAAAGATTTACTTATCAGTCGTATCATCAGCCAACAGCCGCAGAATCACAGGTGCAGCTTGGCATGGGACGGTCACAAAATCACTAGTAACCAGGGGCAGATCTAAGGTTATAGGAGATCTGACGCTTAGCTCAGAGGAGAAAAAACGAAGAATGCACAACGTTCTGTTTTTTTTTGGGGGGGGGTTTTGCTTATACAGAAAATACATAACTTCATCCAACACAAAGGTTTGTCCTGAACAATCCACAGAGACAAAAGAAAACAAAAAAAGCTGTTAAAGCTGATCAGAAGCCTTAGCCTTGTTATCCACTTCTATTACGTATGCTGTTATTGTAACTGATGCTAAATACAACAATATTGGAAAAAAAAACTATCAGTCCATAACTTGTCACACACCGAGTGTGTGTTAATCTAAAAACTGACAGACCAGAGACATTGGTTTCGCTGCTGGTGCTGGGTGGCTTCATCATGTCCATCACATACAGTCTATGGTCCGTCGTCTTTTTTTTTTACAATTTCGTGGAATCAAACAGGAAATGGAATCAGCGAGGAGGACACACTTCTCAGCAGGGCAGGCCATAGATATACATAATAAAGGCTAAATATCTCACGGCACAGACTCGAACATCCTCACCCGGCAGCCATATTGTCACAGTCAAACAGTCTGATCTGATGTATTGAGCGTAAGGGAAGTTGACTGATCCTAACAGACTCAAATACTCTTGATCTCACTGAAAACTTGATGGATTTTCACACAGCTGCTAACAAATGTTATCAACATGGCTATAATGATATAAACTGTTTGAAAATTGAGCAAGTTTTGGTCATTTAAAAGAACATGCACCATTAAAATACATTGTTACGGGTAAGCAAGCCTTAAGCAAGACGTTCGACTCCATTGGCCATCAGCGTGGATGAGACATCTAGTCTATTTCATTTATATGTATGGGGCAGGCTATCAAAACAGGTTACTTTCCCACTGCTGCTGCCTCTCTGTTGGACTCTGGTGTGGTCAGAGGAAGGAGACTGACATAAAAACAGGAGCCTTTTCCTTTACTACTGTAAAACATTTGAGGCTTTGGCAAAAAACATCTGGGGCTTGAGCCAAAGTAGCCATCGCCTAACCTCGCCCCTGCCAATAACTCAAGGCAAGGTTAGAGTCTCTGCTCATATTCATTCTCTTGGTGTTGCATTAGGTTTGTGTGTATTATTTACCATGTGAACCTTTGTTAAACCCCATCGTGCTTAGTGGCTTGTGGTTGGTCTCCAATTGTTTTTCACTTAGTGTGCTCACAAAAGTCTTTCATCGCAAACATTCCAGACATTTCTCCGTCTTGGTTGGGGAAAACAACTGGAACGTGGACTGGAAAAACACCAACACACATCCTTAACTCCCCCTAAGTTTCTCCCCCTACACACAGTCCCTGGGCCAGTAGGTGACGCTTTGTACTAAGTCAGGAAATTGGGTTTGGGGAGCAAAGGTGGTCTGACATTTCCTACCCCATAAAGCTGGGGCAGAATAAAAATACCTAACGACAGCTTCCTACATCCAACCCACGTTCAGAACCCATATCTGCCACCTCTCACCTCTCTACCTCCACTGACCCGGTCCTCCAGTTATCTACTTTCTGCACCAGTTGACCTTTGGCCCCTCTGAACTGTCAGGTGATATCTTAATGGAACAACATTAAAACACACGTCTGACCTGGCAACTCCAGTTCACAAAGTGTTCATCGTTCTGATAACATTGTATTCAACAAGTAATTGATGAGCTCTGGAACACATCACTGCTACAAAGTCCAACAAAGCAAGAAATATGAGCTGCAAGTTTCCAAAAAGCTAAGATAATGCAAAACACTTTATTTTAGAGATAAAAGTGAATGGTAGGCCAGGCTGTTCTCTTTCATTGTTTGTACTTATGCAAAAAGTTACACAATCCTAATTTGGATACTATAAATAAGCCTGCAATAAGCCTGTTTCAATCACTTAACAGATCAGTTTATTTGAGACCAGGCAGCAAATTAAGGATGGACCTGACAAAAATCTTGCTCAGCAAAACTAGAAAAATATGGTCATTTACTCAAATTATTTTTTTAAATCTATATAACTGTCATACTGGAGTTAAACGTCTTGCGGCTGCTTCTCCTGGGTTTTCCTCCTTCCTTTTACGTCAGAAAGTTTAAATTTCATGTCATACTTTTTATTTTTTCACTGTATAAGTAATATTACTTGAGAGGGTATTCTTTAATGTCATTTGAGCACAATTATGATGTGGTCAGGACTAAGGTGCTTGCAAAAAAAAAAGGCGAAAAAGAAAAACGTGAAGTGCCAGTGGTCATGTCTTCTTCCTTGATTTTTTTTTTTTTTAATAAATTAGACTCAGTTACTTATCAAACATATACACCTGCACCAGGCCTTTAAAGGGGACCCTCTGGTTCATTGAAACTTAGCTATTATTTGGTAATTTATATGCATTGGCTGTATTTGGAGGTGGTGGGTTGGGTGGGAAAGTTGTACAGGAGAGCACACAAGACCACTAACTGGAAATTTTGACCATCGTGTAGGGACATTTTTTATAGCTTTTACTTTCACATTGGGACATTTTTATTGAATTTTAACCCAAACCCGTTATTTTTCTCTAAACCTAAACAAATGTTGTTTTTGTGCCTAATCCTAACCAGAGTCTATAACAACCACCGTAGCATTTTTTATGTGACATATACAAACTGTTCCATGAGAATAAGTTGAGTAAGCACACAGAGTTTCTGTAATAATCCCTCACTGTACAAGAAAACTGAAGAAGGTAATTGCAAAGCAGGATGTCTGTTAACTGCATGTTTACAGTGGATATTATGGTTACAATTTTACTATTCCCCTTTGACTTTTCACCATAAATGTATCTGACTTTATGTATATGTACACCCGCTCCTATTTCCTGCCCTTTAATTTGGCGTCGTGTTTCTGGCCACCTCACAAATGCAAATCCGATGTTCACCAGTATTCGCTCTCTGTTTAGTTCTGGTCTGATTTCCCTCAATTCCTGAGAAAAAAAGCATCTGTCTTTAGCTGCTAATGTTCACAAGCTAATCGCTAACTGCGTCTTTCTGCTGTTTAGGGGCGCCAGCTAGCGTACAGTGTGATTGAAAAGCTTTTTAATCAGTTTTAGTCAGTTTCTGAGGTCCAATCTAATCTCAAAAAAGTGCCATCATTTATTTAAATGTGATGTTCTCAGTGGTTTTGTGGGTGCGGATGTCAGAACGTAATTAATGGTTCTGATAAGATGCATTTCAATACCATTTGGGTGATTTACGTGAACCTGAGCTGTGATGTCACCTCTCTCATTTGACATGTCAAGCTCTAATTAACTCTCTGGGATAAGGAAGCAAAGGGCGCAGGAAGAACAGCAGCGATCAATCTGTCGTCTGTAGTCAGAAGTGTAAATGTTTAGATGTACAGCCGTGTTAGCAGCAGGTCTATCTAGACTCCCTCTGACCTGCTGGGCCTTTATCAGTGGGAGACTCTGCACCTGGACACTGGACATTTGTGTGCATGTGTGTGTGTTTGCACAATGCACGAGTGTTAAGTGTGTGTATATGTGAGTGTTTGTGTGTATTTTTATGAGAAGGTGTGTGTATTACAGCGCGCATGCGTGCATGGCTAACGTGTTCATTTCATGAACCTGTGACTTCCTGAGTTTGTGAGTGTTTTTTTTATGTCACGGGTCAGATTGGGAGGTTGATGGGATCATGACATAACAGCTACAACCTGTGCCCCAACACACATTCACACACATACACACACACACACTCCTCTCCCTCCCGTAAGGAATGTCATTTTTCAGCCTGGGTCAGACTTTCCTGTTTGAATTAGAGGTGCAAACATCGGCCTGCCTTGATAAATGGTGTTTATCCAGGACCAAAAGGATCGAGGAAACCATAATGTTGTGTAAATTGATGAAGAAACAAAGAGAGGGGAAGACAGAAAGAGAGAGGGAAAAAAAAGCGATCAAGTCAACACTATAGTCATTGTGTGTGTGTTGGGAGCCGGTGCTGAATGTGAAGCAGAAATAAAGGGATCGATGGAATTTAAGTCGGGGCAAAGAAGACCAAGGCAGGGGGGCATCAAGAATGTCTGGAGGCCACTCTTATCTCTCTGAATGAATGGATTGTGAATGCACATGCATCTGTGTGATGTGTCCGTGGCTCTTTGTGGACATGTGCACGGGGGAGGGGAGGAGGGGGGGGGGCTATGCTGTAGAATTACCCAATGTACTTTTAGCTGCAGGGGACTTGGGCGGGAACATACACCCACGCACAATCTCAATCAACATCCTCCTTCCTCCTTCCAGTCCTGCACCCCGGCAATCCCGTCCAACCCCGCTGCCTGGAATCTCTTTAGGTTGGGTTGAAAAGAGAGTGTGCGTGTGGGAGGGGGTTCTGTTTAATGACGGAGCAGCGGGGTGCCCTTAAACCACCCGTGGGTGTACCTGAAAGAACACAGCGACTCTGAATGAGGCTTGAACTGCAGTGGCTCCCCTGCAGCTTTTGGCTGAGTGGGTGGGGAGGAATGGCTGTATTGTTTTTGGTACGGCAACATCACTAGATCAAACTTCATTCCAAACCCTGTCAGTTTAATACTGCTTTATTTGATACCCATCCCTAAAGAAACAGGGGTTTTGGCAGCAAGACAAAGGTGACTTAATGTAAATTTATTCAGCAGCCGCAGAGTCCGCGTGATAGGCACACGAGAGGGAGCGTGTGGCGTCGCTGCTGGAGATCTATGATTAATTGGAAATTAATGATATGAAGGGAAACAAGTGGGTTTTTTTTCATCTTCCCACATCCTGCAGCACTCGGCGCATTTTCAAACATATTTTGCCATCGAAGCCTTCATTGATTAATGAACATTGTTTTTCTGCAGTGAATCCTGTGGTACATTTTTCTCCCTATAATTTCATTATTTATTCTGCTGCCAGCTTTGCACAAGACATTAAAGGAGGACTTATTTAGTTCCTGCTCGCTCAAACTATAGGTCTACTGTAGGTGCTGATCTGATATTATGTTTTTCTGCTTGATTTCTTTATTTATGACTTTAAAATCTTATAGTATTTAGTTATTATTCTATCATATTGCTTTTAGAAGGTGGAGATTCTGTCTTCTCTGTGTATTTAAATGTGTTCTGCTGCATTTATTCCATGCTGAAAGTGTTATGGAAATGTTACTACAGCATGTCTGACCTAGTGAGATTACCGTTGTGACTTTGATGTAAATGTGACTTGGGAGTGCATCGCATTTAGTTTAGTCTGTCAGAAGGTGATGGTGCAAATAATAGCTGTGTCCCAATGATTGATAGAAGGTGGTTAATGACGTGCCAACAGATATGTACTTTCCCAATTATTGGGTGATTGATTATCTTATGAGCTTTGGTCATGTTCCTGTAAGAGAGTAAAGAGTGGGGAAAAGAAACAGGTGATAAGAGATTCACATCAGATCCACTTCAGTTCAGGAACATCGAACTCTAAATTAAAAAAAAAAAAAGAATCTGCATCATTTTCATATTCCGTTTTATTTCTTTCTGCAGCAAACCAGGCGGCTTCCCTTTCGAGGATCATTAAAGATTCATCGGCGACATCTGAAAGCCAGATTTCAAGTCAAAAGACTTCTTGAACATAAGACTCTTTTATTCATCAAAAGGCGATTTAAAAGAAAAAAAAAACAGCGACTCAGTTGAGAAATTGTGTCTCGTTACAAATTGGGATGAGGTCAGATGAAGTCAGATAATTTAGGTAAAAAAAAAAAAAAAGAAAAATGCGGCAGATAGAGGCTGGTTTCATTTATTCAGTTTGTGCAAATCTTCTCTGACATTTGGGAAAACAGTTGAACAGAACATCTTTTTATAGTTTCCATTTGAATATGGAGCGGCGTGTATTTTGGAAAAAATATGTAGATGTGACTACGGAAAAGAGACACTTTCTTTGCACTTTCTTTTTTTTCCCTCTTTCTCTCCAACACACACACACACACACACACACACACACACACACACACACACACACACACACACACACACACACACACACACTGGCTGACCCTGGTGTTTTATCATCATCCATTAGTAATTAGGAGCTGTTTCCTGAGTGTGTATCCAGAGGTTTGCTGAATAAAGGCTTTAGAGGAAATAATAATAAATAATAATCAGACTGAGACAATTAAGACTGATTACCCTCTGCATCATGTTGGGTGCTTTACACTTCTACACAGGTTTGTTCTGCCACATTCAGCCCTCCACACACCCCCGCTGCCGGGTTTCTTTCTAAATAAAGCCAATTCAATGTTCCAACATGTAATGTAGCTGTAATTGGGAATCCCCCGAACTTTTTATTCCTCACGGGGGCTCAGTCTAACTCCAAGAGACCAGACCTGTGCCTCTTTAAGCCCCTTTAAGCCATCGGTCTTAGCAGAAGACAAAGGCGATGTGGCTCGGGGAGGATTAGTAATATGGGTGGAGAGGGCTGACATCCCAAAACGTGATTAAGTGTTTGGTAAGTGACTGAGGAGGGCTCGTGAGACTTAAAAGTAACGCACTGAAGACGCCGGGTCCTTTCTGATGTTAAATAAGGCCGGGAGGCTGGAGCTCAGTGGGGGAAGTGAAGAACACGCTGAAGACGTCAATAAGGAACGTTTGGCTTCTGACGGGGAAGATGCGGCCGCTTTTGTTCCGCTGACGTCCTGAGGGTGGACCAAAAGGAGCTGTGATCACACACGTGTTCACGCTCACTTCTTTTCACACACACACTCTCCAATCTCCATTTATTGAAAAGTAATATCCTGATTGTCACACATATGTGCTGGAAAACATCTACTAATGCATGAAATGTCCCCTATCGGCAGTTCTGGCTGTGATTTCCCCTTCATTGTCTTCCAACAACGTGTTTTCCCACAAGTCCAACCAAAGAATTCCTTGTTTTGTCTCTCTATATTGCACGATGCACACTTCTCTCCATGTTTTTTTTTCTCTTCCCTGGGATATTATAGATTTATACTGCTGCCACCTCCGTCCCCCTCTTCCTGCCTCTCTCAATGGGTTTTAATGGCGTGTAATTGTCATGAGTCAGTGGCCCGTGGGTTCGTCCCCAATGGCTTGGTTTGTGACTGACACCCACAGCCGTTCTCTAAGAAGTGCCATATGGCTACAGTTAACACTGACGTATAGGACTGTAACACAGCCCCGTGGGATGAGAGTGACGGGACTCAGTCAGTGCAGTGTGTGTGTGAGAGTGAGAGCAGAAACACTGTAAAAGAACGACTTTCTCCATTACATCGCTAAGACAGCGGCTATGATCGATAAAGATTACAATTCAACACAATGTGGGTTTAAATATTCAGTTAATAGATGTAGAAAATCAGCGGAGTGTGGTTAATACTCTGGGGGAATGGACAAATAGAATGAATTTGTTATTAATGAATACATAATCAATTGCGTGGTATAAAGAAGCTGCGATATTCTCGAGATGAGGGAAAAAAAAAAAAAAAAACTACCAAGGAACTTCCTTCAACAGAGTCAGTAAATCTAATGTACAGATTTGTTAGAAACCTTCACAAAATACACTACCATTTAAAAATTGGGGTTTTCTATGAAAAGTCACTTTTATTTACCACCACAATGAATAGAAAATATAGTCAAAGCATTGACAAGGTTAGAAATAATGATTTATATTTGAAATAATACATTTTTCCTTCAAACTTTGCTTTGAATTTCAGTTTTATAGCTTCTCTAACCAGCTAATCTGTTTTCAGCTGTGCTAACATGTTAGCATCAAGGGTTTTCTAATCATCCATTAACCTTCTGATGCAATGAACTAACACATTGTACCATTAGAACACTGGACTGATAGTTGCTGGAAATGGGCCTTGATACAAAAACATTTTTGCAGCTAGAATAGTCATTTACCACATTAACAATGTATAGAATCTATATCTGATTAGTTATATAGTTATAAAGTTATCTTTATTAAAAAAAAAACCCAGCTTTTTTCAAAAATCATAAATAAATAAAAATAAAAGTCTACAACTATGCTAGCAGCTCAGTGAGCTTTACATGGCCACAGCAATGGTTTCAGCTAAATGCTAATGTTAGCATGCTAAGATTCTTACAATGACAATGGTGTCATGTTGATGTGTTGCTGGTATAATGTTTTCCATGTTCACCATCTTAGTTTAAAATACAAACCTTTCATTTTGTGGGGATTTTAGTGGGCTCATGTGGATAAAAGCTTTTTTAAACACAGCTGTTTGCCGGATGCAAATTGCCAGGATGAGGTAACGCATCTATTTGTGGCTACGTCTTTTCTTTCTTTCTTAATTTCATTAAAAGTAACTGTTGTTCAGCATTTATTAGCTCCAAATCCAACACATTCCACTTTGTTTTAGTCACCATTGTTTGTTGTACAAGAAGAAACTCAACAGACTGGGATAGAAACCCAATTTCAAATACCATTTTGGTTGTGTAAATGCAGACCAACTCAGACGCAGTAACACGAGTAGAAATGTCCACAACAGCATAGGGCACATGTAGGCTACTGAATAGACTCATGAATCTGCATTTACAGCAAATCCAGCAATGTGGCACCTTTCAGGTTTGTGTGGTGGTTTGAACCTTAGAACATAACCAATGTAAAACAATCAGAAAATAATGTTTTATTTCTTGAATTCACTATGTGGTTCTCGCTACCACCAGTACTCTCTAGTTTTAAAAAGTATATTTTTAAATTATTATTTTACATTCACTATTTTCTGAACATGAGTTGCATTATCCTCATATTGTTTCCCATTTGGGGCCCAGTGTTACAACCAAAAGAAGCAGGTGGTGACTTATGTAGCACAGGGTCTGGTGGAGAAATGTTAAAGACAAAGGAACTATCGGGTGTGAGGAAATGTGTCTGTTATTTTAAAGACGCAGTCTGTCTAATCAAGTTTTGACAAGTATAAAAACGTAGGCGAAATGTGCCAGCATTATGCCGGTTACTGTGAAAGGGTTAAAGGTATGTAAATATGGATTGGTGCCATTATTAATGTTATAGTGCTGTTTCACTTTTGGCTAGGCTAACCGTTTCCCCCACTTCTTCCAGTCTTTGTGCTGGGCTAGACTAAACACATCCCTGAGTGTCTCTACACAGGATGCACAGAGATGAAATTCATATCATCTGAACCTGGTAGAGACAGAAAATAAGTGTAATACTCCAAAATCTCAACATGTTCCTCATTTGAAATGTAGCGTTAGCTTACAGAACAAATGACTGAATGACACAGCCTTAAAAACATCTTGGATGAAATAATTTGTTTAGAACAGGCTGTTGTTTCCAGAACATGTAATAATATATTTGTGACTCCTGCTGTATTTTTGTCATTATTATTATTACATTTTATATTTTAATTAATTTATCCATTTTATTGTCTTTTTTTATGCTCTTTGTTTTTTGTTAGCCTCAAAGAATAATAGTCTACAAATCATATTTCAATGTTTTTGGAATTGAAATGTCTTTTATATTTATTGGTATTTTTTATTGTTATTTTAACAGTACATTCAACCAGATATGTGAACAAATATGCAAAAAGAAATGGACTCATCATCAATTGTTTAACAAATTAAAAAAAAAACTTAGGTATAACTTAAGCATTTTTCTCTTGCATAAATGCAAACTATATCTATCATCTATCTTTGATGTAAAAAGGTCACTTTAAGTTTAAGAACACAGTCCTTCCCTTTGATCGACTGAAATTACATTTATTGTCTAGAACTGGAGAAATAAGGGTTATTGCACCAAATAAATGCTCTAAACGATAACATTTTTGGGTGAAATTTGGGGGAAATGTTGTCAGTAGTTTATAAACTCAAACAAAAATGGTCCTTTTGCCCAAACACATACCTATAAGTAGTAAAATCAGAAAAACTGATCATTATTCAGTGGTCTTCTATTTTTTTCCAGCATGGGTGCAACAGTATTCTGGCCAGAGTCATTTAGCATTGGCTTAGTGTGATAAATACGACCCGTCTGTGCTACTCTAGGTTATGTGCCATTGAGGGATGGCGCCTGTGTTTTGTAACTGAGGATGGAGGCGGGAGAACAGGCCTAGTAAATGACTTTAACCCTGACAGGGAGTTGGGTTATCATTAACACCGTGGAGCTGCTGTCAGATCAAGAACGACAAGGACGAGGGACGCTGCTGCGCTACAGTTTCGGCCTTGTGTCGTTTTCCAGACGGGGGCTGCAGCGCGTTTGCTTTGCTTGGCTGCTTTTCCTATTTTTTTTGTGCCTTTTTAGATTTATTTCCATGAGTTTCAGAATGTCCGCGAGTGTCAGTGCAAGAAAACATCCAGACACACATCACATAAACACACACACTTTTACTCAGTTGCTATTTGTCAGTTGTGGTCTTTTTTCTTTTTCGACCGCTTTTTTTAGCAAACTATCCTTCTTAAAAATTCTTTCACAGCATATCAGAGAATAACTCTGTCGGTTTCTGCCACAGTGGAACCTTGTTTGGTGCCATGACACCCCCCCTCTCCATATTTAAAATACACAGAATGATGCTCAAATAGTTTCACAAAGTCCCTTTATTTGTCCTCTGAATTGACCCGAGGTTCCCTGCTCCTTCTTGTTAAGCCGAGTAGCAGCACCAATATGTACATGTAGCACAAGAAACTCAGCTACAAGTCTATGTCAAACATTATTAGCCTAAAGAAACATAATTTCAAACCCAAGCAATAATATGAGCATATTGAGAAAACATAAATCTGTGGATTTCTGCATTTTTATGTCTGTCTGGACATACCTGTACTAAACAAAACTGTACTTTTTTTTTGCAATTACTCATAAGCATTTACTTTACTGATCCATAGATGAATTGGGCTACTAACCCATGATTTTCATATTTTCAACCTCAATAGATGTTTTTTTTTTTTTGGACAGAGCTAATTTTTTCACTTTTTTGCTTTATTCTAGATGGATGCACTTCAACACTGCACATTTTAAATTGATTCTGGCACTTCTACAACTACATCACGGGTGCTTACTTTATTTTAAACCCAAGATCGTTCAGAAAACCCCTGTAGTTGTGGAGATATACCGCATTAAGTCTGGGTGTGTAATTTTTGAGAGGTAGACTGATAAATAGGCCTGGGGCAGGAACAGGTTAAGCAATTTTGGGAAGAATGGGAAGAACCGTGTTTAGTTCTCTGCTGTGACCTTTATTTTAAAACAAATTACACATTTCGTTCTGCTATTACCTAATTATACAAGCCTTGTCTTCATCAAAGAAGCGCCTTCCTTTTTGTGTTCATACCCCACCTGTCTTCATTTCACATAAACCTCCGTCTACGCAGCTGTCTTCCTTTCCCTCCCATCCCTGTCCCTCCGCCCCCCTTTCCCCCAATCAGACGTCAGTCCATCACTTTCTAAATAGGCGACGGCAGCGCGCCATTGTTGTTGATTTCATACATGTCATACGACACAATTACATTAATGGCTCCGTGAATGGATTTCACGGGGAGTCGCCGGGATTTGTTTGGGAGGCAGTTTAGAGACACAAAGCGGCTGTCATGTCTGTTTGGCCATCAGCTACAAAGCTCTTATTAGCAGATGAGAGATTTGACAGTCTGCTGCAAATGAAGTGATGATTTCTTCATAAATAACACATTAGCCAACTGTAAAAGATTAGTTCATAATCTTTCTCTCTCTCTTTCGTTCCTTTGTTCCAGGTTTTCCAGGTTGTGCGTGTGCAGCTTTTAAATAATTCAACAGGTTTGTGATAATAAACTGTGTTTAGATAATGGATGCATGTGAAAGGGGTGTTTAGTCTGCTGGATGTGTGCAGCGAGTGGTTTGGTTTTTCAAACTCACGCCACCTGCGCGATTACAGGAAAGACAAGCAAACTTACTCCGGCAAATAAAGGCTTCCAGCCAGAAGAAAATGCAGGCAGGCTGCTGCTGTTGGTGTTGAGCCAGACTGGAGCCACCTCAGTGACCTCAGTAGGAAATGAGTGACCCTGTGATATTCTAATCACATTACCAACACACCCTATAAGAACTGTTGCTTATATATTACCAACTCACTTAGTCTGCATCACTGCTTTTTTTGGAACATAGATAGTGTTAGTGTTTGCAGATGTCAGGGAGGTAAAATACAAATAAGACAACACAAGTGAACACAAAATGCAGTTTTTAAATGAAAGTTGACATTATTAAAGGAGAAAAAACAGAACTCCAAACCTACATGCCTCTGTGTTTAATTTCTCTAGCCACATCCAGACCTGATTACTGCTTCGCCTGTTCTCAATCAAGAAAACACTCGAGTAGGACTAGCCGACAAAGTGAAGTAGACCAAAAGATGCTCAAGAGCCAGACATCATGCCAAGATCTAAAGGAATTCAGGAACAAATGAGAAAGAAAGTAACTCAGATCTATCAGTCTGGAAAAGGTTATGAAGCCATTTGTAAAGCTTACCATCATACCATGAAGCAAAAATACACCGCTCATAATCCCTTTGATCGACTGAAATTACCCTGAGTGTCCAGAAACTGAAGAAATAAAGCTTCTTCTTCCTCTCTGCCATTTTGCTTGTATGAAAAGTGCTCTTAGGCAAATAGTGTTTTTGGATTCTAATAAGTGTTGTGATTGGCCAAAGACATAGACACAAAGACAGGATGATGCAGCATGGATTTAGTCAAGTATTGCAAATATCTTAACTTGTCCAAAAAGTAGGCAATTATACTATGAGGCTTTAATACTATTCTATGAAATGCTCTATACAAAGCCTTTGCCTATATAGAATCTACTGACTTTGACTATATCAGTTTGCATATGTCAAAAATGATTAACTTATATTAAGTTAATTTCCATATATTTTTATAAGATAAACTTGGAACATCCACTGTATGACATATTCTGTTGGAAGAACCACATCAGAGTTTTTGCTGAGATTAGTTTCCTTCTCTTCACCACGGCTTTATCTGCCGTAAGCTAAACTGCATGTCTGATCGACTTTTTTACAAACACACACACACACACACACACACATCAACACAAGCGATTACTTCACATTTTTCCATTCACATTATCAGAGTCACAGCAGATCTGTACGCTGGCACCGCTCGGTTAATGCACCTCAGACAGAGGGTTTGCTGCTTATTGTTCCTCCAGCCTGGCCAGCAGCCACCTCAGCAGCAGCAGCAGCAGCAGCAGCAGCAGCAGCACCAGCAGCAGCAGCACCAGCAGCAGAAGCAGCAGCAGCAGCAGCAGCAGCAGCAGCAGCAGCAGCAGCTTGTCAGGATGCTGCAGACAGAGATGGAGCCCGGCGTGTTTTGTGCTTACATTGCCCACCATGCCAACCCAAACTGAGTCACTGTGCTGCAGGGGGTTTCACAGCGGAATGTTAGTTTTTGTTGGATTGTGTTGCTGCCTGTTGCCAGTGCAGAGGAACTTCTTTATTTTCTTTCCACACATGCATGCACACGATCTTACATCAACACGTGGTTTGCCCCCAAAGCATAAAGATGCATAACATCACCATACAGGAACGGACAAGATGTTTGAGATCAGGAGTGAATATTATGAGAGCAACAATGACCTTGTTATATTACAAAGTTGCCGAGAGTGCAGGAATTACTTTATCGTGCCCTTAAGCCTTTCCCTCCCTCCTCTATCCAGATATATCAGCGATGATGCAGCTTCTCCCATGCTAATGGCTCAGAATGTCCTCCAACCATTTATTCCTGTTAAGACAATTTGCTTTTCTAACTTCAAACCATCGATCGTTCATAAGAATGATGCTTATTGTTGCAAAGGCGATGCTAATACTATAATTTTAAGTGCATATCTACAATGAATGGCATTTGGCTGGATGCCCAGCAAGCATGTAGCCAGACAAAGAGCTGCAGCTAGGAGATTTTTAAAAGTGTATCTCTAACTGCATCCCAGTGGGCTTTAACAGCTGGACAGAGCCCCCCTCCATCCCCACAACCATGCCAGTACATAGCATGAGCGTTTAAAGTCTAGACATTTGGACAGTGATACTGAGTTGAGTGGGAATTTGGGTCCCACTCAAGTGGGGTGAGTGAGATATTCAGGTCTTACTCCCATTTTTTCTGTCTGAATATTGCTGTTGGAGAAGAGGAATTTGTCCAGATGTTCATGATGTTGTATATCAGAACCCTTTGAGGTTATTTTTTGTGATAATAGCCAAATAAGACAATTAATTCAGATTGGATTTTGTGATTATTTCTGAGAAGTGAATTAGGGTACTGCCCTTCACAATTTGAGCTACACAAGAAAAGTACTGTTTTTTTCAATGAAGATAACTTTAAACTAATCAGAAATACACTCTATACATTGCTAATGTGGTAAATGACTATTCTAGCAGCAAATGTCTGTTTTTTGGTCTAACATCTACTTAGGTGTATAGAGGCCCATTTCCAGCAACTATCACTCCAGTGTTCTAATGGCATCTAATTTGTGTTTGCTCATTGCGTCATTGCATTAGAAGGCTAATGTAAAAAAAAATCTATTCATTTTACAACTCATGGTGGTAAATAAAAGTGTTACTTTTCATGGAGAACACAGAATTGAATGGTAGTGTATGTTATGTCCTGTATGTTGATCAATGGTGGAAAAAAATAACATCTCCACAGTAGAAGGGAGAGAAGCTACTCATTGTACTTAACCTCCTATATTTAACCACATTAAGAGAGAATTCTATCAATGAATTATTAAACCTTGCAACAGATGTTATGCTCTGTGATTATCTGTGTCTCCAGTGAATACCAATTTGCTTTTGAAGCTGAAACTCCATAACCCCATGCAACGAGGAATCTGGTGTTGCATTAAAGCTAATAGAGATACATGGCAGGCAGAGACAGCTTCTTATGATTTATTCTGTTTTTTTTTTCATAGAAATTGAGAGAACATAGTATTCCTTTAAACCAATATTGAAGGATTTGAAGGGGAATGGAGGATAGGATGTGAGCCAGTCTTGGGAGGACATTCATTTTTAATATGCCAAGCTTCCCCACAAAGATAAAGGCAAAGTTGTCCATCTTCTCAGGGTTGGACTGGTCTAAGGGAGCAGCGGGGTTTTTCCCAGTGGCCTGGCCTGCTAAATGGTCTGCAGACTATCTAGAATCATTAAAAAAAGAAAAAAGCCCACAGTACGGACACGGTGGGCATTTTCACTTCCTCTGCCTCATTTTGTTTGTGATAAGGATTAGTTCTGGTAATTACTTAACCATTAACCTCTTTGGTGTTTCTTTGCTTTTCTGGAGATTTGTAGCCATAAAAGTTGGAAAAGTTGATAATATAGGTTATACTTTCATAAGCAGTTTGCTTCCTATACCTTTTCAGTCACTGCTCAACAAATGATTATTGGTTTTGTGTGAAATGTCAATGCTGTGCACAATATGTTTCTGCGGTTTTTGTGCTTTTGTGTTGTCATGACTCAATAAACTTCATTCATTCATTTTTATCCGCCAGTTAAAAAAATCTCTCCTTCCAAAAGCCTTCGATGGCCAAATATCTCAGACTATGCAGAGACCTCAACATGAATACGATCTGCCTAAAAGCCTGTGACACTAGAAGTCAAATTTTAAATACCTGCATGAAAGGTCTGCAGTGAAGATCCAATAATCCAGAAGCATCAAGAGCACATTTTTGAATCTCTCCACTTGTTTATCAAGTTTGACAAATCTCCATATCAGTGCCACGTTGGTGTAGTTCAGAGGCTGAATTGATTAGAAAGTGTGTGGATAAAAAAACTATCTAGATTCGATAGTTGAGGCCTTAGTTATGTTCTCAATTCTGAGTAATTCATTACTGTTTTATGGCATTAAACTCGTGGTCTGGTAAAACCCAGGCACAGGAAAATCAATCAGAAAAACACACCAGAAAACCACGGTAGTTATCTGAGTATAAGGCGTATTCCTTTCTTTTATTTTTTATAATTTTCCAATAACAAGTGTGTTTCATCTCGCATGTCCATCAATTTATCTCAAAATCCTGCTCCATGTGGAATTCTGTGTTTCACTCAAACCGCTTTTTCTTATTTTCCCTCCTATATATTTTTACATTAGACACATGTCTGCCTCATTTTAATCATGGGGAAATGATTGTAAGTGTTTCAGGTGCACTGCAAAAACTGAAAATCGGGTGAAAACATCTTGTTTTTAGTCCAATATTGAGTAGAATTATCTTATTAAACTGGCAGATAATTTAGCTTATTTCATTTTTTTTTCCTGATTTGGGTAAGTTTGGTCTGGTTTTAGGAAAACAACAATGAAGCTAAATTATCTGCCAGTGGAATAAGTGAAATAATTCTACTCAATATTGGACTAATTGTACCAAAGACAAGATATTTTGCACTATACTCTGGTGTAGAGGGTAAACTCTTAGAATTAAAGAATATCTTTGGCTACGCTGCTGCTCACAAACCTCCTTTTCTAATTAAAAAAATGTCTTAGTTATTTATTATTTAATAAATAGGATGACATGAGTCCTTGTTTTGCCTCCCTCCTTAATGATATGTTAAAAACAGGACATTTTTGATGTTTGTGATTCACCTCCACTAAAATGCAGTAAATCAAGTCTTTGCAACCCAATTTTTTCATTGAGGGGGTCAAATAGTGGTCAAATTAGATTAATTAGATTTTCCTCTAG
The DNA here is from genome assembly GCA_030544235.1 of Lepturacanthus savala. Lineage (NCBI taxonomy): Eukaryota > Metazoa > Chordata > Actinopteri > Scombriformes > Trichiuridae > Lepturacanthus > Lepturacanthus savala. Next base: position 4,210,906 of record CM060468.1, read on the forward strand.
TCCAGCCCTGATCATCTCTAACGGTTCTTAGTAAACCTGGATGATTGGATTCCAACATCTAATTTATTGGTGTTGTGATAATTATGTTCTGATAACTATTTCAATCCTTCAGATTTAAAAAAAAGTCAGGGGCAGAGCCTAAATGAACAGTATAGTAATTTATTAGAATGGATTCACTTTCATTCCAATTTATTATTGATTTATTTTAATTATTGTTGTTGGTCCTATGTAAAAGCTTCCTCTTGTCTTCTTCTCACTTTAACCCAAATATATGTATCATTGTTATTTCCATTTAAAATGTTTCTATACTCTACATTTGTAGAGTACAATGACTCCAAATTGATATTTTCTTCTTTTGTGTGGTGCTATCTCCCCCGCCGCCTGCTATTTATATGTTGATTGTATTGTCTTCTCTTGCTGTAAATGCTATTCTAGACGACTGCAGTGGAAATAAGCTTTTGGATTTTATTGTGTTCTCAGCCTGGATGATATTTAAAGTGATGAGTGCAGCGCAGTGTTATCAGCTTTTTAATCATCAAGGAAATTCACTTCACAGAAAGTGGGACGTTTTTCAAGAAATGATCCAAGCTGTGATCTTGTTCTGTGCAATCAGCTTGATAAATTGGAATAAACATCTTTGAATGGATTCTTAATTAACGTTTGATCATTTATAAGTGCAGAGGAACCTCTGGTGTGTGTAAAAGTGGACGGTACTTTGATGACGATTTGATCCTCCAAAGAATCATGAGCAGTGTTGGAAGTAACTCGTTACAAAAGTAATAAATCACTGTAATGCTTTGATTATTGCTGTAATGCAGTAATGTAAAGTGTTACAGGAAATAATGGTAATATTTGTGCATTACAATGTGTTTAACCTGGATCGAAGTGGTTGTTTTTTTTATTCTTAATACAAATTCGCTAAGGCGACAAGGTGGTGCCTCACAGCAAGAAGGTCGCAGGTTCAAGACCTCCTTGGTCCTGGGTCTGGGACCTTTCTGTGTGGAGTTTGCATGTTCTCCCTGTGTCTGCGTGGGTTTTCACCAGGTACTCCGGCTTCCTCCCACAGTCCAAAAACATGCTGAGGTTAATTGGAGACTCTAAATTGCCCGTAGGTGTGAGTGTGTGAGTGAATGGTGTGTGTGCCCCACGATTGGCTGGCGACCATCTGGGGTGTATCCCTGCCTCTCGCCGTAATACGAGAGGGATTGGCTCCAGCAGACCATGTGACCCTAATGAGGAATAAGCAGGTATAGAAAATGACTGACTAAAATCCCTGCAAGATCAGCAGCAGTGAAACGTGAAAATGTTTCACTTCCTTGTGGCTCATCAGACAGAAGATGGAGATGAGTGAACCTGCAGAAACGACAGATATCACATTCTCCAGATGGCTCATTATGTTACGTTTGTGAAACATAAGGATTTGAAGAACATCGTAGTCAAATGCACTTTGTGTTTTACACCTAAAGAACTGACTCCACTTCCTGAAAGAGCAGCAGTAATTTATCATTTCCAGAGGAGCCATAGTAACATGAAGTTAACAAGGAAGCAAACAGAGCATGAGAGTGGAGATAAAACCACTAAACAGACAAAATGAACCTTCTCCTGCTCTGAGATCATTCAGCATCAAGAGGTTAGGAGACTTGTTGTTGAAGACATGAGAAACACTTTCAACAGTGGAACCAGCAGCTTTTTAAAGTCAGCAACATCCTTGTAACTCGCAGCAATAATGACAAAGGTGAACTATATTTAGATTGACAAATCCATATTTCTAGTGATTTTGGTGAGAGTAACTTAAAAGTAATGCAACAGTTGTGTAAAGCCTTACATTTTCCATACAAAAATATTGTAATGTAACAAATTACTTTGAAATGACAGTAACACATAATAAATAAGACATCACAGTTTTGGAGTAACTTGCCCAACACTGGTCATGAGTAGAAAACTTCTGCTATAATGTCACAAAATCAGGTTTAATCACCACATCTGAAGTGGAAACCTGGTCCTGACTGTTTGTGAATTTTTGGATGCAAACAGGAATTCTTTCTTCCAGTAGCTGACAGGATAAGTGTCTAATAACCAGGACAGTCACCGCTGAGAAACTCATACATAATGTATAGTGAATAGAGCCTCTCTGTCAGTACTTAAGTGGTTATTATATTGAGCGTAGACGTCTACTTAATTAGCTGCAAAATGTTCCTTTATTGGCTCTGAGCCCAAGGTCATACATAAAAGTTCCCTCATTTTCCTTTTCTCTCATTCTCTGCCTAAATATTATATTTCTTCTCATTATTGGTCTAGAAATGTTTCTGGACGTTGCTGAACTTCAAAGAAAAATGTCTACATTTGTATTTCTAAGCTGTATCTCTTCACATTTTTGCGTGTTTTTAATGTGGCTTATTGGAATTCTTCATGTGTGCAAACTTACCAGCCACTAAAACCAGTTCTGGTTTTGTGGTAGGTGGCTGTTGAGGTTTGGTGGTGGTTTTGTGTGTGTGTGTGTGTGTGTGTGCAGCTGATGGGGTTTAGGGTTCCTCCTCCTTTGAGAATCCTCTGTAATTACTCTGTTGTCTCCAAAGGCAGAGTGACCAAAGAGCCTTTTCTCCTCTCAGCATTAGCAGAATTCTCTGCAGGACCCAGCTGGGACAGTGAAGAGCAGCCACTGCAGTGAATTGGTATGCGTGGATGTGTGTTAACCTTAAGTAGCCTGGTGACGGAGGGATTCTTCAACCTTTGCAGAATGTCACACATCTTCACTACATTACTCTGCATATACACTACAGGTCCAAAGTTTCTAAGAACGCCTTGATTGTTGTAGTTTTTATTGAAATTTCTGTAGTTTCTGATCTGAGAGCCCAGAGGAGTGATGTAGATTATCTTGCTGTAGGATGAACTCCTGATTAACTAGGTCTAGAATCTAGATCACTGGGTTCTGCAGAGCTGTAGCTCTAGAGAAACACCCAGAAATCAGGCTTTCCTCCATACTTATATATAGAAAAGGGGGGAAGTGTTAATTAACCAGTAAAAATCATAGAACTTGTAGGAAATGTTATAAGTCTAAGTTGTTAACTAGTGCTTGATTCCTGAAATTTGATATCTCTCTTTTTTTTGGATTGGGTAATTAACTCCTTTTTTTCACCATTTAAATGTGCCATATTATACACTTTTCTGTTTTTTATTTGAGATTTTGACATCTCTGACAAGATTTTCTCAATATTCAGCTCTGGAAAAAAGAAATAAGAGACCGGAAAAAAGCATTTCTGCATCCAAAAATTCACAAATAGTCATAACTGGGTTTCCAGATCAGATGTTGGGTTCAAACTCTACAGCTCTGGAAAAAAATAAAAGACTACTGCCTGTTTTTTTTTCTGAAATCAGCATATCTACATGTATCACAGCCATTCCATTCCGGGAGTGGAATAAAGTCACCCAAGAACAATGGTAAAGACTGGAGAGCATGAAAACTGGGATTAAAAATAAGGTTTATTGCACCAAATTCTGATTTCTGAACTCTTTCTGAAGTGTAAACATTAGTATTATGTTGTTTTAAAATGAATTTTAAGTTGTTTCTTTGTGTTGTTTGAGATCTGAAAACATCTTTTTTTTTGTTATTTTGACCATTTGTCATTTTCTGCAAATAAATGCTACAACAATATTGTTTTTATTTGGAAGTTGGGGGAAATGTTGTCAGTAGTTTATACACTAAAAAACAAAAATGTGATAATTTTGCAGTGGTATCTTATTTTTTCCACAGTTGTAGTTTTGCACTTCCTTTCTCAAGCTTCTTTCTCAGCTTTTCTTCTCTGATTGGCTGATTTGAATGGCTGTGGGGGTGTTGGTGGTGACTGTATAGTAGTGACATCACAACTTCATGTAAGTCATGACTGCTCATTTTAAGGCACAGGCTGTGTATGTTTCTCTGTGGATTGAGTGTTTTTTTTAACCATGGGACAGTATTAATACACTGTTTCCTGCCATATATATATATATATATATATATATATATATATATATATATATATATATATATATATATATATATATATATATATATATATATAAGCACATGCACCACATATATAAGCCTACATGTATGCTACTGTAGGTGGATTACTTACAGTAAATTGTGCACATTTGTACCACTTTTTAGTATTTTTAGTATTAATATTTCATAGTATTCTTAGTATTTCATGATTAATACATTAATTGAAAGAAAGCAATGTCATAAATGGATTTTATTGTTTCCTTATCACTGATCTATCACTGAAGCTGTTCATCATCATTATGAAGTTGTTTTTAACACGACACCAGTGTAGAATGTATCATTAATACTTGTCTCCTGGACATGTGATATTGAAGAAAGGTGAGGACTAGTACAAGTGGAAAATGATGCCAACAAATATCATTCAGTAATACTCTGGTGTTCATATCCACGCTCAATAGGATTGAAAATGGGACTTAATATAAACAGTACATTGACGCAATATAAATAGTACGCTGTCATCCTTCATAATTAGAAATAGAAATTACTTCCATTAAGTAATAAAAAAAGTGTTTGCTCCAATTTTACAAGTTAGGATCTGTTGAAAGGTACGTTAATACAAAATAAATGAAAGATGAATGAGTGGGTTAGAGAAATGATCAATTAAAATTGAATTAAATTTTCCTGCAGTTTAAATTCAATCTGAAGAGAAAGAGACAGGATAGACATAAAGGGATGGAGACATGCGTGCGTGTGCGTGCATGTGTGTGCGTGCGTGCATGTGTGTGCGTGTGGCGTTAGATGAAATGCTTGCCTCTCTGCTGACCCCACTCCCATCCGTCATGGTAGGTAAACAGCCCTCTGACATCCACTGACACTCCACCAGGACCCTGATCACCCCAATGTGCCAAGTTACGGGTGGGCTTCTGTGGATAGGGAGATCAAGGACACACACACACACACACGCACACACACAAACAAAAACACAAACACACATGGAAGAAACAGACATATATTTATTTCCATTTTGTTCTGGAGAACATAAAGGAGCTGTTAAAAACTGTAGAAATAGAATTTCTGAAGTTAAATAAATGATTTAAATAAGATACATCACTAAATGTAAGTACAGTAAAACTAAATTTATGTTGTTTGTTGGAAAAACACTGAGGTAAAACTGAATTTAAACTAATTTGAAATTGAAATTGAGTTTTTTGGGGAGTAATAATAAAATCTGTCTGCCTCATGTTGAACAGAAATCTGCAAAACAGAAATGATCAAAATCTGTTTCCATTCTTTAAAAAGCATGAGATTTCCTAAATAAGAGCTGCTTCATTTGCTGTTCTTTTCACTTGTGATGCCTTGTATGAAATACTGTGCTGAAATTTGGGTAAATGCAGGTAAAATGAACCTAGATCCAATAATTAAACTGCAGAAAAGAGCAATTAGGATAATAAATGAGGTTGGATACCATGATTCTACAAAAACATGTTCAAAAACATTAGAAATTATATTTTAAGTATTAAATAAGTCAGTTTGTATTCAAAAATGTTTAAGCTAAAGCACTCTCACATATAAATGTAGGTAGAGGCAATGAAACTTTATTTGTATAGCACATTTAAACAAAAAGGGAATTCAAAGTGCTTTGCATAAAACATTAAAAGCATCAAGATGCAATTTAAAAATAGTTGATTGACAGGACAGGGGGAATTTAAAATGAAAAATGAGAAGAAATTGAAAATTAATTAAAATTAATTCAAAATAAATAAATTAAAAAGTAAAAAACAAATATAATAGAATAAATTAAAAATTAATTAAAAGTGAATGAGATTAAAAGTAAAAAAAAGAAATTAAAAACAAATATAATTTTAAAAACAGTTGATTAAAAGGGGAATTTAAAATTAAAAATAAGAAGAAATTAAAAATTAATTAAAAATAAATAAAATTTAAAAACTGTAAATTAAAAGCAATTATAATAAAAAAAACTGTTAATTAAAAGGGGAAAAATCTAAAATTTAGATTAAAAGTAAGTTACACTACAGTGAAAACCATAAAGCAAACTTTGAGTATTGCACACACACACACACACACACACACACACACACACACACACACACGCACACACACACACACACATTTCCTCCTCATTGGGGGGTCAGCGTGAGGTTCCTGACAGTTTGTTGTCACATTCATGACAACGGTGACAGGGTCTTCCACCACCTGGCTCAGATTAGCACCCGATGCCAGATGTATCTCCTCCACAACACACACGATTTAAGGCTGTCAGGAACAGCCAGAGAGGGAGTGTGTGCTGCAGAAAGCGGCTCGGCGGCGGTGGCAGAGATCGGGTCTGGGGCGTGACACGCATGATTGAATGAGAGTAGCATCTGCTCTCATTCCCTGAACCTCCTGCAATAACAAAACCTGGTTTGAAAACCTGCCACTTTAGGCCTCCGGTTCATGATTCACATGTGACGCAGTGCAAAGGAGCCGTATATGTACAGCTCTGGAAACAAATAAGAGACCACTGTGTTTTTTTTCTTTCTGAAAGCAGCATCTCTACATGTATTCCAGCCATTCTATTCCAGCGACTGTTGAATTCCAACACATGAACACCTCATTCTGCTTAAAGAGGAACCAGGAGTGGAATAAAGTCACCCAAGGAAGACTGGAGAGCATGAAAGCTGGGATTAAAAATAAGGCTTATTGCACCAAATATTGATTTCTGAACTCTTCTTAAGTGTAAACATTAGTATTATGTTGTTTCTTTACATTGCTTGAGATCTAAAAATATTGCATCTTCAATTTTCCTTTTGCTCAAACACAAACCTAAAAGTAGTAAAGTATCAGAAAAACGGATCATTTTATATTGGTCTCTTATTGTTTTTCCACAGCACTTCCTTTCTCAAGCTTCTTTTTTGAGCCTCTCCTCTGATTGGCTGATTTGAATGGCTGTGAATGGGGGTGTGGGTGGTGAGTGTATAGTAGTGACATCACAACTTCACCTAGGACACGACTGCTTGTTTTAAGGCACAGTTTCTGAATACAGGATGTGTATGTTTCTCTGTGGATTGGGAAACCTGTGGCAATATTAATACACTCTCTCTTGTTATATACAATATATATATGGATATATCTATAATATATATACAGTATATATATATATATATATATATATATATATATATACAGTATATATATATATATATATATATATATATATAGAGAGAGAGAGAGAGAGAGAGAGAGAGGTTGAATCCAGCAGATTTAATAACTATGTGGCGTTCTTGTTTAGTTTTCATCTCAGAGGAGCAGATTTCTGCATATTTAAAGCAGTCTGTCATACACAGACAGTCCAAACTAAACAAGAAAAATCATGCTTCAGGCAAATCTCTAACATTTACATGCACTGTTGACAGGGCACAATGAAAAGTCAAATGAGGATCGCAAGGAACAAGCATTGATAGGCAACCACATGCCTGTGTAATTGCGGTGCATGTGTTATCACCATCATCAAATGATCAGCTCTTACTTGATAAACCCGTGAAAGAGTCTCAGAGAAGAAGAATCTTCCTACTAAAGTACACACACTGATCTCATGAGTCCAGCTTTTAAGATGTCGTATGGATTTCCTCATATGTGCTTCATTCCAAGGTAAAGACAGCTGACTAATGGCTATGATGTCATGCTGCTGAATATTTTCATAGTGTAACTACAACATAAATGACCAACAGACACTTGGCTGGGCATTATTCTCTACAGGAAACTTATTGTAATCTTCTGTATTTTCTTTGAAAATTAATGAGCTATATATTATGCTTTCAAAGCAACTTTATGATAAGGTGAAACTTTAATTATCCCTCCAGGGAGACTGGGGTCATTGCAGCAGTGAAGAAGAGGTCATATTGTCTTTGAAAGGGAGAACAAATATGCGATGGCCCTGCAACACTGCGAAAAAAAAAAAAGAAACCCTAACAAGTGAAAATATCTCGAATTTGGTGCAAAAAGTTCAATGTAGAGTAGAATTATCTTATTCCATTGGACGATAATTCATGATTATTCCCTTATTTTGGTCAATTTAATGTAATTTTTAGAAAATAAGATCAACATCTCCATTTTTCAGATCAGCCTCAACTTTCGGATATAGGTGCACACAATAGCATGCATTCTTTTTTGTGGAATTTTTGATAGATATTAAAAATATCATTATTATCATGCTATCATACTACCCTGCAGCAGCACTTTAGTTTTAGTGTGAAGCTCCATATCACGGCTCCTCCTCATGTTGCTTCCCAGCGCTTTCGTTACAATTCAAACCTCCGTTGTCCCGTTTTTCCTGCACCAATTTTGCAGCCAACTCAATAAATCATATTATAATATCTCTCAAAAACCACAAACTGAGATGTTAGCTGGTTTAGCTGCTAATATATTCCTCATGCTAACACAGGCTACTGCGGGCCATAGTCTTTTTACTCCAAGATGCATTGACAGGCCCTCAGGAAATCCCAGCACTATCACCTAACAGAACAGAATCTAGGCCTAAACCCATTTATTAATTCATGCATTTAACAGTAAGTAAGTAAGTAAGAGATTTATCATTTAATTGGCCTTTCAACACAATTTTAAAATTAATTTGAAATCCCCACTTTCAACATAAATTGCAGCATTTACTTATAATAACAGTATTTTCATGTCTCTCCTTATCTCAATGTATGGCCATTGTAGAATTTGTCTATTAAGACTATGTAACAGTCCAACACACCCTCATTTAAACATGAAAAATCTACTTAAGCTTCCACTTTTCTATAGGAATACATAATTTCTATAGGTACTGTAATAGTTTATTTAAAACAAGAATTAACTGACCAAAATCAAGAAAAATTATCGACTAAATTTATCTGGGTCAGTGACAAAACTGTCAGGTGTAGGTGTAACCCTAAAAACTTGGTACCAGATAGTTTAACATTTAATATTCTAGGTGGATTAAATATTTAATGTATCATTATTTTTTGGTTTCACATTTGGTTTGATATTTCGTGTCAAAAAATTGCAAAAAATTGTGATTTTTGTAAAAAACCCTTTTAAAATTCTGCATTTTAAAAGGTTTTTGACTTTCTCATCTTGCCAAACCTGATTTGTCACGTCCCCATCTACTAAAGGAATAAGTGGATTAAGATAATTCTACTCAGACTAATTAAAACAAGCTATTTTATATTGAAGTGAACGTTTTGTTTGGACAAAACACTGAGTTTGTTAAGATCTCTGATGTTGTAGTTGTGGGATTCCTTCAGGCCAACTTCACCCCAGAAAGTCTCACATCAGCTGGATCCCAAACTGCTCATCAACCCCCTCCCCCTTCCTTTTTTCCACCACCTCTGCTCTCACACCAGCTTCAACAATCCACTCGTTATCAAGCCGTTAGTCCACACTGATCTTCAAGAGCTTGTGGTGTAAACCCTCCCCTGCCTCCGCTCACCCTCCAATAAACACCCCACTGACGACAACAACAGGCATCTGATCCGGGATCAGCTCAGCTTTACCTCCTCTTTTGTGGGGGTTTGTTAGACCTGAAGTAATAGTTGTTGAATCTGCCTAAAGTTTGCAGAGCTCAACCGTTTAATATGACAATGTGAGGTCATCTAGTTGTGTGTAATTATTAATTCTACAATATCAAACATAACAATCAGATTAAAAACTGGCTAACCGATAAAGGCAAAAAACGGAAGAGCTGCTCTCAGGTCAGTCCAATGACCTCGTTTCACCCAATAAACATCCTCCAATATGCCGAGCGTGCTGCAGCTGTTTGGCTCGTAACCAGGGGAGATGCTAACAGGAAGAACAATAGCGCAGGTGACGCTGAAATGAGAGCGACTGTCAGAGAGAGTGAAAAGTATCGGGATGGAGCGACACGAGGCTCGCTGTCACCCACACGCCGCCACGCGAACGCACCATCGTTATCTACTTAATGATGGAGGGTCGTCAGGGTGGAGGAGGAGAGGCCGATGGACGCCTCACATCTTGTTGACAGGTAGTTGACCAATGGACCAGGCTCCGTCTGCCGCTCCTTTGATCCCGTGGTGCAGTCGTAGCCAGTGTTGGGTAATGTGCTATTTATTACTCGTTACTGTCATTTCAATTGTTACTGTTGGAAATATTCTAAATATTATTCTGTAATTATTTTATCAGTAAATCCTTTGGATATGGTTCAGCCTGCAAGAACAGTTCTGTATTGTACAAGGACAGGTCTTATCTCCTGGTACCAAGGGTGGAATCTGAGAAACATGGAGTCTCCAACCGATCTCCACCATTACCATGGAGAAAGATGAGAAGCTGTTCCAGAACTGTATAAATCTCCTTGGTCTAGACTAGATTTGCCTCTGTACCTCTGTCTGTCTCCCAAGTAAAAGCAACTGCTGTACTCTTCCACCGATTTGGTCTTTGAAAAATCCCAACAGGTAATTTACAATATTACAGTATTTAAAAAGCAAGGAATTACCCTACTATTGCATTTGAAGGTGCTCTCACCAAAACATCTGGAAATATGGGTTCATCAATCTAAATATAGTTCATCTTTGTCATTATTGCTGCGAGTCGCAGAACAAGGATCTTGCTGATAAATGTTCAAAAAGCTGGTGATTCCACTGTTGAAAGTGGTTCTTGTCTGTTTTGTCTGTTTTGTGGTTTTATCTCCACTCACATGCTCCGTTTGCTGCTCTGTAAATGTTAAATTACTGCTGCTATTTCAGGAAGTGGACAGTTCTTTCGGTGTAACACACAAAGTAGATTTTACTAAGATGTTCTGCAAATCCTTATGTTTCACTAATATAAAGTAATGAGCGTATCTGGAGAATGTGCTATTCAACGATTTCTGCAGGTTCACTCACCTCCATCTTCCATCTTCTAAGGTTAAAAATGCATTGTAATGCGAGTTACTGACATTTGTACCGAGTCAAATATCAGCATTTTTTATTTCCTTACATTACTGCATTACAGCAAAAATCAATGCATTACAGTAAATTATTAGTTTTGCAACGCGTTACTCCCAACACTGGTCGTTGGTGCAGGAAGTTGAACGTGTCACAGGAAGCTGCTGACGTGTTGTGATGTTTCACATTGTTCCTGCACCGGCTGATTCAGCAGCACGGCGCTCCAAAACATGTCATGCGATTTCCTGATTGTCAAAAAAGTGAACAAAAACTGGGATAAACACAACCATATGGAGCCCAAACTCTGATCTCAGATACAAGCTCGAAACATCTGCTGAGAACCCTGTTATGTTGTAATAATTCAAGTCGTTGAAGAGGAAAGTCTTTAGACCTTAAACCTCTCAAGTGTTCATCACCTTCATTTGTCTAAAACATGATTATGCAAAGTTAAAGCAGATTTTGACCCTACCTGTGATCATTTGTAATACCTCACTGGAACCATGACCATTTATTGCTCTTTTTGGAGTGGCCAGATTGACTAATCCACATACAAATATATGATAGAATGATATTACATTATCCTGTATATGGACACTGGATGAAAGAGGTCACATCTTATATTCAACTGGAAAAAATATGATACACTATTAAAGGGTCAATTCAGAAATATTCTGTTACTTTGCAATCCCTCTTGAACTACTTGTGAAAAAAATGTGAATGCAGATGAAATTGGAATATAATAGTCATGTATGTATTTATTATATGTCTATGTATCAATTTTGATGTAATTTAATATCTGGTCTAATTAACTATATATAATTTAATTATTTTAACAAATGTATTTTCAATTTAATTGTATTTACTTCTTCATTTTATACTTTTGCTTTCTTGTATCTGGCCATTGAGTTTGATGTTGGTGTTGTAGTGTGGGAGAAAAATGAAAAACATGAAAAAGGAACATGTATATTGTTACGTGTTAATAAAAAGACCTTGATCAAAAAGAAAAAAAACAAACCTCTCAAGTGTGTCAACTAGCCGCTGCTTTGCAGCGAAGTCGCTCGTTATCGTTTGGCTGTTCCTGCATGAATCTCACATTTTTTAATAAAAGTCCTGAGTGGTTTATTCGCTGCATATCCTGCCTGAGCGTCCTTGAGTGTATGGTTGGTTGGTTTCTGCAGCGCCGATGATGGTTCGGGGGGCGTTGAAACCCAATAGGGGCTCCATATTAGCGGGCACTGAGTGAAACAGTCAGCAGCAGTGTTTCAGGGAAGCAGCGGAGCTTTAACACCTACTGTAACGCCCTGCCCTGCTTCCTGCTCTGGATTACATCTAGGCTTACAGTATATAGGACACACACACACACACACACACACACACACACACACACACACACACACACACACACACACACACACACACACACACACACACACACACACACACACACACACACACACACACACACACACATTTACACGCGCACACACACTCCCCCCTATGTCTCTTTCTCCTTTCCCACCCAGTCACATTCACAGAGGGGTTATTGCACCTACTCATGCTCATATATGCAGACACACACACACACACACACTCACACACACACCGACCGACATCCAAGCTCTATCCTATCCCACTTAATACGTACTTGTTGTAATCTGTTTGTAAGTGTTATGTTAGTGGACAAACAGCAACACTGAAATCTGAGCACTGAGCAATGCTGATACAGAACACACCATTCAGAACTGCTATGATAGGCTTTCATAGATGCACATGCACACACACACATACACACACGCATGTGCACATGCACACACACATTGTTACATATTAGGGAACTGGTAATGGAAAGCCCCCCTCCTATGAGTGCTGGCCTCATTTTAGTAATTACCGTGTGGAAGGTGTAATGGAAGCCTAGCCCCTTGAGCAACACACGTGCATGCGCGCACACACACACACACACACACACACACACACACACACACACACACACACACACACACACACACACACACACACACACACACACACACACACACACACACACACACTCAAACATCTATCCATGTACAATCACATTTCAGTACATGTCTTTCCCCTTTGTTTGCCCTCACGTTTACATGAACAGTGCAGGTTGGTTAAATTCCTCTCCAGCCACTCTGTCTTTACACACACACACATGCACACACGCTTCCACACACATGCCATCTGTGAAACGGCCAGTCCTATCTGTTATCAGCGTGTCTTGGCCTGTCATACCTGCCCGTCGTCTGCAGCCTGTGTCCCAGAATGCTGACCGATAAGCCGGTGTGTGTGTGTGTGTGTGTGTCCAAGCATCAGTGTGTACTTTTTTGGCTCTCACACTCATCTGGTTTAAAGGGGTTCCCACGTTCTGACCGGTTAATCTCAGTTCCCCACTAGTCCCAAAACAGCCAACCAGACACACTCCATCGGGACAAGTGAAGTGCTGGTGTCGCACAGCAGAACAATCTTTAAGAAATGAAGTCTCCAACAAACACATATCCTATACACATATATTATAGCACAAAGAGACATTGTAAGATGCATGCTGCATGTACAAATACTCACAGCGGTGTCAGGAAACCATGATATATCAATTCAGTGCTGTGTTTGATGGAATAAGTGAGCATGAAATAAGACCCGGCAATTCGAACGGTAAGTACTTAGAGTGCATGATGAAGACTGATTCTGGGCTTTGTGCTTTTTGGTGTTTGTTCTGTTTCACTGAAACACAGCGAGGAGTCAGTTTTAAGGTCATACCAAAAAAAAGTCATTCGTGCATTTCTGTCTCAGAACTGGATGAAATGTGAAGATTAGGCAGTTAGATTGATGAAGGATTATAAACGTGATGGTTTTGGTGTTTGCATGAGACGAGGCAGCAACAGCAGTGTTGTTCTTTGGATTATATTTGACTGTTGTGCAAATGTGTGATATTTGAATGAATGTTGAAAACATTAGAAATGCAAATGGGGGATGGTCATCTCTACAGCAGGGAGGAGCTCCTGAACATTGCTTTGGTTATTGTATTGCTTTAGTACAGAACAGCATTGAGGCCACACTGACAAATTAATAAACAACTTTTGCTTGTTTTACAGCTGGTGGCCACAATATTCTGTCATTTCCAGACCCCTAAAACAGAGACTGGCTTCCTGCAGCGATGGATAATCCTCCTGGCGCCACTCTATGGCAAGTCGTTATAAGATATAAAGACTAAATTTGACTATCAACAACATCCTTCTAACTAGATGTAATCACATTTCGAATAGTTGCATCTTTCATTCAAAACATCTGTAACATAATTGTGACGAGCTGAAATGACAAACAGAGACATCAGTAATTCAGTTTGGACTATAGGTGCAACAAATTACAGATACCTGCAATGACATTACTGAAATGTCATTTAAATTCTCAAGCATCAAAAATGGCAGTTGCAGATATCTGTAATTCACTTCATGCACGACGTTTCTCTATGTGTTTCTCTATTTCTCTATTCTCTATAATGTAAATAAAGATATATGAAACTACATTCTGACTAGGCAGAAATAAAGTTACCTGATATTTCCCATTCCAGATGTCTCTAATCAAAATTCAGTTCAAGATATCTATAATTAATATTATATATCAACACATATCCAGACTGACTTTTAAATGTTAAATGTTCTTCCTGTTTATACTGGCACCCCCATGCCCAATGGTTACTTGACATGCATTTTTAGGATATGATATGGAAGGAGAACAATCCAGAGCAGTGCTAAAACTCTTGTGTTGATCGGGGAATGCTTTCAATTTAATAGCTGCGTTTTGGGGCAAAACCAAAGTATTGTGGATGTAGCCTTAGTTCTCTTTAGTCCTAATATTGGTACGTAACCTAACCAGTCCTTTCAGTCTCAATAATCCATAAAACTGTTTCACAGTTCTGGCAAAAGATCCTGCTCTGGAGAGGGCAATGAACCGCAGCTGAAATCAATAACTACATTTAGCCTGTTTCAATCATAGGAAATTGCCCCGGGAGCCATTTTAGGAACATTTAAAAGAAGCAGCATCAAATTTGAAGCCCTGTTTCAATCAAAAGTTGTAGGTACTTGAAACCAGAGGAACTAAAAAGTCTTTGTTGTGCAGCCCTGTTTGCATTTCCACTACATCTGAGGCACAAGGTCGATTGTACAAATTAGACCATGCATTAAAAAATGACGCCATCGCTTGAAACTCAGTATTCACATGAGGAAATAAATGACGCAGATTTGTCCTGGCGTTCTGTGCCGCTGCATGAGTTGAAATGTCATGCAACTTTTTTAGGGGTTAATCTATTTCCTTGGAACTTTATTTAGAATGTGGCACCTCCAGTGGAAAACGCAGGAAGAGGAACTGAGGCTTTTAGTCCCTGAGGAAAGTCCTAGTAGCTAATAGCTCCAAAATGCCCCTGCTCTTGGGGGATCGTTTTCCGATGGCCCGGGAACTATTTGGTGGGGTTTTCAGTGCCGCACGTCAAACCTTTTAGCTTCCCCGACTTGTGTACAGCTTCCACAGTGTACAGTTTGACTTCTTGACAAGAAAATTAAAGACTTTCGCTGTGAATAAACGGGAACATAAGCAAAGGGGAGAGTGAGGGGAACACTGATTGAGATCCGTGCGTAAGCATCTTTCCATGCACACCACAGTTTTTAAATCTGTTGTCAGTCAGTCAAGGTTTTTTTTTTCTCAGCTGCCCTGGAGACGTAAACAGAAATTCACAAGAGGGACTTTTTGTTTCTGAGTTTAGTTTCGTGGACCAATTAACTCATTGTCTACTATTTCATGGATCCCATTATCCCATAAAGCAACATAAAGCAGGTAATGGTCACCAGTCAAGCACCATCTACAAAAAAGCAGCTTTTTGAACATATAACATCAATCTCTACACTGTATTCCTTATGTAATGAGTATAATATGCAGCCTAGGATGTGTTTTCAATACTGGAGTTGATCTTATACCTGTGCAAACCAAGTAACTCCCACTCTCTCTCAAAACCAAATTGTAATACATACAGGGACACACACACACTCATACACACACACACACAATGCAAACAGGCTGGAAGACATAGTGGTGCTTGGAGGTGGGTGGCACTCCTCAGCGACTCTCAGTAATAAAAGTCGGGCACTATTTGAAAAGGCCCTATTGTGGCTTCATTCTGTTTTTCCACGAGGGTAGCATTCCTCCCAAATTGGACAAAAGAATTTTAATGGGGCGGCTAATGGACTGTGATTAGATAGGAGGCAAGGGAGAGAGAGAGAAGGAGAGAGAAAGAGAGAGAGAGAGGTGGGCCTTGTTGGGAGTGGGCAGGATGGGGGTCTAAACGCCACGACGGGGGAAGGGGGGGGACTTGAGTTTCATCCATCCAGAGAGAGGGGGCGATGGGCCAGGAGATTACCCCATTTACCTGCAACCTTTGAGGGGGGAACTGGAGAGGAGGACAGAGGGGAGGGGGGTTATTGTGGAGGTTAGGTTGCATGGGGGGGACACAGGGGACTCCACTCTAAATGTATATCTATACATATAGCGACGGGATGGATAGGAGCCCACCTGCTTTTAGCTGTAAGTGGATGCAGTGTGGTTGAAGTGGCTTAATGCAGGGCTCGCTCATGGTTGTGCAAAGAGTGACTTCAGGATTGCACACAGGCAAGGATGCTAAGAATAGGATCGGTGTGTTAAACCTTTATTCTAAAATATGAGTGTGCTGTATGTTGGAATGGCGAGCCAGAGAACCGGGAACAGGAGCTGACTCATCAAGTTGATTTAAAGGTTGACTTTTATGGCAAACCTTCGGTCTCCACCATCACAAACTAGCACTGCTTTACAGTTTGTTCTTGATTTTACATAGAATCTTCACCAGCTTTGTGTTTTTACAATTAAGATCATCTACAAAAGATAAACCTTTAATACCACTAGTCAAAGGTTTGGACGAACAAGACTCAAGTGATGAATCTGATGATTTTAGACATCTTTGTTATACACTTGACTTACTAAATACCAAATGAAGCCACAATCATTGCTATTTATAAGTCAAGTGTATAACATATAGGTCTAAATCATCTGTTATACACTTGAATTCCTAAATACCAATGATTGTGGCTTGATTTGGACTTTCATGATTAAATTATTTGCTCTAATGACTCTAGCAGATGATTTTAGATATCTATGTTATACAAATACCAAATTAAGCCCCAATCATTGGTATTTAGTAAATCAAGTGTAAAACATAGGTGTCTAAAATCATCTGTTATACACTTGATTTACTAAATACCAATGATTGAGGCTTCATTTGGACTTTCACGATTAAATTATTAGCTGAGAATCAACACTTCATTTTCTTGGTGATGGATGAGTCAACCAGACAAACATGTTGCATGAGCAGACGGTATAAAGGTCCGCTGGCGGCGCAGCCCGGCAGACAGACAGATGATACCTCAGCTTGTCATATTTAAGACTCAACAATCGAGAAAAATGGACGCCAACGTGCAAAACATTTGACTCAAGATAAAGCAGGCAGTCTAATTCATTGTCAGTGTTATTTTTCTTGAACAAAAGCCCATTTCCATGTCTTTATAAATCAAGCTCGCTGACAAATGCCATTCAACAGTCAGTCACATGACTTAATGCAGCACATGGTGATGGGGGTGACATGAGAAAGGTCACGGCTGAAGCGTGAGCTATCTGAGCCGGGACAAACACAAGCCTGTCAATTATTAGCTGTTTTTTTGGTATCTGTGAAAGTGTGGAAGGTGCTGGAAACCAGATTTGACTGTGAACTTTTGCTGAAGTTATCCAGCAGAAGTCTGTAAAAACAATGTTTGATCCCGTTTTAATTTATGTCTTTCAGACATTGGAGGTTTCATTTCTTTTTTGGAACAAGCCCTTTACTCACTTTCGCTTCGTTTCTCAAAGCCGGTCCGATACATTTTAGAAGCACCTTTTTCAGAATGTAATTTTTTTCCATTAACAAAACCAATTTCTTTTCTAAATGTATGGATCCCTCTTCCGTCCCTCTCTGGCGCGATCTCTTCATCACATCTCATCTGTCTTCCTGCCTGCCAATTCCAGTAGAATGATAATGATGTCTGTCTTCACAAGTGCACACAGCACACACAATGCATAAATACACACTCTGCTCTTACCTTCATCCCTATGCAGATGATGCGCACACACACACACACACACACACACACACACACACACACACACACACACACACACACACACACACACACACACACACACACACACACACACACACACACACACACACACACGCACACACACATAGTGTCATTCTTTCCCAAATTGGATAGAGACACAGCCTTGCGATATTTACATAAGTAATAACAGGCGGCTGCTCCGGGGGCCGGCAGCTCCTATCTCACAGCACAGGATGGGTAATTGCTATTTTGGCACAGATGTGCTACCTGTGTGACTGTAGCCCCCTTTTTCATGGGCTGTTCAAGGCTGGATTATCATGCAGTTATTCCGCCTCGCTGTTCTCTGTGGAAGTTACAAAGGCCGAATCGGGGGGTTCAGAGTTGTTCTGCCAATAGGGCGGAGGTAAGGTAGGAGGTAGTTGTATTTGGGTATTGACTGTTAGTTTGGAGCTCTTCTCTGTGTTGCTACAAATTGTGACCAACTTAAATAAACTGCTGATCGACAGCTCATTTAACTCAGAATGAGCGATTTAACTCGACTCAACTAACCTTGCTGCTCATAGTGGTAAAGAACGGCTGATTTTGCAGACACATCATTTAATGCCGGTGCTGCTGCATCACAGGTCATGTCTCTGATTCCAGAAAGCTGGTATGTTTAAACCCTTGTTTCCACTGTCAGTACAGTACAGTATGGATTGGTACAGGTATGGTTTGGGTTGATAATGGACAGTTTTGAATTTCCACTGTGTAACCTCTCCTACATTAGCAGTCTGTGTTTTAGGTACCCCAACCAAAAGGGTTACTAAAATGGCAATGGGTATCAGTTTTATACATGAACACGTTCATTGAATTATTTTGGGGAAACATGAACTGAATGTACAGCCTGATGAATGAACTGTGAACACATACCTTCTGGTGTCTGAGAACATCATGCACTGTCTGTTTAACTTTGTTCAATAGGGTTCCAGCTTTCTTTAGCGTTGCAGGCAAGAAACTCGGCTAAATAAGCCGTAAAGAGCCATTTATATTTAGCAGAAAAACATTCAATCTGGTGGGCAACACGGTGGCGCTAGCGCTATTGCCTCACAGCAAGAAGGTCGCAGGTTCAAGACCTCCTTGGTCCTGGGTCTGGGACCTTTCTGTGTGGAGTTTGCATGTTCTCCCCGTGTCTGCGTGGGTTTTCACCGGGTACTCCGGCTTCCTCCCACAGTCCAAAAACATGCTGAGGTTAATTGGAGACTCTAAATTGCCCGTAGGTGTGAGTGTGTGAGTGAATGGTGTGTGTGCCCCACGATTGGCTGGCGACCATCTGGGGTGTATCCCTGCTTCTCGCCGTAACACGCTGGGATTGGCTCCAGCAGACCATGTGACCCTAATGAGGAATAAGCAGGTATAGAAAATGACTGACATCATCAAAAAAACCCCCAAAAAAGCAGAATGGAGGCGACTGTAAAGGCCAGAGCAGCACTGAGTTCTATAACAAAGGCGGTGAGGATGGGAATAACCTCACATTTCTGTGTAAACTTTGGTTATTGAACTTTTTTCAAAAAGAAAATCTGCACTTCAGTCACACCAACAGCAAACTTAAAACTTCAAAAATCTTAAAAGTTAAAAAAAGACCATTTAAGGAGAAGGTTTTTTCTCATGTTTTTGAGAATATACTGATGTTCCCTAAATGCTAATATGCACGCTGGTTGAATAAGGATTCAAAATCTACCACATGGTCTATGAAATTTGTGACTAAACTTTGAATTAATTCATGTAGAAAAGAACTTTTTCAACACTGACTGGTACCATGAGACTGGAACAGTTATGGAAAAAAACAATTATCGCATAGTGAAAACTGGACGTAATGACACGATTGGTGACATGACGCCATCTTTTTTGGTTCAGTCTAAAAAAAATCAGACCATGGAAAAGGTCGGATTTTGAGTCTTTTTTGTGAGACCTCTGTGTAAAAAAGACTTGTGTTTCATCTGAATGAGAATCAAAGTATTGGAGATTTGTGTGTGCATGTCTGTAAGCCTCCATGTTTGGTTTCCTCCTGCTTCTTCTTCTTTTTTCTCTTTGTATTTCCTGCACGTCCAGATGACTGCGTTAACTTTAGGTTCAGCAGGCTGCGTCTGTCGACCACAGTTTGATATTTGGTGTCAGGCTGAGGCTGTTTGTTATCTGCACATATTGTCTTGTGCCATGAGCGTGCTGCTGTGTGTTTTAGACAGTTGGTGTGACTCCTCGTGTGTGTGTGTGTTTGAATATGTACATTTAATGCAAATATGTGGGCAGCTGTGTCCATTGCCCCGGATGACGGTTTATCAATGAATAGGTTTTATTCTAAATGTTTCAGTCTCTGCATGTGTTCAGCATGGAGTGTAATTCAGTCGCTCAGTGCAGTGAGTATGTACAAATGCATGTGTGTGTTTTTCTGTTCTTATGGGAACCTTTTTTTGTATTTCAGACATTTTTAAGAAAAGATAAAACACATACAATTTTTTTTTTACCTGACTTTCTCTTCCTTTCATGGGATTTATTTCTGGTCAGGTTGGGATTCAGGATTTAGGCTGAGTTTAGGGTGAAAAGTCGTGTCAGTACAGCTAATAGAAAGAGGTCTTCACAGGTATAGTAAAGCAAAGTGGGTTTTGTGTGTGTGTGTGTGTGTGTGTGTGTGTGTGTGTGTGTGTGTGTGTAATCCTCAGTGCTCTCGACAGCTCGACAGCTCTCTCCTCCTCTGTGCAACTCAATAAGCTCTTGCTGCTGTCACAGTGCAGCGGTGGGACGCCATAGCAACCGGCCCACCTTTAGGTGATTACCATGCTCAGCCCTACCTCGCTCACCTCCTCCATCAACACCCATGGCGCAAATACAGCCCACCCCCATGAGGAGGAGGAGGAGAAGGAGGAGGAGGAAGAGTGAGAGACACAAGGAGAGGAAAAGAACAGCTGGTCTGAACAAAACATTTCACCTTAACATCTCTTTATCCCTGTTTCTGGATTTCCATGATGTGACTTTAGCAGATATTTTGTAGGATTTAGTGAATCTTCTTCTTTCTCTGGAAAATAGATGGATTAAATACTTCTTTTTCTGAAAAAAGAATCCCCTCATAGCACAATTGCCTAAATCATATCCACATTTTTTTGGAAAACAAAAAAACCCCCACAATTTTTAGAAATTACATTGGTCATTTTTTATTTATCAGTATTTTTTATTGATATTTTAACAGCACATCCAACCAGATGTGTGAACAAATATGCAAAACAGACCCATCATCAATTGTCTAACAAATACAATTGAAATGCGAACTACATATGTCGTTATAATAATAATAGAAATTAAAAAGAAATATAGCTTTTTCTCCCTCTGCCATTTTGCTTGTATCAAAACTGCCTAAAGGTCAAATGAATGACTGAGGCAGATTTGGATTCTAATACGTGTTGTGTTTTAGGAAAGTAAAGTTATGCAAATATCTTAATTTTGCCGAAAAATGATTTAAGCAACAAAGCTATGAGGCTAACGATATGCTAATTAAAAAATGGCATTAATGTCAATAAATACAGTCTAATAATACAATTATGAAAATTAGAACATTGAGGGTATTGAAAGCTGCACTGAGGCACTTTTTGAGAGAAAAGAAGAACACATGAATGTTTTAGATAGTAGCTCAGACATAGCTGTTTTAATATAATAAAGATATTATTGACCATAAAAGTAGAAAACTGTCTTTGGCCCATCTGACAGAATATAATCACATAACAACACTGACGGTATGAAGTTAAAAAACAAAATAAATAGATAACAGATGCTGTCCTTCCAGCATAAATATTCTCTTGAGTAACGTCTGTTGACTAACTTTCAATAAGAAAAACAGAGATTATCAGCAGGCTTATCCTTTAAGCTCTGTATGTAATATTTATCAAAAGGCTTCACAGGCTTATCCGACCAAAAAAAGGCAAAGAAAAACTCTTGTGAAGAAGACACAGCACAAGATGGGGAAAAACCCTGCGAAACATGTAAAAGTGTTGGTTGTAGAGGATGCGTTTTAAATCGGATACAAATTAATAAAAGTATAAAAGTCACCAGCTTTTCACTATACAAATAATCTGTAACTTTCCACTATATGTGCCACACAAGCAGCAGCAGCAGCAGCAGGTTGGCAGCAAAGGCGTGTGTGAAAGGCTGTCCTTCCGCTAACTTAGCCGTGACAATATCTGGAAAATTACCCAGTTAGCAATGTGTGATTCTACTTGGCTTATGCTGGGTTTTGGTGCTTTGAAATACTCAACATGGTGTCAAGTGAAGAAAAGTCTTCACAAACCGTTCAAAGATGATCTACATGCATATTATACATATAAATCAGTGGTTTATTAATTATAAAATATTTCAAATATCAGTTTTAACAGAGGCAGCCAGATGTAAAGGCATATTTATCTCGTTTTTTATGATTTGCTTACGCTAAGTGCTACACAGCTGCTAAAAACACTCACAGCTGCCACTTATAACACTAAGTAAATGATTAAAAAAAGACACTCAACCATCACATCCAATTTTAGAAATGAAACCATCAGTTTTTTCAAGAGTCCACTTAAGCAGCTTACTTTACACAAAGTAAGCTTACTTTGCACATGTTATGGCTCCTAAAGGGCACTTTAGCACAGGTTTTGGCTCCGAAGAGGGCACTTTAACACATGTTGTAGCTCCTAGAGGGCACTTTAGCACATGTTGTAGCTCCTAGAGGGCACTTTAGCATGAATTTGTGCTCCTATGGAGGTATTTTAACACAAGTTTTGGCTCCTTGAGGGAACTTTAGCACGTTTTGTCTCCCAAGAGGGCACTTAAGCATGCATATTGGCTCCTAAGAGGGTAATTTAACACACATTTTGGCTCCTAGAGGGCACTTTAACACATGTTGTAGCTCCTAGAGGGCACTTTAGCATGCATTTTGGCTCCAAAGCGGGTACTTTAACATGCTTTTTGACTCCTAGAAGGCACTTTAGCATGCATTTGTGCTCCTATGGAGATATTTTAACACAAGTTTTGGCTCCTTGAGGGCACTTTAGCATGCATTTTGGCTCCTAAGAGGGTAATTTAACACACTTTTTGGTTCCTCGAGGGCATTTTAGCACAGGTTTTGGCTCCCAAAAGAGCACTTAAGCATGCATTTTGGCTCCTAAGAGGGTAATTTAACACACTTTTTGGTTCCTAGAGGGCACTTTAGCACAGGTTTTGGCTCCGAAGAGGGCACTTTAACACATGTTGTGTCTCCGAGAGGGCACTTTAGCACATGTTGTAGCTCCTAGAGGGCACTTTAGCATGCATTTTGGCTCCAAAGTGGGTACTTTAACACACTTTTTGACTCCTAGAGGGCACTTTAGCATGCATTTGTGCTCCTATGAAGTTATTTTAACACAAGTTTTGGCTACTTGAGGGCACTTTAGCACATGTTTTGTCTCCCAAGAGGGCACTTAAGCATGCATTTTGGCTCCAAAGCGGGTACTTTAACATGCTTTTTGGTTCCTCGAGGGCATTTTAGCACATGTTTTGGCTCCCAAAAGGGCACTTAAGCATGCATTTTGGCTCCTAAGAGGGTAATTTAACACACATTTTGGTTTCTAGAGGGCATTTTAGCACATGTTTTGGCTCCCAAGAGGAAACCTTAACACAGGCTTATAGCATAGTTTAAGTAAATGATAAGACACTCAACCATCACAACAAAACATTTTTTAAATTAACTCATCAGTTGTTTCAATTATAAAATATTATTCATAATGTTGCCGCATATATTAAATGTCTTTAATTTGTCTATGTCACAAATACGCATATTCATAAATTCATCATTAGCAGCACAGTATGTGGAGCCGTTTAGCATCGATATATCATCACAATGTTAATTCACTGGCCTCTTGCCAGCTCTCCATGTTACTTGTTGTGAGTCTGGGTTCTAGTGGGCTGTAAAATTTAATTGTTTTATGGTTGAAAACAGGAAGCTGCTCTTCCACCACAAATGGAGATGAAGGGTCTTGGTTAACAACAATCGTTGTGACTGAAAGGCAGCTGGTGGAATATGGTCTTCATTTCGTGAACCGCCGCTTTAACGTCAGCAACGGCACGCTGGCATGAGGCAAACTTGGGTGACCGTGATCCGATTTGTTTATGGTAATTTCATAAAGGCACCGCGGTTCTCTTCGGAAAAAGAAAAGTTCCAGTTTGTCTCATGGGTAACAGCTGAAGGACCAAATGCTCGTTGTGCACTTAAAAAACTCCCACTACCTTCTGTGCCTGCTCTCGTGTCTCAACTAAGTTGGGAAATGACATCAAGTTGGACCACAAACGCTGTCACTGACTCACACTGCTGAGTTTGATGGTTCAGCCAAGTGTGAGTTTGTGTCTTACTGTGATGCTTGTGTATCTGCTCACAGTTAAAACAACATCTCAGAGAGAGAGAGAGAGAGAGAAGGTCTCTACATGACTTTTATTAATGCAATGTGACTGGAGTCTAACTGCAGAAATAATGTGTATGTTCGCACATGCTGTTACTAACATGCCAAGGCTTAGGGTAGTGTTCCTTATGGAGCCACATACAGTACATACAGTACATAGCTGTGCTGTCACCGCTGCACATTCTCGTCTCAGTAAGTACAACCATTCTGACGAGCTCTGAACTTCCTGCCAACTCACCTCGCACAGACTTTTTGAAGGGCAGGAGCGAAAAGGAAAAAAAGCGGCCTCACTACCGAAGAGGGCTACATGTTCTATATGTTATACAGATAGCCACTTTAATACATGTTTTTGCTTTCAAGAGGGCACTTTAACATGCTTTTTAGCTCCCAAGTGGGCACTTTAGCACACATTTTAGCTCCGAGAGCGCAAATAAGAACATCTTTTGGCACCTAGAGGGCACTTTAGCATGTGTTTTGGCTCCCAGGAGGGCTCTTTAACACACATTTGGCTCTTAGAAAGCACTTTAGCACATATTTTGGATTCCCAGGGGGCACTATAGCATGCGTTTTTCAACAATTAGGCCACAAGGGGGCGACACCCTGTGCACGCCACTGCCTCGAGACACCTTAAAATGATCACCCCATGTGTGCTTATTCCCTTTTTTGTGGCTTCTAAATGTCTGTTGCATGTAATCTTGTGTCTATGCAGCATTTCTAAAGCTGCCCAGATTTGTAGCTGATTTGCAGCTTGTGTTGATGCTTTAAGCGTTGAGCAACTGTGCCGCCACAGATGTCTCAAAGCATCTAAAACGGCAGCAGCTTAATCTGGCAGCCAGATGAGACTTTGCTGGATCGTTACCCAGCCCCCTAACAACCTGAAATGATGCTTCTGCAACAAAACAGTGGGATAAGTGGGTTTTCATGGGGTTACAAAGAGTAATTTGTGACTTTGATGCGACTTTGCTACCTTTACACCTCATAAAACAAGACCCGGCTACTTGTAAATCACATAGCTCAGTCACAGCCTAAGAAACGAAGCGTGCCATAAAACGTGTGCATTTCTGTGGCCTCCGTGCGCTCCCTGTTCATTTTCATCAGGAGAAAAGCATGTAACCTCGATGTGTCTTGATCAGGGAAGTTATATTCCAGCGTGGTATTAGAGGAACTCACAGTGTGAGCGCGCACCACCTGCAGTCAAGTCTCAAAACCAGTGACATTTCCTAGAACAACAACTCAGGATCTGCAAATAAAAGACGGTAAACAACAAGGCAGACACAACAACGGGCCGCTTTGAAAACCCCCGGGTAATTCTGAGGTGACACAAAAGATCTCTTGCCGCTCGGCTGCTTTTTCCAGCAGCGTAGAGCTGGCTCGGGCCTGCTGGGCCCGACCGCTGGACCTGCCGTGATGCTTATCGACTGACACGCTGCCGTCAGGGGGTAAAAAGCTGGGTGGCAGGGCCACGAATAGGTCAGATAACAGCCAGGGCTGCGGGGACGGATGCGGCGTGGTGGACAGTTTCTAGACGGTCTCAGTCTTTTTCATCGATGTTCACTCTTGGAGGAATAGGCTTATATGGTGTTACAGAAAACAGTGACAGAAAACTTCCATGACAGTTGGTAATACTGTTCAGATTGGAATTAGCATGATAACAGAGTCAGATTACGCTGTTTTGAAATCACAGAAATGCTGTCAGGCCGTCCTGCATCAGCCATCCCTCCATCTTTTGAAAAAGATCTTAACATGAAACCCAAACCATGGAGGAAATCAGAAGGCAGAACTAGTGAGAGGAACCACCACCACAACAATATAGTGGAACAGTCATCCTCCATTCAAAGTACCATAAATTACCAAACAACAGCCGAGGCGCTAATTTGTTTGCTCAAATCTGAATTCTGATTTTTGTCAACTCAAGTGTAAGTTATAGTAACATGATTTTACATTGTAATATCTTTTGGATGTTGTGTTGTACAAACTGTAAATCCTATTGGAGCAAATCTGTGATTTGTGATTTAGGGCTATACAAATAAAATTGACTTGACTTTTAATCTTTACTTCTGCTATCTCCTAAGTTGGACTAATTACAATTTTACATTGTAATAACTTTTAACTGTTGTGCCAACTTTCTCAAAAATGACTGTTTGTATGACTATAGGAATCATGATGATGGGTGAATTTTCAAAAATGT
The DNA here is from genome assembly GCA_030544235.1 of Lepturacanthus savala. Taxonomy (NCBI): domain Eukaryota; kingdom Metazoa; phylum Chordata; class Actinopteri; order Scombriformes; family Trichiuridae; genus Lepturacanthus; species Lepturacanthus savala. The sequence goes on from CM060468.1 coordinate 4,237,623, forward strand.
TGAACTATCCCTTTAACACAATACTAACCAGTCAGAAGCAAACATTACATTCTATTTGATTCATCCCTCCCTCCATCCATCCATGTATCCAGTCTATTGTGAGTTTAGAGTCTCCAATTTATCCAGAGAAGCTAATGTTAGCAGCTATCTGCTACAGTCATGCTAGCATCAGTTCACTGCTAACTGCTAAGGACTGAAAAGCTTTGTGTTTTAATGTTGAAAATGTGTAGGTCGCTTTTTCCATTACTGCTCCATTACAACCCCCAAAAAATTAATTAAAGATTGAATTATTAACAATTCACTAAACTATTTTGGAACGTATAACTCTTTTGCTTTGTTGTGCTAACTTACATTATTGCCTTAAATGGCAATAACTCATATTTTCACATATTACTAACCTAAATTACTGTTTCGGTCAAAAAATACAAATTGGCTTTTGTGCAGTTAGCGTAGCATTACTTCTGAATGCAAAGGCAAAGGCTGTTTTACAAGACAACGATAATATGTGGGGTTACAAGTTAAGTTAGATTCACAAGTTATGAAAAATACCTGGTCAGGACTGGACCAACCACTGCGTGGGACCCATGCTGCTACTGTATCAGAGTGTCAAGTAACATCAGCAGCTCTGTCCTGCTCTTTATTTAGTTTGGGGAAGTTTACATTCCAGCAGCTTCAGACAAAACTTCTGTTAGATAGTGTTACATTGTAAAAGTAAAGCATACGCACATGAAAGCATAGCGCTATACCACAGAAAATCAAAGGATCATGTTGGAATGAACAACATCTTATTTACATCTTTTTTTTGTCTATAATTTTGCACTGAAATACTTGGACTAATTAGCTACAGTGGAGTACGTGGCCACTGCTGCTCCTTGGGCTGGTGAGGAAGTTGACTTCTTTGCATGGCTTGTGCGTCTCAGCGAGTCACACTCGCATCGGTTTGTTTAGAAATGTCAAAGGAAGAGACAGCGCCGCAAACAAAAGCGAGTCATATATATATATTTTTCAAATCCAAACACAACAGGGATCGACGGAAAATGATGGCGTTGGTCTTAATCATGAATAGCAAGCGGGGCGTGTAAATCTCTACGGATGACAGCGTCTGACAAAAGCCTTAAATTTAAATGTAAATGCAAATAGAAAAAGGAAAAGTGACTGGTCAAGCAGCGGTTGGGTAGATAAACGCAGGCGTGATGCGAGTCAGACATTATGTTCTGTAAACATTTGCAGTCGCTGTCCTGAGGAGATAAAGAGTAAACAATGGGCGGCCATTATAAGTCCTGTAACCGCGACACAGTTGAGAGAGAGAATGAGCGGGAGAGCTTCACAGCAATGCAGGAAATGCTGGATTTGCGTTGGAGAAAAAAAGTCTGACTTCAAAATGTGTTTTGCTGACATGTAATCTTGCATTTTAGGCCACGTATTACAACTTAATCACTACTATTACCTTAGTTTATTGCCATAGCAGAGACTAAGATATAAAAGAACTGGAGATGGTTTATAAGAAATCTGGGTTAGCATAGCAGACTTAAAATGACTTATGAAAAGTCATGATCAGTCATCAGATCATCAGAAATAATGATTTGTCAGTTTTCTAGCTTCTCTAACCAGCTAAACTGTTTTTCAGCTATGCTAACATGATAGCATCAAGGGTTTTATAATCGTCCTTTAACCTTTCTGATCCAATGAACTAACACACTGTACCATTAGAACACTGGAGTGATAGTTGCTGGAAATGGGCCTCTATGTAGATACACCTATGTAGATATTGCACCAAAAACTAGACATTTGCAGCTAGAATAGTCATTTACCACGTTAGCAATATATAGAATGTATTTCTGATGAGTTGAAAGTTAACTTCATTGAAAAAACAGTGTTTTTCTTTCAAAAATAAGGACATTTGCCAAACTTTTGAACGGTGGTGTATGTGAAGTGCCGAATGACCTAAAGAGATTTGGATGATCATAGGAAAAGATGAAGTCTCACGCTGTTGTAACACACAACACAAGTGTATAAAGGTTGTGCACATGTGTGTTCTCGTGTGCTTGTGTGAGCAATGTTTCCAGTCCGCTGGATTTTATCTCATCACTGACATTCTGGTTCAGAGCCGCTCTCCTGCTGCTGCTTTGATCTCCTCTTCCCTTTCTCCTCTGGTCTCCTCAGACTCCCACTCGCTCTGACCTCCAGGGACTGTATTCCTGATCGCGGGCCCAAGGAACCCCGCGTGAGGCTGGGGATCCGTAGGCGGTGGCGGGGCAGGGCCCCATAGCCTCGGGGGTCATAGGCCAGCAGGAGGGGCTTAAAGGCTTTAGTTGAAACAATGGTTCCAAACTGTAGTCAGGGATGAACAAGGGGGTAGCCTGAGGGTTGGAGGGTTTTTCTTAGTTGACAATAAAGGTGTGACGCACTTTCCCACTTTCCGTAGAGACGTGCAACATGACAAAGCAAATGAAACAAAGCAATGGCTCGTCCATCCAACCTGCCTCTAAAACTTAAGTCTGAAATGTTGAAATTCTATGTATCCGTGGTTTGCAGAAAAGTAAATTGTTACATTTCCTCTGAATAATCTGCAGCTTTAGGCCTGTTCACACCTGTCAATAACATGAAACTTAGATGATTTGATCACAATTGGACAGCCGTAGGAACATCAGGTACATGTAGAGACACATTCTTGTATTAGAACACTGCAATGATTAGTCGATTAATCAATTAGTTGCCAACTATTGCATTAATTAACAACTATTCTGATAATCAAATTATCAATTTTTAGTCATTTTGGGAAGAAAATGTCCAATTTCGCTGCTTCCAGCTTCACAAATCTGATTATTTTCTTCTATACTAGTAAACTGGTGATCTTGGGGTTGTGGACTGTTGGTCTGGACAAAAAAAGACATTTTAGGTTGAATTTTCCACTTTGGGAAACAGTGATCGACATTTTACACCATTTTATGAACCAAAAAACGAACTGATTAGTTGTGTCAATAATCAATAGATTGACTATCAAAATGCTGTTGGTTACAGCCCTACTCTACATCCTTCTTGAATGACCACTTGTAATCAGATCTCACTCAAAGCGTTTCACACTACACGTCACCATTCACACACTTTGATACACTGATGGTGGCGGCTACTATACAAGATGTCATCCTGCTCATCATCGAGATCTATTTATAACTAATCATTCACACACAGTTTGTTGCCAAAAAGACACTTCGGCATGTGGACTGGTGGAGCTGAGAAATGGAACAGCTGATTTTCCTAATAGTGGACATTTGCAAAGACTAAATATGATGTTGTTTTGAACCAGTGGGCCCATTTGGGCCAAAGGGTTTTGAGGAAAAATCAAAACCCTTTGGCCCAAATGGAAATCAGAGTGTTTGGTGCGTGCTCCATCCATGTGAATCCATTTTGCCCGCTGATGTGGCTTCTTCTTATTGTTTCACACTTTAATATGATGCTTCCACTTGCACAAACAACATCGCTTGCGTAGTTGGTCCTTCATTGGGGGCCGGGACACAAACACACACACTATGCTAACAGAATGTGGTCATATGCACTCCAGACCACCTCTAAACGTGGTCTGAGTGATTGGATCCCAATGTGTCCTAAGTGCATCTTGGGTGCTGTGTACTTAAAGCTACCAACTAGTGATCGGATCACCCAAGATGCATGTTGATGCCAGGTATAAACAGAGAGTTAGCCTTGGTTTTTTCGATATTTGGGATTAAAAAGATACGGAGTATGGTGTTATTTTAGCTTGGTCTTAGCTTTTGGTAGTAAAATATTAAGCCGCAATGATTATTATTAAGTTATTAACTTGACTTTCAGTAACCTGGTTATACAAATATGTGATTGAAATTGAGTTAGTTCCACACGTAGATTGTCAGTGCAACTAAACAGCTGATTTCTGCAGGTCTGATTGTTTGTCTAAAACAAATCTTTCCCAAAGCCGCACAGAGGAAAACACAAATCACCAATGTGTTCTTGACCTGTCACCATGACTAAGTCTCTTGTTTTCCTCCAGCTGCGATGGACTTTAACATTTATAGTGTAAAAATTGGTAAAACATTTGTAAAAAAAATGCAGCTGCAAGGTGGTCACACACAGAGCACACATCAACACACACATTTCCAATTTCTGGAGTGGAGTAGTTCCTTGTTGCTGGGAAACGTAACGTGGATATTTTGAAATTATCATGTTGCCCAACACCTTTTTTTTTCTAATTAGGAAGGAAGGAAGGAGGGAAGTTGATTGTCCACACTGTGGAAAACAGCGACAAAAAAACAACACAAAAAGAAAAGCGCTGATAAAACTTAACATCCTGGGGGGACAAAAATATTAGTTTCACCACGTTAGAGCTGGACGTGATTAAGCGATGACTCAAATCTGAACAAAGCTGATAACAGCCAGATATATCAGCAAATTGGTCTATAACACGATTTGCATGAGTTTATTTGAGCGAGCCGTGCGCGTCCGATCGAGCGAAGGATTTGGAGTCAGTGTGCTTGATTGGCACACAATGCAGATGTGTGGGCAGCAGATGCCATCTGGAGAAAGTGGAGTGGGCCGGTAGAGGGGTGGGGGGGGGTGGCGGGTGGGGAGTGGGGAGTGGGGAGGGTGGGTGTTGCTCCACCACTTCCCCACTGGAAAAAAAAAAATAAAGGCGCCGGTTTGACAGGAAGATAAAGGAAACGATGGGAGTGTAATCAATCAAAAAAACACAGCGGCACGAATAAAGGGAGACAAGAGGCGCAAAGCCCGCCCACTCGCACCCTATCCACGCCCGGCATGGCGGACTGCCGCCATTGTCGGCCCCGTTGGAACTTTACCGCCATTGGTCCCAAAAAGAAAAAAAAGATCAAAAGCGCCGTCGCTCTGTCCCCCTCTGGCTTTATTTTAAAGTTGCGAAGCTCATAGTCAAGGGGAGACCAGAGAAAAGCGCCTTTCATCTGGGGGATGTAGTTTTGGACAATCAATGTTTGGGGGGAAATTGGCCAATTTTCGTCGGAGCGCCAGATGCTTCGTCTGCGTCATTACGCCGTACCCCCGAGAGAGACCCTCAAACGCATCCCCCCTACTCTCCATTTCCAAATTTATAGCTGCCCTCTCTTGATCTGTAATGTATAAAAAACACTATCCTCCCTCTTCGTTTGAGTGGCATCTGAGAGGGGGGGAACAAAGCCACACTGTCTGTTGGAGCATTTGAGACAAAGGCAGGTCTATTCGCAGTGAGATCACCCATATGAGAAAACTCCTAGATGTTTCCTTGAAAAAAAAAAAAATATATATATATATATATATATTTATATATATATTGTAGCCAAACCTTGGAAGCCTGAGGTCGGTGTGACAGCTACAACAAAAAGGCATGGGAACTGGGAGTGCTCTGGATCTGCCAAACACGGACGCTAGAGGCTCCAGACAATATTTCCACACATTCATATATATGTATGATGGCGAAAAAGGCATCCAGACACCTGCTGAGAGTGGGGAAATCTTCTCGTAGCTGGAGGCTGCAATCGCAAACACAGACGAACACGCCTAACTCGAAAAAGTCCTTTTTTTTCCTCCGCTACTTTCAACTTTAAAGACGGTCAAACAGAAAGAACAATGTTGACATGCTTTCTGGATTCACGTAATGAAATTCTGTTTTGGCTTCCCGTCCTCAGAGAGAATTAGAAGCTCCCATAACTTGCCCAAGGACACTTCGGCAGGGTGAATCTTTCCCAGCTGAATAACTGTCTCTGTAATCTGTGAAGGCTGCGTTCCACTTTTAAATTAGAACCAGATATTTTTTAAAAAAAAAAAAAGAAAGAAAGAAAAAAAAAGTGCTGGTTGTGGAAGTGGAAAACCTATCTGCAGTCGCCGGGCCGCAGTGTGTGGCGGAGCAGAACGACCGAACCTGCCCACACAGTGACAATCACCTCTGCAGATCATTGAAAGGTTGCCTGCCTCCCACTGCAACTGGGCACATCTCCCGGGAGCAATAGAGGACCTGTGTAGGAGGATCATGAAAGAGCTGAGAGCACCCCGGGCAAAACCCCAAACCTGGACACAGCTGCGTGGCTTTCTCCAAACACCAAAAAAACAATGCAGCCTTTGTTAGAAGCAAAACTGCATGAGTAAACATCATTTCCCCCCCATCAGTCCTCCTGCATCACTCACCTCTGCAGCTTCACAACAGCAAGGCCCTGTACACACTGAAGGATGCATCCTGTGTGCATGTTTCCTCATAAATGCCCATAAAAGCCTTGATAATATTAGAATAATAGCAAGTGACAATAATCCAATACAGGGCACAAAACGGCCGCTGTCAATCCCGCAAAGTGCAATACCGTGTAATGTTAAGGAGGTCATGCTCGGGCTTGTTCTTTAATCCAATTTCGGCGACAGAACAGGCGTCAATGTGTCCGCTAGGTGGCGACCTTGGTCCGATGCGGTTCACCTTGGACAGCGCTGCGCTTGACTGGAGCCAGACTACATGCAGGATCAGCAGTGTGACTGCTGAGGAGCACAGAGGACAAAAACTGACGCATTGCATTTTTTTTCTGAGCCGTTAAAATATATATCTATATAGTTCAGGGGCCAGTTGCTGCTGTTTCGTGCGTTAAAGGGAAACTGCCTTTTCTGGATCAACCTTAGTGGGTTTGAATGTGAATGTGCAACGCGCGCGCGCTTCCTATGCGTCCCCACTGCTCACTAACAGGGCCCCCCCACCCCCTCCAACCCCCACAAGTTTATCCTTGTAATGTCAATCGGTGTCTCTCGGAGTCATGGAGAGTTTTTACATCGCCATTGTACCTGCAAATGTGGAGAAACGCCACCTCATGGTGCCGCGTCTCCAGCCTTGTGCCCACTGATAAATGGTAAACGAGAGAGTGAGTTGTTTTGGGGTGTGCTGAGGTGGTGGGGGGGTAGTTAATGAATATTTGGCACCCCCCCTCCCCTTCACCCCCCTACCCTATCCACTATTCCTATATGGATTGACGGGGTCCGCGTCAGAGCGCACGGAGTAGACCCGCCTCCTGGCTGTGGTGCGCTCGGTGCGTCTCTCTCTCCCCGTGTCCGCTTCAATCCCATATTCCACTGGGAAAGAGAGAGAGAGGGCGAGAGAAACACACAGAGAGAGAGGGAGAGAGGGAGTGTGTGTATGTGTGTGTGTGTGTGCGAGAGAGAGAGAGAGAGCAGGGACCTGGGAGAAGAGCAACGAAAGAAAAAGAGGAGAGAAAAACGAAACAACCACACAAATGGCACTCATGGCAGGGATTTTGTTCACGGCTACCTTGCTTGTTTTTGGGATTTGTACGTCTGTTTCTCCGGCACGGATTTACCCCCCGAATGAAGGTAAGGTTGTCGGGAGAACGCAACTGCCGCCGGACTTCTGACTTCATCAGTGTCCCCCGTGTGTGTGTGTGTTTTTGCGCCGCGGAGCGCCCACTTCGCTGCGCCCCTCTCCCTCCTCACAGTTGGTGCTTGGAGTTGAAACGGTAGAAAACACCGACGGTCACCTTTACGCAGCGACTTTCTGTGAGCTTTTAATTTAAACGAAGCTGGAATTTCCAAAAAAAAAAAGAAAGAAAAAAAAAAACAGGCATCGGCTCTGGCTTGGATCGTGCCAGCTGCCGAAAAAGCCCCGAGCAGGAATACTTGTAGCCCCGATAGGAGCTGCCGTCTCCGCTGACAGAGAAGGTCAAACCGTAGTCGGTCCAAAATAACAACAACAAAAAAAGCGATTTAACGTTGCGCAGCATCTCCTTAAACGGACACTCGCAAATCAGCAGAGCAGATCTGTGTTTATCAGTTTCAGGATTCTTCTGGCGATGGCTCTCAATGTGAGAATGTGATGAAAAAAAAAAGCCAAATTTAAAAGTTTAAATGTCATCGAATTACAGAGCCGCTCGATGAATTAAATTCGGCTGTGCTCTATCAGGTGCACGTTCGCTGAAAAGCGGCGGATGGATCGACCGAGCCCGGTGTGACATGTACCCAGAGGTCGGGAGGGTTTCGGGGCTGGAGTTGCCTGCAGCCTGCCCGGGGTCCCGGGGCGCAGCGAGCCCACTTTAAACATGTTAGGCCCAACAGAAAGAAGCCTCCTCCACACTAACACATCAAGCATTTGATTATAGAAATGACCCCAGACTCCTGCTTAGAGTCCTGTAGATGCGCGTTTTCTATATTCGTCCTGACGCAAGTTGGAAAAAAACGATGCATCGCGAGTTCCCCCGTTTATTTAAATACAAAACAGGAGTTTCAAATATAAAACGGATCAGATTTTTATTGTACCTAATAATTTATGCTATGATCTTACATAACGGCCGTGTTCATTATGTTTTAATGAGGAGTTCGTTAAGTATTTCAACCAAATCCAAAACAAGCGTAAAATAGAAATATCCTACAGCAGGTCTGGATATACGGGGTACTATTTAAAATCGTAAAACATTTTTTTTGATGTGGCTCTCTGGCCCAGCGCTTTACTCGGTCTAGAGAAAAGTCTTAACTGTTGTGGCAGTCCGTCTGTCTGGACTGAGCATTTCAAAATGCGTTTGTTCTCCAACGACCAAGTTTAATCCGTAATTGATTCTGACCGCATCAAACATGCTTTGAGCTGATGCACAGCAAACTGGGAAATTATTATTTTTTAAAGACAAATGGGCTAGAGGGGGGAATGTATTTGCCATTTGGAGAAAATCTTTTTTCCTTAACGAAAATCAATCTAAACGACGTGCGTAAAGCACAGCAGGGTATTACGCACAAGAAAAATATGTACCAGTCGATCACTTTAGCCTGTTTTTCATTCACTCTGTGTGCTGACATCCATTTAGAATGCATTTTTAAAATGATAAATCGTTTTAACGGTTATTGATGTTCATAAACCCCCTTTTTGAAGAATATAGGAACCGTTTTCCCTCCTCGGTGTGTTAAACATAAGTGGATTCTACTCCACCGCTGTTGTTGCTTATGGACGGGCTGGGACTGCGTGCTCACTTCTCCCATTCTTGTTTTCCAGTCACGTTATTGGACTCCAGATCCGTACAGGGGGAGCTGGGATGGGTCGCCATGCCGACAGAAGGAGGAGTAAGTACTGCAAAGAAGTGTCCCCTTGTTAGGACGCATGGACCCCTATTGAGCAAAAAATGGAAAAAGATATAATCCATTACTGGCAGGAGCTCAGGAATGGACCGTAGATACACAGCCCTCTTTGATAAGATGTTGTCCTGGTGAGCCCCTTTATGGGAATATCGTTGGTGATGATTTATTGAATTGTTCAGCTGCCTGCACTGCAGGGCTCGGGGTGAGGATCAAGGCGCAGTTTCTGCTATCTTACAGTAAATGCAAGGAAAAAAAAATTGTAATTTGCCATTTAGCTGTTACGGAAACCCTTTGTAACATCCTCCAGGGCCCTGTGGGGTCCTCAGTATCCACTTTGAGAACCAGCGGTCTACAGACACCCCCCCCCTCCTCCTCCTCATCCCCCGCAACCCCTGCTCCCCTTTCTCCTCGCTCTCCTTCTCTCTAACCACTCTGTAATGGTCAGATGCAGGGGCCGATACTGCAGCGAGCGTCAGGTTTCCTGAATAGACGGTGGATTGAATCGGCCTTTGTGGAGAAACTTTATATCCTTTTCCACCATTGAGTCGGTGAGAGAGAGCGCGGGGAAGAGGGAGAAGGAGAGAGAGAGAGAGAGGAACTTGGCAGCTGAGAGAGGGTCCTCTGGAATGGATGAATAAGGGGGGAAAGTGCAGTGGGGTTCAGCTCTTGCCGCAGGAGGACAGGATCGGGCTATAAAGCAACAGGGAATAGGGTCAACCAAATGCATGATCCCTCGGTTTAATTGGGATACCTACAGTGGCTCTGATAAGAAGATGAATAAGGGCCATTCCAAAGGCCACAACCATGCTAGGGGTAGTAGACAGAAAACTCATGAAGAAATGGCTAATAATCTATTTTGAACTTAAATCAAAGTATTTTGAAGATGAACCTAGGGGACCAGAATTCTACCTTGGGCAGCTGTAGTCGTCGTACTCATGAGCTTTTTTCCCCCCGTGATTTTAGTCTGTGCTGTGCTCAGTTCCTCCCCTCAGCCATTTTATCGCCAACAAGTGATTGACAGAGCCCTGGCAGCCCCGGCAAGCTTGCATTCACCCTCTCATCATGACCAATTGCCCCTCATTCTCCTTCTTCCTATACTATCAGAGGGGAAAGGTGCAGCCTTATCTCTGCGCCGCTTGATTTCCACACCAAACGGGCTGCGGAAAGGAAGAGAGCCGAGTGGAATGGAACAGTAGGGGATGATAGACATTTTCTCAAATCATACAGCCGCAGCTATGTTTAGCGTTATCCTGCCCTCCTCCGGGGAAATAAGATTGTAAACCAGATTGTTTATGATAAGGCGTCATATCAAATCTGGCAACACGAGCCGTATCCTACACTGTCCTGTTTGTATTATTTTTTGTACAGTTTTCTAAATGGTTGAAGCTACGGCAGCCAAAGGCCTGTCTGCTCTTGTTTACGGCCCAGCTCAGTCAAAGACTCTATTTAAAACACACAGTGAAGAAGTTAAGGGAACCCAGCGCTTTGAGCCTCTCAAGACATGCTTGTATTTGCTCAACAGGGCTCTGTCAAGAGGGGAACTTTATCATAAGTAAAACAAACATTCCCTCTCAGGAAAAATAAGCCAGGCCGCACTGGAAAACGCAATCCATGCGCCCCAAATCGGCGTACCCTCCACCACCACCACCACCTATGAGTTCATGCTAACAACGGTGCGAACATGCCTGCATCTGTCTCCTGCTCCCCATCAAGTATGCAGACGTAAAGCAGGCCCACATTCGATCATTAGCATTGATTCTGAGACCTTAGGTTTCTGCAGTCCCGTAATCCCCTGTTTTTCATTATTTCCCTTCTCCCCCTCTGAGCCATCCAGTTCTCTCGTGTGTGTCAGAAGAGGGTTTTGTAAACCACTCCCCAAGTAATTGAACTGTAGGCATTACCGAGGCATAGAACTAATTACAAATTTCCTTTCTTGCAGTTGAGGAGAAGCAATGAATATTAATGTCTTTATGATTCTATATTGGGACCTAACAAGTCTATTAGGTGCTATTCATAAAATATGCATTAAGTTTAGCCATCAATTAATTGCTCTGCTGAGACTCAAATATTGACTAATCTTTTATGTATGCTCTTTTGCACAATATCTCTTGTCCTTGGCTTTGAAGGGCTGACTGGTATGTGTGAAACTTGTAAAGTCCTTTTTCATTGGGAGAGAACTAAGTAGAGATATAGTTTGGAACTGAATATAGTGTTGGCAAAAATAGTTAATTCGTTTGCAGATTGCAGGGTGAAACTCAGAGGGTGAAGAACTCCTTTTAACATGTTTATGGTTATGTCCTTTCCCCAGTGGGAGGAAGTAAGCATCATGGATGAGAAGAATATCCCCATCCGGACGTACCAAGTGTGTAACGTCATGGAGCCAAACCAGAACAACTGGCTCCGCACTGACTGGATCCCCCGCGGAGGTGCCCAGCGCGTCTACATTGAGATCAAGTTCACCCTCCGAGACTGCAACAGCCTCCCGGGGGTCATGGGAACCTGCAAGGAAACCTTCAACCTTTACTACTACGAGTCCAACAATGACAAAGAGCGCTACATCCGCGAGAACCAGTTCGGCAAGATCGACACCATTGCTGCGGACGAGAGCTTCACCCAGGTGGACATCGGCGATCGCATCATGAAGCTGAACACGGAGGTGCGGGATGTGGGCGCATTGACCCGCAAAGGTTTCTATTTGGCCTTCCAGGATGTTGGAGCGTGCATTGCGCTAGTCTCCGTCAGGGTCTTCTACAAGAAATGTCCTTTAGCGGTGCGCAACTTGGCCCAGTTTCCCGATACCATCACTGGAGCTGATACCTCCTCACTGGTGGAAGTGCGAGGCTCGTGCGTGGATAATTCAGAGGAGAAGGAGGTTCCCAAGATGTACTGTGGAGCGGATGGAGAGTGGCTGGTGCCCATTGGGAACTGCCTGTGCAACCCTGGATACGAGGAGCGCAATGCAGAATGCCAAGGTAAAAAAACTGCAATTTGTCTTGTCTTTTCTATTTATAGATAATTTTCTCCCTTCAAGCTTTGCTTTTCCGTACAGTAGCCTATCTCTTTAATTTCCCCCATTCCTCATGCTCAGTCTCTTTGTCTTTATCTCCCACATTCTGTTTTCTTTGTCCTACCCTTTCCTCCCTCCCTCAATTCACCCACCTCTCACTCTGTTGGATATCCCCCCCTCCATGCTCTCCCACTCTCTGCATTTTTCTTTGCAGTGTCTGCTTGGGTGATAGAAGCAATGATGATTGTAAATGGAGTAATTAGTGAGCCCACTGGGAGGTGTTTTGCATTGGGATGCATCCCAGAGGAATTGGTGACACCAGGAGGAGGCTAGAGCTCCAACTGGTCCATGCTACCACAGTGTCTTTTACCCCCACCTGCGCTTTCTCTTAGTCCTGGAGCTGGAAAAAAGAGATAGACAGCTTCAGAGTAAGGGAAATAGAAAGAAAGAGTTTATCATTCCAAGCAGGTATGAGAGAGTGAAAATACACAGCTGTGAGATGGGGTTGAAATAGTGCTGTTTGGTAGATGGGGAATAGCCCTCGGTGGGCGATTATTCTAGTCTGAGCTTGTCGTGATCTTATACCAGGCTGTTTGATGATGTTTTAAGGTCAGTGCAGAGTACCTCCTTCGACATTTTTTAAATCAGGAACATGATAAAACTGTCAACATGTTGGTGGATTCAAAAAAACAGACCTGCTGTGCTCATAAAAACAACCTTCCAACAAATCTCTGGCTTCGGCTTTACATTTATTTCTGATGGCATCTTCATAGACTCCTCGCTAATTTAACTTGCTTGTTTCATTGCACATTTTATGTTATGTGAGTGCTTTACAGTGGATGGCATCTACTTGTATTTAGCAGCTGTTTTGTGGATCATGTACAGCGTTTTGCCAAGCCGAGGGCGAAGTTGTCAGCTGGCCAGACGAGCGGATGCCAGTTCTGCCACTATGGTTTATTGGTGCACCCCCATCCAACCACCCACTACCATCACACACAAAAAGCAGAGGGCCACAGCAGTGAGGGGTCAGAGGCTGGGCACGGGTGATTAACAGGGGGACGGACCACAGCACCTCTACTAATTTATGAGGGAGCCTTTATCTTAGGACGACTAATTGCATGACAAACAGGTCTGGTGATTTAGGGGTACTGCTGGCTGCATGGGGAAGGGGAGGTAAAGCGGTACAAGTGGGCACAGATGGTTTTGTGTGCACTTGTTTGTCTTGTGGTTGTCCCAAAGAGAGAAAAAAATAAGTATCATTTGAGCTGTAAGAGTTCTCTTGGAATGTTTCCCACCTCCCCTGTCACTAGGTTCAGATGTCCCAGGCCAGGTTTCTCTCCCCAGGGTCAAATTCAAACAAGCCGAGAGAAATAAGGGAAGGCGACCATAGGAAAATTAGTTAGACTTCAGCTAAATCTCATCTGAATTGGCTTTCTATCTTGCAATTTACTATAATAAAGTATCTTGTTGCGAAGCAGAATGAGAACCATGATCTCATTCTGTAGGTTATATTGTCTATACTTTGCCTTGCAACACTGAAACAGGCTCTTTTATCACACCTCTTTAATACCACTTGAGATTCACTTGAGATAAACGGCTGTTACTCTCCAAAGAAGGCAACAAAGGATTTGGAAAACCTTGATTTTATATAAGTAATGCAGTCTCAAAGTGTCTGCCAACCTCCGAGCTGGCAGTATTTCTCTTCAAGCCAATATATCCATTTAGTTCACCTATCACGGCATCTACTTTAGTTTGTTTAAGTTTACAGTGCCAGCACATCCACTCCATTCAGTTTTAACTTCAAACACACCCCTTAAAACAGTTCTTAACGTTTCACGTCGAATAAGCTCTGGATAACATGCAATGGGGTTTGACTTTGTGCGGTTGCGTGAGGCAGTGGTGTGGGTCAACTCTAGTGACCGAAGGGTTAAAAGGTGCTGGCCACTGTCAGCCTTCAAGTGTGCCAATGAGCTGGTTAATATTCCCCCCATGGGGCAGGCTTTATGACCAAGGGTCTCCAATGTTATATGGCTATGTTGACCAAGGGACTTTGATAGGAGCTGTTTTCTTTAGGGAGGGGGGTGTATGTAGGGATAGCTATGCACTAAGTTTGTAAAACAAAATTCTGATTTCCAACAAGCGTATGACAGCCGGTACTCACATTATGTGGCTTGATTTGGTTAAAATCCATCCTTTTTAAAGCTTTTCTATTGTGCACACAAGTCTAATTGTGGGTCTGCGAGTGTGTGTGTGCTCAAAAACTTGTGTGTCAGTGCTTGTTTGTGTACGTATGGGGTTACAAGGGCACCTTGGCCCCTGGTTCCCAGCCCAGGATGAATGGGCTCTCCTCCATCATTGTTTGGGGCAGCAGCGGAGCCGACTGAGACTGGCGAGGGTTTCAGGGGGGAAAAAGAAGCACCGGGGGGGGTGGGTTGGGGGCCCGATGGGGATCGTAGGAGTTGTATTCTCCACCCCTGGCAGGGGTCAGGGGTCACCCCCTTCTGCATCCATCTTACCGCTGCGTCTGACAGGGTCGCGGATCCAGGATTGATTAAGACATCAGAGTTTTGACAGCTGTGGAGGGTGTGTGTATGTGTGTCTGTGTCTCGAGGTGGGCCAAGGGTGGCTGGGTGCTCACCCTGGGCTTAGGCAAGCGGGGCAACCAGGGCACCGAGGGCCATGGGGCCCCCTGATCTTAGAAGAGAAGGATCTGTCTGTTTGCATTTGGGATCCCTTTCCCCTGTTAACCACCTCCCCCGTGGACTCCGTTGGGGAAAGAGCGGGGGTCCGGGTGTCCTCTCGCTCCTCATCTGGTGAGGGGGTCCCTACTGTTGGAGGGGGTGGAGGGGGGATTATTAGCAAGAGCGACGGATGCCATTATGAGCAGAAAAATAATCACAATTTGTCCCATCAGTGAGTAAGAGAAATTATGCGTCTGTGGAGCAATGATGTGTGTTTTCAGGACATTCATTTCAGGACAGTGTTGTGTTTTTTGGTGTGTGTGTGTGTTTGTTGAGGATATATCTCAGTCGAGGCGTGAAGGTGACAGACGCTTTTGGCACCGCAAAATGCTAATTCATCCTTGAGTTGTAACACACAAACACTCCTCAACATTAACCTAAAAATAGGAAGTTAACAATTTATATACACGCCTCACAATAAGTTAGGGATTGTTATTGTGAGAGACTCAGTGGATTTCATACATTTTTAGGGTCATAAATATTAAACTGAACTTCTTTTCATTCATTAAACCAAATAGGAAAAGCATTCATGTAAATAGCAATATCCCTTATGTGTCTATACTTCCTTGTTCTTTGTTCATGTCTTGAGAGTTTTAACTCAATTTCCCACAAGCTCTGTATACCCTAACAACCTGTTTGCATGCATGTGTGTGTGTGTGTGTGTGTGTGTGTGTGTGTGTGTGTGTGTGTGCAAAACAGCTTAGGGCCCTGACTGTGATGTCAGTGTGTGATCCGAGCATTTTCTCACCTGAGCCCCCCTCCAACACCCCTGATCCAATCCCCTTCCTATTCCCAGCAGTCTTTTCTGAGCTGGAAACTCTCATTCGTACTGGATTAAGAGGTTTTAAGGATGAAGTTTCTCTCCAGTGCTCCGCTCATTGTGTGTGTGCATATCTAGGTCTCCCATTCTCTCCCTTCCTCTGTTGACAGTGTTAAATATGCACTTGGGAGCATCATTCTAAATTCACCTCGTAATTCTATTTAGCCCACTGGTTCCCTCATGGCTTTAAATACACATACTCAGTCCCGTGCTCTTCCTCTCCTGTTTTCCTCCTGCTCCTCCCTCCCTCCTGCATGCATGCACCCAAATTAAGTATTTGCATCTTCTTATTGGCTCGCTTGTTTTTTTGTGTGTTTCTTATGATTCAAGATTCTGCTACTTTTAACGGATCTTTCTGAAGCTTTTCCTCCTTTTTCCATGTCTCTTCTGTTACCCTACAACACGCTATCTGTTTTACCCTAGTGTTCGTCTGCCCGTGTTCTCCGGTGGCAGTAACAGGAAGTGGGCTGAATAATGAGATTACCTTCGCTGTTGAGAGGGAGGCAGCGCACGAAACATCATCAGCCGTCATTGTTCCTACAAACACACACATGCCGCAGAGTGCGTGACTGTCCACGCAGTCCTGAATGACAGGAATACATGAGGCGCAGTGGAAAAGATGTCACCAGTATGCACATTTATATAAACTAACACGGAAATCCAGACGTGCATGTTAAGTAATTGACTCAAGTACACACACATTCATAAATGCGTGCACACACACACAAGCTTTAGTATGCACACGTAGACACACAGAGTGCGGCAGAACGGAGGTGAATGTACTCATCACTCTCCCTCGCCACCAGAGAGGCTCATTTTGTGCTGCTGAATAGAGACGAGGAATCTATTACCAACGGAGAGCGGGGAAGAACAACAGATACAGAAAGAGAGGACAAAATGTCTCATGAGCGAATCCTCCGTCGCCCTCCTCCCCTCCTGTCCCTGTCGAAATAATTGCTTGAAACGTTATCAAAATTTCTGCTCTTGTTTAAACTCCTCGAATGATGCGGGGGGAAAAAAAAAAAAAGAAAAAAAGTCCTCTCGACACATAAATCCTCCGCTGACTGGTTGGAGGAGGGGCGGGCGGTGGTAATTCAGCCGTCATTAGTGGAGGTGCTGAAATGTTTTTCCTGCCCGAGCTGCCGTCCTGCCCCACTGTTTGTTCCCTTCGCAGTCCTCGACACTCACCACCACCGCCGCTCTCTCACTCGTTTTTGTTTTTTAATGCCCGTGGCGTCCTGTCCGGGGCAGGAAGCCAGCGTCTATCGAGCTTGACCCCGGGTCCGATGGCCGTTGTGCTCCCACGGCACAGCGTACGAACGCGGCTGCCACGGTTATCCGAGTCATTTATCTCCCATCCAGTTGCAAACATTCATATTTTCCTATGAAAAATCGCATACGTTTTTTTTTTTTTAGGAACCTGGAGCCTGGATAGATGTGCTTTCTTCTGCCTCATTTCAGGGAACTGACATTTAAAGAAAGCGCCAGGAGCATGACAAACTGCATTTGAAACAAGCGGGATTTTTCCTTTTGTCTTGTGGAAAATATGATTTTCGCACTCGATATGATACTTAAGGGTATGTTAGGATGCAAAAACTGCCCACTGAAACGCTAGCCGAGCGGAGGCAGCGTTCTAGGGAAAATGTGGCGCTGCTTTGCTCCCAGCTTTATTGCATTGGTCTTTCCTGGGCTCAGGAGTCGTTTGGTTTTATATAGTTAAATAGCAACAGGTGTGATTTAATGTCTTTGAAAACACTGTTCAGTTCAAACGCCGTTCTACAACTTCAGCAGCTTTGACTTCGCGCAGTTTATTCACATAAGAAAAGTGAAACAGTATCGTCAAAGATGTCAGTGAGGATCAGTGAATGTACTGCTGACGGGTCATCCACCCGACTACAAAGAAGCCAAATATTCTGAAATATATTCACATTTTCTCATATCAAGCAAAAAGATTCTGCCAATAGAGTAAGCCAATTTTCCTTGGCAAAAAATCTTAAAACTATGTTTATATATATATATATATATAATATAATACAATAATATAAAACAATACTTTATATATTTAATATCTTACACAAATATTACATTTCTAATGCATTTGGACAAATCAATCAATCAAACTTTATTTATAGTGCACCTTTCATAAACTGCAATAACAGGACACTGGGGATCAAGGTGACAACACCACCTATATAGAACTAATTTCCTAGAAACGAGGCTTTTTTTTCTACTTTCTTGGCAAAAGCACAGGCAAAAATGAAGAGAAGTGGAAATGATTCAAAATAAAACAAAAATTAAAATATATAATCTAATTGCGACGACCTGGCAGACTCTGCAGAGCGTTTTTCAAAGTGGCGTTCTGTCATCAGTTGGCAAATGTTCTCGCGCCGCTTCCCGTTTCAGTTAAATACGCTAATTGCGGGGGGAAAAAAAATGCATGCAAATGAGCCCACAGCGCGTATATCAGTGGCCTCCTATTAGTACATAATGTGGAATTAGGGCAAGTTTACATGATGTGTGGAGCGGCTAACATGGTTGTCAGCTGGCATCAGCGGCGTACTGTATACGCTGTGAACACGTCAAAAGGGGGGTTTTAAAGGGATGATACAATTTATCTTCCTCTCCTCTCCTCCGCTCTCCCTCATCTTTTTGAAAAGCATCCCCTCTTTGAAGCCCACGATGGGAAGAGGGAGCGATTAAAGCAGTCAGCAAGCAAATTAGCATGTCAAAAGGCCCTGAATCAATACCCCAGCTCTCTACCAACACAACCTGCAGTTCCCCCTCTCTCTCTCTTTCTGTCTCCCTCTGTCCTTCCCCGTCGTCCCCCCCCTATTCCTCCAGCTTTTTTCCCTTTCTTCTTCCTCCATTTTCTCCTGCACACTCTCCCTCTTGCTCTCTTGCCCCCTTCTCTTTCTCTTGCCATAGCTCACTTTTAATTTTTTTCTTCCCCCTCTTCTTAGGAACCCCTGTTTTCTCCCTCAGCTGACAGACGGAGAGCAGGGCGGGGGGGGTGGTGGGTGGGTGGGTGGGGGGGGGGGGGTTGTAAAGAGAGATGGATGGATGTATAGGCAGAGAAAGACGGAAGGAGAGAAGTGGACAGCCATCAAGTGGGCATGGGCTATTTCGGAGAGAGAGAGAGAGGTTATGAAAGAGAAAGAGAGGCCTCTGACACCTTCTTTGTGCTGAAAGAGAGGCAGGACGGACTTTTCTCGCCAAGAAGAGCGGAGGAGATTGAGATGAGGAGAGAGGGAGGTGTAGAGAGAGAGAGGGAAGAAAAAAAGAAACAAAAAACATGGGGGGAAGTGAAGTGGAAAGAGATTTAGTTCCAGTCTGGCAACCGTGCTTTTCTTACACTTCATCCGCCGGTTCACCATTGCACGTAAATCCCTTTGATCCCGGGCAATGTGTTACTGATCGCGAGGAGTGTGTGTGTGCGTGCGTGTGTGTGTGCAGACAGACGGACAGTACGTGTGTGTCAGAGACTCATTATCTGTCCTATATTTATTCCGTGCATCTGTCGCGGCCGCCGTATCTCGCTCTCGTATCATAAACTTCTATTAACGTTCCACTCCGGAGTCCGAAAACAAAGCAGCACTTCACACGGACCTGGACCTCTCCCTCCCTGGTGTCTGACAATGGGAGGCTGATTGCAAACACCTTGAAAATGTTTTATTTTTATCGCTCTTTTCCCCTACTCCCTCCATCCCGCCTTGGGGGGGGGGGGGGGGGGGGGGGGGGGGTGATAGTAGGTGGTCTTTTCTTCTCATCCCCTTTTTTTTTTTCCTCCCCTCCAGGGCGCGGAGTTCGGTGGCCAAAATCAAAGGCTGCGCCGTGGCAATCAGTTAGGGGGTTATGACAAAAAAGGCCCTCGCAATAAAGGGCTGCTCTGTAATCTGATGGGCCCTGAGACTGGACGCGGTGCCCATTTTAATGAGCTGAGATCCCCCTTTTATAATCGTGGCGGTGTGGAGGAAATGGCACACTGGCTCATTCTGCCTGGAAAAAAAGACACAACATCACACACTCAGAATGTGTGATTTATATGTAGAATAAAGAGAACACGCAGGTTGCTCGGTGCTCGGGCGGAATTCTGTGGAGGTGATGTAGCTGTGAAGTGAGTTACAGGGTACTGTGGATGTTTAAGGTTGCAGGAGTAATTCTGTTCTTGAAAAGATCAAGAGCCGCAGTAGTGT
Source organism: Lepturacanthus savala (assembly GCA_030544235.1). Taxonomy (NCBI): domain Eukaryota; kingdom Metazoa; phylum Chordata; class Actinopteri; order Scombriformes; family Trichiuridae; genus Lepturacanthus; species Lepturacanthus savala. Next base: position 4,257,474 of record CM060468.1, read on the forward strand.
TTTCTCTGCTAGAGTCACAGGTAGAAAGTTTTTGATGTAAGAACTGCTGTGCCAGTAGATGTGGCTGTGGGCGCCGCCGATAGCGTTTAAAAGCTCAGTTTTAGAGGCTTTGTAATAAGCCTTTGAATTGTGATTTTTCTGGCACATATTGCGATTTCATTCACGATTTTTTTCAAATCAAGTTTCCGCGCACAACAACATTTACAACAATCATGGAAGTTTACATCATACCCTTATAACTTACCCTTATAACCCTTATAGCTACATACACGTGAAAAATAGTTGAATAAAACAAAACCAGGTTCAGGAAAACAGCAAAACAAAAGTGCAGTTTTGACGATCTCAAGATTACTTTGAAAACCTGATCAGTTACCAGCTGTTCTCTATTTGATTCCGGGTTATTTTTTTGAATTCAGCAATTATTGCAGAAGAGAGAATTATTTTCTCTCTTGATTATAACCAAACAAACCATCGCAAATTTCTCATTTACATCTTTTCATTTGTTTTTTTTTCTCCACAAAAACGCTGTCTGAGGCTTATGTCTACACCCAGCTGCCATACAAACTGAAACACAAACTTATAAATGGTGATAAATTACCATGGTAGCTCTATGAATATGGAGAATATAAACCAGCAGGAAGTCAACCACAGTTCAGTATGGATCAAGCAATCAAGATATAGCATGTTAATTAAAGAGCTTTAGAAGTGCGGGTAGCTAATGGCTGCTGACCTTCTTTACCTCTCGAAAAACGTGAATTTACTTTGGGGAAACCACTGTTAAACTATATATTCCTGTTTACATCAACTCTTGACAGCCGGCTTTTGTTGATACCCAGATCAAGCTTCTGAGATCCGGTAGCTATAACCTCTTGCTGTGAATACATGTGCAGCGACATGCACTGCACATGTGGTATCAAACGCACCTCCGGGGGTTGCCTGTGAGGTGCGACCCCTCGGCGGGAGGAGGCCGAAATGTAATTTTGGGGATGTGGAGGTCTCACAGCACCAGGGGATATCCAAAGCCGCAGGTCGCCGGCCGAAGGCAAAAGGTGTGTTTCTGGGATTAGAACAACCTTGATCCTTTCCTGATCTGCGGCGAGCTGTCAAATACTGCTGGAGAATAAGAAAAAAGACCCCATCCCTTGAAGGCTCACACCACGGAGGAATGTGAGCAGAAGAAGAAGAAGGAGGACAGAGGGAAACAGAGAGATAGGATAGAGATTGAAAAATCAGAGTCGAGCAGGGTGGCGCCTGAATGTGTGTGTCGGAGGGAGTGTGTGCGAGTGTGTGTAAGCGGAGAGAAAGATGAATTGACTCCTGTCCAGTGGGCCTGATAAACGGCTGGAGATGTGAGAGGTGGAGTGGGGGGTTATGGGTACAGACGCTGATCGCTCTTTGAACAAGACTAGTGTGGTTGTGTCACGACCTCCGGCAGCTGCAGCTGATATTACCGTCAGTATCGCTACCTGTGATGGAGGCGTGGAGCCGCCTCACTTTGAGCCACAGCTTTATTGGAACTACTTTCTCCTCGGGCAGGGAGGTATACTGTTTCATACCGAATACCGGCGTTCTTCTGTGGTTTGTTGGAGAAAATGTCACAGACACAGAGGACCTTAGACCAAAAAGAGGAGCCGTAGCGGTTGGTTGAAGGCACTGCATATTCAGTAAATGTCAGAGCTAAAGTTGTAGCTGCAGGAGGCAACACGATCAATTTGCTTCACCACCTCCGCCACAAACATGCCCTAGAATGTGAAGAATGCATGAAACCAAGATCCCTGTCATCTTACACGTCTCCAGGTAACATTAACGTTGGCGTCGCAACACAATACGCAAATTGGACGTCAATCAAAGACGCGTTTGCTAAGGGAATGGCCTGACTTGTTTGTGAACAGCAGCCTTTTGTGGGGCCAGTCTGGTCATTTTAAGCCAATTTACTGCAGTAATTATTGTCTAAATTATTAGAAAAACAGGGTTAACACCTTGTTGTGCTACGGAGCTCTACTTTCTCTTTAGTGAAACCTGTCGGGAGGTTTTTCTGTTGATGACCTAAAACAGAAAGAGATGCTACTTGTGAATTTTTAAAATGTCATTTTCACATCTGGAAACTCATTCAGCGCCTTGGTTTTCGGTGGTGAAATCTCCTAAAGGCGTCTTGAAAAAATGTAGACAAACACAACTCAAGCCCTCTGCATGGATAGATACCATTAGTGTGAGGAAATACTCGGAATTTAACAAACCCTGAGTGATTTATGACACATTTTCCCTTCTCTCGTTCACTAAGGGGACTGTAGTCTGGTCATTCTAAGCCAATTTACTGCAGTGATTTTTCCCCAAATTATTAGAAAATGGGGTTAACACCTAGACATGCATGAAAATAGATATCGGCAAATACCATGACACTGATGTAATTTCCCAAAATACAATGATATCAATTTCTGGTCATACCACCTAGCTCTACTCTAGGATGCTCTAGGATTTTCTGCCGATTACCCAAAGCAGAAAGAGATGCTGCTGTTAAATTTTTAAAATGTCATTTTCACACCTGGAAACTCATTCAGCCTTTTGTTTTTTGGTGGTGAAATCCCCTAAAGGCGTCCCGAAAAAAAGCGTAGACAAACACAACTCAAGCCCCCTGCATGGCTAGATACCATTAGAGTGAAGAAATACTCATAATTTAACAAACCCCGAGCAATTTATGAGACATTTTCCCCTCTCTCTGGAGCAAAAACAAACCCCCAGCCAACATATTGGCCCTTTGTGTCTCCGAGAATAAAATAAGCTGTGTTCAAAACTTTTTTGGCAGCCTTGCCGGGCCAAGCGTTGAGCATCACCCCGCGCCCAGAAGAAGCCGTAAAGAAGAGGAGAGATAATGGGAAAAAAACGGGAAAAGCGCCGTCGCAGTTGGAGCGAGGAAAGCCGACGAGTCCAAGGAACACAAAACATAACCCAGAAAATCAACTGGCCTCTTTCCAGTGGTCCCACTCACTTACTTCAAAAGCTCCTTGTGCATTCGAACCTCATAGGTTTTTTTTGTTTGCCCCCTTCCCGTCATCGCTATCCGGGCCGCGTCTGTCCTCACATCAAAGCTAAAGGGCTAAAACGTTACACATTAGCAGAGTAACGCTGTCTAAGCGGCAGCCATTAACCCCCGGCTCCTGTTACACCACCCCCCACCTCCCAGTGAGGCCAGGTTCAACTAGCCTGGGGGTTAGGCAGGGCGACACATGCGCCCACAAGCAAACTTTGGACACACATGCGCTGCTGTTGCTAACTTTGGAACGCCGCTCACACACATGCGGGAAGCTATATGCCATGCGAACAGGAGCTGACACCATTTTCGGAGGGGAGGGGGGGGTCTCGCTCCCACAACGGCGGTGTTGACCTCGATCCTGTTTTGAGAACTGGAGGGAGAGCGAGAGAGGTTTGAGTGACACTGGTATAGGGGTCAAAGGTCAAAGCAGTGACAGCCACGGTGGACGACCAGCGGACCATCATCGGGCTGACATGAACTGTTGAAGAGCTAGTGACCCAGGAAAGTTCAGATGCACACAATGCAGTGACACACCGACGTGCACAATGTTCTCAGGCGCACACACACACACACATACACACGTACAATAGAAGGTGTTTTGAGGCCCCAGACAGGCTGTCGTCTGGGAGCTACAAGTAGATTACCTAAACAAACAACCTAAAAATACCTTCCTTTTTTCACCCGTAAGTCGACCCTTTTCTTACCCCTCCTCATAACCCGCCGCTGAGCCGACTCTGAAGCTGACAGGGCTGATGTTAAACTCGCCCCCGAGGCCGCAGACAACTAGGTAATTAAAGTTTTGTAAGTGTTGACAGATGTGTGTGTTCGACACACACTGTACGTCACACGCGTGTGTACCGAATGTGTTTGAGACAACTGCCGTGCCAGACTTTTTTTTTTTTTTTTTTTAAGTCCAAGCAAATACTGGTGTTGAATTGAAAAACGTGGACATGTTTGCCGCATGACGGGAGCAGTTGCTCGCTGATTTACCGCAACTGATTTTCATTGAGGCTTCTTTGTCTTTTCTAATCCACCCCCACCTGTAGGCCATTTTCTCTCCGATTGTTCCCATTTTAATCTGGAAATGAAAAGCGAGGATTTATTTGTGCTCGAAGGTATAACAGAACGCGGTAGTAACAACGTCCAGCACCGTCGAAGCCACCTGAGGTTACGCACCTGTGTCAGAGTGGTTGGAAATATGGAGGAGAACGTTCAAGGCTGGAGATTAAACTGCATTTATCAGGTTACAGGCATCACGAAATTGACCTTAATGTTCTTCCACACCACCCACTATCATTAACTGAGTCACTGTTGTAATGCAGCGAGCCAATATGAGAATAGAAATACTGGCAGCAATACTTAAAAAATGCATGCTTAAGAATATTTTTACTGTTGGTAACTGACAATCTTCATCAGAGATGATATGATTAATTACAGTAAGAACAATTAATCATGTGCATCTGCATACATGATAAAACTGGCATTGTGAGAATTGTGTTTCTTGATAATAAACTGGATATCTTTAGGTTTTGGGGTGTTTTTTTTCATGACATGGATGTTGAAGCTCTATTTAGATGTAGCTCTGATCTTGATATAGATTTTAGGTCATATTTTCCAGCCTGACTTTAAGCTTCCAGTTGGTCTGCGGGTGAAATGTCAGCATGGTGGATTCTTTTTTAAAAGATCCCTGATATTTGATGATATGACTCATCTTAACATACGAACACACTGAGCTGAGTGTTGCGTTGCGGGGGATTGCGGCGATTTGTTATGCATTTGTGTTACAGCGCAACACGTGGTTTACACTTGTTTACAGAATTGGATATGAGGCCCCATTGAGACTGCTTCCCTATCGCTTCCTCTTCCTCCTCCTCACCTATTCTTAGTGTAGGTCTGTGCTCTCTCTCCTCACACACCCTCCCTTTTCCTGCCCCATTCTCCTTGACTTGCCGCGAGTAGAATAGTTTAGCTCTACTGATTGTTTAGCTGTGAGTGTCCCCTCCGCACAACAACATTAGCATACTCCCCCACCTCCCACCTCCCCGGCCCTATTTTTCATAATTGTATTGAAATGCAGCTCTTTTCATTGTAAACAATGTCAGGAAAGCATGCCTAGATACACTGCCTGCTCAAACACACACACATGCAAACACACATGTCCGACATAAGACTTAAGCCCCCGGGGATCTTAGGGAAATTGCACCGAGACAATACTACGCTCAGGTTCTGTTTACCTCACATCGTCCCTGTTGTGCTTTTCCCCGCTTACACAAAGCCGGTTCTGTGGATGCGTCCTTTTGTGCGTGTGTTTGCACGCTTGCACGCTACTGCAAAGTGAATCTGTGTAGTCCAAAGGGCCTTTGAAGGGCTTTGTGCGCATACCTGAGAGTGTGCAGGTGTGCCGAGGTGTGTAAGCCGCTGTTTGTGTATACATCTCTGCCTTGTTTGCCTTGAATTAAAGTCTATTACCCACCTGCTGTGCGAGTCTTAGGTCACAAAAGGTCCTTAGTGGGTTGGCGCGGTTCCCGGCTCGGGGTGGTACCCACCCTTGTGGACCTGGCATGTGTGCAAAAGTGGAATCTGAGTTGCCTCCACCCACTGTGGCCAAGTCAAACAGTGTTTGAGCAGACAAAGATGGATCTGTTTGCCTGTACCGCTCCTTGTTCTGTCTATCTCTCTGCGCTTCTCTTTTTATTCCGAGGACTCAGCTTGTTCTCTCCTCTGCAGCTTGAGTTCTGTGTCCGTTTCTTTTCCGAAAATTCACCTTCAGCACCCCGCGTCTCCGATATTAAGGAGTGGTCTCGTCCATTCTGAAGTGGCAGGGTGGAATGCTTTAGATTTCTGCGATATAACCATTGTACTAGTATTCCTTCTTAAGGCCAGGCTGGAGGAATTAGGGAGGAAGTGGAGGCCTACGTGTCAATAAGAACGCAGAGACCTTGGTGCGCAGGAAGCCTTCGGAACAATATTTCATTTTTTCTTTTTCAGTTATGCAATCCAAACAATAACAATATAGGTGGCACCGCAGTGAACAAAAATGGCTCCATATTGGAGCAGGAAACGGTTCGTAAAGCTAGATTATCAGAAACCTTCAGGAAGTCTCAGATAATTGTTTGTACATGCTTATTAAAGTGTCCAAATAAGAACAATGTAGGTAGCACATTTTGATCACAATGTAATAAATCAATATAAAGGAACAGTTCATGCTATTTTATCTGTCTTTAACCCCTTGATGCCTAAATTTATTTAAAATTGTGTTTTTGCTTCTAATCTGATGCTAACTATAGCACATAAAATAGATACATTTTGGTAAGATGCTAATTAGCGACAATAGACGTTAATGGAAACCAATGGTAAATTTATTAAAGCCACAATTATTTACACTATAACTAAGTAACTATAACTATATACTAACTACTCTACTATAAGTAGAGACCAACTAGAACAGGGGGGGGGGACAAACAGTCTGTGTCCACTTTTTTTGCACTTTAATAAGTCATCCAGTGCCAGATTGGAGCCTTTGGTCCTTACTAGTGGAATTCACAAAAGCAGTTGTGGTTCTTGTTGAGGCACAGATACGCACAGAGACGTTTGCAGCGTTGCCGCTCACTTTCAACAACTGACCAGTGACTCAAAGCATCTGAATCACCTCCTGTGTTGGAACAGCTTTAGCTGGACCTCCATGTTTCTTCTTTTGAAACACGCTTTCAACAAACCGCCGTCGGGGGGAATGCATATGCGAATTCGCAACAATTTGCATTAAGGGGATTTAATATGTTACTGCTATGATACTTGTTAGCGCTCAGGGTCGACATTTGTTGTAACATGTTTTGCTCATCTGGTTCTTTTGGCTCGTGATGTGTCAGGTACAGACACTTTAATTAGGGCAGCGTCTTGGGTGGCTCGTGTGATAGATCGCTGCTGCTGAAAAATACAGATATAAATCACCCGGCCTTTGACAGGAAACACACACAAAAAAAAGCGCTGCTGGCAACTCTCGGACCCCCTGGCATGGCCGCCGTTAGCACATCTGCAGCGATTGTCAGCGAGGTTGGCTTTTTGCGTTATTATCGCCGTTAGCCCCGGCGCCTTTTGTTCTTAGCCTTCATTAACACTGGTAAGGACGTCAGCCCACATGTCACTACCTGGCTCGTTTGGTGTTTTTGCATCTTGAAAAGGATGGAACCACCAGCGCGGGACCTTTCCCCACCCCCCGCCGGGTCAAGGTCAAGACGTGTGTGGAGTGCGTGTCATCAATCATGGTGATCAGTTTCGGTGGCCGTGTGTCCCTCATCCATCACGCTGATGGGCTCCGCCGGCCGTGTGGCCGCATGTCGCCATCAGGGGCCGGAGGTAATTAATAACCCCCAATGACGGAATTAATGAGTTAACCTGCTCCACTCTCCTGCTGTTCTAGTGACAGATGCTAACGGTCAGCAGCTAGTTATCCCTACTAATGCGCCTGTGGCTCAGGTGTAAGGAGGTGGATGGACTTTTATTATCTATGTGTGTGTGTTTTAATCCAACCAGGGACAGCAGCCATGGGGTAAACAAAGCAGTCTTGGAATAGTAATCCTTTTCTTGCAGGAATCTCACCTGAGCAACCGATGGCTTTCCACAGGAGGAGGAAAAAAAAAAGACACAAAGGCGAAGGGTTTTACAGCAGAATAGAGAGCGCTGGCTCCTCGAGGCTCAGGAGAAGCAGAGGCTCTCCTCGCCCTCAGGTCCTGAAAGCCGATCGCTCCGTGTTTTTGAAAGAGCGGCTTTGTGAGGACGCCCCTGACTGCTCTTCTGAAAGCGAGCTCGCTCTCTGTTATGACTTAAAAAAAAAAAAAAAGAGCCACCGAGTTTTCATCACCTAAAGAAGATAAAGTGCTGCCTTGAAAGGAGGGGAAAACGCTGCAGTTTGAACTTAATTCTCTCTCTTTTTATTGGTTGTTTTTTGATTATAAGAGATGCGATTGTTCTGCCTGGGCAGGCCTCATTGTGCGCCGTGTGCTGGGTGTTATATTCCTGTGGTTTTTTTTTGGAAAACGCTATTGTAGCGCGAGCTCACTCTCATGCTTTTCGGTCCCCGGCGTATCGGATACTTTTCTCGTGTAGGCTGCAGAACAGCTCGCCTATCGGGCTTTGCGTGCGGGTCACTCAAGGTGGGCCGCGGTGGGCGGGTGCGTGGGTAGATGTGGCTTTATTTGGCGGCGTTGTTCAAAGCCTGGTGTGTAGGTTGCTGCTGCTCAGAGGAAAACTTAGTTGGCTCACGTGTGGGTAGCTATCATTGTATCATTAGCTATTTTTTTTGCAGATGGCTGCATCCACAGTTTTGTCCCCCCCCCCCTCCCCTTCACGTGGTGCAACCAATTCAGCCGGCAGAATCCCCACCACACGGACAAAACTACTCATTAACTCCCACAGCCCCCTTTTCGCCCCCTTTTTCCTCCGAAAACGTGCTTTAGCTTAGAGACAACGGGGATGGGGAAGGGGTGGGTGGAGGGGAGAGAGAGAGAGAGAGAGAGACTGACAAAAGGGAATAAAGACTAAAGCCAGAGGAGGAGGATTGAATGAGTGAAAGAGCTGCTAGGGGGAGAAAAAAGGGGGAAGAATGCAATGTCCCGGTCTATGAGGGATTCCATTTTTTTTTTTTTTTTTTTTTTTTTTTGCCTTTCCAGAATAGAACAGTAAGTCACCAGCCTCTTTGTCTGCCTTTGATCTCGCAGCTCAGGGATTTGGCACCTGACAAACCCCTCTCTGTCTGAAAAGAGGCCTGCAGAGAGAAAGCCTAGCAGAGAGAGAGAGAGAGAGGGTGAAGAAATAATATCAGCGTGTTAGTGACTGGGCAAAAAAGACAGCCTATATATATATATGTATATAAAGATGAAGTGGAAAAGTTGGGTTCAGATTTTGAGCACTATGGGAGGATGTGATGAGGTCGTCTGAGCTCAGCGCCCATAAAAAACTAAAGACATGTGTGTTCATGTGTGTCTGTGTTTGCGTCTTGCGTGTGGGTTTTGCCATGGCTGGCCCGGCCAGTGATAAATCCAGCGAGTCTTAAGGGAGATTCCTCTCTGAAGCCACGGTCTCTTGGACCACCCACTACTGCTGCGGTCTCTCACAAACACACACGCATGCACACACACACACGCACACTCACACTCCTAATAGGAAGCAAATTCGGCCAGCTTTACTTGGATATCGACCTCTCTCTCTCTCTCTCTCTCTCTCTCTCTCTCTCTCTCTTCCCTCTTTTTTCCCTTCTGCAGGGCAATCGCTGCTGTAAACAAGCCCTCGTGTGTTGACATCACATTTTCAAACAATTTCTGAAATGAAAAAATGCTTCAAACCGCGGACGGAGATGCCAGGACATGCTGGATGGCAAAAAGGGGATTTGAAGCAAAGGATTCTGGGATGGGGTGGTGGGGACGCTAGGGTCAGTCTAGGACGACTCAATAAAAAAAAAAAAAAAAAAACCTTGGACCATGCACAGTTTGAGGTTGGGCCGCGATTTAACTGTGTCTCTTTTAAAGAGGCTCAGGCCTCCGAAGGGGACTCGATTAACTCCCCCTTCGGCTTTTTAGCGAGGAGGCATCTCCTCCAAACAGCTGGTTTACCCCTCAATCAACCCCAGACACTTTCCTGGTCAGCGCACACGTACAAACCCTAACAGGTTTTGTCACCTGAAGCCTCCTCAGCCTCCTCCTTTTAAACAATACCAACAAATCCCAGCGTCCTCCTGTCTCTAGCGAGGAGACGGCGTTGAATGATTGCTTTAAAGATAGAGAGATAACACAAAGTGGCTCCTGACTAATCTTCTTTTTTTTTCTGCAACTGTGAAGAAAAGAAACGGGCGGCTTCACGCACCCCCGCGGGCTACAATCAAAGAGGCCCTCGGCTTAGCGTTAGCGAGTGAAGCGGCAGGGATTTAGCCCTGATTGACTGAGTGGGAACAGGACAGAGAATGGCCCAGCAGGTAGCAGCTAGCAGCTAGCAGCTAGAGGCTGGCTCGGCTAACGCCTGGTTTATACTTCTGCATACGTAGCTACACCGTCGACGCAACGCGGACATTGTGCAGTTCTGCGTAGAGGGAATGTGTCAGTCTGCGGAATCCATGCTAACTCAAATAACACATATTCTGGACTGTATGTACCAGACTTTTTTTTTCTTCATTCTTGTAGTGGGATGAAGCGCATGTGTTTGGAGCTCATCCATATGAAAGAGCTAATTTTTTATTGCAAATGTTGAAGTGTAGGCGAGAGAAAAAAAAAACAGCCAAAAAATCCCATTTCCCCTTAAATAACACATATTCTATACTGTATACTTTTGGAAAAGTTTGGGGTCACTTAGAAATGTCCTTATTTTTGAAAGATAACCACTGTTTTTTTCAATGAAGATAACTTTAAACTAATCAGAAATACACTCTATACATTGCTAATGTGGTAAATGACTATTCTAGCTTCAAATGTCAGATTTTCGGTGCAGTATCTACATAGGTGTATAGAGGCCCATTTCCAGCAACTATCACTCCAGTGTTCTCATGGTACAATGTGTTTGCTCATTGCGTCAGAAGGCTAGTGTATATATAGTGTATATAATTTGTGTGACTTTTCATTAACGCCACACTGACAGTAATCCAGCTGCCAAGCCGAGTCGGGGGGCAAAGAGCCTGGCTTTATTACGTTTACATGATCGGGATTCCCCATTATTTTAAGGGAGTTTATGGATTTCCTACGTGGAAGCTGGTTTGGTGGAATGCGTGTTTGTGTTGGGGAGGATGGACTTCCTCCTCGCTGTGGCGTGTGTGTGTGGATACGCACTGATTTGATTTGAGTGCGGTGAACACATGTGGGAGTTTTGTTTATGTGACTGTTCATTTTTGTATGTTGGAATCCCTGCTTAAAACACACTTTATTTTTTTCAATCTAGGATGTGTATGTGCTTGTGAGGACATGAAGCTTCTATGTGTGTGTGTGTGTGTGTGTGTGCAGGGAGATCGCTTCTCCCTTGCAGGCTATAAGTCTTTAATTATCTGATTTATTCTAGGTATGAATTTACCCATCTGTCTCCAGTGGGTCCAGTTATACATCATAACAAGAGACACACACACACACTCACACATATGGCGTACTTTACCAAAAACTCAAACCCACGACCCTCCGGACTCAATACCATTGGCCGCCCACCTGCCAAGCAAATAGAGCCCGATCGCTGATTGACGGGTTATTTGGTCCAATCGGTGTCGCGACTGTCTGCGCCGCACCTCTTAGAGAATTGTTCTTTTGTCCTCCTCTTCGGGTTCAGCGCTCAGAGGGGTTGAAACAGAACCTCGGCAGGTTTCCCCCGGCCATTATGGAAACGGATAGACGGAGGGGAGAGACTCCTTGAAAGACGAGCCCCCTCCAATCAAACTGTCACTCAAAAAGAAAGGCGAGCGCCATCGCCAAAAGTAAGAAAAAAGTGTCACTTAGGTTACCGTTTCAGACTGAGTGGTCTGGACTGAGGTGTGTGTTAAGGTGTGTGTTTCACTGCAGAGTGACAGAGCTCCCAGTGTGCCAAGCCCGGTGGCATTTGTTTGTTAAATGGTCCGAAATGCCAACGGCTCCGGTTTCGTCGCGGCTCAGAATCTTTTGCCAATAAGGCATAGCTCGAATTTGTGAAAAAAAAAAAAAGTAAAAAAAAGCCGGTTATTTGATCTTGGCGCTTTTATTCCGAGGAAATAGTGCCCTTTGCTCCCGATCTGTTGTTTTTGATAATAGAACACAGGTTCGTGAGAAAGAGGAGAACGCACCGACGATGGAAAACGGACACAAAGGGAGGGAGCGATGGGAAGGGAAGGCAGAAGCCTCTGGGCAACGTATTGTTTTCCTGTTGCTAATTGGGGGAAAATGGGCAAGATCACAGCGTTTTCTTCCTCTGTTCCATGGGAAAATAAATATTGGATGTCAAGTGCAACGCTATGGCAACATCCACCCATAGCCGAAATGTTCGACAGACACTTTTATGAACTTCAATCCTGATTCACCGTGGCTATATAAAGCTTTCCAATAGATTTCTGGGGATTTTTTTTAGCTACGCCAGCAGCTTTATCTCTATGGATGGTGTTGCTGGTTGATCCCGACTCCTCTACCTCACACCGCTGGCAATTCAGAGGGAAAAGTCAATTATTGGATGGATTCCAATGAATTTTTTTGTTTTAATGAAAGATTATGAAAGTCACTTATTGTTCTTAATAGAAAGGAAGTGTGATTGAGTTTTGATACAAAATACAAAGGAATATATATGTATGTATATTTGTTTCGGCAAATACAGTTAAATACGATAAATGACCAAATAATAGCCAAGATTCAATTAACTACAGGATCCCCTTTAAATGTTGGATGCAGTTGCTTTGATAAATAACCAAAATCCAAATAAATGAGTCTAAATTATTTTAAAAAATGAATAAAATCAAGAAAAAAGACGTGACCACTGATGCTACATGTTTTTCCTCTTCGGCTAATTGTCGATCGCCATGGAAAAATAAAAAGTACGACATGAAATTCGAACTTTCTGTCAAAAAATATGAAAAAACTCTGGAGAAGCAGCTGCAAGATGTTTAACTACAGTACTGTAATCTGACTGGGGTCACTGGGGTCAGGTCTAATCTGGGGTCAGAGTACCAATTTCCATTTAATTAGATATATGAAATTAATTAATTAAATGGAAAATTCAATAAATATGTACATTTAGTGGTATATTTATTGATTTATATTGTACTGAGCCATTATTTATTTATTTAATCTCGATTATGGCAGTTTCATTCCTCCATAATTTCAGACACTCTCTGTTATAAAACATCTTAAAGCACAAATCTTATGAGATGGTGTCCATGGTCTAGTTTTCTTGAGTTTAAGGGTCCTTGAAGTGAAAATTATTGAGAACCTCTGTGTTAAGTGATTGAAATGAATAAACGCCCCAGCTATTATGTGCAGAGTGATGTGATCTAAAAGGATTAAAAAGATATTTTTCATTTTCAAGTATACCCTTGGTGTCGATTGGGACTTTTTGAAGACGTTGCATCTAACCAAACCTCCCTTCTCTGTTCTCTCCCAGCCTGTAAGATCGGTTACTACCGAGCTTTGGCCACCGACGGCTCCTGCTCCAAGTGTCCGCTCCACAGCTACTCCGTCAGGGAGGGCTCCACCTCCTGCACCTGCGACAAGGGATACTTCCGCTCTGAAACCGACCCGGCGTCCATGCCCTGCAGCCGTAAGTACAACCCCACGCAGGCCTGGATTCAAGGCTGTGCATATAGCGGAAACTTTGGTAAACGTCTGCATTTTTGTGATAATACGAACAAAATGTGCCAAAATCAGGTCTGCCTGGACACACCTGGAGTAAAATAAGACTTTACTGTCCCATAGATGAATTGGGCTACTAACCCATTTCAGGTGGTTTTCAACCTAAATAGATGATTTATTTTGGACAGAGATAATTTTCTTTCACTTTTTGCTTTATTCTAGCTGGATGTACTTCAACACTGCACATTTTAAATTGATTCTGACACTTATACAACTGTCTCACAGGCGCTAACTTTATTTTAAACCCAAGATCTTTAAAAAGAAACCCTGTAGTTGTGGAGATATACTGCATTAAGTCTGGGTGTATCATTTTCAAAAGGTAGGCTGATAAATAGGCCTGGGGGGAACAGGTTAAGACAGATAAACTGTCTGATACCAAGTTTTTTTTAGGGTTACAACACACACACACACACACTCACATATATATATATATATATATATATTGCAAAATGCATTGTGTAACTTATAATCCAGCAGCTCTACATGGATTGACATTGAGTTATTGCCTTTTTGTCTTAACATGGTCGTGGATTCTCTCTCTCATGGAATTTCAACCTCCATTACCCTCTTGAGTACAGAGATGCTCTTTTCCACACGCATGTTGCACAAAGCAGGCATGTGTCGGGGTTTCATGGGCGTTTTTTGATTCCAGGTGGTACTTAGTGATCAGTCACAGTGACAGAGAACTAATGAGGGCATAAAGCGCCGTGTCGCAGGTTCAGGGAGACGCTGCAGAACAGCAGAGGAGGACGAGATTGGTGTGGAAAAGGCAAATAGTGACGTGTCGAGGTGAAAAAAGGTGGAAAAAACAAGGGCAGGTGGGGAAGCTGGGGAGAACGATTAAGATGCGGAGATAAAGAAAGAGGTTTGAAGTGGCCAAAGGCAAAAGGAAACACAGGAAGGAACAAGTGAAGATGTTTCACTTTCTGTTTGTTCATCACCCGTCCAGCTGCGTGACTCAGCGTCTGAGAGAAGCTGACTCACCACCACTGTGATAACAAATAGCGTTAACAATCCTCCGCCTAATGATACCTCTTCCTTTTCTTTTTGTTCGAACTCATTGACTCTTAACTCGAGTTCATACCGGTTAAATATACACAAACAGGGAACAAAAAGGAAAGACAAAAAAAAACACACACAAAGTCCTAAGCTCTCGTTTCCCAGGGAAGAAAAAAAAAAAAAAAATAAGCAATCACATGACAGACGCTTGTATGTATGAGTGAGTATGTGTCATAAAGCAATTTTAACAACCAAAACATCTGTTAAAGCCGCTGAGCTCATAGTTGGCTCGCCACTTTGGCCCGAATGATCCGTCAGGTTCCTGTGGATTCATCACTCAGCTCAACGGTTTATTAAACGAGACGAGGAGCCCAAACCCCGGCCTGACACTTCAGCAACAAAACCGAGCTGCCACTAATTATTCCCCCGGTACGGCCGTATCCACGCAAAATCACAAACAACGCTCCGTTGTGAAATAGCTACACAATGGACTCTGTGAGTAAATGTTCCACCAGAGCAACGATAATCCGCAAAACTCCTGATTATTAGACGCCGGCCGCCGATTTCACACGAACAAAAGGGGCTCGCCTGGGCTTTGTGTGAACTGGCAAAGGAAAGAAGCGACGAAACGAGGAGGCTGTTTGCGTGAAAGTGTCCAGGAACACGACGGAACAGCAGCAACACCGGGGCAGTTAATTGATTCATCAATTAGTCAATCAACAGACAATTAATCAGCAGAAAATTCTATATTTCATGGTTCCAGAGTGTCGGAATTTGCACTTTTGTTGGCGACTCACACCAATAAATCAAATAACTTTATGGTTTTACATTGTAAAGACAGTTGTGATGCTTTATTTTAGTGGTTCTCTATCCTTTTCAATATCAAGGACCCCTAAACTGAGATAAATTACACCACGGACCCTCATCTGATACGATTTTTGCTTTTAGTTATTAAAGAAAGTGTATGAAACCCTTGAAAAAAATAAGTAATAAGTAATTACCCTTATAATTAGAAGAAATTATTTCCATATTTTGCATGGGGACCCCCTCAAGGACCCCTGGAGGTCCCTGGACCCCATTTTGAGAACCACTAAGTAATTTAAATAAAAAATACAAATACAACAATGCAGTACTCTGTTACAAATAAAGTAATAGTTTGATCCCTTTGACTGACATATAGTAATAGTAATATATACATTATTATATATTCATCATTATGAATTACTTTAATTATTAATTTTCTTAATTACTAATAAACCTGACCCTTGTCAAATGTAAGTGGAGTAGAAAATGCAGCATTCCCTTTTAAAACGTGCTGGATTCTATACAGAAACTCAAATACTCATGTATAAGTACCTCAGAATTATACTTAAGTATAGTACTTGAGTAACTTTGCTTAGTTCCATTCCACCACTGGATTTGACTTCATTATTTTTAGTCTCTGTGAAACTGAAATGGACACAGTTTTCTGATGCTTCACAAACAAAACAATTAATTTGCTAATCAAGTAAAAAAAAACATCTGCAGATGAATAAATAATTAAAATAATTGTCTATTTTCACTTGATGAGGTCCTCGTGGGACAAAGCTCCCTGTAATAGAAATTAAAGAGGCAAAAAATACACAATAACACGAGCTGCTGATTAAAAATCCCTGAAAATAATAGTATAAATGAATTATTATTTTTTTTAATAAAAACACAAGCCCCCCTCCTTCCTGCTCTGTCACAGCACTTATATATTGAGTTTGTGGAACCTGTCTTTTAACGGACGGGCTGGGACATGGTCCCTATTGTCCCGTTAGCCGGCGTGCCATTTGTCCGCGGCTGCTGCAAGCAACAGCTGTCAAAGCTCATTACTCGGCCCGTTTTATAGGATCCTGCGTCGCAATCTCCGCCGCGTTCCTCGCTCCTCGGAGCTCGACTCTCTCAGCGACCTCTGACCCCCCCCACCTCGTCAGCCGGTCAACATTCGATCTCTGAACTCTCACCCCTGTCTGTCGTCTGCTATTTTCCCCTTCCTCGTGCTTTTTTTTTTTTTTTTTTTTTTTAACGCGTTAGAGTTGTGTAATTACAGCCGTCAGTCACATATCCTTCCTCATCCGCTATTTTTTTTCACTCTTTCTTTGTCTCTTAAAACCCAGGGAGCCTCAGAGTCGCAAAAAGAGCGAGTGAAAAGAAAAAAAAAGCAACCTTAAAGTCATTTCCCAGTTTGCTTCGCTGAAGGTCAGGCTGGGAAAAAGCCAGCATCTCTGGTAATTGGGGGTGCATGTGTGTGTGTGTGTGTGTGTGTGTAATTGAACCCCCCCCCCTTTAGCTCGGGGTGTACTGATGCAGGCTGATGATTAAAACTGGATGTTGTGTAAATTCATCAGCGTGTGGCTGTTTGTGGGCCTGTTTCTCCTCCTGTCGTTTGTCTATCAGCGACTTTTTCCTGCATTTTTGTCCTTTTCCTCCTCTTCTTTTTTTTTTACTCGCATTTAGCAGTTCGCTCTCCAGATCCAAAATGTTTTGCTTCCCACGCTTTAAAAAAAAAAAAAAAAAAAAAAAATCGACCTGGCAGGATAAATAAGCTATATCTCTCTTTTCTTCTTTTTAAAACAAACCTTTTCTTTTCTTGTTGTTGTAGTTTATTTTTATGTCTCTTGTCATGTTTTTCTGTTTCCTGGCTCGGCTTCACGCTGTTTTGTTGTTTTTACCAGCTTCCTTTAGCAAAGAAGAATCACAGGGCTTTGAAAAATGCCACAAACAGGAATGTTTCTCTTTATTCTTCTTCATTCCTCAATGCTTTTTTCCCTATATAGTCCATATGATTTATAGGCAGCTATTTACATTATTATACCTAATTCAACAGGTAGGAGACAGCTTGTAACTAACCAGAACATGTTCTGGATAAAATAGGAAATAGTAGGTGCATGCATATGTATGGGTGTGTAAAAATACTCACACACACACACACACACACACACACACACACACACACACACACACACACACACACACACACACACACACACACACACACACACACACACACACACACACACACACACACACACACACATCGTGCACATGGCGGTAATGAGGACCAGGGACAGACACCCTTGGGAGCCGGTTTCTCCGCTGTGTTTCAGGTTATGAGGAGGAGCTGTTCTCCATTTTGGGGTTTCTGTTGGCCCTTGATGTGTTTCTCAGATTTTCCTCAGTTTTCTTAGCAGCGGTTTTGGTAGAAGAGGAAGAGGGAGGGACGGAGGGGAGGAATGAACGCATGTGAGCAGGGGAGCACCCGAGGGGGACATTGAGTAAATCCCGGGCCGGATGGCTAATAGCGGAGTCGATGCTCCGGCCAATTACGCCTGCTCTCTACCTCGGACCTGCACAGCGCTTTCCCTAACAATCACTGATATAAAGAGACAGGAAGAAAGAGGGATATAAAAGAGGAGGAGAAGGAGGAGGAGGAGAAGGAGGAGGGAAAAGCTGCATAATGGGAGTGGAGTAAAAAAAAAAAAAGGAGAAAGACAGATTAAAAGCAGGGGAGATGGAAGCGATGGAGCGACGGGAAAGAAAAATACGAGCCTCCGAGCAAATTGCAAGGTCATAAATGAACGGAAAAGGAGAGGCGTGGGGGAAGTAAAAAAAAAAAAAAAAAAAAAAAACATCTTCTAGCCGAAACTTTCCTGCTGCGGGAGAAAACTTGTAAGTCTCCCTCCGGACGGCGAAATTTTCAAGGCCGCGTAACATCGTAGATGGAGGTTGTGTGAGAGCCGAGCTCCCGTCTCCCTCGCCTCGCCACGCTCCCCTCTCAGGATTAATTACCGGGTGTCAGTCACAGCACACACAGCTCCCACGCTCTCCCGTGCTCTCTTGCTCCCACCGGTGCATTCTGGGAGAGAGCGACAGGTATAACATGTGTGTGTGTCGACCAGTGTTGGGAATAACGCGTTACAAAAGTAATATGTTGTTTTCTGCTGTAACGCAGTAATGTAAGGCATTACAAAATAAAAAAAGATGATATTTTACTCCGTACAGATGTCAGTAACACGCAGTATTGTGCATTATATTTTAAATTGGATTGAAGTGGTTTTCCTTTTACAAATTCACTAAAATCACTGCAAGTTCAGCAAAAAACAGTTTCACTTCCTTTTCCTTTTGGCTCGTCAGACAGAAGATGGAGATATGTCAGATATCACATTCTCCAGATGGACATTTAACATTTCCAGAGGTGCCATAGTAACATGAAGTTATCAAGGAAGCATGAGAGTGGAGATAAAACCACAAAACAGACTAAATGAACCTTCTCCTGCTCCGAGATTCTTCAGCATCAAGAGGTTAGAAGACTTATCTATATTTAGATCGCTGAATCCATATTTTCAGCTATTTCGGTGAGAGCAACTTAAAAGTAATGCTTTACATTTTAAATACAGTGATATTGTAATGTAACGAATTACTTTGAAATGACAGTAACAAGTAATAAATAATGCATTACAGTTTTGAAGTAACTTGCCCAACACTGGTGCTAACTGTCACTATATATACTGTGGTGGAATCTGTTTTTATGACTTCATACGGTCATAAGGTTAGTGCTGTTGCAGCGTTCACCATAGCAACAAACAAACAAACCAAAAATAATCTCACGGAAGTGCTCATACATGCACTTGTGACACACATGTGACCCTGTAAGTGAGAGGTAACAAATCACTTGAATCGCGGGGATTTTTTTTCTATTCTTTTGAGGACAAGAACAAGAAAAAAAAAAAAAGAGCTCGCACATTCTCGGATGCTGACCTGAAACATCAATATTACCTTTTGTCCCGTTTGGTTTACGACCTGAAGTCCAGATAAAAGCCTGGTAATAGCTTTACGCTGCGCGTCAGCCTATTGAATAGGGAGTAGAGGTTAGCCGAACCTCGCACCACTGACAAAGGCACTATTCTAATGACGCTTGGGTGTTGGCACCTTAATTTAGAAACCCCATCTGTAACTCGTTCTCCATTGTCTGAGAAGCGGGGAGGAGAAAAAAAAACGTGGGGAGCCGGCGCTTTATCATCATTTTTAATGAGAATTTATTAATAGGTTTTCATGGAAGGCTGCGGTGGAAGGGGACACTGAGGCGCGCTAATATTAACGTGCTGCGTCTTTACATCTCGCAGGCTGTGTTGTCTGTGACCTTTTAGGTGATTTTCAGTTCGAGAAAGACCCCGTTTCTGTCCCCTCCGTCTCTCCGTCCATCCATCCACACCTGCCCTTTTTATACTAATCAGCGATCTTTCTGCTTCCTGGATGAACAGACGGCGTTTGTCCTTCTCTTCTTCTCTTCTCTCCATCTCCCTCAGCATTTGCCTGCTCAGCACTATCTTCTAGACCGTGAACGCTGGCAACCCAGTGCACTCACCGGGGCTGCAGCTAACGATTATTCTGATTAGTTCAATTAATCAATCGATTAGTTGTTTGCTTCATAAAATGGTGTAAAATGTTGAAGATTGAAGCTAAACTTTCTTTCTTTTTACTCCAGACCAACAGTCCACAACCCAAAGATCATCAGTTTGCTATTATAGACTAAAGAAAACAGAAAATAATTGGATTTGAGAAGCTGGAACAAGAGAATTTGGACATTTTCTCCTTAGAAATGACTCAAATCGATAATAGTAACCAATAGCAACCAAATAATGAATCGATTAATCGTTGCAGCTCCAGCACTCTACAGGAGTCTTGTGAAGATGCGTACATCACACTAGGGAAAAGGCACTTCCACTCAGGCTCAAAAGCTCAATTCTTCCTGCTTGACCGTGCATACACACACACACACACACACACACACACACACACACTCCTATGCGATGTCCCCCCTGCTGCCCCCTCTGTCTCTGTGGAATCACTCATTGCCACTCTGCTCCTCCAAAAATAACACTGATAATTAATTTCCGTTGTGAAATGATTCATCTGTGGACTGACTGCCTTTCATATTTCACCCTGCATCGACCCCCCCCCCCCCCCCATACACACACACACACACACACACTCACACACACGCACCAACTCGGCCCACTCGCGTGCGCTTCATTAGTCAGCGAGAGAGAAAGAGAGAGAGGGGCGAGACAGAGAAAACAGAGACAAGAAGAAAGAGAGAGAGAGAGAGAAAGAGAGTTAAGTCAATTACCGCCGCTTATGTTTGAAAGTGATGCAAAAAAACACATTAATTACGGAGCTGACATGTAAATGGGGATTGATGAGCAGGGGAGTTTGTGTCACATATCTGGGAGCCGCTCCCATATAAAACTACAGCCTCCACATCAAAGCTGGAGCTTAATAACAGGGTCAGAGGCAAACTTTGTCTAAAGTTATTGAGTGGGTGCCATAAAGCCCCACTGCAACCTCCAGCTGATTCCACATGTGAATGGGAAAGAAATCTGCCGGCCTATTGGATTTCAGTTAACGTTCTGCTGAATTAACTGAGGTGAAATTGGATCCTCCCTCGCTGTAATGGACAGAACATTAAAAGGGAATTCAAGAAGCCTCAGCTCTCAATAAAGGGACAACCCAGTCAATTACACGCTCACATCTTTGTTATACGCATGTATGGAAGGAATCAATTACCAGACCCCGTGGTGTACTCACCAAAAGCGAGAAGGCTAGTGTTGTTTACCCCAATTTGTTCTTTTCTTGTCCTTAAAGTAACGTCAGATGTAGCCTGGCTATCACCAGAATGAATATCAACGTGCAATTGATATTTCAACCCAACAAAAAACCCTATGGCTATGAAAGTCAGGCAAAACCAGCACCTCGGTGCGTAACGTTCCAGACAACTCCCCAGATCAAAAACCAAAAAAATAATGAACACTGATAGTCTGGGAACCATATGTTCATTGGTTTATATTGGAGGTGTGGTTTATGAAAGCCCAGAGCTGTTTATTGGTCACTATGAATGTCTGTCAGAAGCGTCTGTACGTAGCTTGTAGCCAATTGTATGTAACATACCAATGATGTACCTGATACCAGATAAAAATCAAATGGTTTAGCCTAAAAAGTTTTCAAAATGAAATTGCAGTCTAAGCTACTTAGAACACTTTCTAAGGTTTCATTGAAAGTTATTAACAAAGTCGCTTATGTGTCTTGTCATCGTCTTACTGCACCCTCCCCCTTTCTGTGATTGGTTCCCTAGATGAAGGGAAAATTGGAGCCTTGGTTTCCAGACTGAAAGTGAATTTGCATACAATGAAAGATACAACTCTGACCCATTTGTTCCAACCACCTTTTTCTTTCCTTCTCCGCAGGCCCCCCGACGGCGCCGCTCCACCTCATCTCCAACGTGAACGAGACCTCCGTAAACCTGGAGTGGAGCCCGCCCCGGAGCTCGGGAGGACGCCAGGACCTGACGTACAACGTGGTGTGCAAGCGCTGTGGGCCCGACGGCCGGCGGTGTCAGCCCTGCGGCAACGGCGTCCACTTCAGCCCCCAGCAGCTGAGCCTGAAGGGGACCAGGGTGTCCATCAACGAGCTGCAGGCCCACACCAACTACACCTTCGAGGTGTGGGCGGTCAACGGGGTCTCGCCCCAGAGCCCCGGGCCGGAGCAGGCCGTGTCGGTGACCGTCACCACCAACCAGGCCGGTAAGATGATCCAATGCTGCTCCAATAAAACCAGGAAGGAAGCCAGCGCCAAAAAAAGAGATAATAACCTGCCAGTATCTATCAGGGATTGATGGGCTTTTGAAGCAGCTTCACAGAAACTCACTAGGCACTCAATATGTAAATTGGTGGAGGCTTCACATCGGCAACCGGTGTAGCATTGATTAATTCAACAATAAGTAAGTGTTTTTCAATCAATCAAGACTGGTGGGCAACACTGATTGGCCGGTTTATTGACATACTGATATATTAATCCACTGCTGACCATTCGGAAAGATTTAGTGACACATTGGAAAGTGGATTTTTTTATGCGAGCTTTGTCCTGAGGAGGAGCAGAGCTGGGTGGTATGGCCAAAAACTGATACCATGGTATTTTTTTTAATTATATCAACGTCACAGTAATTCACATCTTTTTTTTCATGCATGACTAGGTGTTAACCCAATTTTCTAGTAATTTAGAGTATAATTACTGCAGTAAATCGGCGTAGAATGACCAGAGTAGTATTAACACAGGTTTAAATGGTCCCACAGAATGCTGATGTTCACAAAGACGTCGTAGGCAGACCCCTTAGCAAACGTCTTGTGTTGCCGTACCAACATTAACGTTACTTGCAGATGTGGAAGTGAACCAAGATCTTAAGGTTCGTGCATTCTTCACATTCTAGGATATGTTTCTGGCGGACAACATTTACAGATTGTATGTGTTTGATCAGTGTCTGATTTCTTTAAGTATTTCCACATCGGCTCTTTTTTATTACACGCACACTGATATTGGGGTATATAAAAAAATCCAAAAAGCAAACAAAAAAAACACTGGTATTTGGCATAAAACGCCTAGCCATCTCTAGAATGGTAGAAAACTTTGTAACCATGGTTCCCTGTAGCCATGCTACTAGTGACAAGGTGTAGGCTAAATAAAAGTTGAGTCACGGATTAAGCTTCAGGTCAAAAATTCATTCCTGACCTTTTGAAAATAAAAAAAAAAAGCAAATGAAAAACACAATCTTGCCACAAGGTCCAGGTTTACTCTAAATTCATATGACCTTTCTCATAGAAACCAAAGACGTTCATATTTTCATTTGTCCCATGCACCTGAGTACTCCTCGCTGTCCACTGAAGAAGATCAAGTTATACGATCAAAAGCTCCAGAACAGGTTTCTAGACTCGTTTGCATGAGCGACAGAGCTTTGCAGTCTCAGCCTCCCGTTTGATGCAAAGCACAGGTTCGTCACACTGAATTGCTTGAAGTACTTTTTTTTTTCCAGGGTAAATGCGTGCCAAAAGATGTTTATTAAAGCTGTGAATAATTTTTTGGCGGAGGCTGGATGATTACTGAGGAGGATGACGGATTCTCTGCTTTTGGGAAATGATTTTCTGCAATATTTCACTTGGAGTTTTTACATAATTAGGCACACGGAGCCTGGGATGAAGATAGGGGGCAGCGTCCTATATTTAGCTCTCCAACTAATGAATTAGATGAGTTGTATTGATCTGCCGGGGCTTCATTACAAATGCTGCCGGATCGTGTGCGGGTGTGTGTGTGTTTTGTTTGTGTCTGTGTAATTATTTGAGTAGAACACGCCCATGAATGCAGCCTCTCCTCCAGCGCTGGAGGAGAGCCCTCTAAGCCCGGGGGTGCGTCCAAAGCCTCCCGTTGTTTTGTCATTTAGCCGTTTTGTAACCGGTTGCTGTGCAAATGGATTTTACGACCCTGGCCCTTTCTCCTCTGATGATCATTACCTTGGTTCTTCTTTATTGCTCTGCTCTTGGGTGGCAAGCTAAGTGCCTTTTTTGTATCGCTAATTTCCATCCCTGGGAAAAGCGAATATCTTGAATGGGGCATGGACTGGCAATATAAGGAAACAGTGGCTTGATTTATCAGCCGGGGGGTCAGGGAGATAGAGATGAATGGATGTGCTGCCTGTGGGAGAGCTACGAGCGCTGCCAGACAGGCATGTGTGGGAGCTGTAATGGAGCGTACCCTGGAGTCCAGGCCCGAGGGCTTGTAATAGCATGTCAGGATGGCCACACTGGCGCGTGGTTGTGCGAAAAAAAGTCCAAAAATTGCACACTCGCAAACACGGATTCATGCAAAATCACAGCGACGCACACACACACACCAACAATCCCCCCTCCTGAGGTTGCTCCAGGCTAATCTGCTGATTTCAAGTTGTAAGATATAGATGATGTTGCCTTTGGCTCGTCACTGGTGCATGTTTCACAACTGTTACCCTGGATTAGTTATATGAAGCTTGCAGCTGGAAGCTCTATTAGTGTGTGTGTGTGTGTTTGCACATGTGCAAGACTGACTGCATGCCTGGCTAAAAGTGAGAAAATGTGTTACACAGAATGTTTGTACGCTTGTGTAGGAGCGAGCGACTCTCAAACAATGTCCTCTATGTGTCTCCGTGGCGGTGCATGTCTCTTCTAATTTGTGTGTGCGTGTATGTGTGTGTGCGTGTTAAAGAGAATAGCTCCAGACTGATTGGATTTCTTCCCGCTAATGCTCGGTAGGGGCTTTGGAAGCTCTGGTTTCAGCCGCTGGTAATCCAGCCAGTCATCTGTGGCTGTCCCTCTCTCCGTATCGCCTCCCCTCATCCAGACACCGTGGATTACACATTTATTATGATAGATTTATTAGGATTTATACGCACTGTGGAAAAGACGGCCCCCGCCGTCGCCCGCCGCCGCCACCGCCTTCCCATAAAAGTTCAAGTTTCGGCTAGAGAGGAAGGAGTGAGGTGGGCAGGTTTGGAAAATGGATGGAGGTGCATTGGAAGGACCGCGCCAAGAGTCACAATGGAAGACATGAGTGCTGTGCATGCATCTGTAACCTGCCGTGCATTCGTGTGTGTGTGTGTGTGTGTGTGGAGAGAGGTCAGATTTCTTGTCTCGCCACGAACAATTTCGTGACATAAATCAGCCCTTTCACCTGGTCTGCATGAGGGGGGAGCTTTGAACTGACCCCTGGCTGTAAATGGATGTCCCCCCCCCCCCTTTTTTTATGGGATAGAGCACTTTGCATGTGTGTGAGTGTGTGTGTGTGTGTGAATGTGTGGGAAAAAAGTACGAGGGTCCGAAAGCGAGAGGTGTTTATGTCTTGATACGAAATACTTGGCGGGCTTAGGTGACTAAAAGTGAATTAGTGCATGAGAGAGTGTGTGTGTGGGCACGTCCTTCAGCGCACATGTGTGTGTGTGTGAGTTTCCATCTCTCTGGCAAATCGGACATGTGGAAATGTGTTCGGGGAGATGGGAGCAGGCTTTATAGGCCGGAGGGAGGAGGGGGGCGGGGGTGAGGATCTTGTACGAAGGAGCGTTTTTCTCAACACCCTTAAAAAACAGCTCCCTCCATGGCTATTTTTCCTTGGCAGCAACAAAAAAAAAAAAAAAACAGCGACTCCGACCTGGCAACCCCGGACTCCAATCTGGCAACCACATGTTGCAACCCCAGCCCCGAGTCTCTCTTTTAATGTCAAACCGTAATCGGCCACATATTCGCACCGACCGCAGCTGCTTCTTCCCTGGGTAAATACTTGGTGATGAACACGCTAGCGAAGACAAACTCGCTCATTCAACCCTCAGCTGCGTCCCGCATGGTGGCGGCGGCGAAAACCTCACAGAACCTCTGCAGGAAATTGCTGTGCAAGCCCTGCTATTCCTCCCGGGAGGGTGATTTTTTTTTCAAACTAAACCCAGAACTCTTGCGTGTCTCTGCTGTTTTTCTGTTTTTTTTTTTTTTTTAGCTCTTCAACTGTGTATGCATGGGTGGTGTGATTGCTGTCTGTGTGAGATAATGGCAGAAGGTGTAATGTTGGGTTTTTGTGTGTGTGTGTGTGTGAATTTCTATCTGTCTGTTTGTGTAATGAGGTCCTTTGTGTTGCTGTGTGCAAGTGTGTGTGCGCACAATTCCTGAAATGAGATCTGAATATTCATTGCGTTTCGAACACTTAATATTCCACCGACGTCCCTGGCCCACACGTTCAGGAGGCAGTAAGAAATTACAGATCTGCCCCACATATTTAAAATTCATCTACAGAGGTGCCAGCTAGTCTAGTGCGGTCGGCCCCAAATCACAGCCTCAGGTGAAGCTTCTTTTCTGTTCATGTAAGACATGTCAGGTTTAGTCATGCATCTTGTTCTATACACTTTGGCCACACATGGTTCCACAATATTTCAAATTTCTATCAGTTTGCTTTGCAGGCATTGCACCGTCTAATTTTCTCGGCCTTGATGGATCACTTATTTGCTGTTTTTTTACCATCACCGGCTCCTCTATTGAACCTCGGAAGGGAACACTCAGGAAATCACTCATCTTTATCCGCACATTAGCCGAGGGAGAAATAAAAATGCAACAAGAGGAGCCGAACACGATTAAATCGCCATATCTGTCATCTTTGGAGGAGAAAGATGGATGCGCGGATTACCTCTGGGGGGGGGGGAGGAACGAAGGCCCGTGACCCCTCAGGGGTTCATCCTTTCTGAGCCGGAGCGTCCTCGGTCAGCCCCGCGGGGGCCTTCAGAGTGGCTCTGGCTGCTAGGGTGAGATTGATCGGGAGGGATACAAATGGCCGCCATCTAATTGTTTAACAGAGACGCAACACATTAGACCAGCAGGATGACACAACCTTGAGTTAATCTATTTACCGAGAGACGTCTGCAATCCCATCCCTCTCCATCTCCATCACAACCCCGCACAGACCCCTCCTGCCCCCTCCTGTCCATCCCCCCCCAAACCACCACCACACACACACACTGAAACTCAATCCACGGCTGGTGCTTAGATTCCAGGCCTGTTTGAACTCTATCCCCAGCTAAAAGCAGGGGGTTTGTTAGCGTTAGCTCGGCGGCTAGGCTCCCTGGAGCCTCCGGTCGAAGTGATGAGAATGTATATAATGTCGTGGATAATCCGATCATAATCGGTGGACCGCGAACCCCTCATTAATCATCCTGCTGTAATTTTTTAAAAGGCAGATGGTCTGAAAGCGGCGAGGTTACAGTATCGCCGAGGGGCAGAGGTCAAACTCGCGAGACAGACGCTGTGAAGAAATGCTGCCGAGACGTCTTTGTGTAGTTTTCTTGCAGAACTGAGTAAAAGGCGCGTGTAGATGTTCCGCTTGTGTCGTATTTTAGCGTCATTTTGTCTCGTTCGTCCCTGTATTCTTTTGTTCCCTGGTCTATAACCACCTGTCCCTCCATATATATCTTCTTGTCTGCTCCAAACTCAGTCTGTACATGAGTGTCTGTTGTTTACAACACTATCTCTTCCACGCCTGTGGCTTCTCCCTTTTGTCGTGTCGAGAGTGTGTATGACCCAATTTTAGCGTTGTCACACTCCCCCGAAGATAGAGGTTTGATTTGTGCTGCGGTGACACGCGGTGAGGGTTGTGGGGGGGGGGGGACGAGTGTAAGCCATTATCTGTGCTTTAACCTTCACGTGTTAAAGGCGGCCGATCGCAGATAGCGCGGCCGCTTGAAATATGGCCTCATTATCAGCCGCGGCAGAAAAGGGGCTCCGGATAAGATCGCTCACTGGAGCTTTAATGAAAACCAATTGATTTGCTCTCTCGAAAGAGGCGAAGGCATTCAGCCCGTTTTCTTTTTTTTTTTTTTTTTTTTAAAGCTTTCCGAGGACGACTTTTGGCGCGTCGCAAGGTTTCCCAGGGTGACCCGCGAATGTGCAGAAAATGGAGTCAGACGTTGTTTTGCCAGCTCGTAGGAAAAGTGGCCGAGACGCTAGCGTCAGCCGGAGGGGAAATGGGATCAGTTTTATGGATGCCAACCATTAGTACTGAAATAGCGTATTGCCATTCTCTCATCTGTGAGGCCGTATAGCTGTGTAATACCTCCCCGTTTTGAGTGGAAGCCAACTTCAAAGACAAATGGAAGTGATTGCCGTGTGGCCTGGCCCCACCGTTTGACTTCCTCGGCAGGAGCGAAGCGAAGGGGATTTAGGAAAAAGAGACTTTCCAAGGGTAAAAACAACACTTAGTTACTTATTTTTCTCCTTTTTTTTTTTATTCATCTTGCCATAGCTCCATCTCCAGTGACTTCCATCCAGGCAAAGGACATCACAAGACACACTATCTCACTGGCCTGGCATCCTCCGGATAGAGCCAACGGGGTCATCCTGGAGTATGAGGTCAAATACTACGAGAAGGTGAGGAGGGGGGATTTTCATGAGAGATGACTTAACAGCAATATAATTTGACAGATGGTGTATTTACTGCAGCTTTTGAATCAGCCAAGTAAACCGTATCTAATTCATCTGTCTCACTGTGTGTTTTTTTTTTCCTGCCTCTCCCAGGACCAGAATGAAAGAAGCTACAGGATCATAAAAACGGCGTCCAGGAATACCGACATCAAGGGTCTCACCCCCATCACCTCCTACGTGTTTCACGTCCGCGCTCGCACGGCGGCCGGCTACGGGGAATTCAGCGGCCCCTTCGAGTTCATGACCAACTCCGGTGAGTCCGCCCCCCCCCCCCCCCCCGCTCGCCTCGTAACGGATGACATCACCGCGCCGCGGTGCCAGATAGAAAGGCCCGGTGCCAGCTCTGTCACGCCCGTTTCGACATCCTGCAATGATAGCATCTTTTATGAGTTTGTCTCCCTTTCATTGTGGAGTCTTTAATCAAAATAGCTGTCGTCTATAAAAGATAAATGATATTGGCGCTGGAGAACCTGACTAGCAACTTGAGGAGTTTTCCATTATTCACGTTGCAGTAAGTCTCGGTGGATTTGTCAGACGGTTCTAACCTTTATGGGTTTTTTGTTTTTTTTCAAGAGTGATACTGTTTCTGCTGGTTTTGATTTCAGTTCGTATTCTAATGGCGATCCAAAAGTTTTCAAAAATGAGTCAGACTGAGATTTGGGGAAATGGTTTTTAAATGGTTCATAGGTCTTGGGACAAGCTGATACATAATCATCAGTGCTTACAATTCATTTACAATCATTAACAGATTGCTGTGTTTTAGAGGCTCCAGAGTCCAGATTCTGGTAACAAATGAAAGTAGATGACCCAGGTCCAGTAATGATAGCTCCTACATGTTGGTGAGGGACGTGATCTTTCTTCATATTTGAGGCATATTTTTACATTGTTGAAATTCAACTGGCACTTGAAGACAGTGGAAATTGTTCTTTTCTCGGCTCTGTAGAAATTCATCTGCACTTTAACAGGCTTTAACATGTTATTTTTTAACCTGAAATCTTTCAAACTGACATCGGTGGCCTTGACATTTAATTCGAAAAATCTCTAGTTCACGGAGAATCTGTGTTCAAACATAAGATGCTATTAATTCAAGTATCCTTCCTTTGTGTTATTTCTACATCAATTCCACTGTTTTACATTTAAATATTCATTAATGCAAGCCTTTAATATTAATTAGAAAAAAAAACAATTTCAGAAAACATTGTGAATAATTTGTTATTGATGATTCATTGACAGCCCTAAAAATCTATAAACTATTATCATAATCAATGATATTATCAGGCAGAGATGAATAAAAATGATTTTAAAGGGGACCAGAAGGGGAAAGATGAAGGGCCTTGGCAAACACTCACTGGCTGCTGTTCATCAGCTTATTAAACACACCGCGTCGACCCATCGTTTCATCTTCGGGTTGTCGCTGACTGACCAACCGGTGCTCGACTTGTTTGCTTTTCCCCCCCAACAGCTCTGATTTACTTCAGTAAATATATATTAAAGGCTCCTGGCAGCGTCTGACGTCGCGGGTTACAGCGATGCCCTGTAAGCACAGGTGTCCCCTTTATCATGCAGATAGAGACGGCGGCGCATGGTAATGACACGGTCAAGCAAACATCCTAATGGGCTGTCATTGTCTATCAATGAAGCATGTGAAACAGTAGACTTTATGGGAGGGGGGGGGGTCGTAAAATGGAGGGATGGGGGAAACAAGGACAAACATTGTGTGTGTGTGAGGAGGAGGAAGCGGGAAGGGAGGTCAATGACTGACAAACAGAATGGACATCCACTCTTTCATGTGCCATGATATTGACTTTGCTTTTCTGTTTTTTGCTTTCTTTTTATTCCTCCTTTTCCTCTCCTCTTCCCTTCTTCCACAGTTCCAGCTCCCATCATAGGCGACGGGGCCAACTCCACGGTGCTGCTGGTGTCCGTGGTGGGCAGCGTGGTGCTCCTCCTCATCCTCATCAGTGCCTTCGTCATCAGCCGAAGGTGAGCTCCGTCCCCGCCTGTCGCTTCTGTTTCCTGTCTCCTGTCCTCCGGGATGAGGGATGTCTTGCTTAGCGTCGCGGTAAAAGTGGCTGTCAGGAGATTGACGTCACTCGAAAAACAACACACACACACTCACACACACACGGTCGCCAGACAGCTACCGCAGCTCACTCGCGCCGGATGAGTGATGACTCGCCACACCGGAGACGTGATTGACAGCCCCGACAGCCGAAAAAGATGCAATCAGCGACCCCTCACTCCCTGTCCCCCGCACCCCATCCTCCCCTCCCTCTTCCTTCAGCCGCTCGGCTATATCGGCTGCGGCGGTTATTTCCCCCTGACCGCTGACCGCTGTGAGGAGAATGAAAGAGAGAGAGAGCGAGGGGAGGGGCGGGGGAGAAAGGGGTGGACGACGAGATAAGCAGGCGATGGGAAAAGTGGGGGAGATGGAAGAGAGGGAGCGGAGGCGGAGAGGCATCAGGTGGATTTGCGGCGACCCAATCACAGGGTGTTAACCGGCGAGCAGGACAGCGCACCCGTCACAAAGATGGGATTACATGCAGATGGGGCTGCTGCACCTCAGGGTGTTAAACCACACTCCCCCTGTGTTTGTGTGTGTGTGTTTTCTGTGTGAATATCCTTATGTAAAAAAAGGTATTGTTTTTGTGTGTAGGGAAAGGGAAGTGTTTTCTTAATTTTTATTTTACCTTTATTTAATCAGGCAGGTCGATCTCTTTTTTTAGCAAGGCCTGACTAATATGGCAGTGATAAAAAAATAAACATACAGAAAGCACAGGAAGACAAACATGGTTCCAGACTTAGAGTCAGAGCCCTATGAAAAAAAAAAGGGCTGGATAGTGAGCAGAGAAGGTGCTAAATGGAGGTTGATAAAACAGTGCAGTGCTAATGTTTTGTGTGTTGACTCCTGCATGTGTGTGTGTGTGTGTGTGTGCGCCTTTTATGGGCATTTGTTGATCCCTCTGCATGTGTGTGTATGTGTGTGTTCCTCTTCATATGGAAACCACATCATCGTTTGCATATGTGTATTGCTGCTGTTGAGAACGATGGGGGTGAAGGGGGATGTTGATTATGTGTGTGTGTGTGTGTGTTTCCTCGCTTTCCATGTGATTGCCTCTCTCTCTCAGCCAAGCAGGTGGTTGTCTCTGCCTTGTTTATATGCGTGTGACGGCCACTGTCATTGTGCTGCCGCGGCCATCCTGTGATTGTGGGGAGGGAGTGTAATCACGTAGCCGTTTACCGTCATTATACGTCCATAGAGGGAGGACAATGTCCTCGCACATCTGGTCGTTTCCAACCGCTGACCCACCCCCCCTCCCCCTCCCCCCCCGGCACATCAATACGGGCACAGGTGTCGGGCCGCCTGAGGGATTTCGGAGGGATTTAAGTGCATCTTCTCTGGGATTGATTTATAGCTTATAGTACACGCCTGGGCCCTCTTCTCCATGTTCTCGCTGCATGCTCGCTGCCCTTCAGAAACCCTCGGTGCTGGAGGAGATTTTACTTGACTTGACAATGTAAAAAAATCCAAAATGAAAGTGCTCCAAACTCAGGCACATTAATACTGATGAATTAACGTGTAAGGATAATTTTTAATGTTTGAAGCTGGTCAACAAGGATCTAATATAAGCTATCAGCTGAGTAGACACGTCTCTCACAATCAATTCTATAGGTGTTAATGCTAATGTAACGTGGGAGTTGACACTTTGGTTGGATGCATTCACTGTGGTGAAATTTCCTCCATATTTGATAATTAAAGGAAGAGTTCAATATTCAAGTGATATTCAAAAATATGCAAATATGCCTTTAAATTTCCGATATATATATTGTCTCCCCTGTTTCTAGTCTTTGTGCTGTGCTAAGCTAAGCTAACAGTCTCGCCTGGTTATTAGCATGGTATCAATCCATGTCATTTAAATCTTAGAATAAAACAAGTAGGTATATGTCCTTAAATTTTTGTTCTATTTCTGTTTCATATTTAAAAATTACAATAGGTTCGGCATCAGCTCATTAAGGAGAATGCATTGTCTGTCTAATAAATAATTATATAAAAGAAGTATAATAATCAGTCATTGTGTCGCCTCTCCACATAATTTAATTGATAACTAAGTGGGTTTAGGAGTTTTAATTAAGGTTTGCCGAAAATTACACTTGTGTTCCATCGTTTTAATTTTCTTCTTTTTTTTTTTTTGGATGCAGACACTTTTTATTCTGACTCACACAGCCTGACATTTGAAAACTTTTGCATTTGCTGTTGTGACTCCACCTGACCGCCTTTGCTGTTTTTGCCCCCAGAAGGAGTAAGTACAGCAAGGCCAAGCAGGACTCGGATGAAGAGAAGCACTTACACCAAGGTAACTCATGGTTAAACACAGCTACACCTACACACTCCATAATTGAAAAACATTAGCGCTGTCAGGTGTGCTCATGTGCATGCACTCTAAACTGCAAATGAGGCCCATAAAATGTGTGTGTGTGTATATTGGGGGGGGGGATAAGTAAACTATTTTGAAGTTAATGTACTTGCATCCCAACATGTCCCAAACACCCCATTATCAAGCCATCAGCATTGTTGTTTGGGTCCCATAAAAGAAAAAAAAATTCAAGTTAATGAGCTCCATCTTCATCGGAGTCAGCCGTGGTGACATGAAACGCATTAGAGTCAGAGTGTGAATCGAGGTACAGGAGAGAAGAAAGGAGGAGGAGGAAGAGGAGGAGGAGGAGGAGAGGTACCGCAGAGGAAGGTGGTGTAGCCTGCAGCATGCTGGAAATAAAGAACAGATGGAGAGTACTTGCCGGAATGAATTAACCTTCATTTTTCACTCCCTTCTCCCTTTCTGTTTGGCTTCCTTTCCTTCCTTCCTTTTTCCAAACCCCTTTTCACCAGGAGTGAGGATCTACGTCGACCCCTTCACCTACGAGGACCCCAACCAGGCCGTCCGCGAGTTCGCCAAAGAGATAGACGCCTCCTGCATCAAGATCGAAAAAGTCATCGGCATCGGTGAGGGGTGGGGGGGTTGTGTTTCGTTTTTGGAGAACAGTTTTAATAAACGCGTTGTTTTCAGTTATACTTCTTGGATAAAAGCGTCTGCCTAATGGAATCATAGCATATTTGGTATTCGTTTCACGCTAATATTTTGCTGCCAGCATTTGTTTCTGGGTGATTCGTGCCGCATGTGCGTTCGGCATGAAAAAACTTCTTCTGACGGTAACAGTTGGTCTCCCGCTGAAAAAACAAAAGAAAAAGATTTCAGGAGAAGCTAAATATGTTGTCCGTGCTATTCCTGTGGTCGGAGAAAAGTCATCCAATGACAAAATAATAAAGAGAAAGAATCAATATCCATTTCCTACCTCTCTCTGCTCCAGTAGGTGAGGGGAGGGGGGAGTGAGGGATTAGAGACCCTGATCAATGTTCAGAGAGGACCCCTTCTAACCTGCTCAAACCTTCATCTACTCCCTTCTTGATTTGATTCCTAGTACGTGTGCTGGCGTGTCTTTTCGTCACATTTTTTTCAACCCACGTGTTTTTTCAGGGGAGTTCGGGGAGGTCTGCAGTGGCCGCCTGAAGATGCCGGGCAAGAGGGAGATCTGCGTGGCCATTAAGACGCTGAAGGCCGGCTACACCGACAAGCAGAGGCGGGACTTCCTGTCCGAGGCCAGCATCATGGGCCAGTTCGACCACCCCAACATCATCCACCTGGAAGGCGTGGTCACCAAATGTACGTGCGACTCTTGTTAACTTTTCAATTAAGATAAGGGTGAGGACATTCATTTCTGCTGTCGCTTAAAAAAAACCCCAAAAGATGTCACAATAAATCTTTACAAACTACATCTGTGGCTTTGGGTGACTTTGGCGAAAAGGTTAGAGCAGTGACAAGCTAATCTTTGTCAGCCAAAGGTGTGTGTTTTGGTGCTGTTGTGTGTTACCTCTAGTATCTAAAGATACACAAACACTTATGTTCAGGCCTAAGCGTATGTGTGTGAGCGTGTGTGTTGTCCGGATGTCCCAGTCAGGGTATCCCCAGGTGGGCTTCGTCCAGATGGAAAGGGTCCAGCATTGGTGGGGTGGGGGAGCTGAAGTTGGAGCTAGGTGGGCAGTTGGGAGATGGGGGGGGGTCTAATGGGTCGAGGAACAGGCCCTGTAGCGCGGCACCAAGCTCATTAATCATGGTGTCAGCTGTAAATGTGTTTGGGGTTAGGGAGTGATACCCTATCCCTCCTCTATCTGCTGCTGCATGGCCACAAAACGCCAGCCAGAGCTCCCTCCCTCTGCCCTTGGCGTTCTCTCCTCTGCTGCTCTCTACCTTTTACACCTTCCCCTGATGCTTTTGTCAGGATATATGTGTATGTGTGTGTGTGCGGATGTCTTGTCAGCACATGTCGGCGTCTGTTGCACCATTGATTACATGCGTGTATGCGTGAGTGTTACCGAAGCCGATGGCGCAGCCTAGATGGATGAAGTGCCTTAATGTGTCGTGACACTACAGCCTGGCCCTATCTGTGCTAGATAATGCCGTCTCTCTTTCACGCTTGTGCACAGCGTAGCTGAAAGCACGGGCTTGTGTTGCTTTATCACCTATCACACCAATTGCCGGCAGGGATCAACCTCTCAGAAACCTCGGGGAAAAAAAGCATCGAGAAAGACTGAGAGAAGGCAGGCAGAAGGACGGGTCGGAAGGAGAAGTAATTGGAGCCGGGGAAAGGTGCAAATAGAGATGCGGAAAGAAAGACAAGGTGCTTAGGGGCTGATGGATTTGAGGAAAGACAGAGGACAAAAGGGAGAGAAATCGGAGGGTGGGAGAACTACTGAACCGGAGGCTGAGGAAAGAAAAAAAAGATGGAGCTGAGAGATGGAGGAAGCAGAAGCAGATGAGTCGCGGCACGGTGACAAGAAGACGACATGAAAGGATGGCGAGCTGAAGCAAGAAAAGGGCATCCAGTGTCTTCCCCCACTCCACCTTCTTCCACTTTTGAGAGCGTGACACAAGGTTTGAGCAAATTAGTCCTTCACACTTGAGTGTGTCAGCGGAATCTATTAAAAATCCATTATTTGAATAGCACTCCCCTCTCCATTACAATCAAGTTAAAAGGAATTCTCAATCTGGCCTCAGTTTGCTGGCATGTCCAACACAGCCAATTAAGGCTTATTAATTATGGAGGGACTCCAAATAGGCACTAAAATACATAAATGTGCAAAAATCTCACACTTAAGACTGCTTGGCTGTAGTCCACCATCCTGAAGCCTGCACAGACTTTCCCTTTTTTTCCATCACGCTCGTGTGTAATTAAAATGGAGCCGTCCATAAGAGCTCAGAACCAGACGTGATATGCTTAACGGCTCATTTACATAAAGCAAGAGTGTGCTAATTCAAGACGGATCCTCTTTCAAAAAGGCAGATCTTTGTCCGCCTGCAAACGCCAGGGCCTCCGAGGAGCGTTTGCCCAGTGTTCCCCTCAATATTGTCCCCCTGTTGCGTCGGTCCCCTTCCCCTGTTTTGTTGGCAGGTGATAATCGGCCCATTGGCGGGGCCCTTGCCCAGAGTTCATTGCCAAAGGCGGCAGGGCGTATTCAGTAAACAAGGAATTAGCATGCAAATGGGTTGGGAGGAAGAGGGCGGGGCTGGGAAGGCGAGAGTTTAAGGTCGCAGGTCAGACGCTCCTCAGACTTGATTGGGGAGCTGTCAATCACCGGCGGCCCTGGGGCAGGGGCGCCCAACAAAGGGAACAAAGATGGCTGACAAAGAGTGCCCCCACTCTCCCTCAGCTTTAACTCCACTTCCTCATTTCGGGGCATCACCGGAGCGCCCCGTAATTAATGGAGTGCCAATCACGCAGTGGGTAAAGCGGTGACTGACGGCCTCTTGGCATAGGCGAGGGGTCTGCTGTGGAGTGGAGGAACTTCACCTTCCAGACCCTCGGCTCTCTCGCTGCTTTTCGGATTCTGCCGGAGCACACCAGAGATTTCACACAGCTGCCCCCCTCCAAAGAACGCCAGCTTAACTCAGCACTTCTTCTCAACGCAATAAGCCTTTAAGTCCACCTTAGCTGCGCCACTCGAATCGGAACGCGGCAGTTCTCGGAGGAATTCGTGGCAGCACTTTTTCGGCATGTGTTGTTGCTATGGCTGGTTAGGCACCAGCTTGCTGGCGTTTTTTTGGGACAAAAACAAGCCACCCTCCCTTCCTTTTTTCCCCCTCTATCTCTAGCTCCCTCCATCTCCCTCTGCTCCTCTCTTCATGCCTGTTATCCCCCCCCCTCGTCCTCGGGGAGACAAAGACAGACAGAGACCCACCAGGGAACGTCCACCCTCCCCGTCGCCTGCCTCGCCTCAGATAAAGACGCAGACGCTCCCCCAAGAGGGACGGAGAGGAGAAGACAGAGGGACGGGGTGAGAAAGGCCAGAGAGGAGTGGCAGGGATCGGAGGGGAGAAGGGGAGCGAGAGGGAGGAGAGAAAAGGAAGCGATAGAGAGGAACTAGCAGGAGAGTGACAGATGCGTTGGAAAGTTGGCAGAGGAGAAAGAGGGCAAAGGGACAGTGAGTGACATAAACAGCGAGTCAGGGGGATTCTGGGTGGGTGACTGTGATGAGACTTTGGATAATGCGTCCAACGTCAGTTCATATTTGCATAAACACAAGATGGTGTGTGTGTGTGTGTGTGTGTGTCTGCTGGTGTTTTGTTTCAGCGGAGATGCCTTTGCATGTGCAGCGAAAGAAGAGGGACGTCAGGGCAACCGTTACACTGAGCTAATTAAATCACTACGGGACAGAGATGGATGGCCTAACACACACACGACTCAAACGCACACACTCGCACACACACATTCCCTGGAGAACCTCCCCTGCTGTGTCGGGCTGTGATGTGCATCGTTTACCTCCATAATCATCTGCCTTTCATTCTCTCACTTCCCTCTCTCCCTCTCTCTAGGTAAGCCAGTGATGATTATCACAGAGTACATGGAAAACGGATCGCTGGATGCATTCCTGAGGGTCAGTCATGCATTTCTGTCTGCACACGCGTGTGTGTGTCCATGGGTGTGTGTGTGTCTGTGTGACTCAACTGTACCGTGCTGATCCCATCTTATCTGTGTAATGTCATCCGCCGAAATTACAAGCGCTCGTTCACAAACATTCTAATCTTTATCCTCTCCTTGATCGACTTACTGTTTTTCCGTCGCGGAGGTAAGGGCAGGTCTCACCGCCGTGTTTTCAGGGTTCACTAAACTTCAGGATTTAGACGGTGATTAGCTACTTCATCCTGTAAATATACAGCGCCGAGGTGAACATAAGAGCAGTACAACCATTTGCTGCAAGAGAGTAGTTCTATGCAGATATAAAGAATCTGTTAGAGTGGATATTAATGTTTTTTTGACCACCAATATTCTTATGCTGCATCTATAATTATACAGAAATATAAACAGTTAATGAGTACTTAACCATAATGTGAGTTGAGCACATTTATCTGCCAGTTACTTAATGCTCAGACTAATATTAGGATTGTTTCATTAATAATATTTTTCCTAGTTAGAAATGCATGTAACATATGTTCATGTGCGTTATGATACAGTTACTGTGTTATGAAGCATTGCCAAACACAATAATAACTTTAAATTGAATATATCAATAATCTAAGTTCACAAACCAAACGGTTGTATCTTTTACAGCTACATTATGCTACTACTGCATTATATTACTTTTATTCATGGTAGACATAATCATTTAAACCAGGGGTGTCAAACCCAATTTAGTTTAGGGGCCACATTCAGCGCAATTTGATCTCAAACAGGCTGGGCCAGTAAAAAATAATGTATAAATAACAACATCTGCACATTTCTGCCCTACTTTTTATGTAAAGAAATACATTATAAACATATACATGATTTATTACCTTCAATGTACAAAACAGGAGAGATGACATAGGGAAAAAAGACTACTGTTGCACTGCAAAGTTAACTTTAGTCAATGAATGATATTTACTGTTTTAAGCAGTTTTCTCCTGCCTTACAGACCATTTACAAATCAAAACTCAAGCCCTTATTGACTAATTTCTGTGATAAAAAATAAGACCTGGTTCATTTTTGGGGGCCTGATTGGCCCCTTTAGCGGACCTCCAGGCTACATGTTTGACACCCCTGATGTTTTTACTTTTAAGGTGCCAGTAACATTATTAAAAACATGTTTTTTTTTTGCTTCTTTACTGCAGAAGAACGACGGTCGCTTCACAGTGATCCAGCTGGTCGGCATCCTGCGCGGCATCGCGTCCGGCATGAAGTACCTGTCGGACATGAGCTACGTCCACCGCGACCTGGCGGCTCGCAACATCCTGGTCAACAGCAACCTGGTGTGCAAGGTGTCGGACTTCGGCATGTCGCGGGTGCTGGAGGACGACCCCGAGGCCGCCTACACCACCAGGGTGAGTGCGCGCCCGCCTGAGTGTGTGTCACCTTGTCCCGCTTTGTCGGCTTCCATTAATCGTCCCATCTGTCAATTACAGGGCGGCAAGATCCCAATCCGCTGGACGGCCCCGGAGGCCATCGCTTACAGGAAGTTCACCTCGGCCAGCGACGTGTGGAGCTACGGCATCGTCATGTGGGAGGTCATGTCATACGGCGAGCGGCCATATTGGGACATGAGCAACCAAGACGTGAGTCACCGGAGACGTAATTACGCGGAGACAATCATAAATAATGCACAGCTCGAATCGGGATGGAATATTCAAGCTCGACGACAATTCCCAGTTGCATGTGCACTGTCAAATATTTTTAAAAGGCACTTCATCATATTAACTTGGTTATATAATCAAATTGCCTGCGGGGGTGATATAAACACCAGCTGTATATTTTCCCTTTTCTCATTACACATTGAATTCACATTTATAGTGTCACTAATGATGAATTTAGTTTATGCAAAACCAAATGTGTTGCGTAGGTGCCCAAAGTGAGATGTTTAAAAATTAAGTGACGGGTATAAAACGAATGATTAAACCGCCTACAGTTTTTTTTTTTTTTTTTTAAATTACAGTTCAACTCTGCACACAAACTCACAAAGTACAGTGACTCACAGCTGCATTAATCCACTTCCCAGGTGATCAAGGCCATTGACGAGGGTTATCGGCTGCCCCCGCCCATGGACTGCCCTGTGGCGCTCCACCAGCTCATGCTGGACTGCTGGCAGCGGGAGAGGGCCGACCGGCCAAAGTTCGGACAGATTGTCAACATGCTGGACAAGCTGATCCGCAACCCCAACACTCTGAAGAGGACCGGAGGAGAGGCCGCTGTCAGGTGAGAGGGGAGGGCAAAGCCAGGCAAGAAAAAAAAACAACACATTTTCTCCCTCTCTGAGATCTCCTTCTCTGAGATTTCTGCCTTCCGGCGCACTGCAATAAGGAGAAAGGAACATTTGCGGTGCTCAGAGCACTGAAAAACGATACTCCTAAATGTCCCAAACCACACTGTGAAGAGTTTTCATTGG
The DNA here is from genome assembly GCA_030544235.1 of Lepturacanthus savala. NCBI lineage: Eukaryota > Metazoa > Chordata > Actinopteri > Scombriformes > Trichiuridae > Lepturacanthus > Lepturacanthus savala. The sequence goes on from CM060468.1 coordinate 4,297,140, forward strand.
AACTACTTTCCATTGAAGAAATAGTGCCTGTGCAAACTGTTGTTATTGTGGCTATGTACCAGAGGATTAGCAATAAAAATATCTTGTTTTCCTTTTATTCGGATCAACAGACCTTTAATCGGATGAAGATGTGTGGTTGTCTAAGAACAGTGAGCCATAGCTTCCTGACTCCAGTTTTACTTACAGCCAGTCAGTCGCATAAAGTCACACGCCCATGATTCTACTGGTGATAGAATTGCGGAATATCAAGGACTTTTACAGTAAATTTGGGGGATTTATTGGAATTTCTCAAATAAAAATGTGGTAATGTTCCATATTACTTGGGAGATGGGTCACACCTCGTTCCATGCATTCCTTATATTAGACGGTTTAGTCGAGCTATAGCCCACACTAAGCTAATCTAAAACAAAACGGAGCAATATGGATCAATATGGATGGCTATAGAACAGAAAAGCACTGTTTGTTTTCCAATGAAGATCATGAATCATGAATAAAATTGTTGTTGATTATGATATCGCAAACTATTGATTCATTTGAGTGTAACATACTTATTATACCTGACACATTGGTTCATTCCCTGAAAAATTAAGTTGAGTGCAATGCAAGTAGGAAGTATGTGCACTACTGTTCAAAAGTTTGTGGTAACTTAGAAATGCCCTTATTTTTTCAGAAAAGCATGTTTTTTCAATGAAGATAACATTAAACTAATCAGAAATACACTGTATACATTGCTAATGTGGTAAATGACTATTCTAGCTGCAAACGTCTGGTTTTTGGTGCGATATCTACATAGGTGTATAGAGGCGCATTTCCAGCAACTATCAGTCCAGTGTTCATTGCGTCAGAAGGCTAATGTAATTTCATTTTACATGAGCTGTAAAATTGTGGTAAATAGAAGTTTGACTTTTCATGCAAAACACTAAATTGACTGGCTGACCCCAAACTTTTGAACAGTAGTTTACCTCCAGCTCACACTCACGATTTAAACTAATGAACCATCAGTTATACTCACTCTCCCGCCCTTTATGCCGTCTAGTTGCTGCAAAACGTATTACGGATCCTGCAGACAACACTCTCCTATTCTCTCTCCTGTATTTACATTCTCCATTTAACATTAACAACCGGCAACATGTGGCTCTTTTCAGCACAAACACCCTCCGTAATGGTTCCTCTGCAAACCAGCTTTAATGGTGGCGTACACTCAGGAATGCGGCCCTCTCTAACGCGGCGGGAGAATTACGACGCAACGGCGAGTTAAAAAACAAACACGACCCCGGCAGCTCCGACGCCATTACTCTGGAGCAGCTAAACGCGTTAAAGAATGACCTGCGCGTGTTTACAGACCCAACACGGGCCGGCGGGAGTCTGTTTGGGTTTAACGAGCGTGTGGGCGCACGCGCGCGCACACACACTCGCCTAATGGGACACGGCGAGAGAGCGAGAGGGGGAGTCCTTGTGGGGTAATTAGCACAACTCGAGTCCTATAAATGTAGCTTTTACAGGTACAAGAGGCGAGGGGAAAGTAGAGAGCGGTGCGTGTTTTTGTGAGGTAATGCATAATCTTTTCCACCTACTGGAGGGATGACTAAGAGATGACTTATTTGAAAGCGTCTTAGCAACATCATTTTCTTACAGTTCAACTCACATCCTTTTTTTTTGAAGGATAAATATCGTGTAAGAGTGACATGCAGGGATTACTTTAACAATTATCAAGGTGAGAATTGATGATTTTTGTTCTTGGGTCAGTGACAAATCATAATCGGCAGGATGAGGAAGTCAAAAACTTTAGAAAGTTGTTGTTTTTTTTTTCCTTTTTTTTAAAAAAATGCATGATTTTGACACAAAATGTCAAATGCTGTAACTGAAAAATAATGAATTTTAAATAATAAATCCACCAAGAATATGAAAATTTGTTAATAGCATTTGTTTTCCATTTTTTAAAACCTTTATAAGAGAGTTAAACTATTTGAGTCCAAATTTTTTAATGGTTGCACCACATGACAGTTTTGGCATTGTTACACACACACACACACCTAAAAAAAAAGCAAATGAAGTTATTTGAATAAACATCCTGTTTTAATAGGGTGTAAGAGTGAGAGAGTCATCGGAGCAGGACGAGGCCGCCACCGCCACAGACTCGCTGGCCCCTGCAAAAAAGACTTCAAAAAAAAAAAATAATAATAAAAAAAAGTCAAATGAAATTAAAAAAAAGGGAAATGGAAAAAATAGAGGGAGGCAATCCTGCTGATGAATATCTGGATCCGAGGAGGGACTCCTCCGTGCGGTTGAGTTCAGCCGGAGGCTTGTGTGTTTTCTGTAAAATAAGGATTAACTAACTGTGTCGGTCACACCCGGGAGGGACCCTGTTTGACTTGGCCCGCGTTTCCGATAGGAGGCAGAAAACGGCGTTTTTTACGGCTCGCGGGCGAGCGCTCTTGTCATCGCGCAAAGGTGTATGTGTCATGCTCGTTTTGATACCAGGGAAAAACCCTGAAATCAATGGCGCCGCAGCCTCTGCAGCAAAGCGGCTCATTGCTCTGAAGCACTTAATCAGACTGTAACTTTTATCGTCTATTTGCACAGGCAGTTGCACACGTGTCGGTTTGGGGGTCGTCTCGAAGCCGCTACTCGGAGAAGTCAGAGCTCGCAAAAAAAAAAAAAACTTAAGGGAATTTAATGAATTTTCCATTTTTCCCCCCAGGCCCAACACCACCCTGCTGGAGCCGGGCAGCCCTGAAGCGTCCTCGGCCGTGGGCACAGTGGAGGACTGGCTGCAGGCCATCGGCATGGAGAGATACAGCGACAACTTCACCGCCGCCGGATACACCACTCCAGAGGCCGTGGTCCACATGACACAGGAGTGAGTAGGAAGAGGCCAGAAAATAAGAGGGGGAAGGAAAGTGGATGGAAAAAGACATATAAAACACAGCTGACACAGTAAATTAACTGTTCTATAGTAAGTGAATGCACTGATAGTCTGTGTTTAAAAAAAAAGAAGGATTCAAACAGACTAAGGTTCTAACGTTAACAAAAAATACTGTAGCATTGAAGGATGAATTAAAACGGGGAAGCTAATTTAGTGTAGTCATTTTTAAAAAAAAAAAGAATTAAAGAAGACTAAGATTTAAAAAGTAGGGGAAATTACTTGCATTAAAGGATGAATTAAAATAGGTAAAGCTAATTTCATTTAGTCAGTGTTTTAAAAAAAGAAGAATTCAAGAAGACTAATATTAAAAAGTTACGAAAAATGACTTTAGCATTGAAGGGTGAATTAAAAGCGCTAACGCTAACTTATCAATGGATTTGACCTGTTTAGACCATAAAACATAAATTTTACTTATTATTCATTAATTCGCAGTAATTTTACTTCAACAACTATTGTTTAATTGAATATAAAATTGTAATTAAATACGCTCATTTGGAAAATGAGCATATTTACGTCTACAAAGCTAAATTAGCTTAGTCTCAATACTGGAAGCTACGTTATGGAAGCTAAATTGACACAAATCTTGTAAGTTTCCAAACAGCATATGGTGTATTTTTTTATTAGTTACATGTTAGAAATACTGCAGCTAGCTTTTTTCTCCTAGCTTCCAATCTTGTTGCTAAGCTAAGCTACATCCGCTTTAGCTTCATATCTAGCAAATATACATGCGTGGTATCAATCTTCTTGTATAACTCTTGGCAAGAAGGCAAATATATATAATAATACCCCAAATTATCCCCTTAAGAATGCTGTGACATGAGTTTAAATGTGTTTGATGTGTCTCAGCCTCTGTTTTTATATTTTTATTTTTCACCTATCAAGACTACAGAACTGCGAGTGCTTTGTTGGCAACTTAAATCCATACAGCAGTTAAACTGTCGAGCCAGTTTCCACTGGAAAGGCTGTAAAATCCATCATGTGGATCAGGCTTTCGTATGTTTGTTATTGTTGTCCTGGGTCCTAAACGTCTGCGTTTCCCTATCCTTCCAGAGACATGGCCCGCATAGGAATCTCCTCCGCAGCACACCAGAACAAGATCCTGACCAGCGTCCAGGGAATGCTGTCCCAAATGCAACAGATGCAAGGCAGAATGGTTCCCGTCTGAGAGATTTAAACAAAGAAAAAAAGGAAGAAAAAAAAAGGGAGCAACGCGACATCGTTTCTTATGAAAAAAATAAATGAATAAATAACAAAAAAAAAGATCAAATATTAAAAAAAGAGACAAATAAACTATGGAGAAATAGTTTACCTCATCCATGCACTTTAAATTGGATCTAAAAGAAAAGAAGACGTCGATGAAGAAAGAAAAAAAAAGTGGTGAAAATGGCACTTTTTGGAAAAAAAAATCAAAAAAAAAAATCAGACCTTTACTTTGCCCTTTTTTTGTTGTTGTTTGGGAGAACGGGACACTTCTGTCTGCAGCATTTATGGATAAGATGAATGGACGGCTGGAAAAGTGCTTCCGAGAGGCCAATCTGGAGTGCCTTTAATGGTCTGGAAGGAAAAGCGAGGGAAGGAGGGGGGAGAGAATCGTACCTTTCTTCCTCCTTTTTTGGGGCAGAGTGTTGTTTCTGGAACTTTCTTTCTGGAATAATCCGCGGAGCAGATTTTTTTTTTTTTTTTTTGATTTCCCGTGACTGTGTTTATTGTACATGAATATGTTTCTGCGGGACTCGCAGGCCGCCCGGGCCACTATTGTTCTTCTCTCTCAGCTGGATCTGTTTGATATCTCACAGACAAAATGGAGGATCCCGAACCTTCAGATATAAACAGTGAAATCTCTGAGAGGTCGAGGGGTCGGATGCCGCGGGGAGACGGCGGTGCAGGGAGGGCTTATTTTTGAGGAGCTTCTTGTAGTGTTTTCGCTGTTCTGGCCTTGTTTTTTTCTCTCAGAACGCCGTCGTTTGTTGCCCTCAGGACATCGCTGAGAATGTCTTTGATCTTCCGGAGGAGCCTTCCCACTCTCCTTGTCTTCCCAAAAAAAAAAGACGCCCTCCCACATGTCCCATAAAAACACGCGATTTGTATTCTTCCATTCATCGCCCCCATCGGAGTCGGATCCCCTCCCCCACAACCCCCCCAGCAGGACCTATCACCTCTTCCTCACTTGTGATGGACAGCTGTTTGGACCAGAGAAATTGGACACTTCACGAATTGGACGCGAGATGAAGGAGTTTCTTGGCGGGATTTTTACTCAAGAGAAAAGGATGCACCGAAAGGAAGGATACGGAATAAATCGGAATCCTCGGCATCGTCGTCATCGTCACCAACATCGCCAAGACAATAAATAAGAAAACACGCGGGGATTACTCAAACAGTTATCAAGGTGAGAATTGGATATTTCTGTTTGTGGGTCAGTGACAAATCATGGTTGGCATAATGAGAAAGTCAAAAAGCATTCATCAGGTATCTCAAAATGTTGTGTTCATGTTGGTTTCCTGTCATTTAAAAGTCCATTCGTATCAATTTATTTGATAAAAATCACAATTTTGTGTGATTTTTTTTTTGGGGGGACACAAAATGTCAAAGAAAACTGAACTAACTGAAAAAGAATGATGAATTTGAAATATATAATCCACCAAGAATATAAAAGTTTAATTTAAAATATATATATATATATATTTAAGAGAGTTGGTACCATTTTTTATGGTTACACCACATGACATTTCTGATATTGTCCTATATATATAACTGCCTAATTTTTAATTAATATTTGCTGACTTTTTATCGGACAAAATACGCTATTTTTAAACATTAGTTTAATAATAATAAAAAATCCTAGAATGCCAATAATCTTAGCTTAGCTTTGCACAACACACACACACACACACACACACACACACACACACACACACACACACACACACAAAGCTAATGAAGTTATTGGATTAAACAGCAGGCTTCTAATATCAAACACACTGCAAAAAAAAAATATTCAATAGGTGAAAATATCTTGTTTTTGCTACAATTAGTCCAGTAATGAATTTAATTATCTTCTATTATCAGATTCCACTTATTCCATTGGCAGATCATTTATGCTTACTTTCCTGATTTTGGTCAATTTAACCAAGTTAATGTTGTTTTCTTATAATTAAACTGACCAAACTCAGGGAGAAGGGAAAAAAAGTAGAAACTTAAGCAATAAGCAAAACTATTAACCGACGGATTAAGATGATTTAAGATAATTCTACTGGCGTTGTTTTGCAGTGTAGTCCTATATCTAACCTGCTCAGCACCAGAAACAGTGTTAATTAACAAGCAGGTCGCGACATCTCAGGCAGCCAGAGCAGATCAATAGCTGCTGGTCTGTGATCAGTCTGCCCGCCTGATGCTGCTGGCGTGTTAATGAGAAGAATTAATCTTCTCTGACTCCCGGTCAGAGCCACTGAGGCTGCATTAAGAAACCAACTACTACACTACAGCAGCCAAAATGCAGCATGGACGTAAAGCCAAGTCTTCAATCTGTCATAAGTAACTGGATATACCAATTTAAACCACTTTCCTTTTTATAAGTCCGACTGATTCTTCCCTTTTTGTTTAATCCTTGCCCAGATTTCCACTGTTTTGACTTTGCAAGTATAAGACGGTAATTTATGCGCACAAATTAACACTTAAGAGTTTAATGAAGAACGGATTTGGTTTACTCAGCAGGCCTAACACTGATCTCACCCCACTTCCTTAATTAGTTTCAATTACATGACGGCATTGATTAATTCGATTTATTTTATACACTTTAGTTTCCAGTTTATTAGCTTCACCCAAGTAATACAAGCCCCGCAGTAAAAACGTCCCTCCATTAAAGTTATCGCCTTCAATTTGCGCTGCTACAGTTTTCAGAGGGGTGTTAATCTGGAGGTCACCTTAGAAGGTGCAGCTTGTAGAATGGAGCTGCTCATTATTGATAAAAAGTAGTGAAAAATGTTCATTATAATTCATCAGAGTCAAAGGTAATGTATTCATATTGTTTTTCCACTAGATTTACTATCAAATATGAGGAAAGCACGGCTTCAAATCTTCACATCAGAGAAGCTCAAACCAACAATTGTTTGGTGTAACTGTGACTGAAAGATGTGAATTAATTATCAAAACGGTTGCTGATTAATTATCCGTCAATTCGCTAATTGTTTCGGCTTCACCGTCGAACTTATATTTAATTAAGCTAACCCCCGTTACAGAAACGTGGGTAGACTTGATATTAGAACATTTTACTAAAAGGTGAAATACGTTAAAGAGAAAACTGCCTTTCTTAGCTCAAAGGGATCATTTCAGCCGGTGTTATGAAAGCAGCATTGTGCAGCCGTCGCTGGCTCCGATTTATCCATAACACGCTCGTTAAACGTCTATTGGCGCCGCGTTTGATCCGTGCCAATCAGTCAAGGACACGTCCGCTGTATTATGTGCACACACGCAGCATGTGGCGCACACGCACTCAATACCGTGTTGCCACGAAATCCATATTTTTCCCCCTGCAGGGTGCCTGCTCGCTCGCCCCGGCTCTCGATTTTGTTTAGCAGATGAGTCGATTGTTCCGTGGAGCCGGAGCCGGAGAGCGGGTTTTTTTTTTTTTTTTCAGGCCCGAGGACTGGATGCCAAGCGGGAATTGTTTATATTCAAAACCACCATGACTGATGCAGCCTCTCTGTTCTTTTTGTTTTTTTCTCCTCTTCTCAGCAGCTGCTGCCGTCCATCATAAAACAGGATCCCGGCCTTCGCTCTCGCCGCGACTAGAATTCTTCTTCTTCTTCTTCTTCCTCCTCCTCGTCTTCCCCCCCCCACCCCCACCCCCCGGACACCGAGATGACAAATCCATCCCCACGTGTCTCGAGACGTCTCATAGTCACAACTTGACGAACTCGCCACCGCGTGCGCTTGTGGCCGTCCAGCAAAGTGCTGGAAATACTATGAATGATTCAACAGCATAAAAAAAAAGAGACAATAAGAAGAATGTAATATAATCCAGAAGCCCTGCTCCGGCGGATAATGTACTTTTTTTTTTTTTTAAAGTTTCATTTTATTTTGTGAATTTGTATTTTTTTCTTTTTTTTTTTGGTGTCGTTACATTCTTTGTTTGCATGTAAAGTAACAAGCGTTTGATTTGAGCGTGCGAATGAGTCCCGAGGTGTGTGTGTGTGTGTGTGCACGACCGTGTGTGTGTGTGTGTGTGTCTAGATGTGTGAGTGACATCTTTGAAGTACTTTCAGTAATTGTGTCCGTTTTCATGCCACTGTGGAGGAGGAGGAGATAACAGAGTTGTATTGTTTTTGATATATATATATATAAAAAAAAGAAAAAACGTGGACTTTTTTTTTCTTTTGTGTCGTCTAAAAAAGAAAAAACAACAAAAAAAAAAGAACCCATGCGCGGTGTGTGTTGCTCCCGTCGTGCAAACTCTATTCAGCAACAGCATTTATTAAACAGCTTTCTGGAATGCAACCCCATTATCTGCTTTGTTGGCAGTCGGCTTGCAAAATGGACACACAAGAGACACGGACAAAGTGCAACTAAAGTCCGCAAAAAACGCGGCGGACACGGACTAGAGTTTGGATTCTCCGAGCCCAGGTCAAGGAGAGAATGTCGGAATCTCTTCGGGAACAAGGAGCGGTTTAAACTCAAGCACCTGTACACAACAAAAGATTTAGAGAAGTAAGGGGGGGAAAAAAAGATGATTAAAGAAGGGAAAACTGTTGGTTATTTTTTATTTGTTTCCAGAGCACAACATACAGCTATACCGGTTTAACCCAATGGACTATATTCATTTTGTTCCTTTTATCTCTTTAAAATATACTTATGTGAATGTTTTTAAACTCGTAAGTGACGCTTCAGATACTACAAGAACACCTCCGTCCTTAATACAGCTCTACTGCTCTTTCCTTTTTTGGCAATGTGTTATTTTGGGGTTTTTAATCTGTCGAATAAAAGAAAAAAAAATGGAATAAAAGGACCTGTTTGGAAATATGCAAGACATGTTGGGAAGGAGAAGGAAACCAGAATGTACTGTAAAATACTTTTCCTTTACTTAAATGTTGGACGATTTGAAAAAACTACAAAAAGAAAAAAAATTAACAAAAACGCAAGAGTTAATGTTTGTCATTGTATGCCTTCCGATGCCATATGATCTAGCCATGTAGATCTAACATTCTCTCAATCTTTTTTTTACCTTTTTTTTGACATGATCATGATTTGTTATTTTTTTTTGGCCTTGTTTATTTTATTTTTATTTTTTTTTTGTCAAGGAGCTCTAGGTACATGTAACTTATGTCATTTATTTATGACCTTTTATATCTAGTTTGTAAAATAATAGCCTAAAGTGAAGAAAATAAAGGGGTGCCAAAGTGCATTCTTATTAAAGTAGAAACCATATGATGAACTCTCCGCCTCTCATTCGTACACACACACACACACTCACATGTTTTTCACATGTTTTAAGCATAACCAAGAGGGAACCTAAAACACTGTCCCCAGTTGGCTCGGTGGTTTACTGTTGCTTAAGGTGTAGCAACAAGGTTGTCCACTGTTAGATAGGTACTCAAATGCACACACACATATATACACACAAATTTTACACTTACATATAGTTTGGTCCCCTCTTAGTAAAAGTTTTAAAAATTCACCAGATGGTTTTTCACATGATTTTAAGATGATTTAAAGCATGTCCAAGAGGGGACTTGAAAATGTCCCCTGTTGATTCAGTGGTCCTCTGTTAGTGAATGCCAACAACTTGGCGTCCACTGTTAGATAGGGATGCAAGTGCACACACACACACACACACATACACTCACAAATTTTACATTCCCACACATTTTGGTCCCCTCTTGGTAAAAGTTTAAAAGAATTCACCAGATGGTTTTTCACATGATTTAAAGCATGTACAAGAGGGGACCTAAAAATGTCCTCTGTTGGTTCACTGTTAGTGAATGTCTTACGATGCAGTGTCCACTGTTAGATAGGTACACCAGTATGCACACACACACACTGCGTCTAAGGCAAAGGCCGTCAGCCTTTTCATCAATTATTGCGGTGATTATGTCTGCAGAGCAGCAGCTGATTACCTCACTATCATGCATTGATTACTGCCTTATATGATTGCATATAATGGAGGGGGTTATGCAACAGAAGGAAGAGGCTATGGTAGCACATCAAGCAGTTTCTTGGCCTCGTGTTCACATTCTGCTTTTCACTGTCGAACTGCGTAACCTAAACACACACTGAGAGAATTAAAAAAAGAAAAGGCCAGTCTGTTGGCAGCGTGTCCACCCTGCAGCACATGTTCGGCAGATATCATGACTCCGGACTCACGGCCCTCCAACTCCTCTCAGGCCTTGAGGCGGCGGCGAGCGCCACTCACTTGGCGCGGTGCGTGTATGTGTGTTTAATCAGAACAACATCTGCTTCCTGCGCTCATTTCCAGCAGCGATAAACCGCTGATTGTCCCGAGTCTTTGATAAGGGCCCGGGAGAGAGAGAAAGAGTGGGGGAAGGTGGAGGGGGGAAGGGAGGGAGGGTAAGGACAGTTTTAGCAACGGCGCTCATGTGAACGTGGAGCCAAAATGGTGTTTTACACATTTCCTGAGAAATCACCAGCACAAGGCGTGCATACATTAAAAAGCTCTGAAGTTTTGCAGCGGGAGATTTTTATCGGCCTCAAAGGGAAAATGTGTGCCTCCTTTGCAGAGTGTTGGCAAGCGTCGGGGGAGGGGAGGAGGGGGAGGGGGAAAGAAGGAGGAAGATTAGTGAGGCTGAGATTCATGAATTTGCCTAAACTTGAGAATGTATATATTTCAGTTTCTGATATCTTGGAACCGCATTTCGGCTGCTTTTACCCACACAAAAGTGTAAAGAGTAGGATTTATGTTGCTATAAACCTGGCACAATAACCTTGACAATAAGGAGAAGCCCTGAGTGGGAGCGAGGAGGAGGACAGAAAGCGAGAGGAAGAAACCCAGACAGGCAGACTTAGAGCAGAGCACTTGGAAAGGGGGAACGCTGGCTGTCTGCTAACCAAAATAAGCCAAGTTCTGTTGAAAGTTCAGGTTATTGTGGCCATCTCAGCTGTCTCTTCAAGAAACAAAATCAGCACAATCCAACACCTCTGTCAGTAAAGCATCGGCTGTTTGGGGAGACGGCCCAAGAAAACCATCTCCCAGGTTTTCCTAGCCCATGATCGCTTTTTTTATGGGACGTAGAACACAGATGGTGGGGATAAATGACCATCCTGTGCTTGGATCATTGTTGGAGCGTCTGATGTACGATTATTCCCAAAAGGAATATTTCTGATGTGGCTTGTGCTGGTTTGGTTTTCCAGGAATAACACACACATTTCACATTGGATGATGCCACAGCTCGCGTTGGGCTTCCAGTGGCAAACATCCAAGATCTGGGTGGAAAGTAACTGTCCTTTCACAGACCTGCAATATTCGTTCACTATAGCCGCAGCCCTTCCATAATCCACGGATTGTCACAATCTGCGCCTAAGGATCATCTGGGTCAATCCAGGCACATTTAAATGGATCAGTAACAGCTAAAATGAACCGTGATCAAATGCAAATCCTTGCTTTAATGTACTCTGCTGTGTTAGGTTCACCTCAGCCAGTCAATGCAATGATGCTACCCTCCCTTTTTTTGATTATGCTACATATTAAAGTGAAGACATCATCATAAAAATACAAATCTTTAAAAAGAAAAGAAGCGGATTAGTTGGATCAAGTAGCTCAGTGTAGGCTACAGCTGCTATTTCAGTGTGTCAAACACATTTAATCAACATTGCTTTCAGGAAATCCTATCTCAGTTTCAAGTTGACTGTGATACATAGCTATAATATCTAATAACATTAAATTGAAATCCCTATTAACAATACCTAAACTACAATTCATTTGTCATAACTAGGGATGCTCTGAAATAATTGGTAGCCAAATATATTTGGCCAAATATTGCAAAAAACAAGTAAAAAGCAAGGCTAAATAGTGGCATGTAACACAATGATGCAATCAATGAATTGACCTGGAACCTTCGTTAAACCAAACTTCATTTTCAACCAAACTATCTAGAAGAGGTTATTCTGCAACGAACTTTAGCACTGCTGCTTTAATTTGTCATTTAATCTCTTTGAAAAGTCGGAAAATTTCACAAAGGGCAGCACCAAAGCAAACAGAATCACAAGAAGGTGATGGAGTTCATGGTTTTGGATGACCAACCGTTTGGTATTGTGGGGGATGATGGCTTTCGGAGGCTTGTGGAGCACATTGACCCTGTTAACGATACTAAGCAGATGGTATTTCTTTGATGTTAAGCTTACCAGAGAAAAACATGTCTAAACGTTTATTCTATTTGTGCAATATGAAAAAAGGAATTGGGAAAAAAATGTGAATTGTGAAACAAATTTTCATTTCTGTACATTCCTAGTCATAACCAGAATCCTTACCTTTACATAACGGTACCTAATCTAAGGAATTGAGAGCCATCAGGATTTCTATGATGTTGTGATGTCACAACTATACAGTCGCCGCCCACCCCCCCAACACAGACATTCATATCAGCCAATCAGAGGAGAGGCATGTTAATATTAATGAGACAGATACAAAATGACCTGTTATTTCTACAGCTCCAGAGAGAAGCTCCAGAGAGGAGATGTAAAACTATATTGAGATGAATTTTGGGCAGTATACATTTATCTTGTTAGGGGAATAAAAACTTCAAATAAAACCCAGGAAAAGTGTAAAATATAGAACCTTTAACCATACTATAGTTGCTATATGGGCAAACGTTGTAGAGGGCTGGAAAACATTGGCATGGAATGTAATCTGGTTTTCTGCAGAGTCATCCAATATTGACATTCTAAACCCGTCTGGCAGTAGAGCTGCTTTACACACATTACTCATAGAAATGAGCACATTTTGGGATTTGTGCTCCTTTTGCCTCAGCTGTGATGGCTCAATCAAGTCTCAATTGTATAAACCTTCTCAAATTTAAACCCAAATAAAGGGGATAAAATGAAGAGCAAGTCAAGAGATAAGACACCTACCACTTCAGATGCCTTTTAACACACACACACACACTCACACACACACAAACGTTAGAATCCCTGATGCTTTTGTCAGTCAATCTAATTAGGAAACCTGTAGGTGAAGTGCTCGCCCCTCAAACTGGCTTAACCCCGGCAGCTCCGTGCCGTCACTGCGGCCCTTTTCATTGGCTCCTAATTCAATTTCCTGATTCGAAAGATAAAACCCCTCCTGGCCCGTCCTTTGAGCCAATCACAATGGGGCGCCACCCTTCACACTGACATCATGATTACTCCGTCCTTTGTGCTGTCATTCCTAAGTACGTCCTTAAATCCTCACAATATTATAATCCATAATCCAAAAGCTTCGACGTTAATCCCCCTGCTGCTTCGCCCAATTTTTGACTCAAGAGTTTTCTTTTTTTCTCCCCTCTTTCGACTCTCCAGGTGATTGGTTGACATTCTTGTTGTGGTGAAGGGCGATTTAAGAGGGAAACTGAGCGTTGTTATGACGTACGAAAAACAAAGAAAAAAAGTACAAAAAAGTTATAAATTGAGGGGGAGAAACCAAGGAGGGAAGCTTCAGTGGGAAAATATCTGGGCAGAGCCTCAGAAAACCTCTGAGCGGATTTGATGGAGTCGACCTCGCCTGCCAGGTACCGCCAGCGAGGACGTCTCTGACGTTACGCGGCGATAACCGTGAAGGGCCCGAAACCACGCACGTCGGAACAAAGTGGGAGCAGATCCTGGCGGCCGGTCGGAATGTGTCTCAATCCGACGTAAATCTCCCCGCTCACAGTCAAACGGCGTCCATGTTAAACGTCGTCAAAAGCAGCAGGAAGAAACTGTGGCAGACAAACGGCTGAAAACATGAAAAAGCACTTACCGGAGAGGCAGCCTTTCTTGGTTGCAACATGGCCTAAAGGCAATTCCCCCTTCTTCCTCCTCCCCCTCCTCCTCCCCCTCCTCCTCCTCGAGTATCCTGTGAGTAATGGAAATGAACGGGAGACAAATGAGTGTTGGAGAACAAAAACAAACACGGGGGAAACAGAAAACTGTGAGCCAGCGCGACAAAGAGAAGGCAGAGAGGGGCAGATGAAAGGGGGAGGAGGGTGGGTGAAGACTGACAGGTGACAACTTCAGAGACAGAGCTGAGGACAACATTGAAGACACCGAGGTCATGACCTCTGTGGTTTTTCCCTTAAGTTTGGTTTAAATTTTTCCCCTTTAGGCTACATTTCAGCTAGTAAAAAAGCAATAGACGAAAAACCAAATACATACAAGGCCACCTAATTATCATGACATCAGCAAAATCTCACGTGACCAGAGATGCTCATATATTTGACTCATTAAAAGCAAAAGTAAACTATTTTTGAAGGCATTTGAATGAATCAGAGGATGCATCAATCAATGTTAGAGTTTCCAGCAAGAAAGGCAGAGGATTACCAGGCAATCAATCAATCAACCAATCAATCAATCAATCAATCAATCCATCAATCTTTATTTATAAAGCCCTTTTCATACATAGAAAATGCAGCACAAATTGCTATACAAGCTAAGTCATGCTCAGTCACAGTATGAATTATCCATCATTAATAGGCCATGATTTGGATGTTTGGATGGATACAAGCAGTAAATAATGTGGCATTAACTCATTGAAGTCTATGACTGTCATTACCACTGTCAGCTTTTGTTTCTAATGAGATGATAGTAGATAACTTATGGTATGAAGCAAATAATTTAAGTTTCCAACTGCTTCCTGTCAGAAAACGTCATCAACTTCCTGCTCCTTCCTCCTGAGACAAACTCTCCCAGAAAGAGGTCATTTTATTTAGATTATTATGATTTTTAACCCTGACATGTATTGGTAGTGAGTCAACTGCTATGATTATATGCATGAAATAAGGTCATATTATACATACAATACTGTATATATACACTACAGTTCAAAAGCTTTAGAACACACATTTTTACATTTTTATTGAAATTTAATCAGTTTAATTCCAATCAATACCTTATAGATTTATTAGAGCCCTATATATATTATACTGTATATATGACAGCAGAGAGTGTATTAATACTGTCCCATGTTTCAAAAACACTCAATCCACAGAGAAACATACACAGCCTGTATTCAGAAACCTTAAAACAAACAGTCATGACTCACGTGAAGTTGTGATGTCACTACTATACAGTCACCACCAACACCCCCCACAGCCATTTAAAGAGGAGAAGGAGAGGCTTAGAAAGAAGCTGGAGAAAAGAAGTGGAAAACTATACTGAGATGATCTTTGCTACTTCAAATCTTGTTAGGGATGTCAAAAATCCAATTTTCAGGAATCAAGTAATAGTTAACAACGTAGACATCCAGCTTTTCTGCAGTAATGGACTTAAATAAAGTGTAAAGTTGATCCAACCAAGTTTCTCTGGTTAATTAACCCCCGTCTGTATATCAGCATGGATGTAGCCTGATGTCTGGGTCTTTTCTAGGACTAGAGCTCTAGAGCTCAGCAGAACCCCATGATCTAGACCTAGTTAGTCAGGAGTTCATCCTACAGCAACATAATCCACATCAGACCATCATCATCTGTCACATGACACATTAAACTAGGACAATTTATGGAAAAACTGAAAAATCAAGGTGTTTTAAAACTGTTGACCAGTGGTGTAAATATTTAAAAAATCCTGGCTACAGCCCTGTGAGGACATCTTTGAGTCAGGAATTTTACAATACAACTACTTATTAACAGATGTCTGGATGAAGAAAACTCTGTCGAACATTTCGCGCAGAAGAAGAGGAGAAGAAAAGAGCAGCCTCCCGCTTTGTTTCACAAGGGGGAATTGGCGCGAACGCTTCCAAGAGGAAAAATAGTTTGGCACTCCGGCGTCCAGGAGTTTAGTGCCGTGTGATAGGAAGGGATGATACAGGGATTTATGGGGGGAGATCTGGATGAAGAAGCAGAGATTTTTCTCTGTTTACGAACTCTTTATTCGACACCCCATAAAACACGGATGTGTTCAAATATGCCTTGGCCGCGCGCAACATCTGTCTAAAGGTTAGGAGGACAGGACTGAAAGAGGCAAAAAGCAGCTGTTTCTCTCTGTGAAAACGAAATCTATTGTTTGACAGCGATGGCTGCAGCGATTTCCGTGTGCGTTTTCCTTCATAACCGGAGATTTTAGGAGGCTTCGAGTCATCGGCCTGCGTCCTAGTCTGCTTTGTGTGGGGGAAAGGCTTCTCTATCATTGGGAGAATAATCCTCAGTGACTGTTGGTCTGTTGGGAGAAACGCGGAGCTTTATCAGCTCCACCAGACTAATCTCACCTCCGGGCCAAAAAAAGGGGTGCCGCTGGGTTTCCTGCTCCCAAATGAAGGCGGAGGGGGGAGGTCACCTGCTTGACCACTCGATTGCTTCTTTATCCAGATCCACTGGCCACACTGCTGGCCCAACCTGATAGGCAGACCTTTGACCTCACAGACACACACACACACATGCATGTATAGCCAAACACACACACACACACAATACTAATCTCTAGAGCAAAGCACTTTCTCTGAGACTCCCAAGTCTCTTCACTGGCTCGGAGGTTAAGGAGGGGAAAGTGCACACACAAGTGGGTGATGTGGATTTGGCTTCAAACTTTTGCCTCCCCCCTCCATCACCCCCCTATTCCTTCATCCTCCCCCCTCCTTGTGTCTGGACAGGAGCCTGATGAAGGTCCAGGGAGCTATCAGCCCGAGCAGAAAGCCGGTTACCGCAGCGAGAGCAATGTTGAAAATCCCCCCTCCCTGATAACTGATAAAGCGAGATGGACAGGCAGCTATGTATATAGAGAAAGATAGAAAGACACAGGGAGAAAATTGGAAAAGAGGAGCGAAAAAGAAACCTGAAGACGAAGGGAGAAGTTGGGAGGCAGCCAGGTTAATCAAGTCTCTGCAATTGCCCCCCAAACCACCACCACCACCCAACCTCTTCTCTTTTTTAATCTTATTTAAAAAGTTGGAGCGAAGAAAGCCAAAGCAGGGAATGATAGAGTGAAAGAAAGTAAGAAAAGGCACCTTGTGACACAACATCCATCCATCATTTGCTGGTTTTGAGACCCAACGATGAGAAAAAAAAAAACGAGTTGTAGATTAAAGGAGACAGAGCTCCGTAACGCCGCCGCTGAGAAAGTCAGGATCGGGGTTTCTCTTTGGAGTTTGGACCGATGACAGCAACGAGATTCTTATCGCTGCTCACATGTGGGCTGTAACACATGCAAGACTCTCACACACACACACACACGTGTGGACACATACGTGCACACAGTCTTAATCCTTGCTTTTCAGCGGGTAGGAGTAAGGAATTATAATAGCTCCCATGCCAGGGGATTGTGCTACAACTTTTTTTTTTGCGATAAGATCATGAATAGAGAAATAAACTATAATCTCTGCTGCTTGTAAGATTTTTTTATTTCATGCCAGGCTGCTTTGTGTTAACATGGGATATATGTGATTTAAGATCGTGTGCATTACATTACATTAGTATTACATTATTATATTGCTAATACAAATACTATTGGTTCGGTTTCATTGTGTCATAATTCAACACACTTGCAAAAGAATGTATGCAACACATAAAACAAAGAAACACATAAATGAGATAATTAAGATAAATTAGAAATAAAACTGAATTAAAATAAAAATAACCTTTCCTTAAAATTTCTACTTCTCCTCCTATATTATTATAATATTAAAGTACTATATACAATATGTGAACCTGAGTATATGGAATGAAAAGAGAACAGAGGACAGTATAGGAAACATTACCAGATAAATGTAATAAAAAACAGAAATCAATGAATATCGAACAAATCCGGGTCAGCAGTCTGAGAGAGACTTGAGGCTAAAGTGAAATATACAGACGAAATATATCAAGGTGACACGAAACTGTCATAATACAGATTTAAAAATCCTAATAAACAGTGCTGGGGAAACTGCTTTGAAACTAGTAGAAGTTCAACAAAAAGAAAATATCCATCACGATGTAAAGTAGTTAGACTGCGTCTAAAAAATATATGCCTGTCAAACTGAAACTACTTTTTAAAAAAGTAGTTCAAACTACATCATGGGAAAATTATCACAATCACAGAGAGTCTGGACTCTGGAATATTTTTACAGGGAGGCACAACTGAACTGTGAAGTGAAGTGTATGTTTGATTTACGGACCAGGACAGGCCAATCCTCACTTAGGCAGCCCGAGGATGTGTTTTAATGGGAGAATAGGGAGCAATTGTTGAGGTGGAATCAGGAAAATGCTGTATTTCTAGGGAAATTCGATCAGCTGCTTCCAAGCAAACCACACGTGATTTTAATCAAATAGCAGCTGATTGTCATTAAATAACAATCGTGACCAACGAGGTGTGGCATTGTGCCATACTGTAAAACAAAAAATACATCATGAGAATAGTCTAAATGTGAAGTTTAACCACCTAAATGGAGAAAAGTAGGTTACTACTGAAAAAGCTACTGATAGTTACCACCCAACTACTCCCTTACACTGTAAATAAGTAACAAGGTGATAATTACTTACTCCAACACAGTCAGTAATCATACCCCTTGTTTAAGATGCTAAAACTATAGCAAGAATCACAGAATTGATGCTGTAGTCCTACAATGCAAAAACGCAAACTTGCATTTTTTGGCCTAAACTAGTAATTTATGATAGTAAGACTTGAAAATATAAATTATTGACATATAAGGCAATAAAGCAAGTTAGCAAAAAACAAAGCAAGACAGTTAGCTCCAAAATAATTTGGTAAGCTGTTAATTCTCAATAAACGGGACAACAGTTCTGCTAACTCTCTTTTCTTTGCTGTGAAATGTGAGAAAGTTTGAAATAACCTTTAACTACATTTATTTAAATTTCATTTTGAGTTGTGTCAGAATGCAAAAAGCGACCAACACATTTCCAACATTTAAACATGAAGCTTTTTATTCCTTAGCAGTTAGCGGCTAACTGATACTAGTAGGGCCACAGCAGCTAGCCGCTAACATTAGCTTGGGTAAATCCCATTCAAACAGGTTTGCATTTTGTCTTCTGATTGGTTGGTTTTGTGTTAAAGGGATAGTTCAACATTTTTAGAAAATCCGCACATTATCGTGACTCCCATAGTCATAGCAACAGCAGTTTTTGAGAGAATTAGCACAAATTACAGTTATTACAGTGTAAAATTCTAAGTTAGTAGAACTTACAGCTGATATCTAGTTCAATCGCTCAACTTAAAGTGTTATCAAAGTTTCTTGGCTTGAAATGGTGAGATGACCCAAAGTGACTCTTTTATTTTTTGCAGAGAAATAAACTTGTTGAAAATTGAGCATATCACAGCAATCTAAGATATTAGGTGTCAAAGAAAATACTTCAATATACCACTGTTTGCCCATTAATACGTTTCTGATTCTCCTTTGCCATAGGGCCTCCTCTCACATTAAGTTTAATGGCAGCAGCCTGATCACTAAACACCAAGAAGTTAATTAATATGCCACATGGATCCAGGAAAAAAAAACCTTCAGGCGATGGGAAGACCATCAGATATCGACATCAGGTTAAAAAAAAAACTTTCTGTTCTGCATTGCTTTTAACCTTAGCCACCTATCATTATGTAAAGCACTTTGGATTCCCCTTGTGTGCTGTATATGAATCATGCGAGCCTGCTAAATAAACTCGCCTCGCCTGTCGACAGCTTTTCCACATGTTAATCAGATCGGCCGATTAGCATTTCCTCCCCTCATGAAATGATTATATACACAACTTTGTCCTCCTTAGGCAAAACATTGGGCTGACGGATGCATCTTGTTCTCGTGTTTCATTGTTGTTTATTCCCCCGATTCTACTGACAATTCCGATTCTCTCTGGGTTTTTTTTCCCCAATTTTTAAAAACAAAAAAAAAATACAGGTCAGATGCACCTATTAAAGAATCTTCCCGGCCCGGAGGCACAACGTGACTCATCACTGGGGTTTTTACTCCTGCTGCCTGATTCATGCTGGCTCCAGCTCCTCGGTGATCCCTCATTAGCATAAGGAGTAATTGAAAATGAATGCCTTGGCGTGTTCCGCGGTGTCTTGCGCCTTTTTTGTAGTTAAGAAATCAACAAAAGCAACTGGACAGGACATCACCTGAAGCAATGTAATCATTCCTTTTCTTCAGAAATAACACAGCTTAGCATGTGGTCTCTGGACAGTGGGAATTGAGGGCCCAATAAAGCCGTGTAATAAGCAGGCCGAGTGGCAGGCTGCTATTTGCCTTCATATTTATTTGTGGCCCTTTTATCCGGCCGTGCACAGCTTGTCCCCTTACGTCCTATTTAAGACATCATTCAATCTTTGAACTCCGCCGGCCCCCCTCGGAGTGAAGGATTCTGGGGGCTGGAACGGGCCCTTCACCCGTGCGCGACCTCATCGAGTAAGCTGCTCTCCGTCGGCTAAATGATTGATACTAGCCTTCGCTAACTAGACTCTCGAGTCCAAAAACAACTAAGGCCGACTGGCCAGTCGGCTGCACCCTGTGTATGTGTGTGTGTGTGTTAGCGTGTGTGTGTGTGCATATATAATCAGCCCAGGAGACCCAGTAAAAATATGTGTGCAGGAATGAGTCTTGTGTATGTTTGTGCGAAAATACGCTTGTGGGTATGAAAGTTTAAAATAGCAAGTTAAGGTGTGTGTTGTACTTCTGTGTATTTGTGTGTTTTCATAAGGTTTTAACACAGCTTTGGTGCTTTTTTTTTAGTCTTAATGTTTGCCCTCAAATCCCCACAGTACATGTAGGCTACATTACACAAGCTCTTTGGTGTGGGAACGTGTTCGTGTGTGAGCTTCTGCTCATGAATTTGAGCGGTTGACTTAAATTCTGAGGGACCCCGCAGCTTCTACTGGTGGAGTCAGGTCTTGGTCATGATAAGGTCACAGTTGGGTTAATTGAATGAAGCGGGTTGTGCTATGGTTCACCAGTTAGCCGGCTCGTGCTTATTGAACTCATGACACTAATCGTATAGTCCATTAAGTAGCTATAAAAAGGCCAATAGCAAACATGGGATAAGTAGCACAACAGGAGATACAAAACAGGGGTTTACCTTAAAATATAAAAGCACAAACATAAAACTCAGTGGAATTTCTTGAAGATGAAGACTTATGGTTATCTTCATCTGTATTCAGTCAAGGTTAACCCAGAGTCTGCACCTATTAAATACTATTAAGGCCGCATTCCTCAATCATTATTGTGGGTCAATTGCATTGAGGAAACATATGGCAAATCCAATCACCTAAAGGGGCCCTATTATGAGTGTAGATATTTAGGTCCGTGGTGTTCCTGCTACGCTGCAAATTGTGAAATAAGACCACCCACTCATTCTGTTGTGGTCTGGCCTCTTCTGTAGAGTTGCTGAACACAAGACATTCAGAAAAGCCTCCTGTCATGATGTCACAACAGGAGAATCACAACAGAGTGGGTGTTTTGGTAGGATTAGAAGGGGGGGGGTAGTTTTTTGCAGAGTTAGTGTATGAGAAGGCAGACTGGATGCTGTTGGACCATAAAAGCATGATCATTTCTATAAATGGAACAAAAACATTAGAAACATTAAATTAGGAAAATAGCAAGACAAGGCCCCTTTAAAGGTAGAATGTGCTATATTGTTGTGTCAGAGACCTATTTTCATTGTGTTGCAGAGATATCGACTGAAGTAAGCATGCTAGCCAGCTAGCCCTGGTGGCTAATTCACTTTGCACAATAAATACCCTGAAACACAAAGCTGACAGTCCACCCCTGGACAGTGTCAGGTTGCTGATGAGCTTCGGTTAGGCTAGTTTTTCTGGTGTGTCCGGTATGTTGGATTGGTCAACGGTGGGAGAGTCACTTTGATTGGTTGTTCAGCTGTGAATCAGTGAAAGGGAAGAGAAATGGAACTGCCGAACGTTTCTCCTTATCTTTCACCTCCTCCTCTTTGTTTCTTTGTCCACAAGCACAAGACTGAGTTGTTGTCCTGAGAACACCAGCACCATTTCAAACTTCTTTACAGACATATTGTCAATTAAAAACCATCTGCGGCTGAGAAAGAATGGCATGAACACGAAGCCAACACACTTTGTTTGGGATTGCTATGTTCTGTTAGCCTGATAGTAGATCTTATCAAACATACCCGATACCCAATAACAATGAAATAGATTAGCGCTAAAAGTTGCTCATTTTCCAAAAAGAAACCTGCAGGTTAGATTACTTAGAAAACTTCTAAAGGTTGCATCGAATAGTAAATTATGGTCTGCTGCCATTTTGGTTCCACAAGCCGCTTCTGTGTTTCGCTAATTCAGTCTGGGCACCAAGTCTGGGTCCTTGGTGCCCAGACTGAATTAAAAAGATGATGACAAATGCAGAGACTACCAACCCTGCTGGTTCGGTAGTCTATTACCTTTCCTGCATACAACATACATGCTAGTCACCCATTGGCTACCATCTGTGGTGCGTTCAAGTGCTGCTTTTTGGGCCTAGTTCTCTTATTTTGATTTGTGTATCAGGGCCTTGAGATTCCCTTATTCATGCAGCAGCCTCATCCAGTTTAATGGGTATTTGTGATATTACTAAAAAAAAAAAGAAAAGCCCAGACGTGTGCAGTATGCAGTGAAATGTGAGGATAAGGTTTAGGTTTCAATGATAAGCAAAAAAAAAATGAAATAGAATAAATGGAGTGGATTGGAAACACAGAGGTACAGTATCCCAGCTGTGTGTGTGTGATTCCTCATTACTGAAGAGAGATTAACTCGAGGACGCTGCTAATTAATGTGAGTCAGAAACGGCATCACTCCAGTCTGGAGGACCTTCACTTCATACTGTCTGATCCTCAGCTGCTGTCTTACCTCAAACACACACACACACACACTTAGCACTCTGCAGGCTGTCGCACCGACACCTGAGTTCCTGTGTGTTTCTGTTGTCCCGGGGAAAATGGACTTGTAAGTGGGGGTTCTGGCGATTTTCAGGTTTTCACTTCATTTGAGGGATTATGTGGCTCCGCTGCAGGTCAAGAACATACCGTGAACCCCGGTGCTGGGGAAAAACTCTCAAATACATTGGACACACCTATCTAACACAAGCATGTTTTTCTCAAGTTGTTGAAAACCTGGCATGTTAGCATTTTTTTTTATCATTGTGATGAATTTTAAGCTACCATTTGAGGTCAGTTTTAAAGCTTTTTTATTGTTTTTTTACAGATCATATTTCTTTCATTCCCCCCTCACCCGTACTCTCTACTCTTCCCCTCTCCAACCTCTTTCTCTCTAGTCTAAATAAAGTGTCTGCAGGGTAACTCGGCCCCTGAAACAGAGGAGATTAACGGCTTCCATCGGGGACAAAAGTGAATAGAGGGAGAGGAAGAAAGTGTGCTCACTGTGTGGAATTTAGTTCACTTAAAAATAGACCCCTGGCTTTTCTCTCAGCGTTTTGAGTGGATGAGCACAACGGGCCTGTAGTTAAAAACTGGGATCCCAACAGCAAAACTGCCAAGGTGCTTGAATTTAGTTTGGACTGCAGCCAAACATTTTTGGCATTCTAGGATATTTTTTATGATAACTCTTACTGTTTTATTAAATATCAATTATAAGTCCAAAATGATGTTTAAATAGCTTATTTTGTCCAATAAAAAGTCAGCAGATCCTCATAATAATTTGACTCATTGCTTTATATATTACTCAAAAATTAGGTAATATATATATATATATATATATATATATATATATATATATATATACAATATCAAAACTAACCCTAACCCTAACCCTAACTGTCTTAAAAAGGTTTTCAAACATTAAAACCACATGCTACCAACTAGTTTTATGTTTTAGGTGGATTAAATATTTATTCATCATTCTTTTTCAGTTACAGCATTTGACATTTTGTGCCAAAAGTTGCATATTCTGTGATATTTTCATAAAAACAAATGGTACAAATGGACTTTCAAATGACATAAAACCTACATGAACACAAAATGTACATTTTGAGTGACCTGATGTATCATTTTAAAACCATATTTAAAGTTTTTGACTCTCATCTTGCCAACCATTATTTGTCACTGACAAATTTTTGCATTTTTACACTACTCAAGTCCTAACAGAGTGGCTCTGTGTACATTAATATAAATTCAGGTTAACGCTGATTTCACCAGGTTCATGGTATCTATCATATTAGAGCTGACGTTTTATTTGTAACCAGCAGCGAGACCAATGGTCAAACTCACTTCTCACATTCTCGTTGACTCATTGACACGATCGCACTTAAGAGCTAAGCTGCCGCACATAATGACACTTTCCCCCGTGCCAGGTGCTAAGACGTTACTTCAATAATAGGTGGGCTACCTCCGAGCCACACACTCCAATCCATGCGTGGAAATCAAGCGCGCTTGGCCTGACAGACAATCCTCCAATTTATTTGGCTCGCAGCGTGTGCTACCGGCGGAAGACCAAGCTAAAATGGAAACTTAGTAAGTGACCTTTAATGTAATACGGCGCCGATGGCTCGCCGTGGAAAGCCTCTGAAGTAGCGGCCGCTGTGTGAGCTGTAGGCGTGTGTGTATGTGTGTGTAAGAAAGTGTGTGTGTGTGATGAATTATGACCAGCTTTCCTGTCGGCATTTGGGAAGTTGAGAGCCAAAGCCAGGTGGATTAGGACAACTCGCCTCTGTGAGAATGCTCAAAGTGGGCTTAAGAAAGCATGTGTGAGTGTGTGTGAGTGTGTGTGTGTTCTTGTATCTCTGTACTTACGAGGACAAAAATTCCCCTAACAAGGACTTAGGCTTCACATCAGAATTGGTTTTAATTGGTTTAAGGACTCAACATGTAATAGGGAATAAAAGCTAGGGAATAAATATAGTAAAAGTCCCCACAATACAACTGTGTGTATATAAATGAAGAAAGGAAAATGTGTAAAAAAAAAAATAAAACGTGACCCACTTATAGAGAGAAAAAGTAAAGCCCCAAAACATAACAGAGGCTGGAGGGGCTGAGGGTTGAGGCAGAGGGAATAAGAGAATATGGCCACGATACAATTCTGTGTGTGTGTATAAAAATATATAAAAAAACACTGTATGGAAACTCAAATGTGACCTATTTAAACAGAGAAAAAGTAAATGCAAAAAATTAAAGAGAGGCTGGAGGAGCTGAGGGTTGAGAAACAAAACTCACAGATCGTACATTTCCTGTCCTTTAACAGGTCACGACCTTTCTGACCTCCACAAACAGGTGTGTCCTTAGAGAGTCCTTTTGTGTGTTGGAAACAAATTAAACAGATAAACACTCCGAAATAATAACAGTAAAAAAAAGCTAATGTCAGCGAAGATCTTTCCATTGAGCGCAAAGGAAAGAAGACAAAGGAAGAAAAGGATCCAGGAGGAAAAACACGTTCAGCAGCAGCAGCAGCTGAGGAGGAGGATTGTTTTCACAAAGAAATGAAGTGCTGTTACCCGAATAGTGAAATCCAATAACAGAGCATCTCCTGTTCCATATCTAAAAATAATTTAGTTTATATGTAATTTCAGTCTCTTTAAGGAAAACAATTGCTGAATCAAAAAAAAAAATAATACATTTGCAGACAATTACAACCAATGATATTTATATGGTGATATAATGTTAAAGCTCTTGCTCATTCACAGTAAAAGGAATACACAGTAAAATGTCAAGATCAAACTGGTTTTAATGGTACTTTACTACTTTATTTAAGAGTCACGGTTCATGATAATCAACACTGTTCAATACACAGGAATCAGGAGTGCAAATGTATTGTCTACCTTGTAAATATGAGCAAATATGTTCATAGAAGTAGATTCTAAACAGATGCTAAATTCACTAGGTTGTTTTTTCAGACTTTAATGAAGGTATCTGTTGTATTTTTTCTGTAATTGTCATTTATTGTGCTGCTGATCTTGCCTTGTGTCCTTAATAAAGCTTGAATTAACTTGAATTTACAATCTATACAACATATACTTATAACTGTCAACCCTCCCAGGTCACAGTTCTCCTGTATTTTTGGGGGATTTCTGACAAATTTCACATATATTTTTATTTCACCTATACTACTGTGCTTGCATACTTTTTTAAATTGATCATACAACTAATAAAGGTTATTTAAGGTAAATAGAATGTTGTTATGTGCTGATTTTGACCTTTTGTACATGGGGCCCAGGATTTTCCAGTGAGCTATGTTGTCATTTTCTTTCTTTAAAAGTCATCATAATGCAAGAAACACAAGTCTCTGGAGCTAAAATTGCTCTGGGGGAGGGAAATAGACCCCAATTTGATTTCGAAATCCCTATTTTTGAGGTTGGCAAATATGCAAGAACAACAGGAGAGGGATTCCTCTTCCAGGATGGACAAAATGTAGAACTTAGTAACTGAGTAAAAAAAAAAAAAAGAAGAATTACAACATGTCGAGCTGCCAAGAACTACAAACTGGCAAAGCTACAGATGTAACTAGGAACAGCATCCTAACAGCTGGTAGAAGAACACTATTCACCGAGGACTCTGTCCGTAATCAAAACGCAGCATGTACACAAGGCAATGAAACGCATCATGTACACAATTTGTCAAAGTAACGTTAAAGCCACATGTGGCCGGAAGATTCATAAATTTTCACTGGGAGATTTTTTTCCCTTCCCACGGATACCCTCACAACGATGACTGACGAGAGGATCGCACCAAAATTCCTCATTTTTTCTCTCACGCGTTGAAAGATTTCAATCTCGGCCACAAGCTGGATCTTTTGATTGCGTCGTATCATTCGAACTCTATAAATGTGAAAGTCCATGAGGTGAGGGACTGTGGATGGAAAGAACAGCTCCCGTGTTGCCGTGACCTTTACAAATACACCACAATGAACACAAAAAGAATGTGTTTTAACAGTGTTTGTTTAGCAGTAATTAGTGTTGGAGTGCTGCAGCAGACTAATTAAGGTTAAGTGTAGCACACACTAACTGCGACGTCCTCAATTCGCTTCCAGCTGGGAACCCTTGTTTCTCTCTCTCCTTTTGTTTCCCGTCACTATCAGTACACACAAATGTGACGAGGCCAAAGTAATCCACCAATGTCTAAATGACACCTTTGTCGTAATCAGGAAATCGCAGCGCTGTTACACGTTATCACGTCAGTTCCTTTCAGAGACTGTCCACCTGTGTTAATGCATATAAAAGTAATAAATGACTGTAATGCATGAATTTGTAATATAAAGCATTATAGGAAAAATGGTAGTATTTTACTTGGTGCAAATATCAGTAACGTGCATTACAATGTGTTTTTAACCCGGATTAGTTGAGTTTTTCTTCATACAAACATCCCTGCAAAATATTTCACTTCCTTTTACTTTCGGCTCGTCAGACAGAAGATGGAGATGAGTGAACCTGCAGAAAATGTCAGATATCACATTCTCCAGATGGACACACACTCACTACTTTATGTTTATGAAACATAAGGATTTGAAGAACATCGTAGTCAAATGCACTTTGTGTGTTACACCTAAAGAACTGTCCACTTCCTGAAATAGCAGCAGTAATTTATCATTTACAGAGGAGCCATAGTAACATGAAGTTAACAAGGAAGCAAACGGAGCATGAGAGTGGAGATAAAACCACTAAACAGACAAAATGAACCTTCTCCTGCTCTGAGATCCTTCAGCATCAAGAGGTTAGGAGACTTGTTGTTAAAGACATGAGAAACACGTTCAACAGTGGAATCAGCAGCTGTTTGAAGACTTGTAACTAGCAGCAATAATGACAAAGGTATAGAGCTATATTTAGATCGCCAAATCCGTATTTCCAGTAATGCAATAGTAGTGTAATGCCTTACATTTTAAATACAGTAGTATTGTAATGTAATGCTGAAATGACAGTAACAAGTAATAAAGCATTACAGTTTTGTAGTAACTTGCCCAACACTGCTCTCCACCCATAGGAGAAACACAGACATGGAACAGAGCTCCAGCTGATGCGTGTTCCCGTCCTTCAGGCGACGAATTAGACGTACTTATTCGTCTGTTTATCCGCCGGCGCCGACACATGAATCCATTCATCAAAGGCCGGCATAATCCTGTGTTTTGCTCACATGTGTTTTTGTAAGCGCGAGTGATGTCGCATCGGTAAACATCATTATCCTGGGACGAGGTGTAAAATGACAGTGAGGGAGAGAGAGAGAGAGAGAGAGAGCTGCTTAGGGGAGATATCATTTGTGTCAGTCGAAGTGAACACCTATCGATTTACATCCAGCACTCCTCTGCGCCGCCACAATGGGGCCTCATGCATAATTCATGCAGGGACCTATGAAAGAGCCATAAATACAGTCAGAGCAGCACACTCTCTCAGCACTTATGGGCACCCAGCACGGCTAGTTAGCAGAGGAAGTGGGGAAATGCAAAGAGGGGGACGAGGAGGAGGAAGAAAAGGCAACTTGAGGCGAGAATTAGAATGACATAATGTTGCGCCTCGGTTTCATTAACCTGTATACGTTCGGTGCAGATGTGTGATTTTAGTCGTACCCCAGAGTCACGGATGCCTTCCTCCGTCTTTTTCCCAGCTGCCCCGGCATTCATGACCCCCGAGAATTTTACATCCCAGAGTAGCCCCCCCCCCAGTCGTAAAAAGCAGCCACTCGCCTTTCATTCCCTCCAACCCACCTTTACGACATGAAAAAAAAAAGGTTGCCTGAGTTATGGGGCTTTGTTTGGGACAGAAGAAAAATAAAAATGCTATACAGCCGCGCTGTGTCAGAGATGTCAAGGAGGATTGTCTGCCTCGCATGTGCCGTGAATTTAGAGAGGCGGCTGCCCAGGGGCGTGGGGGGTTGGGAGGGGTTGGGTAGCTTGTATAGGTGTGTGTGTGTGTGTGTGTGTGGTTTTCATCAAAGCATCATTACGTCTTATTAGATCGCAGAATAAATCAGGCGAGTGCAACACATGAATCAAACATCTGCCCTGAAAAAACCATAAACAACTTTATTGGAGCGGGGAAAAGCAGGGGATGGAGTTACTGAAAGCAAAGAGGCTTGTGCCTGTCACGTAAAGTTTGAAACGAGGACTCCCCGGACAGCACGACACACACACACACACACTCTGTTTGAAAAACACACACACTGCTTCTTGTGTCCATGGATGTATTATAAAACCTGGATATAGGTTTGTTCCCGATTTTTTTCCAGTGGCCACTCGTGGTACTGCAAGAAATGCGACTCATTTTTTCCATTGACCGCAATAGTAAAAGAGAAGCCTGTAAAACTGTTGACAGGAAAACCCCAGCTGTAACTCTGTTAATTACTGATCTTTGTATTCTATAATTTTAAGTCAAGGACTTTTTATCTGTAAAAAACCTTTGTAATGGTCAGAAAAGCTATGAAAAAGTCTCTATTCCCAGCGTGACGTCACAGCTGTGTGATAGTTAGTAGTTTGGTGGTGCTGTGTCTCAGGAGAGATTATTATTATTATTTAATTTTTATTTATTTATTTATTTTTCTTTAAATGGTTTTTAATGTGGTCAGCAAGTGAATTAAGCGACTCAAATGTGAGTTGTCTTTTTTCGAATTTCCAATTTTTCAATTCAAACATAATCGCCCGAGGGCATTATGGGAGGCCCCAGAGCATCATGGGATTTGACTCTACTGCACAGTCTCTAGGGGTCGCATACATGGATGTATTATAAAACCTGGATAGGGTACCATCTCTCAGCAGCACGCCGATTTTTTCTCAGTGGCCACTTGTGGTACTGCAACAAAAAATCCCAATGTGACCCAAAAAGCATTTTTCCCATAGGCTGCAATAGTAAAACAGAAGCTGATAAAACTGACAGCACACCCCCAACTATAACCCTGTCAGTGACTAATTTCTGTACTCCATATTTTTAAGTCATGGACTTTTTATCTGATAAGAACCTTTCTAACATCAAGAAACAGTTTTTAATGTGGTAATGTGTGTGAGGCATGATGGGAGACCCCAGAGCATCATGGGAGGTGACTCTACTGATCAGTCTCTATGGGTCACATAATGTGCAAATAAACCCGGAATTCAGAAATTTTTTCGGTGTGTGCACCAGGCGAGCAACTTCCATTAAAATGAATGGAGGTTCAGTTGTATAATACATCCATGCTTATGTCAAAAGACTGAATCATCCACTAAATCTCCACACTACTGAGGTCATCACCTCGCGACAGCCGTCCCCTCCTCTCGTCATCTATCTGCCCGGGCCTTGTGGCTCCCGACCTCCTGGGTGCACTTTCTCACGCATGCTCGCACAAAGTAGAACGATCCTTCATCCCGAGCCCGGCTCCTTTCCGCCGTAAAGCTCCGAATGATTGCTCCGTCCTTGAACGCGAAAAAGTATTAGGGAGACAGGCGAAGCGTGGGAGGGGGAGAACGCAGGGAGAGGGAAAACAAGGTAAAAGAAAGGGCTTCTTCATAATGACAGTCGGCTTAATGAAAAAGCTGTTAGGGCTCGTATATCTGCTCGGTCCTCCTCCTCCTCTCCCTGTTGGAGCCACTGGATCCAAACCGCTGAGCAGAGGGGGGGCCAGGACGGGTTCGGCTGAGGAGAGCCGAGTCGGGTTCGGTGCGGGTCACCCAGGGTTAGGACGGGGTCAGGCCGGGCTAATGAGGGCTGAACCGGGCTGAGGGAACAGGGGTTTTGGCCGTGAGTCAGGGCGCATGAATCCATGCCGGAGGACAGGAAGGACGGGACATCAGTCACAAAAGTCCCGAACACCCCCTTGTTCCTCCCTCTATTTCATTTGCAGCTTCAGCTCTTCGCCAACTCCACTCCACCCCCCGAAACCCTCGGCTTATTCAGTAACTGATGCACTGCAGACTTAAACACAGAACAGCTAATTAGCAGCTAACGAATACATCAAGGTAGTTAGCAGCAGTAGACGACACTTTAACACTACAGCAGGCTGACCCCAGTCTGACACACTGGGATTCTTCTTTTTTTCTTTTTTTCTCCTGCTACAGGGTGAATAATGTAGTCAGCAATGCTCAACGGCACATGAAACGGCCGACATGGCTGCCATTTTGGCGCGCCAATGATGAGCTGTGCATGAACTGGGCCAAGGGTATCCGCTCCGCTCGGATGGGAAGCCATCCTGTACACAAGGGAGTCTCTAAACCACAGAAGAACTTGTTTCTAGGCCAAGAAAGTTATTGGTGTGTGCAGAAAGGAAAGAGACTTGCGGAGGGTTAGCATCGCGAGCAGGTAGACGCAACGTGGTGCGGATCACGAGAGAGATGTGCAGGAGTCTGAGATCAATAAAGCGCCTGTCTGAGCGAGGTGAGAAGTTCTCGTTATCGGCGGTTTTCAAGGGGTAATTAGCTCATTCTACAGCCAGTCAAAACAAATAATGTAGTAGGTCTGAATCTACAATAGTTTGGCCTTCAAACTCCAAGGTCCTGAATCTATTACATCAATGCAGAATATCTCAAAAGTATTCCAGCCCTGGAAAAAAAAGGCTGCACCAAACCAGCTGGCCAGGAAGCTTGGAAGCATCCTTTGATCATGAATAAAAAATGCTAAGGCCAAGGGGGAGGAGGAGATGAGTCGGAGTTTTCTTTTATTTGCTGTAACCTTGGATTCCTCGCTATCAAGAGCAGAGCATTTGCAGACGGCGGCCCATCTCCTTCTATTTCTCATCATCTCTCAATCCCTTTTTTTACTTTACTATCCCCATTTTTTACTTCCCTTCCCTTAAAGTGTCGGTTCACCCGAAAAACAAAATTACCTCTGGTGAAACACAACTATTTTATTTGTCCAGGTTTTTTGAGATATCCGTGTAGTTCTGAATTTAAGTGTTTGTCAAGAGTTCTACAATCTGGTCCTGACAAAGCATTAGGTTAAAGCTTCAGGCTGCAGGTCCAGTTTTGGTTTGCTTACTTAGATTTTCTGTCTTTCTCTCATTTGTCAGCATCCATGCATGTTATCTGTTGTAAGCAGATACACAAGGCCCAGTGGGAGGAGGGAAATGGAGACGGAGCATGGCCAATGTGTTGTCAGGAATTGATGAAATAAAGAAAAAAGGAAACTTGGGTTTGTTTTTCACATTTTGGCAGTTTCAGGAGACTCAGACAACACTCAACATATGCTATAAAAAGGTTGAGAACGACTGCTACAGAGCAAATTTTTCATGAGCAGGTCCTGATTTATTTTGTTTATGTGTCCTGCAGCTGGTTTGAGATTATTCCACTGATTGACAACTGGTAGCAGCTTCAGGTTAAAAGAAACCAACACACAAACAAAGTCAATGAAGAAGAAATGTATCCAGAAAGATGAATCTAAATAATGCAGGAGTACCTTGTGTCGGATCTCAAGGCTACTACTGTGCGGCTAATGGTATTTTTTGGTTACTCTCATCAAACTCAGAAAATACACAATTTAGCAACTCCTAAGAGCTGTGGTGGACGAGTTGTGACCTGCACATTAACCACGATATGAAACAATAACTGTAACATTACAACACATGAAGAAAATACTCAGAACTACTTTCTTCATTAAGGATCAACCCCTTTTCCAACCAGTTGCAAATTATTTTGAAAGATTACAAGTATAGGACCATCATTATTGCAAAAAAATGAGCGATTTTGTTTTTTTCAGAAGCTAAAGGTGTTTATGAGACTATCTTCCTAGCTGGGAAGGGGCATGGTGAATGTGCAGGTCACAACTTGTCTACTATAGCGTTAGGGAGTGGCTGGATTGTGTATTTGCTGAGTTTGATGAGGGAAACCAAAAAATACCATTAGCTACCATTAGTCATAGCTGTGCAACTCATGGCTGTGCTCCATTGAAATGGAAATAGCTGGTAATAGCTGGAAATAGCTGGCTGCTATGAACATGACGATGGGCCAATTTTCCAAAAATGTAGAACTATCCCTTTAAACTAAAGCAGTGTCGGATCAGATTTATTTTCGCAACGGAAACAGACAGTGACAAACGATGTTGTGTTGATAGCTGCAACAGCTCAGAAAACGCTCCTAGCTGTTGTTCTGGAAGCCAATCACCATGAACAAAGCATGTTGTTTAATCTGGACGACTTGTACCTGTCAGGTCCGACCAGGCCGGGGTCTAAACAGTCGCACCTGTGTGGAATCATCCTCCCTCTCATTCCCACAGACCCCCCTTTTTTTTTTTTTTTTTCGATAAGGGCTATTTAACAGCAGAAAGTAGCCAGACAAATAAAAGCCAAACCTGTCTGCACATCTAGACACTCCTGTGTAAGATGTGTTCCTGCTGAACCTCAAATTAAACAGCCCTTAACGTTTTTTTACTACTTTTGGTCCTCCTGTACGTCTCTCTCCGCTCTCTTTACTTCTGTTTATGCGCTAAAGAGCGTCGGCGATGGCTTTTCCATGCAGACTCCTGCATAGCAGCAGCTTTTTTTAAAAAAAAACATGAATTTCAGCCTCGATCTTTGGAGTTATGAAAACGTAGGAGTGTAATAATACGTAAGTGCAGAATAATAAACATGGGAGTACAAGTGTGGGTTTTAACGCTCTGCTACTGACCCCGAAAACCTGAATGTGTGATAAGACGTAATGAATTTCTCTGGCCTGACATAAAACATGGTGTTCCCTCTGGTGTTTACCCTGCAGTGGAATGTGAGATACGTGGAACCATGTTCTCCCCCAAGGCTACACCACCGCTTATATCGGATGACCGACATCTCACACACACACACACACACACACACACACACACACACACACACACACACACACACACACACACACACACACACACACACACACACACACACACACACACACACACACACACACACACACACACCAAGAGCTTTTAAATGCATCAGGTTTTATTCATAATCTTTACCAGTGTTGGACAAGTTACTTCAAAACCAATATTACTGTATTTAAAATGTAAGGCACTATTATACACTACTATTGCATTACTTTAAAGTTACTCTCACCAAATTAACTGGAAATATGGATGAGGTGATCTAAATATAGTTCACCTTTGTCATTATTGCTGTTAGTTACAACAGGGATCTTGCTGACAAGTTTTTAAAAAGCTGCTGATTCCACTGTTGAAAGTCGTTTTCATGTCTTCAACAGCATCCTCTGACACAAGAATCTCCACATTTGTGGTTTTATCTCCACTCTCATGCTCCGTTTGCTTCCTTGTTAACTTCATGTTACTATGGCTCCTCTGTGAATGTTAAATTACTGCTGCTATTTCAGGAAGTGGACAGTTCTTAAGTGCGTTTGACTACAATGTTCTTCAAATCCTCATGTTTCATAAATATAAAGTAATGAGTGTGTGTCCATCTGGAGAATGTGATATCTGACGTTGCTGCAGCTTCACTCATCTCCAGTTTCTGATGAGCCAAAAGGAAGTGAAACATTTCACTGCTCCTGATCTTGTGGTGATTTTAGTGAATTTCAATGAACAACCACTTCAAACCAGGTTAAAACACATTGTAATGCACCTGACTGACATTTGCACCGAGTAAAATTTTACCTTTTTTTTTTCCTGTAATACGTTACACTACCGTTCAAAGGTTTAGGGTAACACTTTGCTCTAATCAAAGGAAGGTCAGTTTTCTAGCTTCTCTAACCAGCTAAACTGTTTTCAGCTGTGCTAATATGATAGCATCAAGGGTTTTCTAATCATCCATTAGCCTTCTGATGCAATGAGCATTGTACCATTAGAACACTGGACTGATAGTTGCTGGAAATGCGCCTCTATACACATATGTAGATAGTGATGCACCAAAAACCATTTACATTTGCAGCTAGAATAGTCATTTACCACATTAGCAATGTATAGAGTGTATTCATGATTAATATAAAGTTACCCTCATTAAAGAAAACAGTGCTTTTCTTTCAAAAATAAGGAGTGACCCCCACATTTTTGAACAGTACTGTACATTACTGCGTTACAGTCTTTACAAGGCTGTTAAACCCGAAGACAAGGTGTGATTTTTCGTACGTACAAGTTTACGTCTCCCTACGCTGGAAATATTTCCCCCTCAACCTTTTATCGTTATCTTCTGTCTTTCGGTATGCTATTGTCTCTAAATCAATTTGCCTGCGAGTCGACCTTCAGAACCAGCCCGACTCCATGTACTTTTCCCCTCCGCTGCCAGAATTGATAACTGGATTATAGGCTCAGTAATGAGCACACAATGGCCTTCTTTGATAAGAGGAGTGCAGTCGGAGCGGGAGGCTGAAAGGGGGGAAAAACTGTGCCTCGCAGAAACCGCTGCGGATTACTAAATAAAAGAGCCATAAAACACGGCCCTTTGGCCCTGGTGGAGGAAAGCTTATGCTAACACACAGCGGTAATGATTTTAATATCTGCGTTTAGAGCGAGAGACCACACGCTGTAAATTTTCGCGAAAAAGCGCACCTCGCATCGCGAGACACATCTGCCGTGACTCAGTGACTCCTTCCTTCTGGGTCTTTCCCTTCGCTTTTGAGGCAGAAATATGCAGAATCAGCTCCTGTGTTTCTCTTTATTTACACGGGAGCAGATGATCTTTTTATTATTTCATTTTTTTTTTTCCATCTTCTCCCAATTCTTTGGAGTGAAATAAGGATTTCTTCATAGCTAGTCAGGGGAACTCTGACCCTTTTTTTCTGGATCCGTCTTTAAAAACATCAGTTGTGTAAAAACTTGAAGCTCCTCTACATTTTCTGTCTCCGTCGAGACTTTTTTTTTTCCCCCCTTTTTCCTCCGCTGATCAGCAACAGGCCTGGGAAAAATGAATCTATTTAATTCTTGAACACACAAGAAGAACAAATCTTATCATATCTTCCGAATCACGGGTACACTTTGGAGGCCCGTCGAGGCATCTGGCAAGTCGCATCAAACGCTCTTCAAGTGGTCCAAATGTTTTGTTGCAAGCCGTATTCTATTAGTCCGCAATTTTGCCAGATATGATAAGAGCTGAAATCATGAATGTAGGAACAGTGCCTCTGCACTTTGCCCCTCTATCGTCTGCCTCTGCATCTGGTCACTGTTAGTCAGATAATGATTTCAGTACACCACCTTCTGCTCTGCACAGCCGTTCTTAACCACAGGTTCTCGATGCAACTGTCTGGGAAATTTTAAGATTCGGTGTAGTCGCACCAACGGGTTTAAACCAAACAAAAAATAAAAATAACATGGAAATACATGATGCTTGTAGGTGTAGTTGTGTACTGATAAAAAAAAATGTAGTTTAAAGTTGAATCATGCTGATTAGTAGGAGTTAAACTGTTAAATTCCTAAACCCCCTGATACAGCATCGAGATTTATTCATAAATCACATGAGAAAAGCTCCAACACTAAATAAAGTGTTTTTATCTGTAGTAAAACACAATGTTACTGTTACAGCATCAATATATATCATCAATATCCACATCATCAATACAATAAGAAGATAGTATCATATAATATAATATCAGTAGTAGCAACTAACCGCTATTTAGATATTTAATTTAGATTTGAGCTGTTTGTGTGATTATTTAATTGGCTCCTTTATAATCTCCTTTTTAAACATCTTACAGAATATATTCTTCATGTTCTGGGATGATCCTCAGTGTGATTTCTAGGATTTTATGGACAAATAATTCATCTTTGAACTCTGATCACATTAATCATTGCAGATAATTTAGCTTAATTCATTGTTTCCTGATTTGAGTTATTTCGGTCTTGATTTAAGTTTTGAATAAAGTATTTTTATCTGTAGTAAAACATTTTTTTTCCTTTTCCAAAGCAACATAAATTGATTCTGACACTTCTCTAGTCACCTCACATGTCTGAAATATGTTTTGATTCCAAGTTTGAGTAATAACCTTTGTGGTTGTACAGATATCCCATATTTATTATCATTTATAGCAGGAAAACTAAAAAATAGGCGCTTAAGTGGTTAAATATATTCCCCATATCTGAATAAGTCCCAAAGCAATGCATGTGTCCTGTGATGTCTTTACAAATATGTAAAATATGTATAATATATTTTACAACTTTTTCTAATTATCTATATGTGGTTGGAACACTCAGGGAAACCTCAGCAACATTTCCAGTCAGGAAGAATTTTCAGCCTCAACACGTAATTGGTGGAAAAAAAAAAATCCTTGACAGCAACGTGCGTGTGTTGCTTTAAGGGAAACAGTTTACTCATCTTGATGCTACATTTTATGGCTCTATCTGGCCATTGATGCATCCATCCATCCGTCCATGTGGCCTTATTCGTGCCGCGCAAACACGCAATCGCACACACAGCGAGGCCTTCCTCTGGCTATATCTGTCAGTACTGGTTTACACTGGGAGCCTGGCACCTCATTAGTGGACAACTGCTGCTGCTGCACCTCCTTCCATACCTCCACATCCTACAGCTCTCCATCTCTCCATCCTCTCTTTAGCTGCCCTCACCCTGAACCTGTCCTGTGGGGGAAGACAGGGAACGAGGGAGGAGGAATGGAAGATGGAGGAGTGACGAGAAAAGCAAGAAGGAATGAAGAGAGAGCCAGAACTCTACACGGTCAGATCGTTTTTATCTGCTCCAGAGACTATAAATGTGTGTGTGTGTGTGTTTTGCCCACAGAGCTAGTTAAATGACTCAAACTGAGCTGTCATTCCTTCCAACCTGCTAATCCCTGGTGACACACACACATGCACACGCGCGCACACACACGTGACAGTAAAATAAAGGACAGCAGCCTCCAGTATTTCAAAGTTACTCGCGGAGAAAGAAAGAAATAAACATGAAGGGACCGCTACGAAACACTATATCGGCCGAGTATCGTGTTTTCGGCAACATCCATCTAACAAAACACTTATCTGTCCCATCTCGGGGATCTTTTTTCACCGCTGGAATAAATCCAAGCTGTTCCGCGCTGAGAGCTTCTCACCGAGATCCTCCCCCGAAGGGCCGGCGTCCATCCCGGCTCCTCTTTCATGTCTAATCGACTTTTACAGGCCCCGCTCCCTCATAGGCCGACTTTTAGAACTCCCGCTCCCGATTGGCCGATGGGGGCCCCCGAGTGTCGCCGGGGGCGGCACAGGTGCAAAACATTACGTCCCTAATCAGAGTGGATTACTAACAGGTGCGTCGGCAGCTCGGCGGCCGGAAAGGTGACTTTCTGAGAGGGAGAAGGGGAGTCGTTACACGACTCAACACACGGCCGGGACTCGTGAAGCGAGCTGAGACGTTTTAATAAGTTCTGCTTGTTTCTGGTTTACAAAAGGGAGGAGGGACGCCTGCTTTCATCTGAGTGTGGTAAGGGTCTGATTTAAAGGACTGATTCACACTAAAATGATATCCAGGTTCCCACAAGCAGGGATTTTTCAAATACAGAGGTCAATATTCTATAAACAATATACTATATACTGGCATAAT
This sequence comes from Lepturacanthus savala, assembly GCA_030544235.1. NCBI lineage: Eukaryota > Metazoa > Chordata > Actinopteri > Scombriformes > Trichiuridae > Lepturacanthus > Lepturacanthus savala. The sequence continues at coordinate 4,335,501 of CM060468.1, forward strand.
AAGTCATAATTAGGCTATAATATATAGGTTGACATCAGGAAAACTGGGCCTCTTTTTGGTAAATCACTTGGGACAACAACACAATATCAAATATGCCTTTTTCATGTACATTTATGATTGATAATGATTGTTTCTGATCATTCTGTGTTAGAATTATATACAAATATAATTATTTAGGCACTACAAATCTTGAAATGTCCGATGTGCCAATTTGATTGCTTGATCAGTTTCAGTAAAATGGGCCATCTCATCATCTTATCCATCCAAACATCCATATTATAGCCTATAATTGACGGATAATTCATCCTGTGACTCTAGAATATTCATATTCATTGCATGTCCATTCACATTTTATCCTCGGCTACATTTACAGCAGGTTACAGGTTAGCGTCTCTATTAGCTACTGTATCTGTTAATGCATCTGTAGCTACTTTACTATTTTTCTTATTCTCTTAGAATATTATGACTTTTGTACCTTTCCTCCTCTTTGCCTGGTCACCCTCTGTCTTTCTTGCTGGAAGAAATGTTAACTTTGATTGATAATGCAGCTTTTTATGCTGCATCCTCTGATTCACACAAATGCTAAAAATAGACCCGTTTCCTTTCACTTTTAATGAGTCTAATATATGAGCACCTCTGTCACGCCAGACCACATCGATGTCATGATAATTACGAGGTTCTTCGGCTTTGTGTTTTTTACTTGATGAAATGTAGCTTAAGGTGAAAAATTTAAATGAAAAAAAACGTAAGGAAAAAAAATACCGAGGTCATGACCTTGCTGTCCTCATTGAAGGCTATGGCCCTGCCCACAAAGACAATGGAACAGGTTTTGCTTGCTGGAATCATTCCTCCTCTCTTCAAAAATTGGGACGTAATCAAAACCACGTACTATTCTAGTAGAGCGCACAGATTTGGACACAAATTAGCATCTATTATGTGGACTGCAACTACTGTATCCCATGATGCATTGTGTCTTCTCAGCCTCCACAAGATGCTGCACAGTAGGAGAGAAAAAGCTGTTCTAATCATCATAGCTTCAATTATTGAAATGCCATTTTGTTATATTTTGATACTTTTTTTTAGACATTGAATAACCATTTAGATTCCGTTTATTGAAATACTGCTCATTAGGGCTCATTTCTGAGGTTTTTTGGGATCTTACAGTTGTTATCCAGCCATCGACTCTACCGTTGCTGTTCCCCGCCACATGAAGCCTCCAGATAGAACCACGACTCCTGTTGTTTCAGCTGCTTCCAGATATAAAATCGCCAGTTTTAATACTATTATTATAATTATTATCATTTCTCCACCCTTATTTCTTTTTTGTTGCGGGCGGATAATTCATACAAGCAGCTTTTTTACATTTCAGCGGTGAGACCTGACATTTATATATATATATATATATAACAAAAAAGCTACAGAAGCTACAGAAGCATCGGAGCTGGTGGTAAATCACCAAAAAGCCGAGCGGAGTACATTTCCTAATTATTTGGATAAAAGGATCATCTGTGAACACCTGAAAATATAATTAATATCTAAGTAATAAAACAAAAAATGAACTCATTTGTGTGTGCTTTGATGCGACAGGTCACTGCAAATTGCATTCTGGGATACTGCAGTGTGATAATCTCTAATCATTCATTCAGTACTGTAAGTAATATATAGTATGTGGTATATAGATTAGATGAGATTTTATTGATCCCTTTGGAAGGGAAAAAAAACTGTAACAGAAGAGCAATATGTAAACCACAGTAAAACACCACCATACAAAATGTGAAATAAATAATCAAATAAAAATAAATGTGTTTGTGTGACTGTACACACCACTGTTATTGCACAGGGTTATTGTAAAAGTGCATATTATAAGATAAGCACATTATTGCACATGGTTATGAAGACTCAGCTGATCTGTTCATACAATACATATAATAAATATGATTTAAACGATAAAATAAGCTATTGAATATAAAGGATACATTATAAAATATGTAATAAATATATAATAATGTATTACTGTAGTATTCAGTTTTCTTTCTTTGTGATTTCCTGCAGTGTTTCTGATACCGAGCTGTATTAGAGGGATAGTAACAGAACACTGAAACCAGATATACTGTTTTTATTTCTGTCTTTTGTTTCTTTTTTGGGTCGATGACATTTGATTATTAACAGACTCGGTGCTGATTTCATCAACAGGTTTGTTAACTACTGAGCTGTTGCACTAATGGGTGACATTTTCTCCATTATAGTAAATGTTGTGCTGAGCTCGCTGCTCTCATATAGGTAGAATCCAAACATAATCATCTATTTACATGAGTCTGCTGAATAAACTCATCTTGTAGTGACTGTACCAACCATAGATGCCAACAACTGTACATTAGTGTTTTAGGTACATAAAACTAGATAAATTACTAAATGACGTCTTCTCATTCTAATTTGTGAAGATATGCTTTCACCAAAAGATTAAAACTAAAATAGATTTTGCATATATTCACTTACATGAAAATTACATCCCATTTTAATTGTTACAATTTAGTCATGGAATAAAATGATAATTTTCACCAACATCATTACACTGATTTAAAGATATTTCATGCATATATAGTATTGGTTCAGAGTGAGAAGTTTTTTTAAGACCACCTTCTTGGATAATGTTGCTTAATTATCGATCGCTATGTCTCCAGTGGAGCGAAAAAATAAAAAGTACGACATGAAATTCAAACTTTCCGTGGTAAAATATGCGTGAGAAAAACTCAGGTGAAGCAGATGAGAGACATTTAACTACAGTACTGTAATCTGACTTTAAAAAAAATGAAAGTTATACAGTCGTCATACTGGTTTAATAAAAGAATTTGAGTAAATTACCATATTTTAGATTTTTGTCAGGAAGAAATTAATCTCCTGTCACAAATAAAGGCCTGTCACAACACAATGCACGTGGTGGCTGTTTGATTAAGGAGAGATTCAAAGATGATTTATTACATCTACAAATGTCTCCAAAACCAATACATGTCCTTTCTACCTCTGCAGTGCATCTTCTCTGGTGTTTTACTCTCGACAAATGTGTCCTCTTTAAATAACCCTGGAGTATTCTTCCAAGTATCAATGAGAAAAAAGTGAAAAATGTGAAAACACTAGTCTTTATATCGTATAATATACTAAACATGCATCTCTCTTTCCACACGTCTTCTGTTTCTTTCCACAGTCAAGCTGAAGTTTTGTTGGCTGTTGCTGATCTCTGTCAGGACTGGAGTCAGTGGACGAGCTCGCTGCACAGAGACGTCAGGAACTGTACAAATGAAATGTTTGTTTTTTCCAAAGTGCTTCCAAAAGTCCAACACAACTGTTCCAAACTAGCAGCAACTCTGTTTATTCCAGAAAATGACCTGTGGTGGCCAACAGTACCTATTGTATGTGTGTAAAATGTTCCTCTGAGCCGTTTACCGCTGGAAAAAAAAAGGGAAAAAGGGAAAGAGAAACGTTTATTTTTGCATCCTGAAAACACAAACACCAAATCCAAATGTACGATGTTTATAAAACGGAGGACGTTGGCACATTTGGTGTCATGTCAGTGGAAATAAGCTTCGTCGGGTGGCTCCAGCCGCTTGACGGGCAGCTTTGTAAGTATATAACATCTTAATCAGTAATGGATTGCTGGGATAATGCAACAAGCAGGACAAGGTGTTTACTGGCACCCTTTTTAGAGCATGTAAATATTAGGAGACGCAAAAACAGAACCAGCGATCTGGTTCTTGGCAAAGGAAGCAAAGGATTCCAGTTCCACTGTGTTGGAGGCTGATTTGAATGTCGAGGGAAAGCGGAGCTTAGAAAAGACACTGTCCAGGCTCAGATAGAGAGGGGCCGATTCTTAGGGACCGGAATCAGGAGAGTTGCTGTAGAGTATGAAGGTAGTGTGTTATAGAAAAAGGACAATCTATAAAGAAATCTCACTTCTACAGTATCAGTGTAATATAGTCTTTATCGTATCTAAAAGCTGTGTCCTTTTCCACCCTAGTCATTATAATCCAGGATTTCATTAAAAACGCCAAACTACATCTGAGTGGCCTCAATTATCTGGGATTCACCTCTCAGGATACACGCAGGGCTCTGATTGGTGGAGGGGGAAACGATTGCTGACACCATACTGGCCTGAAAACAGGAGGATAAAAGGCCGTATTTCCTGCACCATTTTTATGTTCTATTAATTTGTGACAGTGACAATTACAGAAGCATTGTTCAATGTGCAAGTACTAATTTCCAACACCGGTCCTTGATGAGCTTTGATAAATAAAACAGCAGTTTAGGATTAAAGCATCTGATAAATAATAAAAGAAGAGAACTTTGCTAATGCAAGTAGATATAATAATTAAAAAAAACAACAACAACACAGCAGCAACCATCCAATTAATTATAATAAGATCAATAGCTGGATAATAGACCATCAGTCAGCCCTCGTTTCATTAAATAGGTAAAAACGGCATCATTTTACAGGCTCTTTCTACCTGTTTTATATGAAGTCTACACACATCAAAAGTAACAATTCCATTTACATAGAAATTAACATATAGCTTTTATCCTGGCCTTATTATGGAAAACACAGCAACCATGTTTTTTATGTAAAGCATTTCATAATATATTATCTGTTAGATGTGAATACGTTGAAATACATTCTTGTTTTGACAAAGCTATGACTTCATCCAATTATTATAAGTCGGACTGGTCTTTAACATCTTGACTCGTGACTCACGCTCATTCTCAAGAAATTCCAAAACTGACCATTACTTAATGAGTTAGGTACGATCCTGTAATTTATTATGCAGCAGATGTTAAATAGTTTTTTTTTTTTCAGTGCAGCCTGGAATCAAACAAACAGAGTGACTCATTCGCTGACTAAGGCCTGCGGCTGTGTGAAGCATAAGCGTTTTTTACAAGATTGATTAATTCTAATTCCTTCGCCCTGATCTGACTGGCTTTTAACTCAGGATTAAAGCAGATTCTTACAATAGTGAATGATGTGGAAATGAAAGCTATAGAGGAGAGGGAGTAGGTGTGTGTGTGTGTGTGTGTGTGTGTGTGTGTGTGTGTTTGCCGCTGTTTGTAAGGCCAGAGGAGAACGGTATACTTTTCACAAAGCACATGCCAGAAACTTGTATAAACAGCACAGTGGCCACAATGGCTCTCCTGCCAAACTCTGGGCTTCTCATCAACCTCAACTAACCACACAAACGCGAGTCCACAAACACACAAACAAACACACAGCGAGGGGCAGACGAAGTGAGAAAACAATGAAAACGCATGCACGTATAAACACGTGAAAAATTACAGGCGGACAAAAATAACACACTCAGTGGAAATGCGAAAAAACAGGAAAAACACACACACACACACACATGCGCCGACAAACTGACCTTGCGGCTCACATCCCATTACATTACAACAATGTGAGATTTAGCAGAAGCAGAGCAAATCACTGTCAAGAGCGGGTCCAAGCTAAACACGAAACCACATCTGCCTCTGACCTTCTGGAGGGCCATCTGAACAAAACAAAAAAAAATAAAAGAGAAAAAACACAAACACGTCGAGATCCAAATGCCAAAATGATCCAATCTATTCTCCATTTCTGCACATATTGATTTAGACAAAATGGAACCGCAAACAGGCGCAGCACTAACGGGAGAGAGCAGGTCGAAACGTGTGATAGGAGTGAGAGGTGGAAGGGATCTCCCAAATGTAGGAGGTGAAATATGAGGATAGGGTGAAGGAGGATGAGGAAGAGGTTGAGGGGGGGCTGAGGTCCATCCAGGGAAGGTTGGGGAACAGGGAGTTGGAGGCTGGCCTTCCTCCACCTTGACACCCATCCAACTGCATCCTGGCTTGGAGATCAGAGTAAAAACTGAGGGTCCAGGGCTCCAACACTGAGGGTTTCCTGAGTGCTCATGGCCAATGTTGGGTCCATCCCTCTGGGCCTATCAGCTGGTGTGGGGGTTCTGGAGGTGGAGGTGACGATAGTTCGGAGAGTGCCTGCACTGTTGCTGTTCACTGTCTGGTGTTGGCAAGTGTGTGTATACATAGAAGTGTGTCAACACTTTGTATTTGGACGTTTTCATATGAAAACATGTTTATATTCTAAATACTGTATATAAAGTGCCAAAATGAGAGGTTTTAGAACTTATTTTCCTCGGCTGTAGAAGATCTAAATCAATTTAGAGGTCAGCAGGCAGTGAACATGCCAGCAAAACATCTGGCCAGTGGTAATCATAGCTTTGTTTCTGTCCACGTGACCCTCGCTTTGTAGGTTGTAAAGGTTCGCCTTTAGTTTTGTTTCACTCAGGGTGTCTCACCACCCAACGGATTTATTATCAACTAGACTTGTACTCAAGACCAAGACGCTACCAAGACCAGAGGGTACCAAGACCAAGATAAAGATCAAGACAGACCATGTCAAGACTGAGATTAGTTGAGCTCAAGACTGAGACCAAGAAAGAAAAGAACCAACACACCAACGCATCAGAAAATGCATCGGTACCACTTGAAGCAGGAGTGTAATAATGATATCCAAAGGAGGAAAAAAAGCATGCCTGCCTGCCAAGTCGCTGCAGAGACTGCTCTGCCAGTCCGAGACATTTTGAGACTGAGACCAAGACCTAGACCAATGACTGTTGAAGCTGTGACAAGACCAAGACCATAAAAAGTGGTCGTGAGACCAACAAAGGTCTTGAGAACGAGTCTACAACACAATGACCTCCCAAATCGCATCAATTAACTTGATGATCACAATGTTCCACAGAATGACCCCCTGATCACCACAGGTACATAAATTATTTTTAATGGACCAGAATTATCCTTTCCACAGTTAGTTTTAGTGTTTGGCTGTATGTGTTAATGTCCTGTTGATGTTGTGAATTTTTCTTCTTTTTTTTTTCTTGGGGCGACTGATGTTGAACTTGGCCACCATGCTTGTCAAAAAGCCTGATGTAAGTGATGTAAGATGGAAAACCATCCAGCGAGCTCTTCTCTTCCCCTTTTCCCTTCCTTGCCTTGGCAAGAAGTGCTGTCTGTCTGTATCTGTCTGTCTGTCTTCTCGTCTTCCTCTCTCACTTTTTGAGCAGTCGCAGGCGGCTCTCAGAGGAAGTGATGCAGTCCATCTGGGGTGGTCGTTAACATGCTCGATGGAGAGCGAGCGTTTGGCAGGGGACACATGAAAACATCTCACACGCTGAATCCGCAGCAGAACCCGAGGGGTACGTTATAATGGGGGAAAATCATTTCGGGGGGGAAGGGGGGGGGGCAGGGGGAGGGGAAGTCTGGAAAGACAACAAAGCTGTGGGAAAGGTTTCTGAGACAAACCGCGAGACCACTTTATTTTCTTCTGGTTAGTTTCAGCAAGCTGGGCTGGAATTGTTCAGGGGGAAAATCAAATCATTCAAGTATCATTTCTCAAATGTCTTGCCTTTGTCTGTGAAAATAAGTGGCTTAGATGTTTACTTGTCGGTGGTTCTGGCTCCCTCCGCCGCTCCCCGTGATCTACTTAAATCCTGTGACATATGCACTCGGCATGACTTTTCGGTACAGTAGCACTACGTCACCGCCTTGCAAAACTTTTAAAAGTGTCCCAGCGTACCGTTCAAGATCAAATGGCACGACGGTGATTGTTTTACATCATTCGGCGGGTTAAATCTAGCGCGACGCTCCAGGAAAGGTGAGGTCATACGAGCCGAGGTTCCTTTAACTCATATGCAGATTTATGCTTATTAAATGGGGGTTCGCCTGCATAATGAGCTCAGCGGTGTGTCACGCTCATTGCCGGTATCTGTCGCCGTAAATCTCGCCCCAACTGTAAACCACGGTGCCACATCGCTTTCCAGAAGAGTGATGTAATGCGGGCGCTTTCCTACCCCGCCACGTTTATTAAAATGCAAAAAAACGCATGCATACATAAGCAATAAGTAAGAATGCAGTTTTAAAGGTACAGCATGGAAGTATGTGCACGTGCTTTCTCGTTGAGCATCAGATGAGACGACCACTTTCCAGCTACGTGGGAAATATACAGCTTCAGCCAGTCTCTTAACTTTGCATAAAGACTGGAAATGGGGGGGAAACAGCTAGCCTGGCGCTGCACAAAGGTAACAAAATCTGTTTTACGGGGGGGTTATGTGCCGGACTATTTCTTGGCCAGAAGCAGTAACACTGCAGCAGTAACTTTTTATGCTGATAGCCTGGCAGCTAGTCCCGGCCAAGAAATAGTTCGGCACATAAGACCTCGTAGAACAGTGGATTGTCCTTTTTGCACTTTGGGTTCTGTAGGGATTTTGCTCATTTAAGTGTATGAATGTAAATCACAGTCAATCTAATCACTATTTCTTTTCATTTTAAACCTCAGTCTATATATCTGTCTGTAAATATGTATTTTATTATCTTGTATATCCTTTATCTTTTCCCAAACCTGAAATTTGTAAAGTAATTGAGAGTGAATTGAGTAACATTCCCACATTCCCACTTTTTATGAAACCATATATGATTATATCCTGAGTCATGGAGCTTAAAAAGATGCTTGATCCTCAATACTTTGCACCTAGCACAGGGGGATAAAAGGCCCTCATGTGCTTTCATGTGAGTGTGTGGTAGCTAAAAGATGGCTAAATGGTGCATATTAAAGTGTAAAGCAGGCCGGAGTATCTATTTATATGGACTAAAGCAGCTGTAACTGCTAGCTAAGTGATTCATTAATACCACCATAGGAACAGCACTTTCTTAGCCCAGAGGAGTGCAGTAAATGTAACATAAGCAAATGTGTGTATGCACGCCCTCACCAACGCATACACACATAGCCGCAGTCTCATTCCACAGGAGACAAATTAACCTCAAACTATCATTAGTCACATACAGCACATTTGCACCATTACAGAGCACTTGCTGATTAATTTCTTCCTTCCGTCAGAGTAAAAAAATATATATAAATATATAGGTAAACAGTGTAGTGTGAGGCTGTGGGCAGCAGGGCTGGTAGAACAAGAAGAATCATCCTCCCTATGTGTACTCCCTGAGGAACCTGGTCAGGCTAACGTTAATGGGCCAAGTTATCAGTGTCTACTCCAGGCTAACACCACTGAGGGTATTAAGAGGCATGAGGCATGCAATAGGTTTCTGTACATAATGAACACACACACATACACAGACGGCACTAGCAACATACCAGTGACACATGTCTGGGGCAGCAGGAGTTGAGTTTATATGGGGGGGGGCTGGAACATTGTTCCCAGCACCAGGGCCGGACTTGTGAGGCCTCAGGGAAAAAGGGAGGAAGTTCCATAATTTGTGTGCTCCCTGACCCCCCTACACCTGGTACTAACACATGATCTGTATGTGATACATTGTGTGGATGATGACATCAACTGAACATGGAAAAATGAATGTACACCTGTTGTTAAAGGTCCCACATCAAGCAAATAGACAGGTTCGTGTTTTACATGCAAACACTGACAAACTGTCCCATGCATCAAAGCAGGGAAATGTACACAGCCTGGATTTAGAAATCTTGCAATTTCACAGCTCTTTATTATTTCCTTGACTTTGTGATGTCATGTAGTAGCTCCGTCTAGCTGTAAAGGTTCCATCATTGCCCGACGACAGAAAGTTATAAGACGTGACTCATCAGAGTAAAACTTTGTGACAAAGTGACATTTCTCTTTTCTTTTTTCTGGTTTTGTCAGAGTGACATTTGTCAAATGTCAGAGCAGTGCAGTAATGAAGAGCATTTTAACCAAAAGTTTAATTCTGTTTGAAGTACTTGCAGCTATAGAAGAGCCTGACCCCCTCCAAGCTATAGATCATGCTCTTCAACTCTTGAATCAAAACCTGCAAAGTGACCAGAACGAGTCCTCTCAACAGAATGAGTCCTCGCTGCAGCACCTGGAGCAGGAGCATTTCACTAAATATACTAAAAGGATGCATGATTGAAAAGTTAAGAATACATTTTTGCTGTAATAACAAATGAAAAACAGGATTCATGTTTGAAAACTAAACACATGTCAAGGTAAAACCTTAACTTCTTAAGAAACACTATACAGGGTGAGCGGCAGGGGGTCATTTATGGCAATAATACACTTCAGTCATTGGTTCCAATGCACAAATAATGGAACGAGTATAGTTCTGATGTTGTTTCACATCGATTGACACCATGCATGAGTCATACTAAGCATGGAGCCGAGAGATAACCAGTCAGAAAGGCAATGAGGACCAACTATAAGAGTTTGACCACCTCTGTCTTGATGGACAGCAGTGCTACCCATCATCTTTCTTAGTTTGACATTGTTAAACCCGTCCTTGGATGTTTTTTTCTGAGGAGGATTCTCACTTACTACGTAGTCTTTTCCTATTCTCCTCCTCCTCCTCCTCCTCCTCTTCCTGCTCATACGGCCAGATTTAGAACAGTTATTGGTTATTTTACATTTCTGCAATTTTATTTTCTTCTTCCCTTCTCACTGGTTTGATGTGGGTGGTGGGTGGGCAGCGAACAGGCTGGATGACTGCTTCTCTTTGTTGGTAATCCAGCCTTGATCAAATGGTGTAATATAGGTGGAGAATGAACTTAAACAAATGTATGAAATGCACACTCTCTTACACCCACACAGCCGGATCAACACCAGACCTACAAAGTTTTAGTTTCGGCCAAAATGTGGCTTTTTTTTTGCTTTTTTTCATCAAGGAGGAACATTGTGTCGTGAGCAATTTTCTTCTTTAGGCTATTCCCTGAACACCAGGCTTAACTTCTTTATGGCACACTGACTTTAATAGAAGAAATGGAGGGGAAAACTTCAGCCTTAATTTACCACTTAGGCTGTGTCACATACCCTCAGCCAAATCCTCATGCCTCAACTTTTCCCCCTCGCGCCGTAGTTCGCTCCCAGCTCCCTCCGCAAACGGCTCAGTATCGTTTTGTAAATCCATATTAAAGCCAGAATTAGCCTGTCTCCGTTTCAAGCAGGAACATGATAGTTTGAATTAAATTATTGCCAAGCCTCCTCCCATCATCACTCCTGTTCCTCTAATGTCTTTGTTAGTTCTTTTTTTTTCTCTCTCTCTCTCTCTGTGTTTATTAGTTACTGCACACACCAGCCCCGCCAGTTTCGCTGCGGGTTCCGTAATCTGCTTAAAAACCTCTGGGCTGTCTTTGCAGTGCGACCATCCATGGCCAAACGCACCAAGACAAGGGAGAATGTGGCGAGCAGAGACTGAACGGAGGGAGTCTGAAATTAATCTGGATTTCTGCAGGGGAGGGGAGGGGGGGGATGCAGATAGATTTCCATTTAAATACGTCTCACTCACAGGATTTGGCAGGTTGTTCCCATAGCAACAGAGGCCCATCTCCGGATTGTATGAGTATGCGTGCGGGGATGTCTTATTGTACCGAGTGTATATGTGTGTGTGTGTGTGTGTGTGTGTGAGAGTCATGACCTCTTAGCTTGACACCTTTAGCCGGTTAGTTTCGCTGCAGAGGTTTGGGGCCGACCAGTCGCTCTCATTTCAGAGGAGGTTTAACTCTCTTCCTCGACGTCAAACATTACTTCCACGCCACTGAACTCTGAGATCTACTATATATTTGACATTTGCTACCAGGACTACAAGTATGATCTGGCATCTGGTCACGGACTGGGCCTGACAAGCATGAATACAAGCTGTACAGATAGAGAAAAACAACACTGTGCAGTGTAAACGCATGACTGAAAGGATCGTTGGCATATGAACAAATATAATACGACTAAATTATCACCCATCTATGAAATTCACATGCCAAAACACATAATACAGTCACTCAAGGATCATGTGCGATGGTGTTGGGATACTGCACATTTGTCATCGTTTTCAATGAAAAAGAATATGTATGAAAACATGTAATTTGTCTTCGTAGTAAAACTGATGGCACTGGTTGCGCAGTTCATTTCCTAGAGTCAACATTGGTTTCTTTTAACCGCCACCTCAGTCTTTCCACAACCGTAAGCATGTAGTTATTGTGCAAGTCTGACCAAACCTCAACCATAATCATGGCAGGTCAGAAAAAACAGTCATATAAGTCGCTCCTGTGCTCCTCTGGTGCTTTTTTAGAAGACAATGTCGTATCTGTCCCCTTTTTTTTCCACCTCTAAAGAAGCTCTAAAAGGCAACATGCAACAACAATCCCTACTTTAAATATCATATGTGGAGTTTCTTCTACACACCCCGAGAATAACAGTCGCTATCCAGCAGATGTTGGAGCATGTAACAGAAATTGACCTGGCTTATTCAAGAGCCCCGGCTGAAAAGACTAAACCGGGCGTGCACTGATCAGTTAAAGCCCTGACGCCTCTTAAAGCCACGGCTGCAAAATCATGAGACACTCCAATGAGGGAGCAGGCGGGAAGGGGGGTTGCAGGAGGGGTTGGGGTGTGATAAAGGCACCAAAAAAAAAAAAAAAAAGGTCCGCGTGCACAAGCTAAATGGATTACTTCCCCTCAAATTGAAAGATCATTGTGTGTCAGGAAACTGGGACCCCATGCTGGCTTTCAAGCCAGGGGGTGCATTGAGGGTAGCGGTGCGGGTGAGTGGTCGGGCTCGGCGATTTGCAGACGGGAAGCAGGGAGACGGGCGGGACTGGGAGGGAGCAACCTGACGGAATATCTCCAAGCTCATGGAGCCGGCGCCGCTGATTGAAAAATCCCAACTCAGCCCCCCTGCTGTGTGTGTGTGCAGCTGCGGTGGCGCATGTTAAAAGACTGGAGGAGAATCGGGATGAGATGTTCATGTGTGTGTGTGTGTGTGCGTGCCGGCGTTGGGTGGTAATGGACACAGTCAATATCAGTAATATCCTTCTCCAGTTAAAACAAGTGCTGCAGCAGACGGTTATTGCAGCCAAGCCGCCAAACGCGGGTACAAATTTACTTTGGCGGGTAACATCGGGAGGTTACGAGCCAACTTGGCCGGTGATGAATTCGGCAGATATCGCTGCCTCTGTTTGAAGCGGGCTGCACAAGTGATGAGTTTGCCGGGTCGGGCCGTTTTCCATGAAGGATTTTCGGTGGTTTTGTGTGTGTTTTTGCGATTTGGGCCTGGAAATGTCATCTGTACCTGGCAACACCGCTCCATCAATACTGATGTGTGATACAGCCACTGGCTTCATTGACTATGAAGGCCTGTAACAATAAAGACAGCAGGAGACTGCAAGTATACAAACTAAATACTAAAGACGCATAACTTACTGTCTTGATGTTGATATATAAAGTTATACTCAGTTGTAAAACTGTTGGAGGGCACCACTGACTGCTAACAATATATCTTTGACCTAACTTTTGTTATCCACAGAAGCTATAGGATCATAGCATCTACATCAAGACTTCTGATCTGAGACAAGCAAGCTGCTTCAGAATAAAAGCACCAGTGGTTCTGCTTTGATTTGATTTATTGTAACAGTAGTTAAGTAGATTTACTAAATTGGTCATAATTTGACAAATTTTTCTTATAATAAACAACTGAGACAAATTCGCTATAATTCACTTTTATATAATTGTGAAAAGATTTCCTGATATATTCAGACAAGTATGTTATAATTATGCAGATCTAGAATATCTGCTTTCATAATTAGTCTTTCTCATTGATGGAAAAAAAGCTCAGACCTTTACCTTCAGTAAAAGTAGAACTATCTGCAAGTAAAAGTAATGAATTCAAATTAAACGTTACTTTAAAGTGTGGCTGGTTTTCCTTTGGTCACGACAAATCTATCTGAATTCTAACAAGAATTCTGGATGAGATCGATCAGTCTTCATTTCACATTAGCTTTATTTGCATCAGATTACAAGTAAAACCGAGTTGCATCAACTGACTTCACACAAAGACGGTGATAGTCTTACAGCTACGTCCAGGTGGAGGCTATGAGCTCCAGTCGTGTCCAGGGATCAATTGGACTCATTTCAGTATTTCACAATGTGCATACCTGATACTCCCTTTGGGGGCTTTTTCCCCTCCCGGATTTAGCTCATGGTCAGTTTTACCTTCTGTCCCTTCCCTAACTACCTATGTTGTTACCTGCACCGCAAATAGCACAAATATCTATTCCAGAGACGACTCTTGTCCTTGGCTGCTTTCCTAATTGAGAGAGAGCTTGGGCGACAATTCAATCATACGACACGTGCAACAGCCTCATAGTGCTAATACTGCATGACATCGGCTTTTCCTGGGATCTTTAATTAAGCACTCAGTTTTAAGGAGCCCTGGCCACGCTTGCCAGTCCCTGTTCATTGTTCTCCTCCTCAGCAAACCTTCTCCTGCTGCCCCTGTGTTACATGTCTGCGGTGGTGAAGTATTCCACAACCTGATGCCCTTAAAAGGTACGAGAATGCATGTAGGATTCATAGAGACCAGTTATCTACCTTACACCTTACATATGTGGATCTTATTCATTTCAATTATGTGCATTTCTATGTTAACATGTGTGTATGATATAACTTATTACGATTCAAACAAGGATTTAAGGATGTGTAACAGAAACAAGTGTTTTCACAGTTGTCTACCTTAGAAATGCAATGCCTCTTTTCAGACTATGATTATTACCGTATTATTACCAAATTACAGCCGCAATGTCTTAATCACTTTACAGATCAGGTGGATTTGGGACAGGGGATTAATTCCTTCCTGAAAAAAATCTGGAAAAAATCTGGTAATTTACTCACATTTTTTTTAAAACCAGTATGAGTTTTATAGTATAACTTACATTTTTCAGATTTAAGTTTACTGTAGTTAAACGTTGAGTTTTCCTCAGGCGGTACTTGGTAAATTGAAACCTGGATATTATTTGGTATTTTACGGTGTATCATTGTGTTATAATTATTGTGAAACAAGGTGAAACAGGGTCTCTCAGCATCATCTGACCTGACAGCAGGTCTCTGTTACCTAATCCACCTCCACTCCACCTCAGATGATTGACAGCCACGGGCAGTGAAGGAACAATAGGGCTCCAGATAAAGTGTGTATGTCCTCCGGGGTCACGGGGTCAGATCGAGGGCCACCTGTGCGGGCCAGTGTGCCATTTTATCGCTTAGCCCCTACACACACACACACATACACAAACACACACACACATGTAGCAGCACTGAATGACATGGTTCTCTTCCTCCCTGGAATGGCAGCAGACAGCGGTAAATTAAAAAGCTCTTTTCCTAATAATTAGCCCCACGGCGGGGGCGACCTTTGTGCCTCCCTCAGCAGGAGAAGCACACAGGTAATTAATGCCCCCCCATCCCCCCACCACCCCCAGACCCCACCTTCTCCTCCTCACCATGACACACACACACACATGCCCTGCCCTGTGGGGCGAGAGCTACACGGGCCAATGAGCCCTCTCTGAAAATGATACCCTGTCCTCTGTGCCCCCTTCAGGGCATCCTGCCTGGGCATCCATGGGCAATGGCAAGGAAACTATGTGTGTGTGTGTGTCTTCCTGGAAAAAACACAGAGATTAGTTGCATGACAGGGTTACTGTAGAAATGACAATGGCTGGGGACGGAGAACAGGGCGTCTGCTATTACTGCGGGTGTTTTTGTAGGAGTGTGTTCATCTGTGCAAACGTTGCTGTCTGTTCATGTTTTTATTCATATGGGCCTATAGAATTAGCTTTTGTGTATTCTGAAGCAAATCTATTGAAGCCTGCATTCATGTGGGGGTGTGTCTGCTGCTGTATGATTGGTGTGTGTGTGTGTGTGTGTGTAATGGTTGGTTTTAGCCAGAATAGCTGTGTAATGGTGCGTGGTCCCTTTTGATAAGTTTTACAGTTGTGACCGGGGCCCCGTCCTCTTATCTCCAGAGGACAATGTTGCACTCAGAGCAGCTGCCACAGCAAACACACACACCGTCACACACACACACACACCGACACACACACGCGGTCTTGCAGTCCTGCCGCTTCACAGACTCCCATTCATCTTTCCCATTCACACTCAACTTCACCTAGACATATAGACGCACAAACACATTATGCAAACACACACACACACACACACACACATATTCACACAAAGACAAATGTCCAGCCCATAAAACACACTCTTAGACAACAACAACAAAAGCACCAAGTGAGCCTTTAGTCAGCGTACAGTAATTAGAGGGAGAGAAAGAAAGCAACAAATAAATTAATGAATTAAAAACACTAATTTCTTTTTTCTATTCTTTTATTTCTTTTCCTTCTATAATATCTTTATATTAAATATTAATAGTAATAAATCAAATAAAAAGCTAAACATGGTCAAAGAGTAGTAGGAAGAAGTAAAATACTTATAATTGATATATTATTACTGTATAATAATAAAATCTTATTTTGACATAGCTACACACACACACACACACACACAGTCCTGTCGCTTCACAGACTCCCATTCATCTTTCCTATTCACACTCAACTTCACATAGATATAGTCGCACACACGCACACATACACACACACGCACACACACACACACACACACACACACACACACACACACACACACACACACACAGACGCATGCAGCCCATAAAACACTCTCAGACACGTGCATTCAATCACAGAACACACACACACACCATCTCCACAGTCTAAACAACTTAGTTCTTATCTCTCCAACTCTTTCTGACTTCAAATTACTGCGTCATTATCTGGCACTCACCTCCTTAAACGGTAATAATTGATGAAATGAGATTGATTAAGCATGCAATTAGTGAAGGATAATTGGCTTGATAATGAGCAGATTGCCTGCTAATCGCTGAACAGATAATAAGTCTCAAATTTGCCTCAGGGCGCAAACAGTGAAATAGCAGATATGGGCTCTGTAAAAACTGTTCAAGTGAAGGGAAACAGGCAGATATTTTCTATAGATTACAACTCTGGTTTTCAACCTTCCATGCAGCCAGTGAAATATGGACATTTACCGACGTGGTGCCTGTCACAGTCCAACCAGATGGAATTTAAGCAAAGCGAAAATAAGTGAAAGAGATGTGTGTGAAGCATTTCCATAAACCGTCACACATCAGGAAGCATTAAACACTCAGCTGCAGTTTTTACTCTGGTCAAGATGTATTTTGCTTAGAGCAGGAATTATTTCAAGCCTGTTACACCTGATCTGAAATAACACGTCTCTTTTACCGTAACATTAATACGCTACAGACACCTGTTCACAGCAAACATTTGGACTTGTCACAGTATGAAAAGCTCAGGTGTTACTAACAACATCGGTTATATCCAAGAGACTCAGGAAGCCATGACAGCGTGTCAGCGGCCATGAAACCCAAGCAGCTTCAGCCTTCGATGATTTTAATGACACCGCCGCGTTGAAGTTGGGGAAAAAAACTTCACTCTCTCAGTGGAAGAGTCTGTTCTTTGTTGGAATTTCACCCATAGTTGCTTGGTGCTCCAGCGGCAGCCGATTTGACCAAAACATAAATGTCGTTTGGCAAAAAAAAAAGTTGAACATGGCGTCAGCTTTGCCACAACGTCATTTATTTAACATTATATTGTAAATGCCATACCAACTTTGGCGTGTACACTGAAAAAAATAGTACAAATGCTTAAAAAAAACAGTAAAACAGTGACTTTCCGGCAGCTCGGGCGGCAAAAAATACCATGAATTAACAGAAAATTACTTTCTCATAAAAATACAGTTATTTTCCATGATTAAAATAAACTTTATAGTGTGTAGTAAACCAAAGAAAAATAAAATTTTACTGAATTGGAAATGAAAGAAAAACATATAAAAAGGCAGCCAAGGGTTCCCTCAGTCCGCTTTTCCCTATTAGATGTACTTTTAAAATAAATGTTAATAAAATGTTAATAAATGTAGCCATCTGGGACATTACAGTAATTGTTGTAGCCTTTAATAAAAAGATTAGTCAATTAACAAAGAAGTTGTAGTAAAATTACAAATGATATAGTTATTTTAATATTTACTACTATTTTTTTTGTAGTTTTCAGGTTGAATTGTATAGTTTATTCTATTAAATATCAAATATTTGTGAAATCACGATACATTTATACATATTTTAACAATAAATATATGTATTTCTATAGGTTTTGTAGTTAAAGAGCAGAAATATCATGTGCTTTTACAGTTAGAGTAAGTTTGTGTTATTTTATATTTGACAATTAAATGGTATTTTTAAAAAAAATAAAGAATAAATCAGTCAAATAAACAGTAAAACTCTGTTATATTCCATATTTTTACAGTGTAGCTGGACTCCCTTGTTTACCTCTCATATATCTAGTGGAGGAAAAAATGATTGCGGTTTGATTGCCAGCAATAAAATGGAAGGTGAAAATGCCTCAAAAATACCAGACTTGGCTGATTATTTGCCTTCCAGCTTCTTTTCTCAATCCATTCTCAGTGGATATTTGTTTCTTCCAGACTAATATCTCACAGAGGAAACTGAGCTTGTGCAATTTGGGGCTGAATTTATCACTAATGTCCTGAATTTAGCGTTAAACCGATGGCCGCTTTGTTCTCAGAAACTTAGTCTGTATGTAAATGTGCAGCTTTCGCAGCGTTTCCTTTATCTCCCCTGTTCTTTTTTCTCTTTCCCGTCCATCGGAGGTGTCTTTCCGCGTCGCCGTCAATCCGTCGGTCATCAATGGTCGTCAATGGTCCTCTGTCCTCCTGCCCCGGCCTGTTTGCCTTAGGGCTTCCCCATCGCTCCCTTTGTGAAGGAGAACCACAGGGAAAGAAAGCAAAGATGATGGAAGGAGGGGTGGTGGTTGGGGGGGTGGGAGGGTGGTTTTTGGTAAACAGTAGCCTGTCACAGCTCAGCGGGACACTCTATAGCCGCTGCCACCGGGGAGATTTTTAATCGTCGGGGCGTCTTAAAGAGCCAATTAGACAAAGGAGGGTTTTGTGGAGCGGGGCCGGACATCGACACACAACTGTGTGGGAACTAAGGGATGTTTGGGGTGGCTGACAGGGGCCTGCTATGGTCAAGAGCTGTCTGATTAATGCCTTCTCATACGTTATACCAACAGATGGGCTGGGCAGGCTCCACAGGCCTGCTGAGAGGGGCTTGGGCCGGAGTCGCCCTGTTTGCATAAAAAAAAAAAAAGAACGTGAACGCACATGTGTAAATCCCAAAGTTGTCTCCTCCCCCCAAAAAAGTCTTTGTAAACACTAATAAATAATGTTGACTATTATAGAAATGTCAATCTCACAACACAAGTGCTGCTAAATGTAAAACAATGCCTTTCAACTGTTGAAGAACTATTACCACCCCTATTCCTCAAAGTGGTTTGGTCTAGATGCTAGTTTCAAGTGGGCGGGGCCAGTCAGCTAGTAGCTAGCTAAGTGGAAGAAACAATTCAAACTAATATGTAGAAGCCAGTAAGTCATTTATCTCACCGCTTGTTCAATATTAGTTCAAATCCAGACTCTTTTTTACCAGTCTGCTGGTTAATGATCATTAACGACCTCTAACGATTTAAGTTACCATAGCGACAGCGACTAGGGGGAAGGAAGAGGGGATGTGGTCCTCCATCAAAGATTTTACTAGTTTTACCTCATTCATTCATGATTGCATATGCTACTATAGTATTTTTTTCATGTCCCCTTCGGAAATGATTCTCTGGAAATTTACTGTGTAATGAACGTTTTAGTCTGTTTTAGTTGTGAGCAGTAACTTCATTTCAGTTTAAGGTGATGCGTGGCAAGGAGCACGCCTGGTGCAATTTGAGAGCAAAATTAAGAAGCTAAAGATTATCAATAATCGCGATCAAATGCGAAATTCTGTAAATTTTAAAGTTGGGAAGTTTCCAGAAGAATTAATGGGAATAAATCCAAAATGTACACAATTGAAGGTTGGCCTTTAACAGGAAATTTAAATATACTAGGGTCAAATGTATTGTAGCATGATCTTGGCTAAAACAACCAGATTTAAAGTGATAATTCAAGATTTTTCGTCATGATTACCATGTTGTCACGAGAGCCGTGAGCTGCTCAATTGCTACTATGATGCTAATGGTATTTTTTGGATTCCCTCATCAAACTCAGCAAATAAACAATCCGGCAACTACCAAACGCTGTGATGGACGAGTTGTGACCTGCACATTCACTATGCTATGAGATAATAACTGTAACATTATGACACACGAAGAAATTACAGTTCCTTCTCATAACATTCAGTTATTATCTCATTGGGTGAAGTAAGTTTTGATATTATGCTGTAAATACATGTGATCTATAATATTATTCATGTTTAACTTGCAAATATTATATAAAGTTGTATTCATACAGTAGCTAACTAGTTTCCCATGGAAAGTTTCTGGAAAATGACCAGAAGTTTTCCTCCCCTACCTTCAGATGGAGCTACCTGCAAAAAGCAAATCAATCTCACATTTTCATCTGTTCTAAATGTACCTTATTATATTTCTTCAGGTTTTTAATACACTTTAACATGTGAGTGGACAAATATGCTTCAGGCAAGTGTCTGATTATGATTATTGGAACAATGAGAAATAGTCTCAATAAACCTCAGCTCTGTTCGTTTTTTTAGAAAGTTCTATTATTATTGACTGTTCAATGATTAAAAAATCATAAACTTTTGTGTGTGTGTGCGTGACATTATTATATATTTGTTTTACTTTGTAAAGCATTTTTTCATTTTGTTGCATGACAATACAAAAACATTTTTATATTTATTTATTAATAATAAATAAAGGTAGGTAGGACCTTTGCCCAGCAAAGGTGGGCAGCGAGGACAAGGAGCAGCCTCTGTTTCCTATCTGCTGAGAAAATAGGGCACTTTAGAAGCGTTTCGCTGCAGGTTTATCTCACCTAAAACAGGATATTATGAGATGGGAGCTGCTCAGAGCTCATCAGGGCATGCAGTGAGAGGAGGAAGAGGATGTCAGATGTCCTACTCCGGATTCCAGGCTGGTTCCCAGACACCAGGCCACTGTGGCTAACGTAAGTCTCCACTGTCATTAACCTACATCGCTCGAAATTACATCCTATTCCCCAATGGAAAGACAGACAGGAAGAAAAGAAAGAAAGAAAGAAAGAAAGAAAGGACAAAGCAGGAAAAGCAGGTAGAAGAAGTAACGTTGGTGCAGGCAGGAGAATGGAGAACAGGATAGATGAGGACGGTGATGGAAGCTGACAAGGAGGAGAAAAAAAAAAAAGAATGAACGAGAGAGGTATAGCCTTAACCATTAGGAAATGAAAACCCAGCATAAACCTGTCATATTTTGTCATCGGATCCTGCATTAAACGTGAAAAGTATGATTTATTAGTGTTGTGTTTTCAGCATGAAAATGTAATTCACCGGCTTGTAAATACCGGGGCTGCCTGTGTGTGTCATTGTCTCGACATTTGGGAGTTCTGGCTTTTAATTAAAATGCTGGAGAGGGAGAGAACGTGTGTGTGTGTGTGTGTGTGTGTTTGAGCTGTATGTGTGAATATTGCTGTGTGTGTAGGTTTGTTGTGTTTTTATCAAGTGTAATTAATGTGGTGTTCCATTGGCTACCATGCTCTTCCTGTGCACAGTTTTACACACACACACACACACACACACACACACACACACACACACACACACACACACACACACACACACACACACACACACACACACACACACACACACACACACACACACACACACACACACACACACACACACACACACACACACACACAGCAAAGGAAGAAAGCGAGTCCTTCAGATAGAGTTGACTAGACTGAAGAAAAACACACTCACACACTCCGCTGCCTCAATTACCAGCAGCAGAAAACAATGAAAATGATTATTGAATTCCAAGACAATTACAACTGAGGCAAACAGTAATAAGTAATGGGCATGTTGTGCAAATCGATTACGAGGAAGAAATGAACATGAAATTGAAAAACAACAGCAATCAGAGAACATCAAAGCTGAAACAAAAGGGGCTCTGTTAAAAGGTGAAGAAAGGAGAGGATGTGATTGACAGCTATTGATGAGGTGATTGTCAGGTATGAACGGCTCCAAACACTTGAAGCTTCGGGGCAAAGAGAGGAGAGAATCTCAGGTGACACTGAGAGGTGGGAGGGAAAGATTCCAACCATGATATATACTGATAAATACTGACCACACATGAGGGGTCACGGATACTCACACACTCTAATGTAGCCGCTCATGCATGTACACTGCTGTATAAACACACGCCCTCTACTAACAC
Source organism: Lepturacanthus savala (assembly GCA_030544235.1). Taxonomy (NCBI): domain Eukaryota; kingdom Metazoa; phylum Chordata; class Actinopteri; order Scombriformes; family Trichiuridae; genus Lepturacanthus; species Lepturacanthus savala. Next base: position 4,357,687 of record CM060468.1, read on the forward strand.
ACTACGGTGCATATCAATCCAGTTGAATGAAGTTATTGGACTATTCAATGCTTGTGATGTGGCTGTAACAAATGCTATGTCAGCTGGAACTACTATTAAATGGATTAACATAGGGTTTTGTACAGATGTGTACCTATAGATTAGATTAGATTCAATTAGAAACTTTATTGATCCCACATCAGAGAGGTTTGTGTGTTACTACAGCTCAGATACAGAAGATAACAGGTTAGTTTTAAATCTAAAAATATCTAGAGGCAGAAAAAAATAAATACACGTTAAACACATTATATACAGAGAGTACACATGTACCAGGTCATGCATTATGATGGAGGTGGAGGTATTTAAATAAATAAATAAATAAAAACAATGCATATATATGATGTATTCTGACTTTTTATCCAGAGACAACATTCCAAAATTCCTTGACAGCTATTGGATTATCACCAGCCTTTTGGATGAATTAAAAAATAATAATAACAATAATAAAAGATTTCCTGAATTTTCCTCCTCAATAGGTCAGATTTTAGTTTGTTTTTAGTTGTTTTCTATTTATAATGAACTCAGTGAAGGTGAAGGTATGTTGATGCCATAACTAAAACAACATGGATTATTTTTTCATCTTTGTTTTTTCCATTTTTACTTGATGATATGTCGCCTATGGGTGGAAAATAATATAACATGAAATTTAAGGAAAATAAATACTGAGGTCATGACCTTTGTGTCCTCAATGGTGGCTACAGCCCCGACTGTGTTCACGCTGCAGCGTTAATGTTCATTCCCACATGCTGCTCACATCAGATTCTGATAACACTTCATATCTATTTGATCGTAACTCAAATCACATTTCAGGGCAAACTGACAAGGGAAGACATGGTTTACGGTAACAGCAACAAAAGATATCACATCTGTTCTTAAACATTTACATCTCCCGCACATTTCCAACTCGTTTCACTTGTGGTACTTTAAAGCTTTTAAAATTCAACCAGTCTGCTCGGCTTTTTCTTCTCATGTGAAAAAATAAACCCCCCAAAAAAAGAGTCTGAAGCCTCAGCTTTTTAGTTTTGCATATTAGCATGTTAACGTTTACTAATTAGGGCTCAACACAAAGCCTGGCTGAGGCTGATGAGAATGTCATTAGTTTTGCATGTGTTTTAGTCATAAAACAAATAATTGGATACAGAATTAATCTTAACAAGTGAAAATATTGTGTTTTTGGTCCAATCAGTCCAATAATCCAGAAAATATAGTGTTTTCCATGGAAAGTCGCACTTTATTTACCACCATGAGTTGAAAAATGAATAGAAAATTGTATTACATTAGCCTTATGATGCAATGAGCAAACACATTGTACCATTAGAACACTGGAGTGATAGTTGCTGGAAATGGGCCTCTATACACCTATGTAGATGTGATATGATATGTAGATTACCCCAAAAACCAGACATTTGCAACTAGAATAGTCATTTACCATACCATTTACTGGCCAAATTTCTAGGTGACCACAAACATTTGAACAGTAGTATATATATATATATATATATATATATATATATATATATATATATATATATATATATATATATATATATATATATATATATATAATCATCAATTGTCCTCTCAATCAGCAATCAATCGTTACAAGCCTAGTCACATACGTATAATAATAATAATAATAATAATAATAATAATAATTTCATAGATCACCTCAAGGTTACAAAGTTCTTATAATTGAACTACATAAAACAGTAAAAAGCCCTGAGTCAGTACCAAACTCTGTAGCTCACTAAAAAAAAGTTATATGCACCCCAGTTATATATATAAATTATAGCCTAATGACTTACTATACCAGTATATTGTATATTATATAAATATAGAATGATGACCTCGATATTTGAAAAGTCACAGCTATGTTCGTGCACATTTCAGTCCACATGGGACAGGATTCATCCACAGAATCCACTAAGATATGACGTTAATTTGCACATGCAAACAGCGAAGTCAGTTTGAAACCTTATACTCAAACAGATCTCCTGCTTTCTGAGAAGCAGCAGCTTCTGTCCCCACCTGTCTGGGAGGTCCGTGCATGCCACTGAACTTTTATCAACGACTTGCTCAAAGTGCCACGGAAACACACGTCTGTCAGCTCTTCAAGAGCCCGGGACGCCTCAAAGCTGGAAAAACATCTCTCTGGAGGATAGATGCATATCCTCACATCTCTGTCCCTCCAAACATCATCCTTCAAAAACAACTGGGAGTCCTCGTCCTCTCTCTGTCCTCCTGCCTCACACAGGGATGCAAATGAAAAACAGTTTTAGCCTGTTGGCTGGTTCTGACGGTACACCGAGCTTCTTTCAACCCCCTATACCGGCTCACATGACTAAGATGTGTTTTACTAAGCAGAGTGGGATTGGATTTGTGTTTGTGCACATTCAAACCTTAAAAATAAAAAAAATCCCTGATACAGGTGCAACATGGACTTTTATTCATAAATCACAGTAGAAAACCTCAGCTCCAACATTAAAGTATTTTTATCCTTAGCAAAACACAATGTTACTGTTACAGCATCAATATATATCATCAATATCCACATCATCAATATAATAAGAAAATAGTTTAATATAATATCTATCCACTATTTAGAGATTTAATTTAGATCTGAGCTATTTGTTTGATTATTTAATTGTCTCCTTTATAATCTCCTTTTTAAACATCTTACAGAATATATTCTTCATGTTCTGGAATGATCCTCATTGTGATTTCTAGGATTTTATGGACACATTTTTAATGATTTGGATTAGTTTAGTCTTGTTTTAATTCAATGTTTAACAGTACTTAAATGTATGTTTAATACTATATTTGCTCTGTATCAGTGACATAAAATGATTCTGACTCTTCTGTAGTCACCGCACGTCATAGATTTCTTTTGATACCAGGTTTAAGTCCAAAACCTTTGTGGTTGTAGAGATATTCCATATTTATTGTCATTTATAGCAGGAAAACTAACAAACAGACCTAGACTTCAGCCATCCGCCTGACCTTTCCACCCAGAAGTCGTCTGCATTTGTGGGTTTGAGTGAAATATCTCTATATCTCTATATTTCTACTGATTATAACAGGAAAACTGAAAAATAGGCCATAGATAAATAAGAACAGAGGACTAATGCTACAGCATCTATTCACGATTCCACCCCCTCCTCTTTTTTAAGCTTCCTGGAGCCACAGCAAACAACAGGCAGCCGTCCTCTCAGCTGTATGTAGGAAAACAGGCGCCCGAGTGCAGCTATTACTCATATATCACCCAGCAGTCTGTGTTCACCCGTTGTGAACGAAAACAAAAAAAAGCATACGCCGAGGTTGACAAGGATTCTTTCCATACAGGGCACAACACACACACACACACACACACACACACACACACAAAGAGAAACCAGGAGTTTCCACAAATCAGGCACGTGGAGGAATTTGTAAGCTACTCGGCACCCAGGTGGAGGTAAAGTGTGGGTGGTGCAGTGGAAGCTGTTATTTGGACTATTCTTTAAAAAGGGGGTCATTGGAGTTGACAGGCGGAGTCTGTAAGGTGGGGAAAATAAAGTCCGTGAGGAAATGAAGAGCTGGGAGGAGGGATTTTTCCTTGATAGGTGACTGTTAAGCAAACATACCTGGTGTAACAGGGCTCATAAATCACAGCTGCAGGGAGACACGGTGTACAGCGTGTAAACTGCACAAATGGGACTCACCTGGAGCTTAAGTATAGGGTGATGAGGACAAGTGTGAAGGTGGAGGAAGGAGGGAAAGATACGGGGGTGGGGTGGGGGGGGGATGTACAAGTAAAGAAGACAAGGGCAAGGGAGGACAGACGGGAATATGAACACGTTTATGAGGAAAAGCCAGTGTTAGAGGGCAGAGGGAACAAAAAAGAGAAATACAGGCAAATAGGTATGAGTATTATTATTCACTGGGCAAATTAATTTGTATTTTATCGTGTGAAGCATTTCTCATTTTTTAGTGTGAAAAGTTCCATACAAACACATATGTTTCTTAATTTAATTCATTATTTAACATATCTTTCCTGCTGCTTCAGAACCCTGAGCTGGTTCAAAAAAGAACTAAACTCTATAAATTCATATAAACATCTTAGTTCAATGCATCTGGGTTAAATACTTTTAGTCATAATAATAATATAATACGTTTTGATATATTTACCTGTCGTGTAAAAGCTTATTTTTTGCTCCTGTAATTTCATTTTCTGCAGAACTTAAAAGAGAAATTATATATATTATACCTTTATATACTGTATGTATATAGGTGATAGCTTATATGTATTAGACTTGTATTATACTCGTATTATATCAATATAACTCATAATAATATATATACAAATATATTATCATGGAGGCAGGTTTGATTGAGGAATGTGGCGGAAGCAGAGAGAGGGAGAATTAAAGGAGCAGAGGAAGTGAAAGAAAGTGATTGATGAAAAGACTGAGTCACACGACAGGAAAAATCTCACTTTATCACAATCTCACACACACACACACACACACACACACACACACGCACACACACGCACACACACACGTGTTTGTCAGTGGCGATACAACACCTTTGAGACTTGTTGAACCTGCCCACACCTACAAAATCACATCTCTATTCGCCGGCTGAACTCGGACTAACCTTTGACCTCCATGTCAGGAAGGTAACTCTGGAGTCTTGGTTCTACGGTTTTATTCTAAAAGTGGTGATTGGACATCTGACCCTATAAAGCTGCTCATCACAGAAACGAGAGGTAATATAGAAATAATGGTGGAAGGGATTCATAGTCTTGTAGTACTTTGCAGATATGAGAAGTGAGAGAATTAGTTGAGTAAAGAATGAAAAAAGAGTTTGAGGGAGAAGGTCAAACCCTGATTTGTATATTATATATTAATGGAGGAAAAACCTTAACCTGTTATAAAAGAGACAAGGTACAACACTAAATAAAGTATTTTATCTGTAGTAAAACACAATGTTACTGTTACAGCATCAATATATTACATTAATATTCACATCATCAATACAATAAGACAATATTTTAGTATAATATCAGTAGTAGGGCTGCAACTAACCACTAATTTGATAATTAATTTAGATTTGAGTTGTTAATAATCTCATGTTTAAATAGTAATAGCAGAATATATTCATATTTTTACCACCAGTCACTTTACCTATAAATCCTTTTATATCAAGCACCTTATTTTTATATCCCCAGTACTTTTTTGCATATTGCTGCTTTATAAGTTGATTTGTTGCTATTGTTTATTGTTTTGAGTTGTTCATTGCTTTATGTTCTTCTCTAGTTCTTCTCTTCTAAATTTCCCCATTGTGGGATGAATAAAGTACAACTAATCTGATCTAATATTCTGTAATGATCCTCGGTGTGATTTTTATGATTTTATGGTTAAATAATTGAACGTTGCATTGCATTTGTTGCAATATACTAACTATATTTGCTCTGTAACAGCAACATAAATTGATTCTGTACTCACCTCATGTGTTGTAGATGTCTTTTGATACCAGGTTTAAATACATAACCTTTGTGGTTGCAGAGATATTAATTATCATTTATAGCAGCAAAACTGATAAATAGGCCTGGGGCTTGGGGTCAGCAGCCCTGAATGGAGGAGTAGGATCTCTGCATCCAGGAAGCCCGGTGGCCTTTCACAAATATTTTACAACTGATCTCTGGGTTGAAGGTTTAGAAAAAAAAAAAATGCAGCAATAATGAATCTATTCCAACAGCTTTGCTGGGCTGAGCTCTGATGAATTGTCAGAATGTGATTTGCTTCGTCGCTATTGCTACAAATTAGATCTTAAACCCGGTTTTAAGCACCGAACAGGCGACTTTATCCAATTCCCCCCGTGCCGCCGTGCAGATTGCTAACGCTCGGCGGTGATTCCAGGAGACGCACGCAGGTCGTCTCTTTTCATTATCAGAGGTGCGATACGTGCGGCGTTCACATCCGCAGCTGTTGATTTGCGAGAGGTTAAACCACAGCTGTCTAACGATGCTTTCATGTCGTCTATCTCCTCATATTTTTTCATCTCCCTCAGTCCCTCTCTGCGCTAATAAAGAGAACGGGCCGATGTGCATCAGACATCAAACGACATCAAAAGCCCACATAGTGTTTACCTCCCATCCTTCTCTCCTTCATGCTCTACTGTTTTTTTTTTGCACTTGCATTACCTGTGCAGACGCTGTTTGATGTGGAGCATCGACGTGGTATTTTCCACACTTGCGTTGCACATATGTGTCTTTTTAATGTTAAAATCACAAGAATGCAGCTAACTGACCATCAGATTATATTTTAGGGGTGTTTCTTTATGTCACCACCAAGCAGCAACAAGGTGTCACAGTCCACCTGTGGGCAAACTACATTCAATTTAAGCTTCTCAAATGACAATTTTGCTGTTTTGTGCTCATTTTGCTGAAATTATGATTTCAGTTTGGGTTTGTTTGTTCAGGCCACTGTAAATTCTACCTGATCAAACTATACCGTCATGACTGAGTTGTTGTTTTTTAATAAAGTCCTTGTCGTGGAACCCAAGAAAGGACTATTTTTATTAGTATTACTATATTTTTGTTATTTACTTTTCAAATTTTTTTATTAGGTAAATATCATTAACCTCATAGCATAATTGCTAAAGTAATTTATTTGCCCAAATTGAGATATTTGCATAACTTTATTTTCCTACCACTGCTGCATCATCCTCTTATTAGAATCCAAAATCACTATCATTTGACTAATAGGCAGTTTTGATACAAGCAAATATAATTTCAGTCAATCAAAGGGATTATGAACGATGTATTTAAAGTTAAAATGACATTTTGATGGATATAGTTCATATTTATATAAGACACAAATGTGAGGCAATTGATGATGGGCTTATTTCTTTTTGCATAATTATTCACACATCTGGTTGAATGTGCTGTTGAAATATCAATAAAACATACCAAACAATTCAATGTGATTTCTAAAAATTGACTTAAAACATTGAAATATGACTTGGGCAAATACGTTATGAGGCTGAGAGAGGCAGAGAGGAAACAGCTGGTATATTTCTGCAGTTTTCTAGATATTCATGTAATTTCAGTCAATCAAAAGGGATTTTTTTATGTTCTATTTCTACTGTCTGCCACCATCAGAGTCACCAGCAAGCAGCAACAAGGTGCCAGTCCACCTGTGGGCAGGATACACCGAATTTAAAAGATAAAGGTGTGTGATGCTGTTTGATCTTGCATTAGGACTGGTCAGCCCAGCTTCAAACACACACACGTGTGTGTGTGTGTGTGTGTGTGTGTGTGTGTGTGTGTGGTGAGCAGAGCTATGAATGCATCACCTGTGACATATCCATCTTTTCTGCCCATGTCCTGGTTTCACGTTGGGATTTATTCTGAATTTGTAACACGGTGCAGAGATAACTCTTTTTTATATTAAATTGTGTCAATCATCCAAAAAATTTAATAATGCCTTCAAGGAGCCAATACATGAAGCAGCCATAATCAATACAAATAAGGTAAGAGCCAGGATTCTCTACACTTCTGTACGGTTCAGATCTAAATACAAGGTTCATTTTCAAGATTCTCAAAAGACAATATCGCCAAACTCTCAAGTAGATGTTAAAGTATATTTCATATGCTGACCTGCTAAAATCATTAAGATTCATACAAAGAACCATGAATCTATGACCACATGACCTATGTTTTTTTCAGTTTTTTTTCTGCTATATATGACAATAAAAAATCTATACAACCACAAAGGCTATTGCACTTAACCTGGTATTAAAAGAAACCTACATGTGAGGTGACTACTCAACACAACACCGTTTTAGTGTTGGGTGTGGCAGAAGGATTCTTGATCCAGATTTCAAGGTATAAACAAGCTAATATTAAACATGTATTCCACAAATAGGCATATTTTGAAATAAAATAGAATAATCATTCTGCGATTATGAGCTCCCCCCGACTTTCCTGGGCCCGGGGCAAGATACCCATTCACCCCACTGTCAGTGGGCTTGCCTCCATATGCGCATACACACACACACACACACACACACACACACACACACACACACACACACACACACACACACACACACACACACACACACACACACACACTGACACATATGCACACAGTGACCCCCTTGATCCCCGCGTCAATCCATCTGTTAACAAACCCTGTTGACCTCTACCTGACTGTTGATGCATACACAAACCCAAAGATTGTCAAGCCAGCGCCTGTGCCCTGTTTCTCCCTCTCTCACAACACACACACACACACACACACACACACACACACACACACACACACACACACACACACACACACACACACACACACACACACACACACACACACACACACACACACACACACACACACACATACTGTAGATCAGTACATGGTAGGATTAGAGGGGTGTTAGTGATGTAGAACATTCCTGGCCTCCATTCTAAAATAAGGGACCCGGGGGCTGGCCTGTAATCCTCTATAGGGTTTCTACTTTCTAAGCTGTAAGCTCGCTGAGGTTTTTCACTACACTGCTGTATGGGAACCTGGTGGTTTGCAGTGAATTACGGTGATCCAACAGCCATACCAACGATGAAACAAGGGCCAACGTAACAATTAGAGCAGAGGAGGCCACGCAATCACTGTACACGCACACAGAGACAGAACAAGTTGCAGATTCATGAACAATCATGCGTTATCTGTAGCATTGCACCACATTTTCTCTCTTTTTCTCTCTCACACACACACTCATACACACTACTCGACAGTCCCCATGAGGCCTGCAAACTTTTTTTTTTTCTTCCTCCTCCTTATCAGCAGCTGATTATCAGTGCTTACTGTATTGAGGCGAATGGGCAGCGGATTCCAGGCCTAATAGGCTGCCTAAGTGATTTTGTCTGTGTCCTTTTGTGTCCTTTGCTTTCAATCAGCCCACACCGATTGTAATCTAGCCAACCAGGTGAGTGGATTCGCCGGGAGAGTGACAATTGTCCGCTGAGATGGGGCAGATCTGTTATCTCAGAGGGACTTCCTGCACTAATTGAGACGGGTTAGGCGGAACGGTGGAGCGGAACCTTGTGGAGAGTTGAACGCTGCAGTAGAGGACGTGAGGTGTAGGTACCATGGTGTGGGGGTAATGTAGTAAGGAATGAAATGTCAGATTTCAGCACTATTTCTTTACTTTTACTGCAATTCCTTCACAGATCAATTCATCCAAATAATATTGCATGAGCACATATATCCAGGATGGACTTTTGCAATATTATTTTCTCTCAGTGTTCCTTTTTTATATATACACCCAGCTATAAATATAAAAATTTAAAGCATGAAGCAAAAATGTCATTTTAAGTTTAAATACACGGTTTATAATCCCTTTGATTGACTGAAATTACATTGAGTGTCTAGAGAACTGAAGAAATGAAGCCTCTTCTTCCTCTCTGCTATTTTTCATGTATCAAAATTGCCTCAAAGTCAAATGAATGACTTAGACTGATAGTTTTTGGATTTTAATAAGCGTTGTGATTGGCCAGAGAGAGGAAAACAGGATGATGCAGCAGTGGTAGGACATGAAAGTTATGCAAATATCTTGATTTGGCCAAAAAATGACTCAGGCAATTATGCATTGAGGCTAATGGATAATAGATGAAATAAATATGCATGTAAATAATTACATAATGAAAAGAAAGTAAAAAAAAAATATTTTAAAAAGGGCGAAAGTATAAAAAGGCTTTTCAAGCAGAAACTCCTTTCAGGTTGTGTCCTCATCCTCTAACTCTGCACCAAAAACAATCATAACATCTGACATCAGGGAGCCTGAGACATTTTGCTGTAGACCTGCACCTGGGCCGACTTGCATGCACTTGCACCTTTTTGCATTGACTTTATATGGGATTACACTGTGTCTAATATTTGCTTTGCACACAGAGTTTGCAAATAAGAACTGGATTTACTAAGGACACTCAATTTGTTTTATCAGTGCAGAGCAGGTTGACTACCTAAAAATAAAATCACTCAACTTTGACTAAATCTAACATGCGTTTTCCTCAAAGTCTAAATCTAAAAATAAGGTGCTAAAATTAACTCTGTGCATGTGTGCGTCTCTTTTTTCTTCTTTCTTTTCCTAGAGAGACGTCAGAGACAGCAGCAGACGAGGGGAGCTTGTTCTGAAATAGCGTTTGTGTGCTAAAGTCGTTCCTGAACTATCCTCTTTCCCTCTGTGGCCTGTTTTGTCCTGAGGCTCCACTCGGCCTGACATTTACATACTGTTCAGCACGTGCTCTGGGACGCATGCAAACATGCCACCTTAAATCTATCCGGGGAAATAAAAGCTGCCACATCTGCGGCGCTTGCTCACACGTTCAATCGCGAATCCGATGGAAAATGAGCCCCCGACACATCTTCCTGACGTGCACGCGCGCGACGTGCACGTCAGTAAAACATCTAAACAGACAAACTAGAATCAGAGGCTGCAGGGACGGGATGACGGGGATCAGCATTTGTGGTTTTCAGTGTTGCGCCCCCTCCGTCATTCTTGACTTATGACAAATGGAACGTCACAGGCCACAAGTTTGTGGAGACTTCCTGCTTCAGTCCCAAATGTCTCCCATGCTGTGTCTCCTTTTAAAAAAAAAAGGAAATATGTATTTCTCTTTTCTCTTCCTGTCGTCTTCCAGCGTGTGTTCATCCGTCTCTGGTTCTGTTTTCCTTTCCCGTCTCCTCCCTCCTCCCTGATCTCGGAGTGTCTGACCCTCCTTAAACTCTGTAAAAAGCTTCCACACATCAACAACATGTCCCCGGCTCACATGCGGCATTAAATCAACCCCGCTGACGTTGATCCAACGTTTCCCCGCAGAGTTCCCACAGCCCTTGTTAAAAAATCCCCTGGCTCGCTTTACAGGGGCCCTATGGCCCTGCTGTGATCCACCTCGGAGGTTTAACCCATTGAAGCCTATGAGCCTTTAAGTCTACGACTGATTTACCTACTGATTTACCTGTGAATAATAGTAATAGAGTATTCATAGCGCTTCACTTTTTCCACATTTTGTTATGTTATAGCCGTATTCCATTATTATTATTATTATTTTTTTTAGATTTTTGCAAATCTATTAAAAATAATAATAATAAACTAAGAAACCAGGTCTCTGGTCTCTCTTATTTTTTGTTCCAGAGCTGTATGTGTCCCCCCCCCCGCTGTGCAGCGCTGGCTTTTCGAATCAAACGTCACCCGTGACTCAGAATCAACCGCGTGTGACAGTTGCGATCCCCAGGTCTTCCATATTTAGGTGAACCACATCGCCCCGGATCATCCCAGAGTCGGGAAGGACCGGCTCTGACCTCGGCCATAAAATAAAACACTTGTGACATCTGTTGCTGCCGAGGACCGAGGATCTGGAACCGAAGCTTTACACTGCGAGGTTCAGGTACAAGAGGATGTGGACGGAGATACTGCACCTCACCCAGGAGTCCTAAAGGAGCGCCTGTTCTTTTATTGAGTAACATTCTATTCTTTTACGTAGGAAACATTCATAAAATGCTGTAATAATACAAGTTGGTCCCAGGCTTCTGATATAAAACAGTTGTAGTAAAACGGGAACGTCCTGCATTATAAAACACTACATACAGTGATTGTTTTAAAGTACTTTTCTGTCTTTATACACTTAATATTGTTTGACATCTGACTGGCCGAGTCAACAGAACCATGTGATGTGCATATAAAGTGGAAGAGTACTATGGTCTTATCAGATGTACTGGATTTAAAAGGCAGCAGAGACATTAAATACAACACTTTAATTAACTTTGTGGCAATAAGGCATCATTTATAGACTACTTTATGAGTAGAAACTAATGGATTTATTAATAGTCAATTAACTACTTAACGCCTTATAGACAAAGTCATTAATTAATATACATTTTCAGTGCTTTAATTCATCGGGCGGAAGCCTAATGAAGTGTTTAAACTTTGAGGGTCCTAAAAAGAGTTGAAACAAGTTAAGTACTTTTTATTTAGTTATTTCTTTTAGTCTCTTATTTTAGTCTAATGTGCAGTGCCGGTAGGAAGTATGTATTATAGAAAAGTGGAAAGTCCATTTTTTTGGACTGTTACATAGTCATAATACACAAGGAGAGACATGTAAATCCAGTTATTGCAAGAAAAAGTCTACAAATTATGTTGAAAGTGCAGATCTCAATCTTCATCTCAGTCTCTTACTTCATACTTTTTACAGTTATATGTGTTTAGAAATAAATGAGTTTAGGCTCAGATTCTGTTCTGTGATAATGCTGGGATTTCCTGAGGGTCTGTGAACGTGTCTTGGATTAAGACGGCTACAGCTCACAGTGGCCTGTGTTAACTTGAGGAATAAAGTAGCAGCTAAGCTGGCTAACGTTTTAGCATGTTGTTTTTGAGATACCTTTACCGTTAAGGAAGAAACAGGCCAACAGAGCTTTGAATTGTAAGTAAAGTGCTGGGAAGCAACATGAGGAGGAGCCGTGATACAGAACTTTACACTGTAAAGAAGGTGCTGCTGCAGGATAGTGCTGCGATATGCAAGTCTATGGGGTTTTAACTTTTAATGATATTAATGACGTTTTTAATATATGTTAAAAAAATGATGTACACCATTGTGCTCTGCTCAAGCTCTGTCTGAAAGACAAATAGTCAGAGAGCTTTTACAAACAGATGATGGGAGAGAAAGTGGGAAGAACATACATTAGTACGATCAGTCATCCCCTTTTTTTCCCCAATTTTTTTATGAAAATTTAAGTTGTTCAAAACCTTCACTGGTCAGTAAAGATTATGAAATTTCTCTCATAAAAAAGCCTTTTTCAGGTCTCAGGCACAACGGGTTAACACAGAAAAGAACAAAAAAGTATTTTTCTCCAGCAATGGATGTCAATTAAATCCTGGAAGCTGATGCAAACAGTTCCTACAGATGTCCTGACTTTTGTTGATTACAAACCTTCTGCCTGTTTACAACCTTGGAGGTGGTCTGGGGCTCGTTTGCTGGATTCGGAGTGACTGGGATTCTGCAGAGTCATTCAGAACCTGCTGGTCTCCGCCGAGAGATTCACAGTCTACAGCAGGATGAAAAGCAGACAGAAAGAATCATGGAGTCTCTGCAGACCTAATGAAAGAATGTGAAATTTTCCTCAACAGGGGGACAGAGGCCTCATTAGAGTTTGAGAAAGTTGTCAGTCTCAGACTTTTTTTTTTGTTTTAGCACTACATGAAGTTTATGGATTTCAGAGGGAACAATAATAGACGTAATAAAAAACACATTATTTATTTATTAGAACATGTTTTGTTACAGTGAAATGTCTTTTTCAATTCGAATTCTCATCAACTAAAATGAGCGTATTAGACTTGGGAACTTTGTGCTCCGTAAACAGAATAATCACAAGCACATGTTCTCCTTCAAATGCACAATTCTATTAATGTTTTATTTCTATCCATTAATCTTTATTAATAAAGAGGAGAAACAGCACGGTTTATAAAGTGGTCTTTGAGGAATCGGTGATTGTTTGCTAATTCCTAAACGCTTTATGAAGAGGAGAATGCGTTGTTTTATAACAGCTTTCTGCTGAGCAAAGTGCCGTCTATGATCCACAGGCTCCAAATCCTGTCATAAAACCATGGCTGCCGGACAAAGCAGCTTAGCGTGCTGTAACACCTAATTCACGCGGAGAACAATAGAACCAAATGTGCTCGCAGCGTGCCAGGCCAGCAGCAGGAGAGACAAAAGGTAGCGGAGCGGCCGAAAAAACCAGTCACACCTGGTCCTCGCGACCTCTGACCTCCGCTGCAGACATCATAGCCGGAGCCAGATGAACGGGAAGTGCAGAAATTACGACCGTCCTCCTGCAGGGAAGAGGACGATCGGAGGGAGCTGGGATAGAAGGGATAGAAGGGATAGAAGGGAGCGGCGTGACGGGGGTTTCATCTGGAGAAAAGAAGAGCATAAAAATAAAAGTCGCACGGTTTGCAGCGATGCTCAAAAACACGCCCACGCGCCGTATTTTAATGTTTGTCAAAAGTGTGGAAAGCCCCCCGAAAACCAGAAGGGGATGATGTATCGGCCAGTGACAAATAATGGTTGGCAAGAAGTCAAAAACTCTTTAAAATACAGTTGTAACCGTTAGAGTCGGCACTGACCTGTTTAAAATGCTTTTAAATGCATTTTATATGCATTTATAATAATGCATTGTATGCATTTTTTAAAAATTTAATAGAAGTAATCAAAAAGGCAAATTATTTATTTATTATAACATGTTTTGTTACAGTAAAACATTTGTCGATTTGAATTCTCATCAACTAAAATGAATGTAGGAGATTTCTGCTCCGTAAATGGTTAATAATGGTTGGTGAGGTGGGAAAGTCAAAAACCTTTTAAATACAGTTTTAACACATTTCGGTGAATTTACAGCAGAGTACGGTAGAGAAATCCTCCCTGAGTGCTAAGCTAACATGTGCTACCACAGGTAAACAAAACACACAACTCTAACACACACACACACACATACACAAGATCACCGTGAGTCAATATAGAGATGATGGATGGCCGGTGAGGAAGGAGTGAAGAATGGAGGGAGAACAGGTGGAGGAACGGTCCCTATGGCTACGATACACACAGAAACATGTCTATAGGTAAATACTGGCACGGGGCCAAGGCACGGTCCTGAGCATGTGCACACACACACACATAAACACACACACAAGCATGTCCTAGTGTACACAAGCACACTTGTGCAAAAGGTAGAGCCAGGATGCATGCGTTTATTACTCTCTCTCTCACACACACACACACACACACACACACACACACACACACACACACACACACACACACACACACACACACACACACACACACACACAGCCCACTGTAAAGCTGTCATATGCTCCTCTCTGCCGCAGTGCTGAACCCAGCAGCCCTCTCTTCTTTGGGCCCATCTGTCATTCTCCCCTATCTATCTATCTCTCTCTTTCTCTCCCTCCCTCCTTCCCTCTGTCCTTCTCCTCACGCCGTGAAGCATCTCAACCTTTCCTACATCCTCCTTTTTAGTCCTTTTCCCTCCTCTCTGCCTTCGTCTCTTTTCTTACTCTCTTTTCACTGAGGTAACAGCCGATGGAATATGTAGTGGAGTGTAGTGGAATCTATTGACATCAGAGACACACACACACACACACACACACACACACACTGGGATTAATGTGCTTGTGAGGGACTGACTGACATTCTTCCCTATAGCAGTAGCAGTGGTTCTCCAACTTTTTCACATCAAGGACCCTTAAAGTCACAAAAACCCCATCAGACCCCATCTGATAAGATATTTCATAATAGAAAATATATATATAAGGACTGAAACTGCTATAATCACAAATAATAAATAAATAAATGACTCACTACATGAATTATTATACCAGTAAATATCCATATGTATTTTATTTCTCATTTAATTAATTCATAAAATATGTATTTGTGTATTATTTTTTCCATTTTTTTTATTTTCCTTTGTATTTATTCATTTATTATTATTTAAATGTATTTATTTATTTATTTATGTATATATTCCCCCCATTCATTTTCACCTTAATATATAAAATGGAAAGTAAAGTATAAAATTACATAAATTCATGTACAAAGGGGAAATAATACAAACATGACAGGAAATGAATACTATTAAATTAAATTATTTTATTTCAAGAATTAAAGGGATAATCAGTGTTTAATTGCTTCACTTTTTTGAAGTATAATTTTGTATGTAGTATGATATAGGATTATTAAATGTCAAGCAAGATCTTAAATGGACCCACCACCTTTTATAAATTAAATAAAAATAAATATACTTTATTTAAAACTTTAAATAAGAGCAAACTGACCCAAATCAGGAAAAAAAAATATGATTAATAGAGTTAATAATAAGAGTTCAAAGATCAATTATTTGTCCATAAAATCATAGAAATCACATTGAGGATCATTACAGAACGTGAAGAATATATTCTGTAAGATGTTTAAAAAGGAGCCAATTAAATAATCACACAAACAGATTAAATCTAAATTAAATATCTAAATAGTGGTTAGTTGCAGCCCTACTACTGATATTATATGAAACTATTTTCTTATTATATTGATGCTGTAACAGTAACATTGTGTTTTACTACAGATAAAACTACTACATTTAGTGTTGGAGCTGAGGTTTTCTCATGCAGTTCATGCATCAGGATGTTTTGGTTTTAACAGGATAAAATGTGCCTTTGTTACAGTTGTTATTTTGACCTTTAGCACCACAGGTTATGACAGTGATTCTCAACCTTATTAATTGTGACTCCTCAAAATGAACCAATGTCCTCATTACAGGTCACAGCCCTCTCAAAAGATGAGTTGTCAAATGTATTTTTCTTTCTTTTTAAACTTTAAACCTGAAGTTTTCACAAGAAAAGAGCAAAAGTTAGGAGAGAATGACATCATGCTGTGTAACAGAAAAAACACTTTTTCTGACTTTTTCTGGTTAAAAGCTGAAGTTGTGAATCCTCAGAGAGGCAGGTATCAGCCGCCGCTGAACCGCCGCTTTGCATATCTAACAGATCTGCTAAATATTTGAATTTGTTGACTTTGGAAAGAACTTTTTCTCTGAAACTTAAAACCCAAACCCCAGCCTGAAACCCAACCCTTAGAAGTGAAGAGCTGTTTTTCCTGTTTTTTCCCCTTTTTCACCTTTCTGTGAGGACATTTTGCCCTTTTTAAAGACAGAAATAAAAGAACGCGTTCACGCACTCAATTTACCTCCCTGCCAGATACAGTATCAGAGATAAGCCATAAGCTACATGAGAGGAGGTGACTGTCCATCTAGATAAAGTCCTGCTATTGATGACATGAGGAAGCCACTGTGACAGGCCGCTGACAGGAGGGTCAATACGGGAAGGAAGGGGAGGGGGGAGGGGTGGAAATGGGAGGACATTGTCAATCATTAGGGCTAATGACAGAGCCACAGCACACACACATTAACATACACACACACACACACACACACACACATTTAGCCTGCACAAAACCAGAGGGTGAGTGACGGCGTCGGACTGGATGAGCACTTATTGATTGGGAGCGGGAGGAGTAGATGTGGTTAAACACGAGGTCACATATAAACACGGCGGACGCACGGAGAGGTCACGGAGGTCACGGCGTGTTCCTATCGACCGCAGGGATGTCAAATTATAAATGTTTTGTTTGGTCAACGGGCGACGTTTTTACATCGGTCAAACTGAAGGGATGAATGGTCTGTCAAAGGAGATAAACGTTGCTGATGAAAACAGAGGGAGGGGTTTCTGTGTCGGTCTGTGTTAGTCCTGGAACTTTAATTCAGAAAATGTAAAGAAATATATATATATATATATATATATATATATATATATATATATATATATATATATATCAGTTCCAATAATCAATAGTTTCTGGTAATGCACATAGGGATAAGGATACCACCTATAAATACAAAATCCATTTATGTTGTTTATAGAGGACCAATTATGGAGGATTGCTATAAAATAAATAAATGACTTGTTATATAAATAAATATGTCAATAAATGTCCATATTTATTTAATTTTAAATTTAAGTGAATTATAGAATAAATGTATTTGTGTATTATTTACCCATGTATTTGATTTTCCATTTTATTTATTAATTTAATAATATTTAAATGTATTTATTTTGGAATTATTCCCCCCATTCATTGTCAACTCGACATATAAAATGGAAACTAATATTGGAAATCAAATAAATTAATTTTCAAATGGAAAATAATACACAAATAATGGGAAATAAATACAATTAAATTAAATACATGTATTTATTTCAATTAAATTGTGGCAGTCCTCTATACATATATATATATATATATTCTGCCATTGTAGAATTATAGTGAAAATAACTAAATAAAACAATAAATAAATAAATAATTCTCCTTCTTTGTGAGGACCCCCAGGCACATCCTCAAGGACCCCTGGGGGTCCTCAGTCCCCACTTTGAGAACCACTGCTCTATTGCATAGCGATGCCAAATGGCAACAATTACTTTGGCTCAATCTTACTAAAATGTAATAACAGTAATATAAAATCAATGTTTAGTTGTAAAAAATGTGTCTTTTAGTTTGAATTCTGGGCCGAAATTAGAAAGAGGTGGATATGCATGAATGTGCATGGAGCTGCCATATGCAACACTCTGCATTAAACATTGTGTGTACCTCCTGTATTCTGGAAATTCACTTCTGTTTAACCATATTTCTTCACAATTATATACTTTATGCTGTTATATCATGTTGTATATAGTCATATATTATACCATATTGTAGAAAGTGAGATTTTAATGCTTTTTTCATTATAAGAAGGTTTCATTGTTCTATAAATACTCAATCCACATATTCAGAAACTGTGCCTTAAAACAAGCCATCTGTGAAGCTGTGATGTCACAACTACACAGTCGCCACATTCACGGCCAATTAAATCAGCCAATCAGAGGAGAGGCTCATTGATATTGAGACAGACACAAAAAACGATCTGATCTTTCTAGAGCTGCCGACAAGCTTCAGAGAGAAGCCGTGGAACTGTGTTTTTTGTTACTTAAAACCACAAATAAATCTGTCACAACTTCAAATAAAAACCCAGGGAAGTGAACAATATGGAACCTTTTACCTTTTATTTGATATTTTTCATGTTTCTCTCAGCAAGGACTGAGAACTGTGTGCATATATTCCCATTTTTCATTATTATAGCTGCATCAATGTTCACTTCTGACCTTTAGAAACAGAAGCTTGACAAAAACCAGTCACCTCATGGTCTAATTACTAACCTTTACTTGGCTCATGTGATGATAACTGAGAAAACTTCCTCTGCTGAGGAAGAACATTAACTTAACTTACTGCGTTCAAACCTCCAGGTTATAAAACTTTAACTTCATATACTTTTTTATGCATTTGTTTTATGACTATCTAGTTATATAATGACCACTTACATTTAATTTCTTCCCGTTTTTGTATATTATAACTGCTTTTTTTTTTTTTCTTCCCTTCCCTTTGTACGATCTTTACGAGCTTGTGCAGCTGCAGCGCCTCAGCGGGGAAACTCCATCTGAGCGAATCTAAAAATAAGAGCCAAGCGTCTCATTTTCATTCAAAAAGCAAAGCAATCAAAGTCAGAATAATTTAACCTGGTTTCATTTTTATTGTGGCGGCGCAGCCATACGGCTACCGTGTCCTTTCTTATGTGTTGAGGCTCGGCTTTGAGATTTTCCAAAGAAAAAATACATGCACGGAGATGATGATGGCGATGATGATGATGATGATGAGTGAAACAGAAATGAAAGGAAGAAGGAGTGAGTTATTTCCTGCAGGATACGGGGGGAAAAGACATGTAAAGAAAGAGCGGAGGGAGAAGGGGCGCTGACAGGGCGAGATAAGGAGAGAGAGAGGGGATGAGGAACAGGGAGGCAAAGAAAAGAGGTGGAGAATTGGTAGTGACAGCGAGGTGAAAAAGGACAGAGGAGTAGAGACTGCAGGAAGAGGAAGAGAAATGGCAGGAGAGGATGCGAATGGTGTGGTTAACACTCGTGTTCCCCGTCAAAAAATGACCATTTCAAAGTTTTTGTCTCTGAAAAATGTGTTTAATTTGATCAGATTCATCTAAGATTCCAGGTCTTTGCCCACAAAAAGGATTTCAGCACGCGCACAAAAAATGTATTCATTTATATCAAATTGTGTGTGTTTTATTTAACTTTTGTAGACTCTTGGTGTTCCCCGGTCAAAAATGGCCGATCATTATAAATAAACAATGGGAGACCAGAATTAATGTAAGGATTTAAACCCATTTTAAATGGTATCTTAGTAAATTGGTAACTTTGACCCAAAGTAGTCTGTGAAAAACAGTAAAATATGTTTCATCTGATTATTTCTTATAGTCAAAACAAAAAAAAAAACGGGTTTGGGCCAGACAATTATGTGTTTTCCATTAAAAGTCACACTTTTATTTACCATGTGAGTTGAAAAATGAATAGGAAATATAGTTAAGACATAGACAAGGTTAGAAATAATGATTTGTATTTGAAATAATATTATTTTTTTCATTCTAGCTTCTCTAACCAGCTAAACTGTTTTCAGCTGTGCTAACATGTTAGCATCAAGGGTTTTCTAATCATCCATTAACCTTCTGATGCAATGAGAAAACACATTGTTCCATTAGAACACTGGAGTGATAGTTGCTGGAAATGGGCCTCTATACACCTATGTAGATATTGATGCACCAAAAAACAGACATTTGCAGCGAGTGTATTTTCAGCGAGTACCTTTCTTTCAAAACTAAAGAAATTTCTAAGTGACCCCAACGAGTCAAATTTGACTGTGAATACCACATTGATTAACATGAAATGAACACATGAGGGTTAAAGCAAAAAACAGGACATTAATTGTGACAGGTGAGGAGACCAAGTATGTGTGTGTGAGTGTGTGTGTGTTTGAAATGCCCTATGCGTGTCTATAGCTGCAAAGGTGTGTGTAGGCCTCGAGTGTCCGAGTGTGTGTGTAGTAAATTGGTGCTGACACGGCTAGCAGGTTGTGACATTAATTAGCAAGCCTCAGTGAAGGCTGAAACCTAATCTCCTGGAGAAAGGAGACACCGGGGGGACACATCATAACACACACACACACACACACACACACACACACACACACACACACACACACACACACACACACACACACACACACACACACACACACACACACACACACACACACACACACACACACACACAGTCTCTCTGCTGACCTCACTTCCTGTGACTGGGGACGAAGGATAGACATGGCTAAGGTTACTGTCTTAATGTGGACAAGGTGTGTGTGGGGGGGGGTGTATGTATATGTGTGTGTGTTAGGGCTGAACAATTAGGGAAAATAATCGAATTGCGATTTTTTCCTCCAATGTTGCAATTGTGATTTATTATGCAATTTTTAACAAATTTTAGCCTCTATTTTATCTTTTTTTTCTTAACAAAATATAATGAATGGCTTAAAGATGACACCATATTAGAAGTAAATTAAACGATCTATGACTTTAAATAAAAGATATATTTATTTAACTGCTTCTTACTGAAACATCTGTGAGTGATCACTGACACTTGGCTTGTCTAGCCTGTCCGTAGCATTGGTCCTTTCGGCCATACAGCTGTTATATAGCACCATACAGCTGTTCTATAGGACCATACAGCTGTCATATAGCACCATACAGCTGTTCTACAACACCATACAGCTGTTATATAGCACCATACAGCTGTTCTATAACACCATACAGCTGTTATATAGCACCATACAGCTGTCATATAGCACCATACAGCTGTTCTACAACACCATACAGCTGTTATATAGCACCATACAGCTGTTCTATAACACCATACAGCTGTTCTACAACACCATACAGCTGTCATATATTACCATACAGCTGTCATATAGCACCATACAGCTGTTCTATAAGACCATACAGCTGTTCTATACCACCATACAGCTGTTACGTAACACCATACAGCTGTCATATAGCACCATACAGCTGTTCTATAACAACATACAGCTGTTCTATAACACCATACAGCTGTTCGATAACACCATACAGCTGTTCTATAACACCATACAGCTGTTCGATAACACCATACAGCTGTTTGATAACACCATACAGCTGTTCGATAACACCATACAGCTGTTATATAACACCATACAGCTGTCATATAGCTACTATATAACACCATACAGGTGGTATTTTTTTGGAACAACTAGCTAGCACACTTTGGCATGAAGTAGCAATGGGAACAAGCCATGCTCTGCACAACACCTGATGCTGTGCAGCGTCTTCTAACGGTTCTGTCGAGCCAGACGCCGTTTAGTGACAGATTTAAGGGCAGGATGAAAAGTTGATGCAGCTTAGTTCTCCACGCTTTCTCTTGCGTCGCGTAATGTGTAATTGCGCATGTTGTGGTTAGAAAAATCGCATTTTATCATGTCACAATAACATTGCAAATGCAATTAATCCCTCAGCTCTCATATGTGTGTGCATGTGTGTTTGTGAAAGTCCCATTTATTCACTTCCATTAATTACAGTTCAGATCATCCAGAAATAAGACCAGCACTGTCATTGGAACAAATAATAGCATTTTATGGATGTGTTTTTCTCTTTGTGTGTGTGGGGCGAGTGTGGATTTGGCTTCCTGCATATTCACGTCATCTTCCAGTTACTCTGTTCTTTATTCATTGTCCCCTATGAGGGAAACTTGGGTGGTAGCAGCATTTATCAAAAAGAAAAAAAAAGAGAAAGGAAGAAAAAAGGAAAGCAGAAAATTACAGGGCGAAGAAACAAAGAATAAAAATACATAAACCCATGAAGTTCATGAACTGTCA
This sequence comes from Lepturacanthus savala, assembly GCA_030544235.1. Classification (NCBI taxonomy): domain Eukaryota; kingdom Metazoa; phylum Chordata; class Actinopteri; order Scombriformes; family Trichiuridae; genus Lepturacanthus; species Lepturacanthus savala. Next base: position 4,380,173 of record CM060468.1, read on the forward strand.
CCCTTCCAAACTCCAACCACACGCTGAGTATTAATAGTCTAATCTGGAAGTGTTTAGTGTTTGTTTAGAAGCAGCGAATATGAAAACGTGAAGGTTTGAACGTCCTGCTCTGTCTCTCGTTTACAGGCCTTTTAAAGCTGAAAACTCTGCTGCAACCTAAAACAGAAAAAGTCGCTGGAAATCTCTGCAACTGCGGCTACTGCGTCGTCTCAGGCAGAAACGTTTCGGTATTTTTGATCCTACTTGATCCGACCAAATGTTTGCTGCGTACAGGCCGCTCTGCCAGATGGAGCCGCTTCACACCGGAGAGTCGGGGCAAACACTGAAGCACTAATTGTCCTTTTGTTTTTATAATTTCGGCAGCTTGCAGATGCGAATCAATGCACTTTTATTTGATGTAAGTAGACATGCAGCGCCACCATAAAGTATCTACAGCGCCGTTTTAATACGGTATAATCGTACAATTCTGCAAATCTCCGGGATTACACTCAGCGCCAACACTTCTAACGCTCAAGAGTCGGTCTTTATCAAATTGATTCCGTCTGTAATGTTTGCAAAAAGCAACCATTGTATGGTTAAGAACAGGGAAGCAGTGAATAAATCATGGTTAAGTTGTGGTTAGGGTTAGCCGACTAAAGCCAGACATACTGCATTCTCCTGCTGCACACTCTTATTTTCCACCTTGCTACAGTATATAAAGGATAAACTGGCAAAGGAGCGTTGGCTTCATGAATTGTCAGATTTGTCCAGAACATAATTCAAAGGAGAACTTTCAGGAGACTTCTCTCTGCCTGGGCTCATAAAGTAAAGACCATGTTTGAGGTGATTTCTGATGTATTTTGTTATTTTTTGGGGGGGAAGTTTACACTCTTTGCCTAGATCACCATTCTTCCTCCATCTTCGGCCAAGATGCTGAGTAAAATGTTACTTTGACCAAAAGTATGACAATAAGACCAAGGCTGGAAGTAGAGATTTACATTTGACACTAACTGCAACTAGCGTCATCATTAATCTACAGAAAGTCAGATTTTATGTAGCCTGAATTTGAGATTTATTGCTTTGTCACAAAATTCCACAAAGTAGTAGATTCAGACCTAGTCCCCTTAGTCCAAAAAGGGTATTTTTTTTAAACCAAACTTTTATAGTCCCTGGTTAAAAAACAAAAAATCCCATCCACAGCACCAGTGTGAGGAAACATATCTCTGACCACATGAAGTTGTAAAATCCACCTCAAACAATGCACATGTCAAATCAGCAGGTGGTGATTGCATTCCCAACAGGAAGGCCGTTTTAGCCAATCACAAGGCTAGACTGCTACACACGTCTCCATGGATACAACTTCCTGTTTACCATCACACAGCGTGAAGTCAAACAATGTCGACAAGAAATTGTGGTACGTGTTTTACTTTTTGGCGGAAATTATGTCGACCAAAGACAAGAGTTGATCTGACAGTTGGAGTAGAAGAAGAGAAGAGGATTGGAAGAGGAGGAATCCATGAAAAGCTTTTTAGAAATAGGGTCAAGTGGGAGGGGAAGATATATATTATATTTCTTCTGGATTATATAGAAGTACAATAGTACAATAAAATACAGTGCAGCAAAGCAACTTTTTGGATGCCGGCTGCCTTAAAAACCCCAAAGAAGAAGAAGTCATCCACACGTTTGCTGAAATCAGTTCATCCTGGACTCTGATTAGAAAAAACTTTCAGTATTAGGAGCCTACAGCTGCAGTTATGTATGGATGAAAGGCTGAAACCATGTAGAGAAACACACGGTTTCAAAAAGACCTGCATTAGTGATAGTCCCTCGGAGTAAAGCCTGTAGGATCATGGCCAGATTATCAGCAAAAGTTTGTTGTTGGGTCCTTATTGACCTTCACTATACAGTAATCTATAATCAATTAGCTGATTGTCTTTTAAAAGCAAAATTGACTGATATTAGCATTGTGAAAAGAGCGAAAATGAAGTACAAAATAAACTCAACAGCTTTGGGTTTCTGACAAAACAATAAATCTGAATATATTAATGTTGATTTTAACTGTCAGTCCTTTTGATAATGGAAAAATGAAGCCTTACAGCAGCCTATAATAGCATTCCCATTCCCTAGCCTTGTGTACTGTAAATTCACTGAAGAGAACTTGGTAACAAATGAGGCTAAACATAAAGTTCAACAGTTAGGGCAGGTTTCAGGCAGTGGGGAGTAGACCTTAATGTGACAGAAGACTAGTTTGACTTGAACTGAGCCTGGAAAATCAACGAGAAACTGCAGTGAAGTCAGACATTATCCAGCTGCCTTCAGAGTAGAATATACAGGAAGTCATAGATATATTCACATCCTGTTGGATCCATATGTCTCTACTTGTAGTTTGCAGAAGACGGATAGTTAAGGCTCTGGTATTAAGTTAATGGTTACCTGTCTTGTGCTATAAATATATATTGAATCAAGCAAAAATAAGACAACCTGTAAATAAAAACACAATCATTTAATTTGATTTGTATATCAAACTAATGAAAGAGAAAAATAGGTGACAAATATAGATATTTTTGTTACAATTTAATTATTAAACATACAATCCCTACATTTAGGAATTACTCACAAAATTCAACATTGATAGAAGCAGCAAAGGTTCTATATAAGTTTATATATTGATTGATTTGTATTGGAGAGTTTATATGGGTAGTATATGAGTATATGGGAGGATGTGTGTATCTGGCATTATATATAATAATTTGTTCATATAATATCATTTATTCTTTTGTCTGCCTTGTGAATGTACATTTTTAATTATTATTGACTACAGAAAAATGTTTGTTAACACATGAAACCTTCACATTATATTAAAATTAATATAATCCAGGAATAAATATTACAATTACACAGGGAATGAGGATTGGAGCCAATCAGGCGACAGCAGGAGTTTGACTCATCTTGAACGGGCCTTTAGGAAAAGATGAAGGTCCACACACATAATGTAGTTACTTCCACCACTAATTAAACCACACATTGAAGTAGCTTTCGTGAACATGGCTTGAATTTGGCTTAATTAGTCAGAGATTTTAGGAGTCCTGGAGTAAGTTAAATCAGCCTAAATGAGAACACCTGGGTTACGCTTCATTAGGATGAGCACATGCTGTTGGCCTAACGGTGCTCATAAAAAACAGAATGGAAAAGAAAACATCATTACTGGTGTGAATCCTGAGAACAACTATGTGTTTTAGTACAATTTCTAATTGTTTATTTTTTATTGTCTATATCATAAGGAATTAGTTCTAAAAACTGTAGTATGAAAAGTATAAAATAAAACACTACTAAAATAAATTCTGTCAAACCATCCAGTTGAAAATAGAACAATACATCTGCTACTGATCAAGAGTGTTTGTGCTGTAATTTGCACTGAATTTAATCCGACTTCGATATGTTCTTTATTATCAGTTCATCACTTTTCTCATCTCACTTTATGACATCACTTATACTTTATCGTCTCCAACGATCTGTTCCTGATCTAATCCTTTTTAATGCTGTTTTCTATAATGCTTTTCCATGTTACAATGTATTGTATCCTTGCCTGATGTTTCTTCCTTTATTTTTTCCCCCTTTAAATTTATTTTAAGGGGGTTTTCCTTGTATGAAGTGAGGGTCTGAGGACAAAGTTGTATTGCTGCTGGACAGGCTGTAAATCCCATTGAGGAGAATCTAGGATTCTAAAACTGAATCTATTAAAAATCTGTCTTCACTGAATTTCACATGTTGAGTTATTCAACATAAATTGGAATCATGTTGGTTTTACTATTAGTGTTCTTTATTTTTACTTGAACAGAGTTCAATTCTTCTTATAGCTGCAATGATTGTCAATTAATCAATTAGTTTCCAACCATTACATTAGTCGTTGACTATTTTTTATAATCAATTTGAGTCATTTTTAAGAATGTCCAAATTCTCTGGTTCCAGCTTCTCAAATCTGATTATTTTCTGGTTTCTTTAGTCTTCTGTAATAGTAAACTGATGATCTTTGGGTTGTGGACAAAAACATTATCATTATCGATTTCACACCATTTTATGAACCAAACAACTCATTGGTTAATCGTTTCAATAATCAATAGGTTAATCTACTATTGAAAACAGTAATTAGTTGCAGCCCTACTCCTTATCTTTTTCACTCTTTTTATCAACAAACTAGAATTATCTAACTCCAGCCGTCCCCCAGGTCTAGACAGAAAATATGATTATCCTGAGTTAAATCACTGAAAAGCCTTCTAATTAACCAGCTCACATTCCATCCGTTCTCTCCCCTCTCCAAATAAAGACATTAAATTTAACTGCTGCTGTTGGCTTTAATTTTTATTAACCGCTGTTTGTTCATTCGCTGAGTGATTTTTCAGAAACGCATGTGTGAAACACGTCCGGACTCTGTCGGAGCCGTAAAATCAGCAGCTCTACTCACATTCTCATGAGAATGAGATTGTAAAAGAGACGGGACGGACATGGGATTCTGAAAAGAGAAGGGAGGACATCTCCCCAGTGGAATTCACACCCCAGACCATGTGGACAGTTCAGATGAAGAACTGTGAATATCTGCTAAATGAATCATAGGAAGTAACTTGTCTACTTCCTTTGGTAAATATATTCCACTGTCTCCACTTTTGTTCTTCTTTCAGGGTCATATGAGTTGTTTTTTGCTTCTAACAGTGTTATTTTTTCCAACAGGTGAATCAGAAATCAGACAGTTATGGAACAACTGTGGTTACCAGCCATGGTCAATACAATATATGTAAAATGATTGTCATAATTGATTGAGTGAGTATTTTAACCATTGAACTAACTTCCTTCCTTACTTCCTCCCACCATTCCTTTTCTTCCCTCCCTTCCTCCAGCCTTTCCCCCTTTCTCTTCCTCACTATTTTCATCCACTCCCTCTCTTCTTCCTCCCTGCCATCCATCCATCCATCCATCCACCCACCCACCCATCCATCCATCCATCCATCCATCCATCCATCCATCCACCCATCCATCCATCCATCCAACCTCATGTTCCCTTCCTTCCTTCCTTCCTTCCTTCCTTCCTTCCTTCCTTCCTTCCTTCCTCCTTCCTTCCTTCCTTCCTTCCTTCCCTCCTGCTGCTGATTATTGTAAACTGTTACAAAACAAAAGAAATGATAGAAATTCTGTGTAGAAGTGTGTTTTTTTCCTAATTTGTCATTGTTGGCAACTATCATTTCCTTCCGTTTTATTTATTTAGTTTTTCTGTCTGCTTGTTTGTATGATTTTTTTTTTCTTCAAAATCCTAGCAAACGAGGTGTTGTGTGAACACTGGAATCGATTTTTCCATTCTCCAAACATGCACCCGATCATCCCTCTAGTGTGGATACGGGCTGGGTTGCATCTCTACTGCACAGTTGTGGTGGGATTTCTGCATTGGGCGGTTCCTATGGTTCCCGTACTCCTCAGCATCAGGAGTTGATGGACACTTGATGGGAACATGACATCCATCTATACAGGCGATCGCTCTTGGGAAGTGCCCAGAATTGCACTTTGTAGTTGGCATCAGGAAACATGATGTGACGTCTCCTCGGTTCACATATGGCTTAGCAGACTCTGAACGATTCTATAGTTACTTCCCTGGCACCAAACAAATCACTAGTTTCATGATGAAAGATGCCAGATGCAAAAAAAACCCTCAATGTGATCAGAACTCGGAGATGATTGGGTAAGTCTAGGCTCTAGCAAAGATATTATCTCATTTTCTTTCTGCATTGCAAAGCGGTCTCGAAAAGTTATTTCATCAAAGCACATTAATGGATTACCCCGATTCCACAAGTAACCGTCTGGCTGACCTCTGCGGTGCATGTTGGTCTTCGTTGAGATATTCGAAATAGTCCGTGTTCCCTCTCAAACGGCACGAAGCAGACGTTAAACCGGACTCTATTAAGGATTGATTTAAGCTTCAATTTAGTCTAAGAGTAGCTCTAATCCTCCCTCCTGCAATCAATTTGGTTTAATCCAAGACAGGCCGAATCTAAGACTATTTTAATATAAGTCACTGCAAGTCGCTTTGAGTTAAGGTGGCTCATACGGACATTTTACTCTGGGAATAGGCCTTAGCCATGTGTGTGTAAAGCAATAATAAATATGTTTTCAGGGTTGTCACACCACAGAAACATGTGTTATTAACCACCCAGGCGAATTTGAATGATTAAAAACCTGGCAAGTGTATAACATTAGCTAAGGGTTTGTCCTCTGTTGGTGCTGAAAGCCCCGACTGAACAGCCTGGCTCAACGTGGCTTATAAAAAACACAATTTAAAACAGGCCTTGTTTCTAGGTGGAGGACAAACTACATGGATATTTTCAAAAATAAAGCAATGTTAGGAGCAAATGTTTAGTTCTGCACCTTCTTTGCTGGTAAATGTCTACTTATTTTAATAAAAATATAATATAAATGACTAGTTACCAAGCGCTCCATCACCAACCATCATCAATCATCCATCATCAAAGACACACCAAGTAGGCTCTAACCAGAGGGACTACACCAAAGTTTGTCATTTGTCATCAAGTGGACTAAGACCACCTCTTTTTGGAGGTCTTGGTTCACTTGATTATTGCACCAGAATGCAATTGATGAATGAACCAAAACTAAGCAGCTTTGGTTGAAATGGACCAAATGGTCGACGCCAACAGCAGTCCATGTGAAACCACCCTTACTTACCAGATAGTCCTACCCTAATGATATGGAGTCAATCTGCATTTACCTGGTTTGCCAGGTTGAGACATCCACCCTTGGATACCATGCAGGAAATTCACAGGGCGAGACTTAACGGGCACATACACCCGACCTTTGTCCCCGACCGACTTCCAGTCACTTGTGGTGGACAACAGCGAATGTCTATAAGCCTTCGGCCTGCTGGGATCTAATGTCATAGACTTACCTAAACACGCGTGACAGGAGCCCCACGCTCGCAACGGTAGAAAGAGGGTCAAAGGCCGCCAGAGAGAGACATAGGGGAGGGAGAATGAAAGAGAGACGGAGAGATAGAGGTAGCCTTTCATTCAGGAGTCTGACAACTCGCAGGACTCAGACATACACAACCAGTTAGCGCTGTTTACAAAAGCCAGCAGCAGAACCAATGCAAACCATACGCGGCTCAGAGACACCGGGGGTGAGCTGGAGCATGTGCGTGTGCGCGCCGTGCCAAAGCAGCGGGTCTTAATGCAGCCAAAGCAAAACAGAGCTGATGTTTTTTAAAAAGCGCTCATAACCCTCAGAGAGACGGATCCAGTCCCTCCCCCCCAAACCCCGGTTTCTCTCAAAAAGCGCGTCTGGTTTTGGTTCTCGTCTTATTCGGCCTTCCTGTGGGTCCAAAACCACTGCCACATTTCACAGGCTCCGTCCCCGCCGTGCGGCAGATAAAGCTGTTTTGAGTTGCCTTTCATCGGTTCCAAACAAAGCCAGAATGAAGCAGGGAAGGGATGCACAGAAATCAGGGGCAGGGGGGGTGTTTAAGAGCTAAATATCATATGTGACAACACGGGTGTATTCAATTTACATACAAATGCGAGCAATGTAAATGCAGCTGGAAGCTGGTGTGGATTAGAGTCAACAGACACATTCTGCACAGCTTCCATTAGGAAGATGAACACGTCTTATATACGAGACTCCCAGTGTGACACTGGAAGAGTTTACTGAAGATCGTGTAACGTAACTCAGTCTTAAAGCTGCAGTGCAGGACTTTTAAATATAAATCGGTATCTCATACATTGAAGAATTTACCAAAGCACTTCACACAATGCCAGTTCAGCTCATCACCACCCACTGCTAAAAAGAAAACTGCTATTTTTTGGCCTAAAACAGTAATTTATGTTGGTAAAACTTGAAAATATAAATTATTGACATTTAAGGCAATAATGTAAGTTAGCACAACAAATCAAGACAGTTGTATGTTGCAAAATAACTTGGTGAGACATTAATACTTAAATACAAGTGGTTCAATACAAGGCACAACATTTCTGCTAGCTATTTTTCCTTTTTGTGAAATGCAGGAAATCTTACAACGAGTTGGTATTTTTTTCATTTCAACTCTTGCTGTGGATGTACTGCTGCTAGGAGCTGGAATTCACACAGGTAAGCCTTAAACAACATTTAATATAATTTATTTAAAATGTTAAATGATACAGGAATTTTATTTTGAGTTGTGTCATAATGGAGAAACATGACCTACTGATGCTAGCAGGGCTGCAGCAATTATCCACTAACATTAGCTTATCTGGGCAAATCCCATTCCAATTGGATGGTGAATTGTCTTCAGAGTGGTTGGTATTATGTTAAAAGGATAGTTCAACATAAAAAAAAAAAAAAGCATATTGTCATGATTCAAATAGTCATACTGCAGCAATAGCAATTTTCGAGTTAGCAGTTGACCGCACTTTTTTTTTTTTTTGAAGTGATAAATCTCCGCTATTTAATTTTACAACTCTCCAAGTGTTAGCAGACGAAATGGATCATATTCTGAGTCATTTCACAGCATTTGTATAATGCTATAAACAGTTTATCCACCATTTTACAGCTTAGGGATACATCTATTTTTTTGCTAGTGGATTCTCATTCTCAACGCTTCTCTGAGACAGTTCCAAACAGCACTAAGTGTAGCTGTCATCTATCCCCAACTTTAAATGATTTTTGTTGCCCATTTCGTGGCAGCAGAAACAACTTGTGAACACAAAACTGACACATCATCACCTTTTAAGTTGATATGCTGCATATGTTCTTGTATCTATGTTCCCAAGCCAATACTCTGTTCACACATAAAAATCTATTGTGATTGGATGAAATTTAACTTGTTTCAAGTTAAAACGTTTCATAAACATTGTTCATTATTAGAAGAAGGCTTCAAAGTAGCTATATAAATACAGCAAAACCAATGGTTATCATTTTAGTTTTATTTTGAAGGTCTCTACAAAAATGTTTGTCTGTGGTGTTCCAATACAAAATCACCCAGCAGGGAAAATTAAAGAGTCTGGGTGGTTCTGTGGATCAAATTTTACTCAATCTTGACTCAAACTCTTGTTCCGGTTTGGTTTGATCCATAAAACTACCCTAGAATGTTGGATGGCTGCGTGCCATACTATTAAAAACAATGTGGGCCAGTTCTTCTCCTATTTTCTGTAATTCGATGAGATTTTAAAAGAAACACCCTAACCCTCAATGGATTATGTTATATACTTAAATCATATATATATATATATATATATATATATATATATATATATATATATATATATATATATCATTAAGATATAATCTTTGTTGATTGCATGACTCCAACCTTTTGTTCCGATAGCCATCGTCATATTAAGCAAATCCAGAATCTGGGAACATCTTTCTCAGATTCCAACTATGTGCACAGAACCCTGGGAACACAGGACTCTGAGAACATTGGGATGACCCCAATGTGAGTCAGAATTTTCACTTTCCTTTGGCTTCACATTTGGTCTTTGTCAACTCCTGAGAGAAATATGGTAAGCTGCAGCGTGTTCCACTATCAACAAGTATTTGCCAGATGAACAATGTTCTGAAACTCACTATAATACTCTGTCAAGCTTAGGCGAGCTGCAGAGTCAGTTGATGCAGTGTTATCATTAAAACATAAAGATTACACCCACTTAAACAAGTAGAACTTAATTTTTTACCTCCGAGTAGCAGTTTGACATCAAATTCTTATCACAGGGTGCATTTCCCAGCCATTTCCTGAGCTCACAGCCACATCGTGCAGCCTTAATCAGCAGATGGAGGTCGATCAGCTGACATAGACATCATTGATAGCAAGGGGTCACATATGGGATGATATAAGGATGGTCTCTTGGGTTGAATGTGAATGTAAGGTCCAAAAAAAGTAACACAAAGTTTGTTAAAGTAAGATTAGCATCAGATGCATGAATGTCGTCCTGGGGATGGGTCAGGAAATGCTCACATGGGTCATTTAGGAAGCCAAAGATCTTTTTTCTTTTCCCTTTCACAAAAATTGAAAACATGTTGCTCCAATTATTTCTGGGGTATAAACAGTCCAATTCAAACGTCGTGAATTGCAGCACAAACATAGTGATTTTACATCCAAGACAGCGAGTACTGGCGGCCTGATACTGCTCTGGGCCCAACTCCATTTAACACACATCCTCTCGCAAAAAAAAAAAAAAAAAAATGTAACACAAGCCTCATGAAGAATTTCAAGGGTGAAATACAAAAAAAACTGTCCCAGATCACAACAGCACAATCACATTGGATGGAAGCTGCCTTTTGGTACAATGGCAGGAAATCAGCTTCGCTCAGGCCGCAGCTTTGACTTGGTCAATTTCACGCTTCTTCTTTTTTTTTTTTTTACTCGGGAGAGCGGGACCTAATTCAAACGTGTTTGGGTGTAGCTTCTGGTTCAAATGCAGGGCTGAAATCAGCTCAATTTCAACTCTTTTTTTTTGTGCCTATGGAAAATCTCTTCTCTGCTGCTCTCTCTCTGCCCGCCGGTTCGTTTCAGAGGTGCTCGGCTCTTTTTTTCTTCTCCTTTTTCTGAGCGGCTCGGCTCTGCTCTCCTATACCTCTCAACCCTTTTTCTTCTTCGTACCCTTCTGGCCCCTTTTTACTCATATTCCTCCACCCTTTCACCACGTTTTTTTAACATCTCCGAAGTCCAACTCCAACCTCCTCTATCATCTTACTTACTTTTCTCTAGCTCTTTTACTCTTCTCCTCTTTCACCGGCTCTCAGCCTGCACTATCACTTTCAGCTCTTACTCAGTTTCCTGTTTTACTGTCCATCCTCACCCTATATTCCCTGTGGACCAGGCCTATGGATAGCAAGTCCACAGTTTGTGTTTGTGTGTGTGTGTGTGATTGAGAGAGAGAAAGAGACAGAAGGAAAAGAAGGGAGAGAAAAAGAAGTGTATCGCTCAAGGCTGTGAAGATATCCTCATTAGGAGATCAGTCCTCCAGAGACCAAGACTGAAGGACTGCTCTCCTAATGAGGAAGATAGGATAGTGCTGCAGGGGTGTGTGTGGGTGTGTGTGTGTGTTTCAGTGTGAGAGCAAGAGAGACATTATGTGAATTATCTTCATATCAGTCTGTGTGTGAGCAAACACACTTGTGTATATTGTGTGTGTGTGTGATGTCTCTACATATGTTCCTCACTAGAAGAAACTGATGAATATGAGGTAGCTGCCAAATAATGAGATATGGAATGAGTGTTTACTCAGGTGTGTGTATGTGCATATTTACAGTACACTCATATACTATCGTGTTTGTATGTTTCTTATCTTTTACATCTTGTATGCTTTTGAATGTGTGTGTGTGTGCACGCAAGTGTGTTTGTGTGTGTGTGTGTGTGTGTGTGTGTTTGCACTAGTTTGTCAGTATTGGCTAACAACTGCATGTGGAGGGATAGAGAAAGAGAGGTAGAGACATCTCACTCCATGTCCGACACTTCAGCCTGGAGGCAGAACAGGGGGGAAAGGTGAACACACACACACACACACACACACACACACACACACACACACACACACACACACACCCTAACTAGACCCAAGAGGCATAAAGTGGGAGAGATGAAGTCACAAACAGTGAAATCAGCGTAACAGAGACAGATAGAAGGCATCAGGAGACAAATATGTTCAATGATTGACACTTTGACGTGATCTGCTCCTGCAAACAGCTGCAAAAACTCAACCAACTTCAACAAACACTTGCACATCCATGCAGTAAAAATATTAGAAAAATGTATTAAATAAAAATGTTACTGCTGTGCATTTCCTTGAGTTGTGTTTTATTGTGATTTAGTTGCATAAATCATTGATTATTACTATTATACCTTAGTAATTCAAAGTGAAATAATCTAAATTATCTGCCATTTGAATAAGATAAGTCTACTCGATATTGGACTGATTGTACCAAAACCAATCAAATCAATCAATTTGGTCTTGTTTTAAGAAAATGAGACTAACATTTCCTTTAAAAATATATATAAAATATTGACTAAAATCAAGGAATATTTAAAAATTGACTAAAATGAAGAAAAAAAATAAGCTAAATAAATAAAAAATAAGTAAATAAGCTAAATTATATGTAAAAACTGAAATCAGGTGAATACAGGAAAACAGGTGAACATATCTTGTTTGGTACAGTTAGTCCACTATTGACTAGAATTATCTGATTCAACTGGAAGATAATTTATCTTATTTTTTTCTGGATTTTAGTCAATTAAATATTTCAGTCTTGCTTTTTTAAAAAAAGACCAAAATGACCCAAATCAGGAAAGAAATTGGGAAAAAAAATGAAATTAGGTAAATTATCTGCCAGTGGAATATGATAATTCTACTCAAAATTGAACTAATTTTACCAAATTAGGGCACTGAGGCCCAATATATAGTAGAATTATCTTATTCCACTGGCCCACCAGACCTTAACAGATGAAAATATCTTGTTTTTGGAACAATTAGTCCACCATTGAGTTGAATTTAGCTTATTTCAAGGTTTTTTTTTCCTAATCTGAGCCAATTTGGTCTTCTTTTAAGAAAACAAAACTAACATTGTCCTAAAAATAAGATTAAACAACTAAAATCAAGACAAAAATCTTGAAATAAGCTAAATTACCTGCCAGTGGAACCAGATAATTCTACTGAATATTGCACCGATCGTACCAATAACGAGATATTTCCACCTAATTGAAGACAACGTGACAAAGCGCCTTGTGATTGCTGGGATGTTTTTAGGGTCGTCGATATCTAATTTATCAGACGTTTCCGTCTGGTAATGGACGGCGTCACTGTTTCACATCAACAACGATGCATTCACAGCTTCAATATTCATGTGCTTATCCACGTGAAGCGAGGCCCGGGCAGCAAGCTGTGCTCCATCATAGCGGCGATGATCGCTCCGCGTCCTTCATTCGCCCTCGTCAGCATCCCGACGAAGTTTAATCTGCCTCTTACCCCCATTGTTCTTCTTCTCCTGTACTTTTCCTGTCCCCCCTCTATTTTTGCCTTCACCTTCAAGCCTGCGTCTTTCTGCTCGTCCCCGATGTCCCACCGCTCGCCCAATCTGTCCCGTCCTCTGTCCCGGCCCCGCTCTGCCAGCTGGCCCCGGACAGCGCCTCCCCGAGGGGAGGACAGGTGTAGCGACGCACACTCCACTGAGCACACAGCTCACCTGTGGCATCGGGCGGGCGCTCGCCCAGCGATGAGCAAATGCAACCGAAAAGCACACGGGGAAGGAAACAGGCGGCTCGCTCTCCAACTGGAAATAAAGCTACTTTAACATGATAATCAAGCGGATTCTCGGTGCTGTTCCAATAGCTTTGATTTGCACACGCACGCTGAAATGAACCCATGCTGATAAACATGTAATCACACACACAGGTGGAAAATAACCAACGAAAACGCATCGAGTGATTTCAATAATTGCGGCAAAAACAAATAGTGATGACACAGCGATTCTCGCTCCCGCTGACTGTTAACAATCGGCTTTGCTGTGGTCCATCACTCCTCCTCCTGCTGAGAGGGAAGATCGCTGCTTGTGATTCACTCGCGATTAGTCATCGAGGACGGGAAGAGTGGGAGAAACGGGGATGTTTGAGGGGTCAGCGTGTCTGGGCCCAGGCCAACGCAGCTCGGGTTGATGCGTTTCAGCTCCTTTCAGTCGATAATGGATGAAAGCGAAGTTGTTTTTCCTTGATTTGGGTCAATTTGGTCTTACAAATAAGATAAAATTGACTAAATAAGATAACTACTCAATATTGGACTGATTGTACCAAAAACATGATATAAGTTTTACCAATAAGTTGATATGGTCTGGATTTAGGAAAAAAAAAAAAAGAGTAACATGACTAAAATAAATAAAATCATGAAAAATATGCTAAATAAATAAGTGTCTGCAAAACTCAAATCTTAACAGGTGAACAGAGGTTGTTTTTGGGTACAATTAGTCAATTATTGAGAAGAATTATCTAATTCCATTGGCAGATAATTGAGCTTATTTCTTTTTTTCTGATTTGGGTCAATTTGGTCTTGTTTTAAGAAAAAAAAGCCAAGAATTTTCTTATAAATAAGATCAAATTGACTAAAATAAAGAAAGACGCTATAAGTTAAATTATCTGGCAGGGGAATAAGATAAGTCTATTTAATAGTGGACTAATTGTACTGAAAACAAGATAATTTCAACTGTAAAGATTTGAGTTTTTGCTTTGCTGGACCTCACTAAAATCTTAACAGACGTACCATCAGTACAATATTGGGCTAATTATCTTATTCCACTTTAAAAAAGCAAGACTTATATCTTCCAAAGAAGATGAAATTGACTACAATCAAGAAAAAAAAAACTTGGAATAAGATAAATTATCTGCCAGTGGAGGCGGATATTTCTACTCAATATTGGACTAATTGTACCAAAAACAAGATATTTTCATCTTTTTTCTTGATTTTAGTCAATTTAATCTTATTTTTAAGAAAATATTAGTCTTGTTTTCTTAAAACAAGACCATATTGACCCGAATCGAGAAGAATCTCTACTCACTATTGATCTAACTGTACCAAAAACAAGATTCTTTCACCTGTTTAGATGTCAGATTGTGCAGTGAGGGCACTGAGGTGGCTGCTTTCTTGAAGCTGTTCCAGCAGCAGGGACGTTTGAAGTAGATGTTGAGCGTCTTCACCGCGGCAGAGACGGTAAACACATGCAGAAACATTCAGTGAAAACAGTATGTTTTGCATTATCTGCAGAAAAAAGTGCTCGTTTTCCACTTTTTTTTTTTCCTGTAAGAAAAAAAAAAAAACTATTGAATCGTATGTTTTGTTTATCCTTTCATTTCAGACTTGGAAAAACATGAAGGCCCGTGTGCATCCACATAATCAATCTCGCTCTCTCGCTAGAAGAGAGCGAGAGAGCCAAAGACGGAAAGAAATGCTTGTTTTGTCTTGCCTGTCTCTTTAGCTCAAAGGGACATTGACCCCTAACAAGTCCAGTCAACGACCTTTCACCCCAGCGACCTGGGGAGCCATTGATCATCCTAACGCAAGGATTAGAATTGCACCATGGGATTTGAAGTCCCGGAGCAAAGATATTTCTTGATTCCCTCTTAAACTGCCCTTTTTTTTCCTGTACATTTGCAGGCTTAATATCTGGCCATATGGGACACGCAGGAGTGGGACAGCTAATCTACAATAAATTAGTGTCATGTAGCGATAGCCGCCGCTTTTTGAAGTTCGCGCTAATTACATTTGCTGCGGTAAAATTAACGGCACGATAAATGGCTGCTGTTTGGGAATAAATGTTATCTTAATTGCTAGGCAGGATCCCCCTTTGGGTTTTTGTTTTTTTTTTGATGTGGATCACTGAAGTCCACTGGTTTTGTTGGACTCATAATAAGATCTAAGCAGGGTTTGTTTTTTTCGCGAAGGCGGTAATGTGATCGGAGTGGTTGAGGCAGGCGAGGCTTATGGGTCTTTTCAATCCAAAGTTAGTATGTGCTGTCATGAGGAGGGGTGGGGGGGTGATGGGGGGGGTGGGGGTGATGGGGGGGGTGGGGGTGGTGGTCATTGAAATGGATGTGATGTGAATCCACTCCAAGTCTCTGGGGGGCTGAAAGAGGGAAGAATTAGATTAGTGGGAGAATGCAATCAGTGTGACTACATTACCGAGGATGATGAGAGAGGGAGAGGAGGGAGATGTGAGTGACAAGATGCTGGACGGCAAAAACTTTTCTTTTTTTTTTTTTCTTTTTTCCAAGACTACACTTGCAAATGCCAAAGAGGGTGTGTGTATGTGTGTGTGAGTGAAAGTGGAGGCGATCCATAACTGCAAATGTGAAATATCTCGAAAAACCAAAGCCAGGAAATCGATTGAAAGAGTCTTTAAATATATATATCATCCCCACTCCCTCGCTCTCCCATTTTTTTCCCCTCCACCCTTTATTTTCTCAAAAATCAAATTACCCAAATACCCGAGCAGGAGAAACTCTCGGTCCAACCGAACAGCATTATGAAAATTGCATATGACTTTGAGGGGAAAGAAAGCCTTTTTATAACATTGGATCAGAGGAATAGGAGAGGGTAAGGGTGGGGGGGGGGGACGGGGGCTGGCACAGGTTTCTACATTTTGTCCTCCTGGTTGAGTAAAAAGAATAAAGTGGAGGTAGCTGGAGCGGTGGAAAGGATCCTGCTGAATGTGCGAGCGGTTTCCTTTTACACTATTTACCCTGACTACAAACCCAATTAGCTCAAATCTGATTCAGTGTTTACACTAGCATCAGGAGATGATTAAGTGAAACCTAGCATTCCTGTCTCACGTTCCCCCCCTCGTCATCACACACACACACACACATGCAATAACATCACAAGCAGCCAACCAGTCCCCAGAAAAAAAAACTTTTTTTATAAAATGGTCCTGTTCGGTTCCAGAAAACAGCACAATAGCGCTTTTTTGATGTAAAAATGGTTTATGGAGAGAAGCAGCCCATCCCAGAGTTATTTGACTATTTGTCCAAATGAAACCACCCCATCGTCCTGCTGAAAGTAATGAATCAAATCTCCAAAGCAAAAAAAAATGCGAACTGTCCCTTTAACAGCACAGACCGCTCCATCCACATAAGGCCGTTTTTTTTTCTCCTCATTTAAAAACATCACAGAGTTGTAAAAGTGAATTTATGCAATTTACTGATCTCATCTTACAAGACCTTAAATCTGGTGCCAACCAGTGTATGAAAGCGACTCGTGCAAAGTGTCTGATGTCTAACGTCGCAGCACAAATCTAAAGTAATAACCTGACATAGCCGCGCTAAACATATTCCAGCCAAAATCTGATTTAAATGGATGGAGGTTTTTAGTGATTTCTATTTGTGTAGTTATTGTTTCTGTTTCATTGTTCCAATAGACACATTTCAAACCGGGGTTAAAGCTGTTATGATAAACGTTAAACCGATTGATGGATGTCTTTCTTTATTTTGGACAGAGACAATGTACAAGTGACATTATCCCTCATAAAGAAAGATGTAGTGTAACAAGGTATAGCAAAATTGCAATTTTCCGCCTGTAGTCAAAATCACTTAAACCCATGTCTCCTGCCTGTATTTATCCACTTAGGAGACAATATGTCCCTCTGGGGTTGTTACAAGACTAAAACACAGATAATAGAGTGAATATTGGATTTTATTGCTGTTATTGCTGTTAGATGGACAACAGTTGCCATTCAGTTGGTTCCAATGAACATTATATTGAGTTAAAGTCAAATATTATTCTTTTTTTTTGTAGTCCATGAATTCAGTTGTAAATTTTAGTCACATTTTAGTCCTTACAGTGTAGTTATGGAATAAAATAACGTTGACAAATAGTTATTTAAGGAATTTCCACTGCTAAAATGAACTGGGGGACAGAGACATGGCTCCAAATGAAGGCTAAATTCACCAGATCAAAGTGGTGTTTTATTGTACACAGCTTGTTTTAAAGAGATAATATGGAGGGTTTTTTTCCCTATTTGCTGGTGAAATTGCATTTTGCATTCAAACTAATAGTGGTCTCCAGCACCGCAAATGAACTTAAGTTGGGGGGGATGAAGTCCGAGTGTCACAAATGGATTCTGCTTCTTTTTTTTCCCAACATGATTCTATCATTTTCACTCACAAGCACAAAGAATAAGACAGAGATGAACAGCCATTCATACATGTCAATAGGGAAACTTCTGTTGGAAACTCTTCATGGGAATTAATGGGAATAAACAGGGATAAATCCAAAATTTACATAAATACAGTTGGGGAAAAATATATTGTAGCATAAACTTGGCTAAAACAACCTGATGCTATCATGTTAGCACAGCTGAAAACAGTTTAGCTGGTTAGAGAAGATAGAAAACTGAGCTTCCTTTGACGAAAGCAAAAAAAAAAATTAGATTATTTGAAATACAAAGCGTTATTTCTAAGCGTTATTTTCTTATTTGTTTGTGAGAACCTTTTGACCAATCAGAGGCTGATCCAGATGGAAATAACTATTCTTCTCTTCTTCTATTTACCCATATTACACCATCTATTGGCGTAATTGTTATCACTCCTTATCACGTTACCATGTGGATGCGAATATTTCTAGCAACGTTGCTTATGTGGACACACAAACTTTTGGAAAATTAAAAAAAAATCATCATAGTTGAGTTTGTTTCTGAGATGTAAAAAGAAGGAGTGAGGTCTCTTTGAGTCGCTCCATGTAAAACCGCTCCCCTGAAAGCGCCTTTAACCACCCTTCAATCTTTATGCGCGGCTTAAATCTCCCAGCTCAACATCCACTCCGCCCATTTAATCCCAACATCTGTCCTCCTACCCCCCAACTCCCAGCTCCACTTTGTCCCAGCGCCAAGTCCGACCCCCACAGCCACTGCTGCCCACGCCGGCAGTGAAAGCAAACAAAATGGAAGTGAATGGGCAAACATGGATCCAAAAAACACAGATTGTTTGGTGTCTGAACCTTTTTTTTTTCTGTGTGTGTTGTTGATTTTCCACGGTGGATCGGGTTTAGCTTGTTTGCCTCTCCCAGAAACGACAAATCAAAACAAACCTCCTGTACGACGAGGGGGAAACTATACGTACACGTGCAAAGTATGTTAACAAACTGCGAGCAGGAATCCCATTGATGTGCCCGTATTTTGGGTTAAACAAATGCCATGTGGATCAAATGATCCGTTAAGAAAACATTACATAGAATACATTTTTTTTTTGTTCCTCCGCCGCTCTTCATCACAGGAAGTTATCCCATCAACAGTCGACGTTCAAAAACCTTCGCATATAAACACATAATGAATTCTCAGCTAATTTGTTCTCTTATCTCTCTTTTTTTTAAATTACACCCAGTGAGCTCCTCGGGGAGCATAATGACAGCTTCCTCTTGTGGTTTACACAGTTTACCAGGATCAGAGGGTCTACATGCATGTGTATGTGTGTGTGTGTGTGTGTTTGTATATGCAACATGTGTGTTTACGCATGAGAAGGTGGATGTGTGTGTAAGTGTGTGTGGACTGTGAGAACTCACAATCCTTTTCTCTACGCAAGAGCAGACGGGAGGGGAAAAGGTTCGACAGGCAACAAATATGTCGTTGTTTCACCCACATCAGCAGCTTCTTTATACCACACACACACACGCACGCACGCACGCACGCACGCACGCACACACACACACCTACTGAGAGACACACACACAGCCAAGGCTTTTCCTGGGCCTTAGATCAGAGACAAGAACCGACTGCATGACTTGGACTTCGAGTGTGACAATAGCTGCGCACATTATTCTTCTGTGTGTGTGTGTGTGTGTGTGTGTGTGTGTGTGTGTGTGTGTGTGTGTGTGTGTGTGTGTGTGTGTGTGTGTGTGTGTGTGTGGTGGAGCTGCAGTGATCCTTCCCATGACCGAATCCTGCACAAACCGGAGAGATCTTGGACAGGCCCTGGTGGAACCAATAAGGGAGCTAATGCACTTGGGGTTTGGTCCCAGTCTATGTTGAGGGGGGTTGTTGTGGGGTTAGAAAACTGAATAAAATAGTCCCAAAATGAAGACATTTACTGGAGGATCAGGTCTGGATTGGGGTTATAGTCCATAGTCATGTGCTGCAAAAGGAAGCGCTGATGAACTGGGTGTAGTGTTTTTATGACTTATTTCAACGCACTAAACCTTTGACCTCTAGGATGTGGAGGCGGATTTTTACATGACACTACAGTCCACTCTTTTAACAGAGAGAGCTTATTTTTATTTATTTTATTCATATTATTATTGAACCAGGTCCAAATTATGGGAATGTTACAGCTCTTGGGTTTAAAACTGCTTAACATGATGTTTATTTAGTAACAATGGCTCAAATAACTGTGTGTAAAGTAAAAGGGACGAGTCATCCCCTCAGTTCTATTATATATAATAATATATAAAAATACAAATAGAACTTTTCAACTGTTTTGAGTTTTTTTAACCTGCAACTTGACAGTTTTGCTTCATTTTTCAGTTAGGAACTTACATCCATGTTGTGTGTTATATACATGATAATACAGCAGGACAGAAAACACACAGGCAGCTTTGAAACAGTTAGTTATTCAGCTGTAATTACAGAGTAAGAATGTCCCTGAATAAAAAGCAGATAACAAGGCCAACTCAGGCGTAACAGAGTGTGATGGAGGTAGGCAGGAAGCTTCATGTGGCCCACTTGGGCTTAAAGTGACCTGTATCTGCAGCCTGAGGGTCGGGGCTGTGGTGGTGATTCAGTGTGTGTGTGTGTGTGTGTGTGTGTGTGTGTGTGTGTGTGTGTGTGTGTGTGTGTGTGTGTGTGTGTGTGTGTGTGTGTGTGTGTGTGTGTGTGTGTGGAATCTGCGGCTATTTGTAGTCCTTTCATTCCAGCCCCATCTGTGTAGATGCTGTTTCGTGTTTCAAGGTCCAGTCCGATGTTGCTGCTGCCGATTCGGATCATTTTGTTACTTGCGTCACTTGTTGGAACATTTACAGCTACAGAGTCTAGAGTTGTTGGAGGCTAAAAGACGAGTTCATGATGGACTCAATCAGAGGGAAAATGATGGTGAAAATGCAAAGAAGAACTTGTCTATAGCCTATTGACCATCTCAGGTTTATAAGGGGATAATATGTGAATAAATCAATGGATGAATAAGTAATGACACTGCTTAAATGGCACCATTTGAGATTTATCATGTCCTTTTTCTATTATATACAAGCCTTATAGTACCTTTTCCCTATATTTATATTATGTTATGTTGCTGCAACCTGTACATATTGTTTTTGACAATAAAGCTGACTTTAACACATCATTCCATATGTTATTATTATTGTATTGCACAGGTTTGTTGCAAAAGAATATCACACCCACTGCCCTGTGGAAGCAGTTACTATGCACATGTGAAACAAGTCTTCTTCTTTAACTAGTAGATTAGTGTCAGTGAAGTCATATTTATGGATGTGAAAGTGTGACCTGAGATTAGAATCATGGCCCAGAAAATGCAGATACTACTCTCTGCTTTAAATGCAGTAGCTACAGGTAACAGAGCAGTCACTGCAGCATCATTTCCTTAATTAGAGGGTTTGGGGTTTAAAGGGTTTAAAAGCTGACAAGTTTAAATAATTGAGAATAAAAACTGAGAATTTTTTACCAATATCCATATAAAAGTCATAAAATAATCCATATTTTGACATTTTATTTGCCTTATGTTTATTAGAAGCCACACATTTTTTTTTCCATTTAAACTTTCATTTGGTTTTGTTTAAATAAACAGTTAAAGAGTGGCATCTGATATCATTTTTATATTAAAATAAATTATTATTGAGTACTTTTTATGTAAAAAAAGAATCCAGGTAGAATATATATATATTTATATTTATATTATTTATACATTTTTTTTTTATTTTAACAGCTGATTTAAAAATTATTCAGCTGTAATAACACGTTGGCTCCGGATTTCACTCCTTTTGTCTTCCGCCCCCCTCCGTCTTGCCCTTCCCTTCATCCCTCCGTTTCTCACCCTTCACCTCTCACCCAGCGAGGTTCATCTTTCCAGGGTCGCCCACCTTTCACCTTGTGTTTTCTCCCCCGGACACAGGAGCATCAGCAGCCCACTCCTCTCTGCTTTCACTCTCTCTGATCTGCCTCTGATCTGCGTCTGATCTGTCTGATCCATCTCTGCCAGCCTTTTTTTTTTTTTCTTTTTTTACCTGTACACCTGCTCCCAGGTGCACCGCGGATCGGGGGAAACAAAAGAAACCTAAAAATACATCGTCGGGGTTTTTAAACTCTGCGCTCAATGCAAATATTTATCAGGCAGGAAATCAAAATGAAAGGAAAGGGAAGAGAAACCACATCTGGATTCAAGAAAGTAGTAAAAAGAAAAAAGAAAATGAAATGGAAGTTTTGAATATGATATAATAGGATTCATATGTGGGTGAACCCGAGGGAACGAAACTCCCCCACAGCAGAGGACACGCTGAAAGAGAGACAAAAAAAAAGTGGAAGCGTCAGCAAATGTCTTTTACTTAATTAGCATTCGCTGTGCTCGCATGGGTCAGTACGGCTGGCGGCTGATCTTATGGACACCTACACACACACACACACACACACACACACACACACACACAGATATTAACATATCATAGTGAATTGCATCTTAGCTTTGATGTCCCTGCTTTTCGTGCTTTATTCTCATTCCTCTCCGTCTCAAGAGAGCAGAAATGTATGTTCCTGTCAGCTTTGGCTAATTGAACTATTCACTGATATATGAAAAAAAAAGTGTAAGTGTGTGAGAGAGAGAGAGAAAGAGAGAGAGAGACACATGGATATAAATAGAGGAAGATACACTCCTGCTGTCTATCTCCATCCTGCTCAGGTGTTCTTCTTCCACTTGTATTCCATTTCTGCTCCCTCCTCCTCCTCCTCCTCTTTTTTTCCTCTTCATCACCCTCTTTCTCTGACCTCCACCTTTGTTGATCCTCCTCCCTGAGATTCTCCCACTCCACCCCCCCCCTCCCTCTCTCTATCTCCCCTCTGTACATCTTCCTCTCATCTTCGTTTGATGTGGTGAAGCGGGGTTATCTAGGGTTCTCGTCTGAAGGGGAAAGGTAGCGGCTGAGAGAGATTGAGCAGGGAAGCGGTGGGGGGAGGGGGAGGGGCCGCGGAGATGATGAGGACTTATTTTCCCCCTCTCTCCCTGTCTTTTTGCTACAGTAACAACTCTTTCAACTCAACCTGCACCTTCATGTTTGAAAAAAAAAACAGCAAATGAAAAGACCCTTTTCCGCCTGGAGAAAAACTGGAGTCTAATTCTGGGCCGAAGCTGGTATCAGCATCTTATGGAATAGGAAGATGTCTTTTTTTCTATTTGTAGATGTTGTTTTCCTAGATAAAGGACTTCTCACTTTCCCTTTAACTAAAGCAGAAAGTGTGTTCCCTGCAAATTCCCATGTGCTTTTGCCTTGTCACTTCCACCTCAGCAGAAAATAGATTTGAGGGATTGTTGTAGTTTTTTTTTTTTGAAATTTGAAATAAATTTAGATTCTCCTGATCGAATATCAGACGCATAGAGAGGGGAAATGCAGATATGTTGCAGCGTTCGGAGTGTGGCGAGAGTTTCCTCTGCCAGCTTTCTCCCCTCTGGAGGCCACAGGGTCACGATCCTGCCAGCCAGCCCACCATGTCGCCTGCCAACTCTGTTTAAACACACACACACACACATTTAGAAGCAGAGTCACCTACACAAGCGCTGCCTGCTGCACGCAAATGCAAATGCATACACTTAACCCTCAAACACACACACACGCATGCAGAGGTCCTGTTGTGTGTACGCCTGGAGAATATTTGCTAATTAAGAATCACTTAGCTCTGTGCAGCGCGAGGCTGAGAGAGCTGAGAGCTGATTGGTTAATTAATCGATCGGTGGCTCACAGGGAACGTGATCAATAGCTCTTCTCACATGTGATGTCCGAAAGCGTAATTAACACACAGTTAGTTAAGTGAGCCGGCGTACATTTATACATGAAGTCAGTTTTTATAGACGGCAGCGGAGGTCGATCGGTCCGGAATGAAGCACCTCGGCAGTTACCGGAATCGGAATTTCACGGCAATGCAGGTCATGAATCTGTAATCCCGCTTTCTCAGCTGTGAGATTTGCATTTCGTGAAGGGAAATGTCTCGATGCTTTTTTTGCAACGGATCGTCACGTCCCCCTCGGGATTCATCGCGACGACTCTGATGATTTCCCCCGACTTTCCCATCGAGTTAATTCAGCCAACCCGTCAGCCTTAACGACCGAATACCTTCAAAACCGTGAGCTTCTGTATCCACTTGAACTGTGATTTTTGCGTTAAGTGCTAATTAGCAAATTCCATGCTAAACATCAGCATGCTAACGTTGCTGTTCTCTGCTGTCTTCTGCTCATAGATGGTAGAAATATGTTTCCTGCTGCGAGATAAATGTGTTTGTCTCAATATTTTCCAGAGGTCACAATGTAGCCCCCTGAGTCCTCCTTAATCTCTCAGTGTGCCTCTTTCTCTCAAATGTGCACACACACACACACACACACCAGCACTCCACTCCGGGCACTTTGGTGTGGTCAGACCAGGCCATTGCCATGGCAACCGGTCCACAGAGAGGTTGATGTCACAATGAAAAGGCCACTGCATGACACAGTAAGCCATTTAAAGTCAGCAAAAACACACACACACACACAAACACGTTTGCATCCCTATAAATATTAGTCCATACTAGGGTTGCAAAGGGGCAGAAAATTCCCAATAAATTTCCAGAAACCTTCCACGGGAAGTTAAGCTGGGGAATTTTGGAAATATGTATTTTCATCTGACTTTGATACAACAGATTCAATTTCCCTTGAAGTGAAACTCTTGTCTGCTGAATTTCTCGAGCCTTAAGGACATTTTTGTCATTTTTGCAATGCTGCTACATTTTTGGTAGCATTCTTCCACAGTATTCACACAAAGACTTTTCCTTCAACATTAGCTTGTGAGAAATGTTTCCACACATCAGATGGTGAATGCGCCATTTTTCTGTAGAACTTACCAGCTAGCTGGCTATTCTATGAATACATTTATATTTCATACTTGCAAATTAAACATTCATATCCTTATAGATCAAATATACCCCGCAATATTATCAAAACTTACTTGACTTTCTGCAGGCTCAAATGTGTGGCTTCAATAGTCCTGAGGAGCACATTTGCATTAAATCTGGTAGTTTCAGCCAAGATTATGGTACAGTATATTTTTCTCCAACTATATTTAAGTTTCCTGCTAAGGGCTGGCGTTAAATTTTGGTTTCATTACCGTTTACTCGCATATATTTCCATTAAATTCCCATTTATTCCCATGGAAAGTTTCCAAATTTACATTAAGTGACTCTCTTCCCCCTGAATCCCTTTCAGAGCAGCAACAGGCACCTTGAATCTGTTTATATGCGTCCTCGTAGCGTACGAGTGTGTGTGCCTCGTGCCCACTTGGCTGGGCTCAGGTGCTCGGGTTCTTCCTGTAGCCCGTCAGCAGGGGGGGGTCCCATGTCCCCCGCAGGATGCGTTGATTAGTTTGGCCGAGGCTGAGCCAGGAGGCCTGCCGGGTGCTCAGTGGACTGTACCAAAGTGACATGGGGATGAACCTGCGTTAGCAGAACAGGTAGACACGCTGATAAACAGCACAAGGACACAACCAGAGAGATGATTTCTGTTTACTCAGTAGCTACAGTGATTTTTTTCCCCCCTCAGGTAAGAGAAGGGCGTTTCTCTCTAATGATTCGCTGCTCCAGTTGGCAGACGTACCAGGGGACAGTTAATTCACGACACACCTCATGATTCGCCACATCTGGGGTTTGCGAGTCCCTGTGTTTGCTGCAGTTTTCCCACAGGGTTAAAGAACTGTATGATGGGGTTAAAGGTCCATTTATGCTCAATATTAAATACAGATATGAGAAAAACATACACATACACACAAAAGTAGAGGATTTTATAATTAGCACTGACTGTGTTGAAATGAAAAACCGACTAAGCATAATGTTTTGCATCATCTAGAGTTTAGCTTTATCACAAAGAAACCGCTAATTTGTAAGTAGCATCCATTGTTGGTTGGCTGAAAATTGACTTCACACCACAGTATAGTCCATGTGCCAGCATTTCCACCTGTTGATTTTCCACATATAGTCTGACACCCTTATCCAGTTTTTTTTTTCTCATTGAAGACCAAACAGCAACCAAAGATCAGATTTGATTGTTTGATCATAAACTTGAGGTCACATTCTTAAATAAAAGTGGAAGGATTAAAATCCTAGTTTTATTTGTTGCAAGTAGTATTTCACTGAAAAAAACACTTTGTGTCACCCTGTTCGAATATCTCCAGTCGTTATGTGGCTAAAGTAAAATATCCAACATCATATTTCTTCTTCCTTTCAGTAGATTTGAAAGGTTCCAACCAATCAGATGAAGATTTCCTCACAAAATGGTCATGAATAGAACACCTACTTGTACTAAAATGTCCCTTGAAGAGCCTTTGCTTTTCTGAGTAGACATGCAGCCACGAAGACGACAATGAATGACCGAAATCACAGGAAGTGAGACGGAGAGAGCATATTTAAGACAGATTGTGACAGATAGACGGGGACAGACTGAAAGGAACGTATGAGAGGGAAAGGAGCGAGCAGGGAGGAGTGGAAGGACGGACCGTTGGAGGGAAGAGGAGAGCGAGCGGTGCCGGGATCTTGCAGCAGCCGTGATGGATGAGCTTTAGCTCAGGTGTGACGGCGCGACCAAATTAAATCACTGAGCAGACAGCAATGAACGAGAGACAAGGTTATCACTTTCGCCCCCTCCCCTCCCTCCCTCTCTCCGTCTACCACCCTCAGTCTGAGTCTCAGCGGTCTGTCCTCACTTCCCCATCATCAGCTCTCTGCGGCTCTCCGCTCAGTCTGGAGGGAGACTCGGCCTTCACTTCTGAGTAATGTCAGACACATTTCAATCATGTTCCCTGGGAGCCTTTTTTTATGACATTCCTTACTTTTTCTCTATGACTTGAAAGGCTGCTAGAGACGAGGAACAGTAATACCGTTGCAGCCTTTCCATCATTGTGCAATCATCCTATCACTAATGTAATACAAAAAGGCATGTTCTCAAAAGATCTGAATACATTATTATGTGGCCAAAAATCAGTGGTCACCTCTTTTCCACATATTTGTGGTGATATTTTTCTTTTGTCCGCCAAGGAGGCGGTTTTTGCTGGCATTTGTCTGTCTGACTGTGTGTTAGCAAGATTGCTCAAAAAGTTCTAGAGAGATTTTCCTCAAACTTTCAGTGAATGTTGGGAATGGTATCATGAACAGATGATTACATTTTGGTAATGATCCAGAAGAAATCCTGGTTTCTGGATCACTTTGAACTTTCAGTTGTTTGGTAACATTGCAGTGAATGGGCCTTTGAAAAGGTGCTCATGATCTTGCACCTGCATAGCATAGGACAACAATGTTGGGTGGGAGATGGAATAAGCCTGGTAGAGGTCTGTGCTCTCAAGATGTTTTTCTAGTTTTTGCTATTTTTTCCTGTTTGACCAAGTCCCTTTAGTTCCTTTTAAGTGTTGGACTTAAGAAAAGTGTACTTCCAGTTTTGTGGCAACAGTTGACAAAGACATGCCCCCCTTCCCGTACAAATCCAGGTCCATGTAAGTGCTTTCTACAGAGCAGCTGGTTTAGGGTAAACCAGGTTAAGTTACATCCTCATTCCTCTCTGCTGGGATCAAACACACAAAGGATCATATTGATTATTTGCATTTGTTTGAAACTTAAATCAAACAATTCTTTGCCGTGAGAGGAATCTCTTTATCAAGCCTCAGCGCTTTACTTCGCTGTGAGTTCTCGATCCAATCCTAAAAATTCAACAAGAATCTTTTTGACACTGATCAGCTGACCAGATTTTCTGGTTTTGTGCCATCTCCCCGTGGCTGAGATAGAAGCACCGTCAGTGAGGATTACAAAGGGAGACAAGGGAGAACAAAGAGAAAGGCCTGAGATTTCAGAAGGTTTGACTCAACATATTCTAAAGGTCAAAAGAAAAAAAAAACTAAACAACACCCTAAAATGCCAAAATAGAAAACCTGTCTTCTCAAGGATAAGATTGACTCACTTAACTTGTTTTAAGGTGAATGAACAAGGTAAACTGCGCTTGTACTAATGAAGGAGGTCCAGGAGCTCAAGTCAGTAAGATGATGCCAATAATTGTAATGCATTTTGTGAACAGAAACGCCTTGATTGGAATACTCAGGCCAGAAAGCTGCAGGGGGACTGAGCTGTTCTTGAATGAACATCTAACTTAACCATTTAAGGCTCCCTGTACCTTGAGTGGTATGAGGAAGGAGCAGGGGGTCATTTACAGAAATACTATATGCTTCAGGTGTTGGTTTTTATGTGCAAATAACACAACAATTAAGGTCTCAATGTTGTTTTGTATTGGTTGACACCATGGACAAGCCACTGAGGTCAGGAGCTAGACAGCTTGAAAGCCAGTGAGGACCAACTAGGAAAGTTTGACCACCTTTGGTTTTAGGGACAACAGTGCAACCCGATGGACATTTCCCATGATAATACCATTCAAATCCGATAGCCAGTAGCCAGGGTTTTTGAATGACATGTGGGAACTGTGCTAGTTACAACTTGGGGATTTTCACAAATACGATTTAAAAATGGAGCGAGTCTTAAGACAAAGTGTGAATAAAGCTGATCGTCAAGCAATAAAAGTAAGAGAACTCATCCATAGTCACTTACATCATCTCTTACAGATGAATTGATAGACAGACTGAATGGTAGCAACTCACTTCGCCCACAATGACATCAGTATAAAATATGATGTTATAAAAATGAACATAAAATCCAACCCATGACAAGTTTTGACAGATGTCATTCGTCTCCATCTGGCGATAATGATTGGCAACCAAAAAGGAAAACAGGATATAAGAGTCTGGGACTGAAATCATCTGACTACTCTAAGCATAAATTATAAGATATGGAGAAAGATATTGATCCTGAGTATATCTTTTACCAAAATATGCAGAGTCATTGTGAATATGAATACTACACTGAATTAATTTCAATACTAGAAGCCTTAATATAAACTTTTCAAAGATCCAACATTGTTTAAGACAACTCGATATGAAATTTACTGTAATAAAACCCTCAGAGACTGTATATATTGTATACATAAAGTTAAGCAGCTTCAAATTCTAACTTTATTACAGTCCTTGTACAGTTCCCTTGTGGTTCCATATATAACTTACTGAGTTGAAGTGTGGGGAAATTCAATCAAAGCTTCATACTTTAAAAAAGAGCCAGAAACAAAATAAAATTGGATGGATGGATGGATGGATGGATTCGTCCACACAACTAAATTGTGTCCCAGTCAACTCATAAAACATAGTCCTGTTATTGTTTAAAGCCTGAAATATAGAGCAACTTTAAAGCAAAATATTTAATTTCACATGAAGGGGCTCAGCACCGAGCCCCGACCTCAACCCCAGCCAACGCCTCTGGGATGAACTGACGTTGACCTCATCACCCGACATTACAGCCCATCCTCACTAATGCTCTTGCGACTGAATTAGAGCAAATCCCTGCAGCCATGTTCCAAATCTGGTCAAAAGCCGTCCTTCCACAACAGCATATTAATGCCCATGTGAGTGTAATGTGTTGTAACATCTACATATTGTAGTGTATTTCAAACACTCCACTCCCCATACAATGGTATGGATTGTTCTCACTTATAAACTCCATGTATAAATATAAGTAAGACATCTGCAAATGTGTATTTTTGTCATCAATACTCACATTAGCATAAAAAACAGGATACAGATTTGAAAAAGGAAACTAGCAACAGACTATTTTATTGACAAAATAGCATTATAAACTAAATACAGTTTGGGGAAAATGGTATTAACCTGATAAGACCCCTAGGAGAACTACAGCTATATATTATTACTTTTTGTGATAATTTGATTGAACACATTTATTTAGGAATGTGGAAGATATGGAATCAAACACATGGATACATGCCAACAAGATCTAAAAATAGGATATGGTCATGAATAAATGGTCAAGCTCATTTTTTTTAAAGGAAAGACTCTCAACAGATCAAATGAATGGAAGGTTTCGATATTTACAGGTACCTTACAGCCAGTGTCAGAACCCGTCAGCTATGATCTGATGGTGGATTAGGGGGAGGAGCTCAAACATTTCTGTGACTCCAGTAGATATCCAGTCCAAAACATCTGTTTCCATTCATTGGTCATTGCTTTTGTATAGAAATTGTCTGTCTCCATCCACAGAGTTAAATTGTGGAATAAGCTAAGTGTGGAAATCCAGAAAACTCAAACCTTAAGACAGTTTAAAACAAACATAAGGACAATATCTTCAATAAGTCCAATAATCTGGAAGATCCTCACTAATATACATGTAATATATCTGTATATACATGTGTATTACTTCTTGTACTTGTTTATAATCAATTTTATATAAATAGAGTATTATATAGCTTGAAATTTGCACTGTATTTGTGTCTATATCTATATCTAAAATATTGTATTTAATCAAATATATAGTTTTGTAATATACTACTACAATAAGTCAATACGATATTGCTATTTACACTTTTACTATTTGGTCTGAATTTTACTGAAATAAGTAAAAGTTTCCCTTTGATGTAATTTACACTAATAATGAATGAGTAGAAACACCACTTTCATTAGTTTAATTATTAATATTTATAAATTATTGCCTCAAAAATGTATAAAATTACACACAATATGCTTAACTTATTGTGAGTAGTGTATTTACAGGTAATATATTATTCATAGTTAGATACATTTTTGATGAAACTGTGCAATCTGTAACCTTTTGAGCTTTTAATAGATATACTAACATTTTTTTTATTCTATTTGTAATTGCTTATATACATACATGCTTATATTACTCATATTTATTGAGGTAGAACTAGATAAGGTTTTGCTTAACTACTTCCTGTCACCCTTATTTGAGCATGTGGAAACTGTTTTATTGTGTTTTTCACTTTTTTTTTTCCTATTGCTTGCTTACATGTCTGAAATAATAAAAAACAAGTAAAAGCTAAAATTAAAAAAAAAAGCTTAGCAAACTCTTATAAGTCCCCAGATACCATTTGGCCGATGTGCATCTCTCCACAGGGACTCCTAAAATAATTGTCCTTCGCCTACAGATACAGATGCTGTTTATAGAGATTACACGACAGCTGGACAGGCTGCAGCTGCTGGTAAAAACCCTGTGGCCATACGCTCTAAAGCTCCTACAGAAAAAAGGGGGGGAAACAACATTCTAAAACTTTGAGGTGAAACGTATGCGGTGCGGCTGATACTGTACGAGATAAAGGGGAATTCAGAGGAAACGGCCAGTACAGTGTCGGAATGCGGCCGCGTTTCACTTCCATCATCATCATCCCATTTCCATCCATTTCCCTGCACATGATTAATACGGTTACCGCTCACTACACGACACCACACAGTGACTTCAGCACTGATGGGAAACGCTGTGTCTCTTCCTGCTATATACAAACCTGTTGACAGAGGAGACTCCTTTAATGGCCCCTGTTCACCGACCTCTGACCTCTCCTCTTTGACCAGACATAACCATCGGCTACCACACCGTCGGTGCTGACATCCAGGTCCCCTCGTCGCCGTGTCACGAGGACAATGGGCGGATTGTGCCGGGGGGACAGCGGAGAATGGTGAAGGTTGTGAAAGGTTTGTGACGCGACGGAGGTTGGATAATAGCGACGGGAATTTCGGCTCATTTTATTGAGCCGGATCGTTTGGCTCGGCTCAGGAAGAAGAGCCGGCTCCCAAACGGATCTCCATTTTACTACTTATACCTTTTGTAATTCAGACAAATTTAGCGCTGTTTTGAATTGTGATTTGTATGAAGACACTAAATCCTCTGGTTAAAGATTAAAATAAAAATGAAAACAATAAAACCTGTGATTCAAAATTAAAATAAAAACACTAAAACCACTGATTCAAAATTAAAATAAATATTAAAATAGTAAAACCACTGATTCTAAATTAAAACAAAACACTAAAACCATTAATTCAAAATTATAATTAAAATAAAAATTCAAACACTAAAACCACTGATTGAAAATAAGAATTAAAACACTAAATTAATTCAAAATGATAATATAAAAATTAAATAGCTAAAACCAATGACAAAAGCACTTCTTA
The DNA here is from genome assembly GCA_030544235.1 of Lepturacanthus savala. Lineage (NCBI taxonomy): Eukaryota > Metazoa > Chordata > Actinopteri > Scombriformes > Trichiuridae > Lepturacanthus > Lepturacanthus savala. The sequence goes on from CM060468.1 coordinate 4,411,942, forward strand.
GCTTTGAACTGCTGACTCGTTGATGACTGACACATCACTACTGGATGAGAGGAACATTGGAACCAAACAAGGGAAAAACAAAATGGAGAATGATAGAAAATGACTTTTTTTCTCTTTTTTGTGTGTGGGAATTGGAACAAGACTTGGGAGATATTTTTAGACCATTAAAAGTTTTTTATTTGCCTCAAACCAGCTGGAGGAAACACAAATAATCCTCCTTTATGTTTAAAGACATTTCAAAACTCTGCAGTCGATTGGAAACATAACTCATGTGATTTCCCTCTGACAAAAAAACACGACACATGAATCCATCAGTTAAATCCAGGCGTAGACTGAGGGGATGCGAGACCTTGACACAACTCCTCCACGTGAATTCTATTGCAGCTGATTAACAAGGTAGAAATAAATTAAAGGTTTCGCTTCTTAATGTATTTTCGCAGTGTGTTTCTCATGTCGTGTAGTGAGTCTACACTACAGCTCTCTCGAGTTTGGGGCTAATTCAAACCCTGATCTGAGCGAGTCAATTCCAAGCAAAGCATTTAAACCGCATGTACACACACACACACACACACACACACAGATTTACGTACACACAAACACAGAGCTCATCATCAGCGGTCTCATTATGCTGTTGATTCTTCATATCCCTGCAGACAGTGCTATTTACCCAGTGTCTCGGAGCAGGGGGAGATGGGTAATGAGACGGATGTGTGCGGGGGTGCGTTCCGGATAATTTGTTTGATACAAGATCTGATGGGAAGAAGAAGGATCAAAAGATTAAAACTGATTTTTTTTCTAACTTTTCCTCACCTTTCCCGCTCAAAGTAAAAACTCGGCCGTCTCTCGTCTCATTTTCCACCATGAATGAATTTGAATTCCTGAGTAAATCCTCACCTCGACTGCATATTCCCACACATACAACCACAGTAGAAGTGGTCATGGGTTCCTGAGGGTCCGATCCTCACCTATGACCCATGAACTCATCACATGACGGCCGGAGGGGTCAGAGTTTCCTTAACAGGTGGACTCAGGTAACAGACAGGTGTGGCTTTCTGACTTTAGCTTGACCTTTGCTCTTTTTGACGAATTTCCGTTATTGTCCTTTTAAGTAATTCTTTCAAGTATATCATCGTCGCCCTATTAAAATAATGGCCAGAGTCATTTTTTGAAGTTTTTGGGAAAACACCCAAAAGTTTATCAGATCCAGAGGAAATTATATTTATGAATCATTTCAATCAAAAAGGCCTTGACAGTGGATGAGAATGTTAGAATGTTATGGGTCATTTATGTAACAATAAACAATAAAGTGAGGCCAATTTTTGAACATTTAGTGTGACTGTAGTCAACTTTCAACCTGGTTTAAAATGTCCTTTCATTCCATAGTGAAACTCTAAACTTACATTAACCTGGAGTTAAATTAAACTAATGTCAGGTAAATCAAATTAATCAGGAGGCAGATGCCTTTTTCATCACTTTCCCAGCTCTTCTTTACCTGTTTTTTATTGTAATAGCTGTTTATTCAGTGGCTCTTTATTCAAAAGAAAGGTTCTATTTTTCCATCTTTGCCATAGATGTATTGTTTGAGATATTGGGAGAAGCATTTTTTTCTTTGTTAGAATGAAGTGTCAACTAAAAATATGAATAACGCAATATTAAAAATCAACACCCGTCCGCACGCCAATCATTTTCATACAGTCCCTTACTGCTCAAGCTAGAAATAAATTGCTGCAAAAATAATATGTACCACTGTGAGAAAGCCTGAAAATACATTAGAGGAAAAAAGACATCTCAGAATAGAGGGATTTTTTTTTTAGCCTGTTGCTACTCTGTCATTATACGAGAATGAAACAGGTTCTGAAAATATATAAATTCAATCTTTCTCTGTGATACGTCTCTAATAATTGCAAGTGTAGGATTTATATTCTATATCTCAACTCAACGTCCACTTTCGTAGAATCTGTAGATTAGAGTTTTCTCACTTGTACTGGACTAAGAATCCAATTTGGGAAACTGTTCAGTAGACTTTAGTCTGAATATCTACAGTTTCACAGCAATTGATGAAAGATTCATAGGGTCGAGATTGTTTTTTTCCTCATTTCTGTTTGAACTGCAGCTGTATAATCATCTACAACGATGTACAAGCACTGCTTCAGATATTTTGTCCATATAATTTACTTGGAAATCGTAAAAGGAGCAAACATCTTAAAGGTTTGTACACACATAGAATACTATAAATCAGTCTAGTACACACTCTGATCAAGATTACAAGGTAAAATTAGGACTTTTGAATAAAAGGATTTCAGTTTTTTCTGGTTATTACAAATTAGGGCTGGGTGGTGCACTGTTTCATACCCAATAAAGGTGTTTTATTATTATTTTTTATGATATGAATCTTTCATGTATAAAACATTGGGGACATAGAGCAGCAGAACGCCGCACCGCGGGACCTTGTTGTTCACAACTGAACCTATGACCTGTAAATGTTGTCGGGCTAAAATTGTCCACATCTACTACAAACATGTCCTAGAATATGAAGAATGCATGAAACTTTCCGCATCGTCAAGTAACGTTAACGTCGGCACGGCAACTCCAAAGAGTCAGACATTGCTAAGGGGACTGGCTACGAGTATAAAAGCAATTCTAAGACAATTTACTGCAGTAATTATTCTCTAAATAATTAGAAAATGGAGTTCACACCTAATCATGCATGAAAAAAATACAGCGTCACATACTGCGACACCTTAGTCTGGGTATACGCATCCTTCACTGCACGTGGATTCGCTTCGCTGTGAAATTCAGTCTGGACACCAAGGACCCAGTTTTTCCAGGGGAGGTTGTAGCTAAATGATGTCGAAACACAAAGCGATTTTGTTGATACTTGTTTGTTGGACTGTGGATCCAACATGGAGGCAGATGGTAATTTACCTTTTGATGCAGCCTTAGAAAGTCAGTCATTTTCTATAGGGGTCTGCTGGAGCCAATCCCAGCGCGTTACGGCGAGAGGCAGAGATACATACCAGATGGTCGCCAGCCAATCGAGGGGCACACACACCATTCACTCACACACTCACACCTACGGGCAATTTAGAGTCTCCAATTAATCTCAGCATGTTTTTGGACTGTGGGAGGAAGCCGGAGTACCCCTAACCCCTGCGCCACCGTGTCGCCCACGCCTTAGAAAGTGTTTTTAGTAATTTAGACTGCAAGTTAATAATGAACAATAAGCAACTTTTAGTGCTAAACTATTTCATCATCATTTGGTATCAGGTATGTGTGACATGATTGAATATAAGCCACATACAGACACATTTGATAGACATTTGTAGCGTCCAATAAACAGCTCTGGTCTTTCATAAACCACGCCTCCAATACAAACCAATGAACAGATGGTTCCCTGACTACATTGATATGAGGCTAGTGACACTGATGTCATGTGAAAAAATATCATGATATCCACTTTTGGTCATACCACCCAAGCTCTACTGCAACTTTAAACATAAAGTGTTGGTATATTTGCATTTGGTCCATAATGAGCAGCCTACAGACGCCTCCAGCAGCAGGAACAAGAGCCTATAAGATGTCTATCACTGTATGAACTTTAAAAAGCAGCCAAAGCCAATTTGAGCCGAAACAACCCAAAAAATGAATGAATACAAGAGCTAAGATGTATTCGCAGGCAACAACATAAAAGGTGACATTTGAAAGGTAGCGCATTAGTGAAATGCGTCGGATACATTAATTCAGTGTGGCTAAAAGCCTTGTTAGCATTCACAGTTCGAGCCTGAATGTACAATTATGAGACGGAGACGAAGGACGGGGAAGAGAAGGGACGAGGGGAGAGACAGAGAGAGAACAAAAGCAAGAAAAAAAAAAAGAGGGAGAGAGAGAGAAGGGGGGGAGAGAGCGTCTTTCATGTCTCCCCCGAGTTTGAAAGGCTTCCCTTTCATGTGATGCGAGCATTGTCATATTTCCTCTGTTCTCATTCCACCTCCTCTGCTCCACCTCTCCCCCCTGTGATAAAGACATCACTCTTTTAGCAGAGGCAAGGCAATACTGATGAGTGGTAGCATCTGTGTGCAGGAGAGAAGTGCTGCAATCTCATTGATATGAGCATTAAAATGCATATGCAGGTGTAACGTGTATGCAGGAAACTCCAAAGAACCATCTCCATATATTCCTTCGCAATGTGAAATACATTGTGCAATAAGGGTGAATTCATCTGGATCGCATTTTTTTTTTCATTTGTATTCGGCCTATCTGTAAACCGTTCACTTGCCAGAGGATTTTGTTTGTTTTACATATGATATCTCCTCTCGGGGCCCATTGCACAAGAGCAATTTGCAAACGTTGCTTCAACAGCGGTCTCACGCGCCGTCGTGTCACAAGCACGGTCAAGTACGGCCGCAAGTATTTCACTAATAAAAGCTGTTGTGAAGCGATACGTGTCAAAATGAGAAAGAATTTGCTGTACATTTATATTCTTGTGGTTTAAGGTTTGGGGAAAAAAGTCAATGTTAAAGTGAAGCAGTTAAACACAACATTGCGCAAAGGCGACGACGCCCATAGCCAGAGGTGGAATGTAAATGCATTTCCTACTTAAGTACATTTCTGCGGTACTTGTACTTTTATGTAAGCGTTTCCATTTCATGAAATCTTATACTTCTGCTTCTTTCGGTGGGAAATATTGTATTTTCTACTCCATTTATTCCACAGTGTTAGTTACTAGTTACCCAATAAACTCTGGACTTTCATAAACCACACCTCCAAAACGGACAAATGAAAGAACGTATCCCAGATCAGATATTAACTGATTTGAGATCTGCTGTTAGCCAGGCTAATGCAGATTTAGATTATTAATACAAATAATCAATCAACCAATACCTTATAATACTCCACCTTAATGAGCACATTAGCACATCAATAATAATAGATCAAGATGATTCTGAAATGGGTGATTCTCCATAAAAAATACTTTTGAATGAAGAAATTCTACTTGCACAAAGTATTTTTACACTGTGGTACTTTTACTTAAGTATAATATCCAAATGCTTCTTCCACTATTGTGCATAGCACAAACTGAATGAGTGAAAGTCCCTCGGTGCACTAGATCAAGTAGCCCAAGACCTCCAAAAAGAGGTGGTCTCAGTCCACTTGACTCCGCACCAAATGACAAATTTTGGTGTGGTCCCACTGGTGAGAACCCAAACTCTGGTCCAAATGAGGGAATACTAATTACTTCATAGCTACATTGTGGGTCTTTGGAACAAGGTTGGGTATTTTGCCCAAAAAAATGGCAAATACAGAGGATGTAATACACAAAGATAAGAGCAAGTAGCAATATGTGAACATTAATGAAACATCAAATGGACCAATTTTGGTTTGTTTGCAGGTGTGAAAGCAGACCACGCTGGAGTCTATATGCTAATTAGTAAGCATTTTATTGCTTGGTGTGGACCAAGTAATCAAACTAGTGGTGAAAAAGCGCCCACAGAGACAGATTGATACAGAATGAATAAAGACTAAAAGGAAAAACATACTATTTAAATAAGTGTGTAAATCGCTGCAGTGTTACAAAGACAGAGAGAAAAGATAAGCCGGTTGTTTTTTCTTGTGTCATATTTGAATCATGCATCCTTTTTTATTACAACTGCCATTTCCCATGGGAGCTGTACGAAGTGAATTGGCCTGATTGGTTTTGGGTTTACAGGCCTGCAGACATGGAGGTCCAGCGTGCTGGATTCTCCAACTGGGCCACCGAAGCGTTCACACATAGACACCCACGTAACATCAACAGATAGACAGTGTTTGTGGCTCCCTCCCCCTCTGCCTCTCTCTCCTACACCCAACAAATCACACTTTACGACCCCCCTCAGGGTTTCCACACAGGCTCAAACAGATTTCTCCTTTTTGTTTTTTTTTTCCCCCCATTTATTTGACAAGATTCTCTTCCCGTTAGCACGCGGGGCCAAGTGTTACACAATGCCCCCTCTATCTGTAGTCCGCGGTACCGGAGCTGTGAGCGTGTCGCAGGTTACAATAAGTTCCACCTACTGATCTTAATTGGACCTGATGTGTTGTTCTGCTCCCAGGACGCCTGTTGAGCCCGGTTCTGTTCAGTTTCATTGTGCAGCGGGCCAAGAACTCTTGGCAGCCGCTTAGCTATAAAACACTTAGGGCGCAAAAGCTTTCGCTAAAGGGAGCTGGCGAGAAAAGAAGGACCTGAAAATAACTGTTATTGTTTTGTTTTTTTGGCCATTTCTTTCAGTTGTTTTTTTTCTCCTTCTTCCCCCTCTCGCGTTCACCCACTCACACACATCTGCTGGTCGAGAGATACAGCGTGACACACTCCCCCTTCCCGGCACACACACACACACACACACACGGTTTTCCTTGGGTGATGTTTTTCTCATTAGGGATGTCATTTGAAAAACACTTCATTTTTTATTTTCATGAAACCTTTTTAGGGATTACGGTCAGGCGCTGTGGAAATGGGGGTCTGTTGGAGTTTATTTGGATATTTCATCACACACACATACGCGCACACATCTTCCTGCTAAAAGGGCCCGACGCCCCTTCCCTGCTGTGACGGTTTTGGTTGGAATTTCCCACTCTGGTGTGGAACGGCTTTTGGAAAGGATCTGGAAGCGGTGATGGAGCGGCTGTAATTCAGAGGGAGGGACGACCGACTCCCCTTTGAAGCTAGACACAGTTTGTATGTGTGAGGGTCAATTTTTTTTTCCCTTTTTTCTTGTTTTTGGGTGTTGCTCTCACACCAATTATTGTGCCACTGGGGGGACATAATAAAGCAAAGCACAATCACAAAGATATTTTCAAAGTGGGAACACAGCTCTGGTCTCCCAATGAAGTGATTATAGATCAAACACAAAGACTAAAGGGTTTGTAATAGACTGTAGGTCTCACAATGCAGAATGTTTCTCTTTCATAGCAAGAGGTGAGGTCTTTGCTTTGGTCGGTTGCACATTGAGACTAAATGCTGTGAGAGTATTGGTCATCATGACCTACTCTGCAGACAGCAAAGGTTGAGTATTGTAGCTTCAGGTATAGTTACTTTTGCTCATTTGGCATTTTAACATTTCTGTGGTAAATGCAGACGAAATGGCTTATTCGTATGTTCACAATTCCAAATCCTGATACATAAATGAGAAAGTACGTTGGCGGCCAATTCTTTCCAAAACATCCTACGGGCGTTTTTTTTTTTTTGTTGCAAAGGACACAGGCTCCATATTGTGTGTCAGGGCCTTCCAAAGAAATTCACGAGTGGTTTCTGGTCTTCAGCCTCTGCAGTTGAGGTTTGGTTAAGCGTAGGCTGCTCGAGCTAGTTGGTTATGGTCATGGAAAAATCATATTCATTTTTAAAGGAAGCAACATTCTGACACGTGGGAGTTGTGATTCTTCAAAGTATACGGAAATGTAGCCTGTGTGTCTCCACAGAGTATGGGTGTCACGCGTCACTGGAGGCTATGGAGGCTTTGCAGGGGAGCTGAGGGGGTGAACATCTCCCAAATTCCAGCGGTGGTCCACGCAGACCCGTGTCGAGCAGGAAGCTCGACTGCAGGAAGCACCTGAAAGTCTGCACATGGCTTCTTTAAAAAGGAACAGCCCTGCGAATATCTCTTAAAACCCCCCTTGAATTTCGGCCTTAATACTGCTTGGAAAATCTTCCAGAAATGAATTGCTGGCAGCAGCTTTGTGCAGGAAGTCGCATTGACAACCTGCAGCCTTGGAAGAGAACATCAAGTCCCGAAAGGCTTAGTTATTGTACATAGACAACTCTGATCCTTTGGATTTTTAAAGTTCATTTCATGACATCAGTCATAAATATGATGTTTAAAGGAGAATTGGATCCTATTTTCCTATCTTTTATTTTGTATTAGAGTAATCTGAGCAGAAATGTCTAAATCTGGTCCAGTATTGAGAAAGCAGCAGCTGCAGCCTTCTCAGAGATCACATAATTAAGGCATTTGCTGTGTTTGCTCTGTTGTTTTTTGCCTCTGTCAACATCAGATTTTGATCCTAATGTTGCATTCACATCAGAATACACCAACATTTCTTTAAAATTGTCTACCAATAACTGCAAGGTTTGTGTGTTGTCGCTGCCTGATTGAGAAACAAAGGTGCTGTTAATCCCAGAAGTTACAAAAACAAAGCCCTTCAGAGTTAAACTATCCAGTGAGACAGCTTCCTATTATCCGGTGTGACTTTTCCATTTTATTTTGGGCACATGAAGAGATATCTCCTGTTCTGTTTATCAGTGACTCGTCTCCCTCCGGTCTCCAAACACCCGCTCGCTTCCTCCTACAACAATAACTCTCACAGGATTTTTCGCAGGACTCTCACAAGACATTGGGAGCCTCCACACTCCCTGACTGTCTTTATAATATAAGCCTGAAAAATGTTAAATATTGCTTATAGAAGCCAAAAACAGTAGGACATGCATGCCCCATCTATCTCCATTATAGCGCGGCAGCTGTATGTTAGGGTAGGTGGTTCTTGCTCAATACTGGAGCAAATTGAGAATTCGTTCACTCTAATAGACACTAAAATTTTGGGTCCAGCTTTAAAAGACATTCTCTATTAACTGGAGGAGAGGAAATAAAACTATTTTGGTAGAATTTCTGTAATTTATTTAATGTTACTGCATTGTTGAGTGCACCATATTGTGTGAATAAAAAATAGCACTGTTAGCACTAGCATCCTTTTCAATGTAGTTTCTATTGGAGCATAGCAGAGAAAACCTTGCATGCTTGATGTACTTTTTCCCTACTTGCATTTTATTTTAAAAGCCTATTTAAATCTAAATAAATCAATGCTTTTTAAATACTTCTTAAAATACTCCTTAATAAAATGTGAATTCATATTTATTTACAATGTATCGTTATTATCTTATGCTCTTTTATCTTTTTGTATTCTCTTTTTTGTGAAGCACTTTGTAACACTGTTAAAAAAAGTGCTATATAAATATATATTATAGTGCAAGACAATAAAGCCACATTAACCTGGCCTATAAACTTTGATGTATGCGTTCACAAGAAGCACTCGAAGGTACCATTTTTTTTTTTTTTGTGCAACTAAGGGAGTGCATGTGAGTTATTTTATGTGTGTGCATTTTATAGCATAATGTCAGTGCTGAAGTTGCAGTGTACAGGCTACCTCTGATAATGGTGAAAGACACAGTCCATCACACCTCCTCCTCCTCCTCTCTCCTGTGCGATCAACAAGGAGAGAGAGAGAGAGAGAGAGAGAGAGAGAAGGTGACAGGAGAAAAGAGGAGAGGGGAGCAGTCTGTCTCCCATTAACATTATCTCTATGGGAGCCCAAAATGGGCTCTGTCAGCAGAACACTGACCTGCTGTCAAGAAGAGAACATGAGAACGAGAGGGAGGGATGAGAGGAAAGAAAAGGGAAGGGAAAGGTATTATCAAGGCATCCCGCAGGTCCCTGTTTTATATGGAACACCCTATATATCACTTATTGCTAGAAATGCACTCAAGATACTGTATATGAGCGTCACTGAGCCTGAGCCTAAAGCTCCAGCGTGTAAAAGTATCAGCTTCAGTGTTGTTCAGTCATCTGAAACCGTTCAAAAACACCAGCCAACGTGCCTGAATAGAAGAAAACGATTCTTCTTTCGCCGCCTGACAGTAAAGAATTGATTGGCGAATGCTTTGTTTGATTCACCTTTCGTATAAATGGCAGCTTTGTGAGCAATGGCACTTTTGTTTAGTGGGAGCCAATAAAGCAGCTTGTTTTGTGAGAGCGCTGGCTCAGGTAGAGGCACTGATCAGAATCAGATTGAGCAGATTTAGTTCCACAACTGTCAGTTCAACTTATTTGCATGAGGATATCCTATCCGGAGTAAATTCTTAAAGTTTAGCACTAATCAATATTTAACCATGCTAGTGGCATAGTCCTGTCTGTCAGACTCACTTATGCTCTGTTTCCACTATGCGGTACTTATTTTAGCATTCCCATTACCATGGGACTCCCTGTTACCATTTTAATAACCCTTTTGGTTGGGGTACCTAGCACACAGGACCAGTATCCTATGGGAGAAACCCCTGTGTAAAGCCTCATTTCCACTGTTATAGTGCAGTACAGATCGTTACGGATACAGATTAGTTCAGCAATGGACATCTTTGTGTTTCCACTGGGGGGCATTACACTAAGATAGGGGCTCCTCCCCAAAGACACTGGTCCTGTATGCTAAGTACCTCAACCAATAGTTACAAAAACGGTAACGTAGCTTTTCCATGGTAATAGAAACGCTAAAATAAGCATACTGTTCTGTCCTGTACTGATCTGTACCACATAATGGAAATGTGTAAAGACTCCTTATACAGTGGAAATGCAAAGCTGTCCATTACCGACCCAAACCGTAGTGATATGTACCATACAATACTGTACTGACAGTGGAAATAAGGCTTTATATCACCTAACGTATCATTGTGTGCATTGTGTACAGATGTTCATGATCCTCAGAGGATGAATCCCATTGACTTTGGTGCCCCCTGACTATCCCTGTTGAATTCCTGTCCAGCAGGTTGACATGTTTAGCTTTTTGGTGAGATACCAACTGGATCATATTAATTTTGCTAAACACATGGTGCCCTCAAGTTGAATTGTAATCCCTGAATGTGTCATAGTCTGGTGAAAATGTGTCCAAAACCTTGTTTTTGGTGCCATTAGCCCTGTTTTTTTCAGTTAGAACAAACTCAACTTTGCGATTTCTGTCTCTTAAGCTTCTAAATACTCTTTGTCCGTCTGCACAGAAACATTACAGAACTGATTTTTCACTGCCTGCTACATTGAAAAATGATGCTATAAGAGCGAAATGAGTGAACAAAAAAGGTCAGAAAACCAAAACAATTGATGGTGAAAGAAGCCATGAAGAAGCCATAGAACTTAGGGGAACTACAAGGTGCTGATTATCTGTGGGTCCATCAATATGAGTGACCCCTTTCACTTCCAAGCAGTCAAGTGATCTGTTTCTGACATGAATTTAAATTAATAATTAAAAAATATGGTATCAGTCTCATGGAGTAAGTTAATTTGAGGCTGTATCTATTCCAACATTTAACATCTGCCGCGGCACAATTCACTACAAAGTCCTTTCACTTTTTTTTTTATTCGCTTGTATCACATTTCTCCCACCTTGCTTTGAAATATTTGCCCTTCCACACTCCACACACCAGTTTTCTATTATGCCCTTGTAAAAATCAACAGAAAACCACTTAATTTCTCATATCAGATGTTCCCCCGTGCGCCGCTTTATTTACACTTGAGGTCATCCACATGTATGATGCCGCTTGACCCCTCTGTGTTTCTTGGCCCTACTTATAGGCTCTAGAAGCAGGGAGGAAGACAGACGGGGGGCTGCACATGGCCTCTGAGCGAGTTCAGCACAAAACGGTGTAAGAGCGAATGTAAACAAGGGAAAAAAAAAAAGAAAGTGAGACACAAGCCCTCTGTCGTAAAAGATTTGCCTCATTTACTCTTAAAACAGATACCATTCGAGTCCATAAACCTCTCCCATCACCTCTTCACTGCCCATCTATTTTACATGTATGATGTCTCTGTTTGGACACCAGGTCCATGGTATCTGATTTACAGTGTGTTGTGCCCCAGGCAGCGTTGTGCTGCTAGTTGATGACAAATGGATGTACTGTAGTTATGACAGGTTTAAAACCCAGAGAGCTCTGTTTACAGTCCAGGCTTTTGTTCAAGCTCAGTGTTCTTGGCCTGACGAGTGGGAACCAAAGAGTTGACTTGGAACGCCTGTTCTTGACGGCCACGTAGACACGCAAACTATCCGAGAAGAAGGAACTCTCTCCGCCATTATCGAACACATCTTTTGTGTTACTGGCTTGCTGTTGGTTTCTGGAGCTTCTTATGGAGAATGTCAGCTGTAAATCTGTTTGAACGCAGCCTAAAATAAAGTTCACAGCACACTTGCTGCTGCTCATAAAGCTTAGTGTTGTGGCCAGACGGTACTAATCTGAAGGTGACCCAGATACCAGAGGCATATCAACATTTTTTATCAACTCTGAGCCCCGCTCATCTGGATTGGGCAGCTGGATAGACAGGGGATACTAAAACTGTAAAACTGTAGACCCCACCCTCCATTTCCCATGTAAAAATACACACTTTGGGAGACAATTTGATAATAAATAGCAATATACTTGTGTATATTATGGTATTATGGAGTGAGATAGCAAGAGAGATACATTTTGGGCAGGAAATTAAATGATTGGTTGAATCCCCAGGACGATCCCGAAGATTGGAGAGGCAAAGAGGATAGGAGAAATTCACCAGCATAAAGGCAGAAATAAATCTTGCCTACTGAACTACTGAGCTTAATTTGTATGAAAAAAGTGGCCACATACACACATACTTGGCACAAACTGAGTGTTCACACTCAAACCTCAGATGGTTTCATTATTTATGAGCACCCACGGACATTTTGGCTCTGGACTGGATATGTTTGAGTTCGAGAGACAAAGGAAGAGAAAGGAGGTTAGAGAGTGGAATAAAAAGAAGAGTTTTACGATGTTGCAAAATTACCAACATGTGGTGTTGGAAATATAAACCCCATTGTCTGCAGAAGAGAGTGTCATGAATTTGGAACCGTGTGTCATACTGATGCCTGTTTGAGTGCTTGGTCGTTATTACGCATTAGCGTACAGATGAGTTTCTGAAAGGATAATATCATATGGGCATCACTGTTTAGCTACCTACTGTGTCTGCAATATCTCTCCCCTGTTCTCTAATAGCTCCTGTTGTCCTCTAATGATGGCATATTATTGCTATTTAAAAAAGGAAGAAGAAGAATGAAATGGAAGAAACCAAAAACTGAAGGCAGTTGAGAGATTTTTATCTCAGTAAAGTCAAATGGGAACCTTACGACAGGAGCTGAGAGTTGAAAGGGGGTCAGCTGTGCTGAATGAGGTGCAGACAGAGAGACCAAATTGGGAGGGAGGACACAATAAGGCCAAGCTTTAAATAAATTGCGAATGTGTTTGACATCAATCCTGTGCTGGACAGATTTTTTAAATTATGTGCCAAATCAAACATGGAACACATGGTCACCATATCATGTCCAAAGAGGAAGTAGGAAGAAGGAGAGGAGTGATGGAACAATAGAAAGGATATCTGAGACAAAAAACAAAGGGGGCGAGACATGGATATGTGTGTTTAACATGGTGTCTAAAGCAGCTGGGACCATGAATAAACAACCGATGAAACTAGTTTCACTGAACTTTCAGACATGCGTGCAGCCGATACACAAAGAGGAAAACTCTGGAAATACTTTGTACTTTTACACATCCTCATGATTAAATACGATATCCCAAATTTTAAGGCACTCAATAGATGTGGAAGGTCACTGCTGTGCATATAGTACCGAGCCTTTTCCCAAGGAGCATCGCAGTATTCTGTAGCCGTACTCTCACTATGTTTCCCACCATGTCCGCCGGTGCTGTAAGTGGGTGGAATAGCTGGTGCACCTCCATTAGTGCCCTCACATTTGCAGCAGGGTCATTAGCTGTGGAGGACCAGACCACCACATTTTATTCCATACCCTGGTACATTTGTGGGCCATATCCATTGTCACAAGAACCTACTGTGATGAGCAGCGCTGGACCATGAAACTATAGCCTTTGTGCTTCTTGAAGTACAGTAGAAATAGAGATGACCCGATGTCAGAACGTACACACAATCTGAAAGCTTCTAGATGTGCAACTGGTGTGAAATTTTTAGGTCACCTTTGTTACACCCACAGATTCTGTAACCCGATCAGGAACTACCACTATATTATTGCCAATGAAAAAGTTTTTGTCATGGTCACATACTATACTTTTGATAGTCCTTATATAGAATCGCACATTTCAGTCATGATGGCACAAAACTTCTTACCAGTAGTGTAGCAGTCTGTCTGTAGAACACTGAAGTGCCACATTGCATCAATGGACACTTGTTAATCACACTGGAAACATCTCACAGTCAGAAACTGAGAAATCAAAGAAAGGCTGCTGGGAAGTGCCAATTTGGTGAGCAAATGTGATAAGATTCTTGCTTTTCTGGAAGACTGATGTAGCGCCAACACTGGGAAACAGTGGGGTATACTGATTTGTCGAGGATGCCTCTGGTGTTTGGGCTCACATACAAAACAATGAAGTTCAAAGAGGGAAAAAATGTTCAACCTTTTTTTTTTCTGTCTAGCAAGAAGTTAATAAGCAACCTTGTAATGTTCCTTTAATCTGACTGGCTCATGTTCAGACAGTGTAAAGTGGTTAGTAGAGATAACACTTAAGAGTAAAAACCGTCTTGTTGCTCTCTCATAAGTACAGTGTGGCAGGAGTTCCTTTATGATGTAGCTGCCAAACACCACAGATGGACCACAGGGTGTCTGGCAACATGTACTTCCTAGATCAGAGTTGTACCCCTCACATGCAAAATTTGTCCACTGAAGTGATCAAAAACAGTGCAGATGATGCAGGAAATCCTCTGTGATACAGGTGTGAGCTTGGCAATCACCAAATGTGTATATTTGCAGCCTCTTCTGCTTCACTTTTTTGGTACAGAAAGTACCTTCTACTCCTTTACGTTCCAAGAATTGAAGAGTGCAGTTTGCTTCAGGCTGATCTGATAAACTATATTTGGCTCCGTGTTGAGTTAAAGCAGACATTGGCATGTCCAGAAGCGGGAGCAAATCTTGACCTCTTGCCGCTCCTGTGAGAAACACATGTTCCTGACCATCATTTACAAAACCATGAACCATGACCAACAGCTTCACGGCACTGAGACATTCCTGACATCTAACACCTGAACTTGACCACAATAATATTGACAAGTCTAATGGAGGTCAAAGGATCTCCTGCACTAACAGGTTTGAATTGGCTTACCTCAGTCCTATTCAATAAGCCTCCAAAGCTTTAGTGGAGTCATGAAAAATATACACAGGCACAGAGCACTGAGGCGAGAATCTTCACTGTATGTGTGTTCTCAAAACATTGATGCTCCCTTCCCTTTGTTTGGATAGTTTCACGACGGGATTCTTGCTTATTTTTGCCTATAAGTGCCCGGGAGTAATCAAATCCCAAGTGAAATATTTTCTTTGCCGCCAGTACCTTTCTGCCTGCCGTTTTCACTCCCAGGGAACTGTCCCATCAGGCCCAGACTCTCTTTCCAAACCGGGGATTTACGTAAGATTAGGGAAAACTATGTAAATGACACTGCTCCTGCGGAGTCAAGCGAAACGTTAGACCCCAATAGAGGGAAAGCTGGGTTCGGAGTCGGGAGGAACGCGACAAGAAAGGGGGTGGGGAAATAAGAGCATATCCACAGGAATTTCCCTGGGAAATCTGTGGATAATCCCGCCAGTTTTAATGAAAGTTGTCAGGATTAAGAATGCCATAATCCACTGAGGCCGGTTTGTGAGGGTAGGGATAGGGCTGGAGAAAGGGAAGAAGAGAAGGACAGAATGCGGGATAAAAAACAGGAACCCATTATATTCCTACATTACCTAATTGGAGGTAAAATTTCCATGACGGGGCTTAGTGATGGGGCCTTTGATGAGATCATGAACCGAGGAGATGATGGAGGAGAAAGTGAAAATGTGCAGATAGACACAGTGAGACACTTGTACGCATATCAAACTTGTGTCTCACTAAAATGGCTCTTAGACAAAGTACGGCAGTCCTCTTAGACATACTCATTAGTGAAAATATCTCTCACTCCACCACGCTCCATCCCTTTCCCTCTTGTCTTTCTCTCTCTGTCTCTCTCTCTCTCTCTCTCTCTCTCTCTCTCTCTCTCTCTCTCTCTCCGTCCATGATGAGACGGTCACCTCAGTGTCAGTGGTGACGGTTAAGTGGGAGCTTGAGCACTTCCTTAATCAATCTGGGTAATAGAGAGGAGCTTGCCAGCCACACACACTCGCACACACACACTCAAAGACCTGTCAGTTCTCATTCTCAGTCAACCCCTCCGATTGAGGCATTGAGCTCTCTCTTGTAGACAACGGCAAAAAGGAAGTTAACAGCTTTGACACATTGCTGCCGATACACCTGCACAGCCAAAGAAGCGCATCATACATAGATTAGCAGTCTGGTGCATGAATTCACAAACACACACAGGAAATTATAAAGCGCACATAGCCTGGAAGACATGCTCATACACAGACTGTCAGAGGGATATAGGAGGACAGCTGGGAATGTCACGCATGCACACTCAATAGGCAATCCAATAAAGGAGAGGACACAGCGGGGGCGAATACCTTGATAAACTGTGGTATGCTTTGCGTAAACACTCACATCTTCTAAAACAGAGCGTTTTGAACATGGTGGTCAGTTCGTGCACCTTGTGCGGCAAAGTGGTTTTGAATGTAGAGGGGGGGGGGAAAAAAAGAGTCAATATCAAGAAACAGCTGTATGTGGAGGTATGTTTGCCCAGTGCGTCAAATGAAGACGTTTCCTGACAAGGTCTATCAGCATATTTCAGGTATCCGGCCGCATCTGCTCAGTCTCCTCAATATATTTCCTAAATCCTTCTGTCCTGTCCTTTATCCGTCTCCTTCACCGTATTCCTGGCTGTGCCAATTCATGTCTTCTAGTTATATTATGTTTTACCTCCATGTCTCTGCCTTACACAAACAGCTTTCCCTTTCTTCTTTTCTTGTTCCATCTATCCATCCCTGTTGTCACCCTCTGACCTAGTCCAAATGGCCTCAAGATGTTGCTGCATTTGATTTGCATTTACTTACATCTCAAGTATGAACACGGCCAAGAAAGTCTTGGAGGAAATGTCGACCACATACTGTACGTCTAGAAGTGTCTGGCAGAAGACACAAAACAGTCTCCACAATCTCCCTCTCCCTTAAACATCTGACTTACAATTGCACCGAATGTCCAAACTGTAATGTAAAAGGTCATGATAATAGACCATACATATCAATTGTCAGTAAACTGGGTCCAAGCATGGGCGCCAAACTTGAAAGGAGTCTGGTGAGAGTCCGCAGAAAAATAACTCTTCAGTCAGTGGTGGAACACAGTGTGTCTGAGCGCTGATGGCTCCACTCAAATACTCCCTGGATTAAACAAGCAGCATGCTAAATCGAACCAAGAAACCAGAGAATTCAATGCAGAACCCCCCCTGAGTACACAAGGGTGGGACCAAGGCGAGACATGGAACTCCAGATTACTTTAGATTACATTACGAGATCAATAGGGCATGGGCAAATCAATGGCCTGAATCAGACTTTGAATAATCACGACTCAACATCAACTTTCTGCTAATGAGGTCCATCCAGTGCAATGGCTGAAACTGAATCAAGGCCCTGCTATTGCATGGCCTATTTCTTGCAACAAAAGTTCATCAAAACTTATATTTGTGAACCGTTAATTTGTAAAAGTGATGCAACAACCATGTTGAAAATGGCAGCACAAAACCAGACGCCCCATTGGTCCATCACCACCATGTCACCAACCAGCCAGAGCATTGATTGGGCTCCACCAAATGCGTCAGTATCGGCCTTGGCATGAACGTCAGTGTTTGACGACCAAGTAATGGTCAGACAGTTCAGACAGTAAAATGTTAACTTGTCTAGGTTGCTTAGAATGAAAGGACAAAATAAAAGATATAGATGTCTCCATTTCTACAGGTGTTTTGGTATGTTGGTAGATTTTCTAATAATAAAAAGATATTTTAAAACTTTTAAACTTCAAATTAGTTCTACTTCCTGGAAACCAGATGATCTTGAGTGCTGACTTCATCGGGCACCAAAGGTCGCACATAAAATGTCCAATAAAACGACCATATATTTTGAACAATCCCACCCCTCCATCTCACCCATCAAATAAAACTGCCTCTCTGGCCGAATTCCCGTCGCTTTACCCGACCAACAACTCCTCCTCCCATTTAATCTCCTGTTTCTACCAGGAGACACAGAAAATACACCAAGGTGAAAAGATGTTCTAATAATGAATTTTTATTACGACTTCAGGAAGAGAATTGTATTGATATTGAAATTGTATTGTATGCATCCAGAAAGAAAGATAATACCACCATGATGGAGGGGTTTATTGTCCCGCATTGTGGCGCGTAATGTATTTTCCATTAATCATGTTTGGACTCAAGGAGGGAAGTAAATGGAAATCAATTGTAACAACGTTGTGACGCCGATTTGGTGACTCTTGGCACTTTTTCTCCCTCTCATCCTCCCAGTCTGCTCATGCCAGTCTCTCCACTCCCTTTCAAGGGAGGAATTCTCCCCTGTAATCCGTCCCAGCTGTGGCAGATTGCACGGCCAATTAAAGAAAAAACGTTTGGTTCGCCCCAAACGAGGCGACCACATGTTGCAGCGCGACCTCCCCCTCCCTCCCCCCCCGCCCATGGGACCTCAACTCTGAGGGATCGGGGGTCACGGCGCTTGTCTTTTTTTTTTCCCCCTGCAAATGGAGCCAGGAGGAAAAGATGGAGACTGAAGACAAACAGGACAATTAGCCCGAGCCCTGACTGAGCGTCCCCTCAGGAGCTGCCGAGGCTATGTTATACATCCAAAGCTACAGTAGAGGGCAACTGTCAACGAGGCGATTTACCACCCTGCGCTAACTCCACTCTCCATGCTGATCACTCAGTTATGTTGTGTGGGTGGGGAAGGGGTGAAGGTTGAAACCACAGGGAAACCACAGAAGCGATGAATTGGTTTGGACACTGAAGAAAGGACGTTTTTCCCGCCACTGTGACAGGATTATGAGCGTTATTGTCTCAGAAGCTTTTTTGGACAAGGGGACGGGGGAGGTTGACAAGCGGCATTCACCGAGTTTAAATGAGGTTATAAATTTGTAATGATACCGCACAAGGTGAGCAGCGTCGGTGTCGCAGAGCAAAAACAAGATGGAAAATGAATACAGGTCAACAGATGGGGCCATTTTTCACCATTGTCCTTCCTGTGACTCTGATATTTGTGTACTCATGTGTGCTGCCCGTACTAGTGGCTGCATCCTTGTCCAGGATGGTGTTTGTTTTCCCTCCTAAGCCTCTGTTGGTGTGCCCCCCCCTCGTTTTAACATCAGGAGCATGAAATTGAAGCTGGGCGCTTTCTTCCCATAACGCAAAGCATAAACAGGAAATCTAATCACAGCACCACAGCAATGCAAACCCTGATATTGTAAACACACATGAGCTTACAGTATGTATAAAGCGGGGGCATATATAGGGATAAGGGATGAGGGAGAGTGCCCAGTATGGATTTGCCGCCCTAAGACACTAAAGCATTCCTGCTCACTGAGGTCTGCACAGCATCACGCAGCCTAGTAAAAACAGATGCGCTCCATGTATTCGATACCGCGTGGGCATTAGTGAACGAGTCGGTTCAAAGAGACGGCTCTTTAAAGTGAACAATGGGAGCCGGCTCACGTCCGACTAGGAGCCATTCTTTTTTTTTTTTTTTTTTTTTAATAAAAATTTTGTATCTTTGATTTAAGTGTTTGAATTTTTATTGTAATTTTTATTTAGAGGTTTTATTTTTTTCTATTTTAATTATTAACTAGAGGATTTAGTGTTTTTGTATAAATTACAAGTCAAAACAGGATTAAATTTGGCTGAATTACAAAAGGTACAAGTGGTAAAATGGAGAGCCGTTTGAGAGTCGGCTCCTTAGTGAGCTCAGCCACATGATCCGGCTCACTAAAAAGAGCTGAATTCCCATCACTAGCGTGCATAGCTCTTAACAGGGAACGCTATAACCACTTGTGACTGTAATGACCTTCAAATAAGTATGAGATGTACAGTGCAAACAGCTAAAGTTGTCCTTTTAGTTAAACAGGGGATGTAAAAACGCAAAAGAAATACACTGGATGGACTGCAACACTAATTCAGGCTCATTTTGGAAGCAGCATGCAGAATTAGAGTCTGTTGGCATGAGGTAAGACTTAGCACCGTGCCAAATGATTTAGCACCAGGCTTTTTATAAAGTAGTACATCAAAAATCCAGACAGAACGAGCAATTCTATCGAATGTTTGAAAAGCCAAAAGCCCTTTAAAATAGCTGCAGCAGCTAATGCTGACTATGGTGTGTCACTTGTTATAAACATATGTCTGTCTGAGCTTGAATTTATACGACACACACACACACACACACACACAGCCTGCTGCTTTTTTTTTTTTTTTTGCAATATAATAAAACCGTCTGGAGGAAAGTTTGAAGGAAAAGGAGAGACAGAGGAAAGGGACCGGTAGCAAAGTCACAGACAGAACCACCCAAAAGAAAACAGACAGTGTTGCTTTCCCCATTACGGTTTCAGACTTTGATAGGAACCAGAGGGGGAGAGTGGTGGCTATTATATCAAACCCAGATCTCTTCTTTTCCCCCCCTTCCTCTCAGTTTTGCAGTCATCTGTGTAATAGCAAGATCAATGTGAATGAAATCAACCAGCTGTCTCTATTATGATTGTCCTTCTGTTAAATCTCGAGCAAAAACAAGAGCAGGTCGTCCGGACTCTCCCGGGGAACGCTTTAAGCTGTGGGCCAACTGCTTTGACGAGCCTGATTCATCCAGCATGCTTTTTTTAAATTGGAAAATGTCCTCCTTTTCTACATCTGTGCACAAATGTCAGCGCTCACGTTGTTCCTGACTTTCGCAGAGATTTCTCCCCCCCTTTTCCCCATCCCGAGCCCGCTTTCAATTCCCCGTGCGTGTTGACAGACACTCTCATCTAGGCGACCTTGATTTCTTCCTGTGTTTCCAGGTTCGGGGGCAGGGTGAAAGGTCAAAGGTCGGCCTTGTGCTTGGCGATGTCTCGGCCTCTGTCAACACAACCTCTGCTCTGCAATAGCATTTCCCCTGGATCCGTACTAAACACTGAGGTAGGGGGTGATGGGGAGAAGTCAATTAGCTGCACCGTTGTGGGCTGACATAGCACAGAGCAACGACTTCCCATCATGCATCCTGAATCTGTAGTCCATCCAGTGACTGGAGTTTACTCAAAATGTATGTGTACATTTTGAAAGACGTGATAAATACTTCTTAAAACTGTATTTTAAAAAGTTTTTGACTTTATGTGTGTGTGACTGCAGAATGTGGTGAGAACATCTATTACATAGAGTGAAGAAATGACCTGAAATAGCAATAATAGCTTTATTGCATGGGACATACTTATTTCAGTATGAGCATAATTGCTTTATTGAAAACAGATACTGTATAAAACACAGAATTCTAATATTCTGTATCTGTGAAATGAGGTCACTAATTGAACATTTTATTACACCTATTGAAATATCAATCACTCAATTACTTACTTTGTCCCTAAGGGGCAACTGGTTGTGCAGCAATGTAAAAACACAAAGCAGCCGAACACAACATATACATAAAAAAAGCATTAAATCAATATGTACAAGAATGAAGTAGATAAATTAAAGCAATTTAAAATAAAGCACTTTCAATATATGTTAATTAGGTGTTAGGATCTGAGTAGGTGCTTGAGTCACATCTTCCTTTAGTTACTTTAGTATTTGCTGAAAAAGAAAAGTCTAAAACAACAACCACAAGTAAAGATCTGATGCTCTGGATGTCAAAGATGGAAGTTTTTACCCTGAATGGATTTTTTTTCTTCTTTGTCAACTGTTTGTTAAACAACACAGACTTTGCTGGTGAGTAATTTGCCTGCAGACATTCACATTCAAAGCTTTGCTGTTTTTTTTACTGGAAAAAAAAAGACAAATACCGAGAACTGATCTTTTACTCAATAAAAACCAGCTTCCTCTTATGATGCATATTACAAACAGTGAATTACTGATCCGTTGCTTTTGTGATTTTTTAACCCAAACAACTTAGGAAAAAATGAGTAAAACTGAAGTGGTCGTGTTGTCATACGAACGGCGTTGTCAAATCGATAAGCATCAAAGTAAAAATCTGTTGTTTAATCTCTCTATAGACTGCAGTCTCTGTGTTTGACTGGTCATCACAGTTGCATTCTTGGCCTCTGAGGATGTGTAATTCTAAACTCGCAGCCCAGAACATGTCCAACAAGTTAAACTATAACAACGAGCCAGTAATATAAACCTGGACAGATGTGCAGGAGCCGAGTGCTGAGAGCAGCCTCTGAAGGTTTTTTTTTAAACCTCTGCTTGCCTCAGGTTTGACCTTTGACCTCTGACCTGGGGTCACGCGTAGGCGGGATCTAAACTCCTGTTTGGCCTCTCCACGTCTTCTCAATCAGACATCAAAAACCTGCACGGCGGGGTCGGGCTTTAACACGTCCCTACCGTGAACTCTGACCCCCGGCGCCCAATCTGAGGCATTTTATGATCTGTTCAATACACTGTGATCAATGCTTTTGAACAGTTTTCCGTTGAGCAGACTTCCTCTGAAAGGTCAAAGGTCACAGCGATTATGAGCATGCCATCGGTGACCTCCCCACCTCCTCTGGAACTACCCCTCTCTCTCTTTTTTTTTTCTCTTTGACCCCGCCCGCCCGAGTATCCCGCAAGGTGCTAGGAGCCGCCTGTCACCGTGATTGATTGTCCCTAAATACAACGGGGCTCCATCAGCGGTCGGTTTCCGTGGTAACTCACAGCGAGCCGTGTGTGTGTTTGTGTATGTGCCTGCGGTCTTTATTAAGATTGGTCGTTCTCATATACACGAGTCTCACCCTACACCCCTATACCCCCGTATAGAATACCACGCAAAAGCCAAATATTGGTTCGTCATCTGTTGCCTGTGTGTGTGTGTGTGTGTGTGTGTGTGTGTGTGTGTGTGTGTGTGTGTGTGTGTGTGTATGATGAAGACGAGGTTTCAGCAATAAGCGACAGAGAGGAATATGTTTTCCTTTCCATTGCCAGGAGAATGGAAAAACCTGAGGTGTAATGACTCTATCCGTGAAATGGGAGTTAAACCATAATAATCATTAAGAGGCGACCACACACACACACACACACACACACACACACACACACACACACACACACACACACACACACACACACACACACACACACACACACACACACACACACACACACACACACACACACACACACACACACACACACACACACACACACACACACACACACACACACACACACATCACATATCACCAGCTGCTTCGTCCTAGCCTATACCTTTACAGGTCAGAAAACACACATGCAAAAACCCTGAAAATTATTTCCATCTTTCTCCTTTGTTCGATCTAGAAACCGCCACAAGCACCTTGCGATTCACACCAACGCAGCTCTAGAAAAAAATAAGAGGCCATTTTTTTTCCTGAAACCAACATCTCTACATGTATTCCAGCCATTCTATTCCACTGTCTGTTGAATTCCAACACATGAACACCTCATTCTGCTTAAAGAGGAACCGGGAGTGGAATAAAGTCACCCAAGAACAATGGTACAGACTGGAGAGCATGAAAGCTGGGATTAAAACTAAAGGGCTATTGCACCAAATTGATTTCTGAACTCTTCTCAAGCGTAAACATTAGTTTTATGTTGTTTTAAAATGAATTTGATCGTGTTTCTTTGCATTGTTTGACGTCTGAAAACATTGGGTCTTTTTTGTTATTTTGACCATTTGTCATTTTCTGCAAATTATTGCTCTAAATGATGATATTTTCATTTAGAATTTAGGGGGAAATGTTGTCAGTAGTTTATAGACTCAAACTAAAATGTTCCTTTTGCCCAAACACACATCTATACACTACTTTATTTACTACGACAGTTGTAAAATTAATAGAAATGTTATTACATTAACCTTCTGACACCATTGTACCATTAGAACACTGGAGTGATAGTTGCTGGAAATGGGCCAGAAATTGCACCAAAAACCAGACATTTGCAGGTAGAATAGTCATAGAGTGTATTTCTGATTAGTTTAAACATATCTTTATTGAAACAAACAGTGCTTTTCTTTAAAAAATAAATACATTTCTAAGTGACCCTAAACTTTTGAACGGTAGTAGAAAAAAATGGGGGGAAAAAAAAAGAAACTGATGATTTTGCAGTGGTCTCTTATTTTTTTCTCTCCTTTTTTTCGCCGGCGGCGTGGACAGCAGTGTTTGGACGGTGAGGTGGCCCTTATGGTCCCATCTTCCATTTTAAGAGATGAGCGCTAATGACTTGCTGAGCCACCAGCCTGACAGGCAGCATGGGAAAACGAGCGGCTCAGCAGCTCTCTCCCCTCTCACACACACACACACACACACACACACACACACACACCACAGCATTATCAGCTCCTTTTGGTTCTGGGACGGGTTTATCCGACACCGTTCCCGTTCGTGCCTGCTTTTATTCCCACTTCTCTTATCTAGCCGCCATGTTGGCTGGTGGTCCCCGGGGGTGAATCCCTGCAGGTTTGATAGCCAGATAAGAGCTATATGTCCGTCTTTTCCCCTCTGTCTCCTTTTTAGGGCTCGTTTCATCGCAGCTGTCCACTTTTCATCCCCCCCCTCCACTTCTCTCTGTACCTCTCCGCCTACTTGTCTCTGTCATTTTAACCTTCACTCTCCGTCTGTCTGTGCCTGTCAGTCTTTCCCCTCCTCTCCACTTTTTTTTGCGCTTTCATCATGGCTGTGTTTTTCTGCCGAGGTGAGTGTTGATAGCTCCCATATTTTTCTCTTCTTTTTTGCCCTCCTCTCATCCTCCCTGGCCCACATCTTCCATCCCGTGTTCGCTCTCCTGGAACAAATCAGACAACACATCATAGCCAAATAGGCTTTTTTCCCCCCTTTCTCTCTCTCCCTCTCTTTTTTTATGGTAACACTTAACTACAGTGCTATCTCTCACCATGGCGTTGTGGACACCTAATGTCATTTTTTGTAGGCCAATCAGGGTTGATATACTGATTAAGTCTGGATGGGTGGTCAGCAATAGGCCACATACCAAACCATGTTGTTAGAAATCTGTCAAGCATCAGGAATAGGACTGTTTTATGGCTCTTATTGGATTTACATCATTTTTTGCAGCACATATTACTAGCTATTATTTAATGGTTTCGCCAAAAACACAGATTCCCATCAGGTTATTGGACCATATATTAAAAAAGGTTTAATTGAATTTCGACATGTATTAAATCACCATGTATGGAGCTAATTTTGGGTCAAATGTTTTGTACTTGAAAATGGAAAAAATTAAACTGAAATTTCAGGTTTTTATCTTGAATTCTGAGAAATACATCAACGTATTCAAAATGAAATCAAGCGCACGCTTCCTTTTTAGGTTATATATAAAATTCACTCTGCTAATTAGTTTGAAGAAATTATTTTCATTGTTCACTTTCGTATATATTTTGATATTTGGGATCCCATTTCTCTCAGTTGAAAAATCTAAAATGGAAAAAAGCAAGATCTGAAACTGTAAAAAAAAAAAAAAAAAACATACAACTGAGAGAAATTGGATCCTAAATATCAAAATATATGAAAGTAAAAAAAATAAAATAGATAATTTGGTCACACTAATTAGCAGAGTGAATCCTAATTATATTTAACCTGAGAAAAACAAGTGTCTGCTTGATGTATTTCTCAGAATTCAAGATCAAAACTTGAAACTTCAGTTTCAATTTTTATTTTTTTCCCAAGTATAACACATTTGATCCAATATTAGCTCCATAACAACGTATGTCATGATGTAAACTGGAAAACATCCTGCTTTAAATATACAAAAATATGTTTCCTTCAGTTCCAATTCATTATGAGATGACATTGAAAGGTTAGCTTAGCTAGCTTAGCGCAAAAGCTGGAAACGGGAAACTGTTAGCCTGGTAAAAGCTAAAACAAACAAAAAAACAAAACAAATAGAAGAAATCCATCTACCAGAACCACTGAAGTCTGTTTGCTACTTGTCAGACAACCTCATGGTGCAACCAGACTCCAGGAAGTCGATAGTCCTGCTCCTGACCTCCTGTAAAACCACAATTTGTTGTTTCTAATCTCATTTTTATGAACAGAAACAAATGAGCCATAAACAGTTTGATTAGTGAAAGTAAAGCGATATCCAAACAGACTTTAACAAACACGGACAAATAAATAGAAGGTTCAAACACCGATACAACAGACTGACAGTAAGTTGGAATTTAATAGGCTACACTGGCCAAAGAATGAGTGATATTCTATTAAATATTTATTCTGTATTAAATGTTGACACATGCATTTTGTTTATTGCTTCTCATTCGTACGATATCCACTGACATGTCCAGCATCAAGCATTCCGTTTCCATCCAAGAAAACCAAATCAAATCCGAAACTCGATCAGCAAAGGCGTCTTATTCATGCATTCTTCTTCTCCTCCTGCGTCTATGGCCCGTGGAGTAGCGTCATCGATGTTCTGGGCTGAGATCCATCATCGTTCCTGGGCGAGCGGTAATTCCTGCCTGGCCGTCCGCGGGCCCGGTTTTTCCGGGATCCCGGTACTTGTGTCGACAGGGCGTACGTTCCCTCTGTACCCGTGTCGGCTGCAGCCCGACAAACAGGCGGCAGAAACAAATGACATCCTTTTTTTTTTTCTTTAAATATAGAATCCAGGATAAAAAAAAAAAAAAGTCTCTCCCCTCTCCGTTCTCTCCTAGATTGGAATCGTGATAGATCCATCAACGTCTGCCTTCGTAGTTTTGAGCCAATTGTTCTGCCCGGCCGTGATTTGATGGCTTCCATATGAGTAGGTATCCTCTTATACCATAATGGGAGCTGCAATCAGTATCGGTGTGTGAACAGTGGCTGACATCCTGCCATGAAGCACATCGGAGCAGATGCTTGCAGCCAGACAGAGGGAGGGAAAAACTGTGAAGACACGCATGCCTGTACACACTTTACTGTTTGACTGAACCCAGACAATAGGTTAGCACGCACAGTTGGTACCAGTGTTGGGAGTAAGGCGTTACAAAAGGAATACATTACTGTAATGCATTGATTTATGCAGTAACGTAGGCCCTGGTACGACTATTTAGATTGATATGGATCCATATTTCAGTAGTTTACAAATTAACTTAAAAGTAATGCAATAGTAGTGCAATACCTTACCTTTTAAATACAGTAATATTGTAGTAATGTTGCACCTTATCTTGTGATAGGATTTTTGATTATATTATATGATTTTGGAGATCGTTTGACATTCAAATCGATTTCATTCTTACTCTTACTGCACCTTTTTTTTGTACATCGAAGTAAAACGTCCCTCCCAATATCGGCTCAAATCCATCAGCTCCTGTCACCGAAAAAAAAGAAGTGGAAGCGAGGGGAAGGTCGGCCATCTCCCCGATTGGACAGGCACGGAAACAATTTAGAAAACGTCACAGGGAACTACTCCAGGAATAGAGAGAGTGTAGAAGAGTTACAGTGAAGAACGAAAGCCACAAGTAGAGGGGGTTATTGTAAGCATAATGAAAAATAATACAGCGTGGGAATGGAAAGGCTGAATCCTAAAGGGTTATTAAGTTGTGAAATGACTAAACACAGGAACCATGCAGACCGTACTGGAAAAGGTCAACTGTGTGTTATGAGGATAGCGAAGGATAAACTATTCTGGCCACTTTATGTACACTCATAAACAAGCAGGGGTCTGTTTTAGCCTCACATTTAAACTAATAAGGGTCAGACAGTCAACTCAAATCCCATGGTGGTCAATGAGAGTGTGATTCTGATTACCCAAGTTTATTTACTGAAGGCAAATTCCTGCGTGAACTTTTTTTTTTTTTCTCCAAAAAACCCAACAGTGATCCCACTAGAGCTGCGGTTCACAAACTTGTTGACTGACACAAATCAGGCCATGGAGGCGGCCAAATTAGACCTGATCAGATTTTGTTGCCCTCCATATGATCAGATTTTTGCTTTTAGATGTTTTATTACAGTGAATGTAAGTGGATGGAGCCCATGAAGAGACCAGACCTACATTCTATCCATTTCTTACATATGGATGGAGTTATAGTGAAAATAATTGATTGGCGAGCCCCCTGGAACCCCATCGGGGACCCTCAGAGTTCCCAGGACCCTACTTTGAGAACCCCTCCAGCTCTCGTGGATCTACAAATTCATGCCTGAACCCCAAAAGACCCGGAAATGAACTTCTGGACCCGTCTACGATTTGAAAGCTGGAACCCGGACACGCGCGCAACTGACAAACGTCGATTTTGCAGCTGATTGCTATTAACAAGTTAAGATTAATTTACAATTTGTCAAAACAAAGCTTTGCCTCTTACCCAATGTAACATTAGCAGCCTCCTCCCCGGTGCCTGGACATGACGCATAGAAACTCTTCTTGCCAAGATAGTTAGCAGAAATACATCCAGGTTTCTGTTATTCCTCTCCTGCTGATTGAAACAGGCTGATCCACTCCTTATTTCACTTTAAAACTCCGCTTGCTGTCACTTTTAGATCCCGCAGATATGTGGTATCGTATTTTATGTGTATAAACGTCCAGCTGCACTACAGGTTATAAGCCAGACGTTTCTGTTACCATGATGGAGTTTGAGAGGTGTTATATGTGTCAATAATTCAGTCCTAAAAATCCTTTTTTTTTTTGGTTTAACAGGGGAACAAAAGTGCCAGTTTGGTTGATTTTCCCCGAATGTCATTTCTCCTGTTCTTCAGGATACACACTTGAATAAAACGAATCATGACAAAGACACTAACACTAATTGATTCAAATAATTCAAGAACTTAATTTTATTCCCTTTATTTATGAGCGCATAAATCACAGACCGATTGACCAATAGCATAAAAACAAATTAAGATGGAGAAAGTTGCCAAAAGACATCTCAGAGAAAATGAGTCACCGCAAACAAACAAAGTGCAGAGGAGAACAAAGCTATTCATTAGCGCTGAAGATTAATTAGTAGGATTAGTATGAATATGTATAACACATAAATCTGAGGGAGCAGGAGATTAGCATCTCTTCATTGTTACTAGACGGGTGTAATATTTTTTAAAAAAAGAAAAAAATCGACTTCTATTCAGTCTGCAGTATTAATCTGACCCCATCGCTACCTGATTTAAAATATGTGTTATCTAAATACACAATGTAATGCTTCTGGGTAGAGACGTCTCAATACAGAATGGAGACAGATACGCAATAAAGCAGCAAATCTGAGGTCAAAAGGGGACTTTTTTTATATGCAGAGGAGGAAATGTCATTTATTTGTGTGGACAGATAAGAATGGTAATATCCTCATATTTAACTGGATCTGTTTATCACACTGGTTCAGGTTGAGTGTGTGTGTGTGTGTGTGTGTGTGTGTGTGTGTGTGTGTGTGTGTGTGTGTGTGTGTGTGTGTGTGTGTGTGTGTGTGTGTGTGTGTGTGTATTATGTGGAGATGCAAATGAGTCTGATCGGGATCGACCTGAGGCTCTCAGAGACGGATCTGCCATGTCTCCCTTACACACCACTAAATCTGGGCCATAATCACACCCTAATTCACACACTCATAAATCTTCTCCCACCAGGCCCTGGTGTCACACACACACACACATGCACACACACACGTATGATGTTCATCATGAACTACTGCGGCGGGATATTTTTAACAATTCATTTCGATGGCTTTTCGGTGCCAAGGTTTTGGGGCCTTTGAAGATTTGAGTGGAAGTGCAAGAGAGAGCTAGTTTAATTTCACTTTAGTCAAAAGGCTGCCAAAGTCTACGAGCACTTTGAAAAGCGTTTAGACGGCTTTAAAATTAAGTTCTGTTAAAAAACACAATATAATGGAGGGGAAAAAAGGAAAAGAAAAGAAAATTTTAAGTGAATTTGTTAGGGGCGAGATCACATTCCAAAACATTTATCAAATCTGTTACAGGACATATATTTAGTTGTTTATGGTGCCTGGGAGGATAGAAAATAGCGCGGTATGTTTATGAAATGAATAACAGATCTGTTGCGAAGAGAAACTCAGGACCAACTGACATCAGATTCCCACTTTGGGGATATAAAGTTCTGGCCTGTCTTAGATTTCAAACAACACTTATACTTAGAAAAAAAAAATATATCCAAACACGTTCCCCTTTCTACTTTGTTTTTTTTTTTGAGAAATGAAAGGTCAAGAGAGGAGGATACATACAGGAAGGGGCGGGATAGATTCATACAGGGATGAACAGAGCAAGAGAGGAGAGCGTGAAGTAAGGAAGTGAAACAGAGGCACCTTTGGGGGATCTGTGAAAATAGTTTGGTTTTCTCATGATTCATCCATTATCAGAGTATTCTGCACAATTCTGAGAATTGTTGCAAAGCTGAGCTGGATTAGTCTCCAATTGTAATGGCTCACAGTCTTTATCTTTACCTCCACTCCTTTCTTTAAGTTTGGAGATTGTTTTCCAAATTCAAAATCCAAGGTGATTTTTATCTCTTCTGACCATAGACTGTATAAATAATTGATGAAGCCTCCATGATATTAGCTGAACTCATGCTGTGAAGCCTAATTGTGGCTGTCGCCATCTTGTTTTTAAATCAGAAGTGTCTCTCCAGTGACACCTGTCACTCAAAGTAAGGCGAGTCCTTAATTATGCATAACCTTAAGTCTTGATAAAATCTAAATGGATGAGCTATAAAACAATTCACCCCCTGTACAGTTGTCATGAACAGGAAAACTACCATTATGGACCAAACCAGGCTGTAAACAGGTTATTTCTGCTGTAAAGTCAGGCATTTTAACATGGAGGTCTATGGGGTTTGACTCCCTTTTGGACCCAGCCTCAATCGGCCTTTCACAGAACTACATTTTTTGTCACTTACGCTTCAGCTTCATTCTTTTGTTCCTTGGCTATGCCATAAAAAACATCCATTAGCATGTCTAGCTAACTCTAACCATTTGTTAGTGAAGAAACCATTAGTTTGTGGGGTTCCAAGTTACATTAATTTTTTTTAAAAAGCGCCGTTTACAACTAACATGTCCACTGTCTAATCTTACTTCATAATGTGGAAGATTAGCTTGGATGCTATCAGAGTTTGGGCTAACGCACATAAATATTTTCTATTGAAAGCCTTTTTTTGTAAGACTAAGAGTCTTAAGAGATAAAAATCACCTTGGATTTTGAATTTGGAAAACAATCTTCAAACTTAAAGAAAGGAGTAAGACTAAGAGTCTTTACATTTTCTCTATCATGATTCTAGTAGGAAAATCTCTATTTTGCAATAAAAGAGACATTTTGTCTGCCGTTAATCATTAAGGGCTGAGGATTCTGACTTTTTGAAAAGTAGCTTCAGCCTTTAGCATGATATCATGTATGTATAAAGCCATTATGAGCATATTCAAGAAGCGTTTACAGGCCTTTTTATTTAAGAAGTCAGTAGAAGACAGTGTTTTCAACCACTTTGGGGAGATAACGTTGGCTTAGTTACTAGTGACAGATTTTATCAGCTGCCAATTACAGTTTTCATTTCAGCTGGCAAGAACGTCGGTTCCTGGCTTGAAAGGAAATATTTTTGTCTCTGTCTGCCTGAAATAAAGGCAAAAAAAAATCACCAAACATTCCGAGTAGTATATCTGCCCCTGTTATCATTAGTTGCGGTTCCATCCACCTGGTTTTATTCATAATTTCAATATGTGCATTTAAAAAAAAAAAACAAAAGAAACAAAACCCCAAAAAAGTGCAAACAGGCTTCGCGAATAAATCAGCAGTTAGAGAAATAGATTAGAAACATATAAAGCTGGAGACGACTGTAGATGATATAAAACATCGGTGAAAACGTGCTGTACGCACAACGTCATCCATCACGGTTGTAGAATTAAAGCGTTATGAATGACTATCATCTGTGAGTGATGCAGAAGAGGAGAAAATAAGAGAGAATGGAACCTAAGGAGTCCTCCTAGTCCTCCTCCTCCTCCTCCTCCTCCTCCTCCTCCTCCCATCAGTCTCCAGCACATTAATTGAGTTTGGATGGATTGGAGATCGATGGCGGGGAGGCCCCTCGATTGCTCAGCGGTAAGAGGGATTAAAAATTTGAAATCAATTAGTTTTGTGTCTGCAAACCCTTACCTCTGCGGGAAAGAGAAAATCAATTAAGGAAATTAAAAGTTGAAGCAGCAACATGAAAGTCATTTTCAACGAGCTTCTCCACTTTCATCTCGGCCGGAGCTCTGATGCCGAGTGGCACCGGGGATCAGATGGTGTTTTTTTTTTTCTTCCTCTTTATCTCGGTTGCTTAGGAGGAGTTCGGCCCCCTGGAGGAACAGAGGGGAGGTCTCCTTTGACCTTTGAACTTCTGCCCTCTGAAGCGAGTGCCCAGACACACCTGGCTCACACACGAAACCACACACACGCTGGGATAAAATAAAACTGCAGCTACCATTCAAAACTAAAGAAAGAATCACACACACCTTTGTAGATGTTGCACCAAAAACCAGACATTTGCAGCTAGAATAGTCATTTACCACATTATCAATGTATAGAGCGTATTTCTGATTAGTTTAAAGTTATATTCATTGAAAATAAGGTGCTTTTCTTTCAAAAATAAGGACATTTCTAAGTGACCCCAAACTTTTGAACGGTGGTGGATGTGTGCCGTCTATCCCAGCCCCCTTTATGTGTGTGTTTGTTGTCAGAAATCACCGTTCCAGCTCCTCAACAGCTCCTAATCACTGGGAATAGAGGCGGACGTTTAGCGATACAAGTGCAGATAGACGGTGGGTACAGAGATAGAGAGGTTAAAGGTAAAGAGACACAGCGTCTTTTTGAAGATGACAGTCATGTCCTGCCTAGTAACAGACCACACAGCTCAGACAGTCAATAAGCATCATCCTCCTCTCTGCAGGGAGTCATCAGCAGGGGTCAGAGGTCAGCCGGTGACAAAATAGGACCAGGATTAGATATCAATGTGAAGATGCGCGCGCACACACACACACACACACACACACACAGACACACAGACACACACACACAGACACACACACACACACACACACACAGATAGATGGGTACATGTAGAGAAGTGCATCTATTTTCATCTCTTTTTTTAAACCTGTCTTTTGATAAGAGCTGCTGCTGTTGATGCAGGGTTGTTGTCTCTTTGGTGGATTTTCAGAGCCAGAAAACCATTTTGTGAAAATAAAACTATTCAAGAGAAAAGAAATTACAACAAAAAGCTACCGAAATTAAAAACCTAAATTCTCCTGCTGTGTTGTTGTATGTAGTGTTGTTCCGTCTCCAACGTGTTTTTTTTGTTTTTTCTTGGCTGTTGGCATGTTTTCCAGTTCTGTCTGACAAGCTGCTGGGTTGCTGGAATATTTCCATTCACAGGATCCACAGCCAGAGCTGATGTTAATGCAACAAACATTCTGAATTCTTTGCCTTCCTTTAATCCTTCCAAACAAATAGAATACTAGCTGTTGATGCTTTCTATTCCAGATGACTCTTTCAGGGTTTTTTTTTTGTTTGGTCCATTATAGGCATGTAACAGTACATAAAATCCATCATTTGGTTCGTACCGCTAATATATTATGAAATAAAAATGTGGACTTTTTTTGAATAACTAGTGCCTGTAGGAAGGATGCTTTCTCATAGAAATGTGGAAGCTTAAGTAGATTTTTCATGTTTGGCCAAATAAGAGTAGTCTTAGTAGACAAACTGTATGATGGGTAAGAGATGCACAAGATGCACAAGACATACATTGAGATAATGAGAGATGTGCAAATACAGTTATTGTATAAAAGAGGCTACTATTTATGTTGAAAGTTCAGATCTCAGCCAACATATCAGTTTTGAAATTGTGTTAACAGCCCAAGTAAAACCAGACTTAGGATAAATCTCTTATTTCATACTTTTTCTACCTGGGCCTGTAACTGTTTCTAAATAAATGAGTTTAGGCCCAGATTTTGTTCTGTTAGGTGATAGCGCTGGGATTTCCTGAGGGTCTGTGAATGCGTCTTGGAGTAAGATGGCTATGGCCCACAGTAGCCTGTGTTAGCGAGAGGAATAAAGTAGCAGCTAAACCGGCTAACGTCTTAGCATGTTACTGTCATATCTGACCACATCAGAAATTGTTTGAATTGTTCTTCTGAGGTTGAGTGAGAAGTCGACCAACACAGCGAGATGTAATATTTTACTCCAGAGATAACAGAGAAGCTTTGTCATGTGTCTCTCGTTTGTCATTCCGATGGCAGCAGAGTAGCCAGTGTATCATGCCATTTCCCGAAGCTGAAGATGTGAGCTAATACGTCTTTTTTTGTCCAGACCAACAATCCACAACCTAAAGATCATCAGTTTTCTATCATAGAAGACTAAAGAGACCAGTAAATCACATCTGTGAAGCTGAAACCTGAGAATTTGGACAATTTCCTCTTGAAAATGACTAATCGATTATCAAAATAGTTGATGATTAATCTAATAGTTGGCACCTAATTGACTAATCGTTGCAGCTGTACATGCCACAATAATCGTTCCATACATCAGAGTAAGTGGATCATTGGACTACTTTGACATCAAACCGCTGGAAATTCGCAAAACAAAATGATCCAGGATGAATACACAAACCTCTCCAGGCCTAGTACACTATGTTTATTATATCATTCTCTGATCATAATTACCCTGCACTCACAATGTGTTTCTAATGCCTTATAAGCACCACTATAAGAAAAGGGGGGCATGGTTAGGAGATGTGATATCATTTGACTACAGAGAGAAAGTTTAAATAATAGTGTTGCACTTGGTCTGTCTCTTGTTTGTCATTCTGATGGCTGCAGAGTAGCTAATGTACCCATGCTAACTCCAAGAGAATGGTATGGTTCATTGATTATTGAAACAACTTATTGATGGTTTGGTTCATAAAATGGTGTAAAATGTCAATCACAATGTTTCTCAAAGCTGAAGAAGCAACATAACATGTCTCTTTGTTCAAACCAAAGGTCCGAACATTGCTTACGACCATAGAAGACTAAAAAATGATTAGATTTTAGAATTAAAATAATTAATGTAACTAATCGTTGCAGCTGTACATGCCACAATAATCGTTCCATATATCAGAGTAAGTGGATCACTGGACTATTTTGACAGCAAACCGCTGGAAATTCACAAACCAAAACGATCCAGGATGAATACACAAACCTCTCCAGGCCTAGTACACTATGTTTATTATATCATTCTCTGATCATAATTGCCCTGCAATCACAATGTGCTTCTAATGCTTTATAAGCACCACTTTAAGAAGAGTTCTTGCAGTAGCACACACACACACACATACACCCTCCACACATTGGTGGATGAAGCAGCTCTTATGTCAGTAAGAGAGAGAGAACTCTCCTCCACTCTGTCTCCCTTCAAAAGAAGCAAACAGGCTTTGATATCAGTGAAGAGAAGTTCCCTCGGAGCCCAGTTGGAAGTAATCTATTCTATACATATGAAAACACAGAGCCATTTCCCTGCCCCGCACTCGTCCGTACAGTACAAAAGGAACGGAGGCGCGCAGAAGAGCGTGATGGAATGAAAAGTGGGGCACGGGGTGAGGACGTAAAAGGATACGAGGAGCTGGGAAAAAAAAAAAAAAAGAGGAGAGGAGAGGGGGGAGAGAGAGGGCGAGAGGTGAGAGACGAGGGGGAGAATGGAGACGAGAGCGGAGAGAGTGGCGAAGAAAAATCATCTCGTCCCGAAGCATCTGCACCTGAGAGCAATTTGTCCCCAATTTTGGGAGCTTAATCACACCATTGAAGTGTGTGCACACGAGTGCGGGGACGCGTGCGCGAGCGGCGGCGGCATTTGCGGGGTCTGGAGGGAGTTAGACACGCGGATGATGTCTTCTGGGAAAGCTGCAGGGGTCTTTGAAGAGATACCCAGGCTCTCCTCCACTCTGCACACTAGACAGTGGGGGCCCTCTCAGTTCTAGCACAGCAAGTGTGTGTGTGTGTGTGTGTGTGTGTGTGTGTGTGTGTGTGACCCAGGCTCCTCCATCTTCTGACATGAGTGTGTGTTTTTTTTTGTTTTTTTAATACTCCACAGGCTCCCTTTTCATGGTCTGGGCACTAAGCATTTCCCCCCTTCATTCTTTCTTTCTGGTGAAGTAGCTTGGGTGGAGTTGTTTATGTGGGCCAGGGTGGTATGGAGATAGAATAAAGAAAGGGAAAAGAAGATATAAAGAAGGAGGAATTCCCTTAAACTCATCTGTGTCTTTCTTATCTGTGTGTCAG
The DNA here is from genome assembly GCA_030544235.1 of Lepturacanthus savala. Classification (NCBI taxonomy): domain Eukaryota; kingdom Metazoa; phylum Chordata; class Actinopteri; order Scombriformes; family Trichiuridae; genus Lepturacanthus; species Lepturacanthus savala. Next base: position 4,448,053 of record CM060468.1, read on the forward strand.
GAACAAGGCATTAGTCTCTGGAGCGCAGCCAGACATTGGTTCTTTATGATTGGGTTATAATAAAAACTGTCCTCAGATCGGATGAGATGATGGAATGAACATTTGCGATGGCGAGGGTAGGAGGAGGAGGAGGAGGAGGAGGAGGAGGAGGCTTCGTGAGGGTTGAGCGAGGGAGGGAGTTTTGCGGTGAGGAGAGTTTGCTTAAAGCGCTGAGCTGTTATTGCAACGGGTGGCTCAGGAATGCAACCGCTCACTAGGCCGACCAAAGAGCGAGGCAGAAAAGGAGGAAAAGGAAAGGAGGGAGAAAGAGATTGGTAAACCAGAGTGCGACCAGGCTAACCACATTATGTCATCAGGGCTTTATGATCTGCTAATAACCAAATCGTATTGAAGAAAAACACTCTGGTTTCAATTAGGCTCCACAAACGCTGTTTGACTTTTAGACATATAGGTTCCATATCGGGGAATGCTAATTGTCAAAGCATGTGGACATAAAAAAGTCTGAGATGGGCATTCGCTACAGCCGGGGCTGATGACAAACCCGGGCACATGTCCTAATTCCGAAATACATGATGGCTAAAATGGTGTATTGTTTGCATTCCATATAATTTTACTGCGACATAGTTTAAATATTACCAGTTGTGTGCATGACATTAATTTGAACATAATGTGCAAGAGACTGTGATCCTTTCCTCTTGAACTAGACATTTTAAGAAAACATGTCAAGGGGGGAAAAAAAGGGAACACTGACAAAAACATGAAGCAAACATAATAGGCGTATGCGTTAATGGCCCAGTAATTTCAAAGTAGTAGTGACTGTGAGGTTGCGCAGAGCTGAAGGCCCGCTTTGAGCTAAAAAAAGGTCACGCTAGTTCGGAAACTCACAATAACAACGCTAACATGCTGAGCTGGCGGCATGTGGACCATCTTAAGTTTAGCGTTTCAGCATGCTAAGTTATGCTAATGGGCGCCGTCGACACAAAATTCGACTACTAAAATTCAAATGCGATTAGCTTTACAGACATTTGGACATAAACTGTAATAAAAAAAGAAACAAAAAAAACTTTACTGATGGGTTGCGCTAGAGGAAAAGTTTAAAGATCATTAAAGTTATTACAGTGGAACATTGCAATCCATCCAACAGATGTTCACTTTGGAACTTATTATGCTGCTATAGGATTAGACTGCATCACAAGATTCTCTGAGCTTCTCTCTCTCTTCATCCTCCTCTCCATATATATATATATATATATATATATATATATATATATATATATATATATATATATATATATATATATATATATATATATATTCATGTCTCATTAATGCATGTTACTAACTCATCTTGCCTGCAGTCTTTCTGCTTTCTTATCCTGTAGATCGTGGCCTGATGCCAGGGTCCGGCTTGACATCAACTATTATTATTCCTATGAGTCATATTTCTGATTTGGTATTTTATTCCTAATGTTGTTATTGGTCTCTCTCTCTCCCCCTCTCTCTCTCTCTCTCTCTCTGCCCAACTGGTTGAGGCAGATGGCCGCCCTCCTAGAGCCAGGTTCAGCTCGAGGTTTCTGCCCATTAAAGAATCATCCCGTCGCCAGGTGCTTGCTCCTGGGGGAATATTACATCTCTGTTTGTAAATATTATCAAGAGTACGGTCTAGACCTGCTCTATTATGAAGATGAGAGAACTTTTTGATTCAATGCCTTATTAATAAAATTGAAACACAGCAGTCTGCTGCTCTGGTGGCACGCGGAAGCTGCCCTGGATGTTCACCATGTCATACTATAAATCCTTATAATTCCGTTATCCTGTTCAATGCCACATTCTGTCCTTTGTGTTCTATTCTTAGACATAACATCTATTGGAAATCTGTCCATCCTGGTTAAAGCTTTTTCCTTATTGGATTTGAGGGTCTGAGGACAATTGATGTTGTACTATACACACCTGATTCTACTAAACAACCATTAGGGCCCTCATTAAGTACCTTTATTAGTAGAATCAGGTGTGTTACTGCTTGTTTTGAATAAAAGCCTGCACCCGCAGTCACTCACCAGAACCAGGATTGGAGACCCATACTGTACAGACTGAAGCCACCTGAGGCAAATCTGTGGTTTGTGATTTTGGGCAACAATGAATACAATTGACTTGACTTTTCACATTTCACTCAAAACCATTTATGTGAACTTTGAGGCAACGCTGTAAAGAAAATGTCAGGAGTTCAAGTCAGTCAAAGCAAGTTCTAAGGCAGGGGTGGTCAATCCTGGTCCTTGAAGGCCGGTGTGGGTGCTGGTTTTTGTTCCAACCAAGCAGTAACACACCTGATTCTACTAGTCAACCTCTAGAGCCCTTGTTAAGGCCTTCATTAGTAGAATCAGGGATGTAACTTCTTGGTTGGAACAAATCCTGGACCCACACCGGCCTCCAGGACCAAGATTGCCCATCCCTGTTCTAAGGACTTATCTTTTAACCATGAAGCCCTGCAGTCCCTGAGTGGGAGAACAAATCCCACCATTGGTCCGTCTTTTGGGTCAAGTGTTACTGAAAGTTGTTCGGTGCTTTGGTTTTGCTCATCCCGCTCCAACATGGCGGCCGAGCTCCTACGATTTCATTTCATGTTGGACGTAATAGCATTATGAGATCAGTGTCTAGACAACAGAACCTCAGAAACCGCAGAAGGGGAAGACAGCGGTCACTGCACAACGCTGCATCAGATTTAATCCAATTAACTTTTTGTGCTGTTTGGGCGCCTGGAAGAGCCTGAAGAGCAGAAGATACGGTGGAACAATTCCCCCCAGACATGCCAATGTTGATTATTTGATTAGGTACTTTTAATTAGTGGCTAACACATCCAGAAAACATTCGGAGACAAATCACTTGGAGCAGCTAGAATCCAAGGGCGGAAGGGAGGGGAACTGGGCGGCGCTAAGCCATCCATCACCCTGTCTCAAAAGATCTCTAATTAGCCGGGGCCAATCAACGGCGGCAATCCATCAGTCCTTCACGTCGGCCTCGGCCAATCGCAGCACCGCATCAGTCAGCCGTCTGAGGCCGCCTGAGCCAATGGATGATGGAGGGAAGCGGAGGGCTGGCTGCCAGGGATGCGGGGCTTTTAGAGGACGAGGGGTGGAATGGGCCGTGACAGCTTTATTAATCCAACGCTTAAACGGCCTCCGAGGAGAGGCAGAGAAATGTCAACGTGGAGAGGACGATTACGGGAGATATTGATCCTCTCTTCTTCCCCCGAAAGAAAAGAAAACACTTATCACCGTTGCATCTCTCTAACCTTCTCTTTGTTTTTCTACAAGCACACGAGTCAGAGCTTCGGGCCCCTTTTCCTTCTCTCTCATGCTGTCCTCTCCTGTTTCTCAGGCGTATCTTGCAGGACCATCTCCTACCTTTGTACCATTCTGCTTCCCTGGCTGTTGGTGCTATTTCCGGAATTTGATTCTGCGTCTTGGATCCAGTTCCTTAATCCTGCAGGAGTTTCAGCCTCACCTTGTGTCTCTCTATTTATCCTTCTCTCTCCCTCTCTCTCTTCTGTGTGAATAATGTGTTTTCTTGCCTCTCCTCCTCCTGTGTATGCTGCGAGTCTCCCCTGTGTGCAGTCTGTCCTCCTCCCAGGTCTCCATGGCGATGGAGGTCACACGGCTCAGGTCCTGTTCTGTCTTGGCAGCACCTGGAAGATGCTTGGCATCCTCTTCGTCATATTCTTGCTATATATTATAAATCCATGATCATTTACTGTAGTTTGTCTTCTATTCTGTGCACACATGCTGGATCCATCCTCTGTTGCTTTTGCTGAGGTTTCATCCATTGTTTTTCCCCTATAAAGCCTTTTTTAGGGATTTTTTTCTTAATCAAATTGAGGGTCTAAGGATAGAAGAGGAGTACAGGGGTTTTAAAGGTGCTGTAAATTTCAGGTTAATTCCCTGAAACTAAAGAAATTAGTTAGGAAGTTAAGCTGGGGAGTTTGGGAAATATTCAAATCAATATTCTTGTGGCCTCATGGGATCTAGCTCGACCTTTTTTTGTTGATTTTCAGCTACTACTAGGCGGCTAATGGTATTTTTTTGTTTCCCTCATCAAACTCCCAAACGTTGTGTTGGACGAGTTGTGACCTACACATTCACCTCGCTATGAGAAAATAACTCTAACGTTACGTGACGGAGCGGTTTTCAAGGTAAAGATAAAGCCGGACTTCACACTCCAGACACGGCCGTTCGGCGGAGTGATCTCAAAAGCTGCGTGTTTAGGGCAGCTAAAAGTAAAGTATTACTCCACCCAGTGGCTTACTGAAAAAAAAGTAATCCCGAGTATGTGCTTTGCGTATCGTAATGTAACAGTTATCGTTTCATAGCGTGGGGTATGTGCAGGTCACAACTCATCCACCACAGCATTTGGGAGTTGCTGGGTTGTGTATTTGCTGAATTTGATGAGTGAAACCAAAAAATACGATTAGCCACATAGTAGTACCTGAGCAGTTCACAGCTCTGCTCCGCTGGTCTCTAAAACAGCTTGTACTGACAAAAAACCTATTGCTTTGACTACAAGAATCATGATGATGTGCAAATTTTCAAAAATGTTGAACTATCCCTTTAAATCTGGTTGTTTTAGCCAAGATTATGCTACAGTATATTTTCTCCTAACTATATTTACGTTTCCTGTTAAGGGCCAACCTTCAATTATGTAAATTTATTCCTGTTTATTCCTATACATTCTTATAAATTCCAATTCCCGTCCTTTACACCTCAACACTTCCTGAAGCCTGCTCCCATAGATGCCAGGGGACAGGTGGGAAAAAGAAGAAGGAAAAGAAGGAGGATGCTCTGTCCTCCTCACTCATTCTATTCTGTTGCTTGTGCTGCCTCTTGGGTTTTTTGCTGGCAGTGCATCAGCTTTACAGCAATACAGATAATGCTTACCCAAGGCCGTTCCCTGGCTTCAGACCATCAGAACAATCGTGGCAGGGGAGACACAGGCTGATATAAATTAACAAAACAATCAGCAGGGGTGGGAAAAGAAAAAAAAACAGGCCCTGATTTAAACCCAAAAAGTTGTAATGAAGGCAAAAATCATTAGGATTATATTTCGCTAATGGTAATTGCTCGCTCGTATTGCTTTTTAAGTGTTTCTTTTCGTCATTAAAAAGCCAGACAGGCTCAGAGGAACAAAGTGGTAAAGAGGGAATGACAGCTCCAGACCTGCAGAGTCACCCACTCACTGCCCACAGGAAAACTGTGGTGATATTAACACTCACCGGAACACTTCATGCTAGCTGTATGGCACCTTGTTTTTCCAGAAACTTCGATCACACTAGCAATTCTGTACAGAAACACTGATTCATGCTTTTCTTCATACCAACATGTATAGTCAAGAAAAGGACGACCAAAAAAAATCTGCTTCTGAAGCGGAAAATGCTTTTAACTCTGCAAAAAAAAAAAGAACAATGCATTACCGTGAGAAATACGTGGGTTTGTTTGGGAGAAAACTCTGTGGGCACCTTTAATTTTGGTTTGATTGTACTTATTTTCAAAGTTACCACAAAGAATATTTTTATTATATAAATTTCTATGACGTGAGCTTGTTTGTAACTTGCTGAATCAGTGGATTGCTCATCCTTCTTGTCCCATTGGTCATTACAGCAGTGTTGCTGTATTCCCAGATCTAAGCAACACATTTATATCATAATGGCCAAAGACTATGAAAACAAACTTAATAAAGGAGAATTAGTCTTTAACCAAATCGAAATAAACAAACTGCGATGTACATCAAAGTAAACCATATGCAAAAAAAATCACAAAAACAACATCATGCGCACACATCTTGTGTTTTTTCCCTTTGTGCTTTAGGATCATTTATAACAGGAAAAATAACAGGAAACAAATATTAAATTATTATATTTTTTTAAATTATGGAAATCCTCCATACAAACAGTCCTACATTCTATCATTGTGTTCCTTATGGATGGAATTAATATGATTTGATTTTTATTTGCCTCAAACACACGCAAGCCTAAAACAGGCAGTATATTATATATATATATATATATATTATATATATATATATATATTATATATATATATATAATATATATATATATATATATATATATATTATTTTTCTATACACAATAGAAAAATAATGACACACTGAGATAATGTGCAAGTCAGAGTCCCCTTGCATCATCATATATACTCATACAAAATAGATAAATATATAAAGAAATAGAAATTTAAAAGAGTAAATCTTTAATATGAAATATTAAGCACTCACAAGCATAGGGCGTCTTCTCAAAATGCATAAAGTACCAAATTAGCAGTCCTGTTCTTTATAGCTGAGAGTAATTGTTTGTACTTGTGTTTAAATAATATAATTACAGTGAAAATAAATTATTCTCCTTTTTTCCTGGGAACCCCCTGGCACCCCTTCCAGGACCCCTGAGGGTCCCCAGACCCCACTTTGAGCCCCGCTGCTGTAAAGGATTAATGTGAAGTAACACACAAACCTTGCTTCCTGGTGCCCTATTTTCAGCCTCTCCGTTACACACACACACACACAGACGCTGCGCTGTGGGTGAACCTGGGCGGTGTTTCCTCATGTCATTAAGTGTGGGTTCTCCTGGGCCACATCGCCACATTTCACTCTGCTCCAGCTGCTGCTCAGGCCAAGTCCAGTAATCACTACTTACCAGCCTCTCGGAGACACGAGCGCGCCAGCAGGAAAAGGCTCCAGGACCCGCAGGCGGGGGCCAACTCGCTTCGCAGGCCCACGTCAATCAAGTCCGGTCAGACATGAGCCCCGATACCAACGGAGCTGCCTCCGAGCCCAAACGCATTACATGAATTGAGAAGGTTTACATGAATTGGCAGCGTTGATGAACAGATGTCTTACTTGCCAGCAAATGACTTCTCTTGATTTCGCCGGCCAAATGTTGGGATGAGAATTTCCAAGCCGACATTTTGAAAAAGAAATTGCCCCCTCACCCCAACCCCCCCTCCCTTAAAATGGTGGACTGCTAAAAAAAAAAAAAACGCAAAAAACCACAAAATCCCTCCCGAGTTTCCTCGCAGGCCTTCTGCTTTATTCATTTATCACCACCGCGGCTGTAATTGGAGCTGACCCCTCACCTGGCCCTCGAAGAGACTGCTGGTCCAAAGCATAGTCTCTATCAGCCATCGGTTCAGCCAACAGGATGTGACCGCACAGACGTACCCTGTGTAAGATTTTATAGGGTTCAGTGAAAAAGGAAAAAGCAAAAGAGCAGGAGAAAGCAAACAGGCCTCAAACTTACAGGAGCTGTTTGTTTTGTTGTGTTAATTGCGGCTCAATCTGCAGGAAATGGCATGCAAGTGTTTCTGAATGTTCACCAGAAATAGCGGGGGGTTATCAGCATCTGGCTGGAACAATGGAGGACATTTCATGCGGGGGTGTGTGTGTGTGTGTGTGTAAGTGAACGTGTCATGAGAAGGCTGTAATTCCAAATGTTTCACAGTGTATTCATTAATTTTGATACAAAAGACTAGATATTTGGGGGACGATACACTAAAGTTCAGGGTCACCCAGACAATTTTTGTGTTTTCCATTAAATGTCATACTTTTATTTACCACCATTGACAAGGTTAGAATCAACCCCGCAAATATGATGTTCCAGATACTCAACCTGCTCAAAGGAAGGTCAGTTTTATAGCTTCTTAAAGTAGCTAAACTGTTTTCAGCGGTGCTAACATGTTAGCATCAAGGGTTTTCTAATTATCCATTAACCTTCTGACGCAATGAGCAAATTGTTCCATTAGAACACTGGAGTGATAGTTGCTGGAAATGGGCCTCTATACACCTATGTAGATATTGATGCACCAAAAACCAGACATTTGCAGCTACAATAGTCATTTACCACATTAGCAATGCATTTCTGATTAGTTTAAAGTTATCTACATTGAAGAAAACTGTGCTTTTCTTTCAAAAATAAGGACATTTCTAAGTGACCCCACACTTTTGAACAGTAGTGTATGCTAATTCAGATTATCTTAGCTTAGCATAAAGGCTGGAAAGGCTGGAAGATACTTTATTTGAAACAAACTTTCTTTGATTTCTCTCAAAAAAAAAAAAAATCAATAATAGACCAGATAAAAGGTTGGAAAAAGACAAGATAAAAACAAGGATTTTCAGGACATGGGTCAGTGACAAATAATAATTGGCAAGATGAGAAAGTCAAAAACTTTTAAAGTTCAGTTCACCAAGTCTCTCAAAATGTACATTTTGTTTGCACTGGTTGGTGTCTTGTCATTTAAATGCCCATTTTTATTAGAAAAATCACAATGTTTTTAAATATTTAATCCACCATGAATATAAAACTTGTTGATAGCATGTGCTTTTAATTTTAAAAACCTTTTAAAGATATTTAAACTATCTGGTACCAAGTTTTTAGGGGTACACTACATGACAGGTTTGACACTGTCCCATAAATATGTGAAATACCAAAGGCAGAAATATGTAGCAGCAATGTTTAAAACTAGCAACACTTCTAAATCTCACGAAATATCATAATATGTCCAAACAAAGAAGTGAAAAACATCTCCTTTTTCCAATGTTTATGCTAAGCTAAGCTAAGCTAACGGGCTGCTGGCTGTAGCTTCATATTTTGGCTACCGTACGGACACTAGGGTGGTATAGATTTTCTCCTCTCATCAGAAATAAGTGTACATCCCAAAATGTTGGACTAATACTCCGCTGTTATGACTAAAAGAAATGTAAAATTCGTCAGATTCTATTTAATGCTGTCAAAAATGTGTCACTTGTTAACTTAAAAAAGCAAATAATGTTTCGTCTTTGCTGCTGAAAAGTCAAAATGTTGGCGATGTAAATTCTTTCCCAGACATGACGAATAAAAAGAAAAACTCCCCTACCGACGCCGCAGGTTTAGCGGTGGGGTATTCATTTCATACCTGGGAAAAAAAAAAAAGGAAACTGCTAAAGCAGTCTTCAGAAACATCAAAACACTGTCGACTTCTTGGCAGGCAGAAGTCGAATTAGAAGCCGCCGGCAGCCGCGTTTGGAGGACGAAGAAGAAAAAAGGGAGAGGAGAACAAGCCGCGGTCTCGGGTTTACTGCCTCGGAGCGAGAGGGATCGAAATACAAGATACGAGTGTGTCGCGTCACCGCCGAGGTTTATACACTCTTTATGTGAGCGCTATTAAAGACAGAAAAGAAAAAAGGAAAGGGAGAACAGAGACAAAGGAAAGAGAAGGGAGGGTAATTTAATTTCATCTGCACTAAAAGGCAGGAGTGTTGGCACCGGCCAGTGATTCGCCTCGTTAGCTCCACGCCAGCCAACGCATATTTCACTTGTGAGTAATGTGGAAGATGGAGAGTTTGCCCTCCTCCTCCTCCTCCTCTTCTTCTTCTTTTCCTCCTCTTCACCATTCTCCCTTTCTTCTTTCCACCTCTCTTCTTATCTGTATCATCCCCCAAATTGCCTTCATACATTTGAAGTTTTAAACGTTGGGGTTTTTCAAAGTGCAGATAGAGATCTCAGAAGCAGCACAGGACTTTAAAGTTAAAAAAATCAGGAATGAGGGGGATGTTTTTAAGTGTGTGTGTGTGTGTGTGTGTGCGTGCGTGTGTGTGTGTGATGCGATGCAGTTCAATGGGTTATTGTGGCAGCTTCAGGAAGTGTAAAAGGATCAGCAACATTAAATGGCCAACAGGGGCAACTATCAGATTCCCTTAAAACAAGCCAGGACAATTAGAGAAAAACAAGAGCACAGAGTGTGTCTTTGCGTGTGCACACACACACACACACAGAGCGACTAACCTCCCCACACACACACACACACACACACACACGTGTGTGTAAATGAAATAATTTAACTTGCATTTGCTTAAAAATATAAAAGAAGGAAGAAAAGTCACACACACACAAAGGCACAACATACATGTAGCTACCACACACACACACACTTTTAAACATATTCACACACATGCACGCATGACTAACTCACTGATATAGTGTAAGTGAAAGTATTTAACTTGTATCTGAGTGAAAAAAATAAAAGGAGAAAAGTCACACACACACACACACACTTAGGCACAACACACATGTAGCTACCACACACACACACACGCACACACACACACACACACACACACACACAGTACGCCATCACCGCCGCACACACACTTCTCACTTCATCACCCTGCGGGCTTGTTAAAAGGCAGTTTGCAGCGTGCTGTAAAGCGGGGCTCTGAGTCGCCGTGGCGAGTCAGGTAACAAATTGGCAGGGTTGTTTTTCCTTGTGCTGCTGATTGTGGGAGTGGGTGTGTGTTTTTCACCCCGTCGGAGGCCCGGCTCTGCGCTGGAGCGTGAACGAGAGCGAAATGACAGAAACGCTATTCACATCTTCCGTTTTCTCCCTTCTCTTCTTTCCCCTTCCTATCGCTCCGTCTCTTAGCCCGAGGGCCACCAAACAGATTATTAATCTATTACTCTTCCACCTCTTCTTCTCTTACTCATTTGCACTTGTCATCGTGCTTTTTTCCTTCCTTCCCTCAGGGGCAGGATTCTCACTTTGTATTTAATTTCAAAAGTATGAACAGATATAATTCAGTTTCTATAAGGAGGCAGAGATGGAAAGAAGTCACTGGATACCAGAGGAACAGTATTCTATTACAGTTCCGTTTTAAATTGATGGTATTCTGAATATAGTTCATAGTACAGTGGTAATATAATACCTCTCTTAACCATCCACCCCTCCCCTGTAGCATCAATAGTACTTTAAATCTGAAAGAAAAAAAAAATAAGGTTTAGAGTTCAGTTATTGGCTGGGATGTGGTTGGGGGCGGGATTTACAGAGAGGTGAAAGGGTGAAATAGCTGAAGGCCGATGAGAATAGATCCCTTGTTAACTGATCATTTAAGTTACTGAAGTTAACTCTTCCTGAAGTTTCTTCCTCTTTTTTTTTACCTGTTTTTAGTGAGTTTTAATGATGTGAGGGTCTAAGGACAGGAAATGTTGTGTTGCTGTTGGACAAACGAGTTGAATCTGAATCCGTAATTTGTCATTTTGCGCTCGTCTTAAGTCACTCGTCTTAAGACTCCAACCATGCGGTTTTAAACTGTATGTTTTTATAAGGGAAACCAGCATGAGCCAGGTTGTTCAGTTGGATATACAGTAGTGTTCAAAATAACCAGATTAATCCAGGTTTTTAGCACATTTTTTATTGCAACATGGCAAATAATTTACCAGTAGGTGCAGTAGATTCTCAGAAAACCAACAAGACCCATCGTTAAGGCTGTGCAATAGGGCAATTAGTTGAAAGGGGGTGTGTTGGACTGTTATTATTTAGAACTTTTTCATCACATGACAGTTTTGATACATTCCAAAGTATAAAATACCTGACTTAACTTAACAGACAAGCTTATACATTTAATTTTAGGGCATCTATTCACTGAAGAATCTACAGCAGCCTCCTAAACTGAAATTAGATGTAGTCAACATGCTTTTAAAATAGCCTTTTTTTATGATTAATGACCGTTTTATTGTATCACAGACATGTAAGAGATGATGTTGTTATCTTGACGTGTTTCCACGGTAACTTGCATCTTCTTCAGGTCACGTAAGATGGAGTTTGTGATGCATTTTTATGAGCTGTTGTAACACCAGCTCATAAAAGCACTATGACCTGAAGAAGACGGAAGTTCCCGTTCAAACATGTCTGTGATAAAAGAAAACAGTGAGTCACACTATGAATGAAGATGCATTGAACCTCAGATAAGTGTTACCTTCGTTAATGTTCTTATTATTAAAAAGGAAGACAAAGGGTATTTCTGAAAATGTCAGAAATGCTTATCCTTTTCTAACGCTTATGCTGTTTTTCACAATTTTCGGCTAACATTACACCCACCAGTTATAGATGAGCTAAAGTAACAAGAACGGTTCAGAACATTTTGGTCAAATTATTTGAAACGTAACACCTAAGTGAGAACACCCACAATGTTGGTAATAATCCCTCGTGGCAAAGGAGAACTGTGCAAACAACTTCCAGAACAGTAAGTTCAACCAAGAAGCCAGTTGAATTCTTTCTTTTTTTATGATAACTGCAACTATAACAGTAACTGATAAAAAGATATAAAGAAAACTATGACCAAAACTACAAAAAAATGTTGTGATACACCAAACAGCAGATTTAATTGATCCTGAAACTTTCCTTTTCTTATTTTTTGTGATTTACATTTGCTTTTTTCCAACTCGTCTTCATTCATTTTTAATCCCTGTTGTACAGGTACGTTTCTTCTTCTTATATTCATAAAATAAAATATAAATAAAGTAAAAATGCAAACTCTATTATAACCAAGCTTTTAAAGAGTGCTACATAAGCACATAACCATTCTGTCATTACTTTAAAAGGTTTAAGTACCAACAATCATCTCAATAAAGTTTTATCTCCTCACTCAAGCTTCTCTCTGGAGGAGAGAGAACAGGTCGTTAGCCTCATTATTATTAATGAGCCTCTCCTCTGATTGGCTGACTTGAATTGCTGAGGGCAGCAGAACATTGGCCGTGTGTATTTCTCTGTGGATCGTGGCTTTTAAAACATGGTATTTATAGAACATGGAGACCTTCATATAGTCAAAAAGCAATTAAAATCTCACTTCCTGTGATATAAAGCAATTAAAATCCCCCTTTATGTGATATGGGACCTTTAGGTAATACTCTATAGGTGACTTGTAGGTGACTCACATAGGTCAATCTATTTGAAGGGCTGTAGTTTCAGTTTAAAACCTCAACAAACCGAAAACCATCCATATGCTACAGTGTTTTTTCAGCCACTGGCAGCTGAAAAAAGGGAGCTTTTAAAACCCTGACAAGAGCATAAAGCCTTTACTGTATTGTTTCATCGATATAAAACAGCTCCTCGAGACTTCAAGACGGTCGTGGAGATGAAACAGATCTTTGCTAAGCTTGCTTGTTATGACTCTGTAAACCGGCGTCCCACAACAAAAGCTCCCCAATAACACCAGGGTAATTGTGCCATAAAAAAAAAAAAAAACGAGCTGTAGAAGAGAAGAAACCGGAGAAGAAAGAGCTCAGTCAGAAATGTAAAGAGTGCACCACGGCACCATTTCCTGATGGGCAATCATTGGCTGCTCTTCCAGGCTTTGACTCATTCTTCAAAGTGTGTATAGGAACGCACGTGTGTGTGTGTGTGTGTGTGTGTGCACGTGACTGAAGGCCAAACCCCGAAAAACACCTATATGATTACAGCTTGGCTCTCCAGCTTCTCTTTTTTTTTTTACATTTAGGATAATGACTGCAGGTCCAGACAGGGAGAGGGTGGGGAGGGTTAGACGGTGATCGGCCCTTTGATTGGACGAAAGGCCGAGCCGAGGACGCGGCTGATTGGACGCGGCGCCGACAGATGGACGAACAGGCAGCGAGGTGCGGACAGGGGACGTTCCTGAGTCCAATTATGCGAGCCCGACTCTCTCTTTCTCTCCCTCGGCCAGACTTTTCCACCCTCGCTCCCTCCCTCCGCCTCTACGATCCATCATCGTGAACAGCATCATCAATGAGGCTAATATTAATGCCATCCACAACCCCGGCTCCCTCCCTGCACACACACACACACGACATGTTGTAGCGACAGCCCATAATTCTGTGTGCGCTGACCCTGACAGGGTGAAACATAAAACACTCTATTTAAAGGGCATCAGCAGGTTTTACAGCGATACATGTCAGCCTATGTTCCCGATGACGTACACGCCAACACATGCGTGTTTCTGAACATGGGGGGTATCGCTTTACCCGTCAGGGCCTTCATGTCCACTTTCTCCATGGTGTGGAACCCCCCTTCGGTCCTCATGAGGGCAGAAAGACAAGCGCATGTGTTTACTTTCTGGGTTTTATTCGTTGCTTTGGGTTCAGTGCATGGATGTATTATAGGAACTGGATACAGGACTGAAAAATGGCCGCCGTTCATTTCAGTGGAGGTTGTTCATCTGGCGCCTACGCTAAAAAGATCCTGACTTCTGGGTTTATTTCTGCATCATGTGACCCATAGAGACTAATCAGTAGAGTCACCTCCCATGATGCTCCGGGGGCTCCCATCATGCCCCAGGGCGATGAGAATGTGTAAATTGTAAAAAAATAAAAATAAAAAATAAAAAACACAGCACTTTTCTGACTGTTTCTTGACAGATAAAGTCCATGATTTTAATACATAGAATCCAAAGATTAGTAATTAACAGGGTTATAGTTTTGAGTGTCCTGTCAATGGTTTTACAGGCTTCTCTTTTACTATTAACATTTATGGGAAAAAATGCTTTTTGGGTCGCATTGGATTTTTTTGTTACAGTACCACAAGAGACCACTGGGGGGAAAATCGGTTACTTAACTGTTGAAAAATTCTGGTAGTTTTCCTAGTTTTCCAATGGGCGAAGCCAGTGGCTAATGGCTAATTTTGATGGTCCGCTAGTGGCTAGCTACATGGAAGAAACCAGTCAAATTAATATGTAGAAGGCAGGAAGTCATTTAATCACATCACTTGTTCAAAATTTGTTCAAAATCAGCCTCTTTTTTAATGGTTAAGATTAGACCTAACGATCATTAACAAGCTCTAACGATGTAAGTTATTAGAGAGGTGAAGAAAAAAACAACAGAGAGCGGGAAGTGGGGTGTCTAACCAATCATTTTCATAGTTTTTCCCTCATTGATTCATGATCTCATGTGCCTTAGATATAAATAAATATGGAACATTGTTACTATATAATAGTATATTTTTTAATAACATGGTTAAAACATTTCAACATGCTGAAGGCTCAAACCTGCAGGCAACTTGCAAAGGAGAGTTAAGGAGAGAGATGAAGATGGAGTCAGATTATTATGGTAGTATAGTATTTTTTTTTCCATGTCCCCACTAGAAATTATTCTCTGAAAATGTGCTGTTTATTGTCCCCCCATCAACGAAATGGGATTTTTGCCCTCGGCTGAGGGTATTGCTTTACTTATCAGGGCCTTCATTTGACTTTCAAACCTCTCTTTGGTCCTCATAAGGGCAGAAAAATAAGCGCATGTAATTGCTTTCTGGGTTTTCTTCGTCAAGTGAAGCAGATGGCCGCGAAAACAGAAGAAGTTGGGTCTCGTATGAGCAAGTTTATACTTTCTATCTTGATTTTGGTACAATTAGTCCAACATTGAATAGAATTATCTTATTGCACTGGCAGATAATGTAGCTTATTTCAAGCTTTTTTCTCGATTTTAGTCAATTTAATTCTTTTTTTGGTTTTTGAGAAACTGTTTAACCCAAATCAGGAAAAAAAAAACTAGCATTCAAGTGAAGCAGATGGTCCTGAAGTGAGCAAATGAGCGAATACAGAAGAAGTTGGGTGTCGTACAGGCTTTACTCATCAGGGCCTTCATGTCGACTTTCTCCATGGTGTGGAACCTCCTTTCGGTCCCCATAAGGGCAGAAAGACGAGTGCACATGCCTTCTTTGTAGTTTTTTTCCTTCGTCGCGTCGCGTTCAGTGAAGCAGATGGCCGCGGACTGAGCGCAAACAGAAGAAGTTGGGTCTCGTATGGGCAAGTTTATACTTTATGTCTCTCCAAATTGGAGCCGCTGGCAGTTCCTGGTCTTGCTCATACATACGTGGCAGTGGATCAATCCCTTCCGCAACTGCGAATGTTCCGATTTGCATGTGTCACCGCTCATGAGCTCATCCATGTGTGTGTGTGTCAAGACGGTGTGTGTGTGTGTATTAGGGGGTGGGGGGTTGCACTGAGGAGTCACTTCATGTCTCTCCAAACTGGAGCACTTGACTCCAGATCGTTGGCTTATTTTTTTTCATGCCAGCCCAGGCTGCCAGTTCAGATCATTATCCGACAGCACTTGGAAAGTGAGTACTCTTGGTTTTTTTTTGGTTTTTTTCCTCCGCTGCCAGTCTGCTTCGACCGGGATGTGACGAAGTGTTTCAGGATGCTCCGCCGCTGCCGTTGACGAAGGGGGGGGGTTGGCGGCTTTGTCTGGGTCTGATTGTCCTTCCTCCATGCAATCAAGAAAGACTTGATTTGTGGAGATGGCATATTTCCTCATCCAATCATTAACAATTGAGCACATGACTGACTGCATTATTTTGGCTTTGAAGCCGGAGTACAACCACTCTGACTGCAGCTTAATGGCCCGGGCGCGCGTACATGGACGCCGTTGCCAACATTTACTCACACTCCTATGAAGCTTCCTGCCGCAGCATTGTCTGGGCCCAAACGTGACATTTCCTACATATTGTTCTAACCACTCACATCTCGCTTTAAAGCGGTCTGGTGTCCAGTAGGAAGAGACAAAAGGAGCCGCGGGGCCTGTCCAAACAACTGCTGCAGAGATTAACCACCTCTGAGATGTGCTCCGATACAACCACAGACATGCTAATAACAATGGATGTTTTACACAACATGGTAATAGAAGGGAGAAGGTAAGAGGGCAGATATGTGTGTGCTCAGCACAAGTTCACTTATTTTAAAAAAGTCACTTTCTGGTCACAGAAAGTGACTGAAATGAGCAAATGAATGTCAGAAATATTAAAGGAAAACATCCACATTTTAAATAGGATACAGATAGAAAGATTATATTTTAAAATACCAGAAATTATTTTATTAAATTATGTTATAATTCCTTTTAACTGGATATGAACTTTGAACTGGAAAAACTGAAAACAGGTGAAAATATCTTGTTTTTGGTACATTAGTCCAATAATGTTTGTATTGTATTTCCTTTTTTATGATATTACAATCATTGTTTCTCAACCCTTTATAGTATTAATAAATAAATCATGACTACAGAGCATAGAGAACTGATTTGGTTTTGTAATCATATACTTTACTTTGGTACATTGTCTTGAAAAACTAATGAATTCTGTACTTTTACCTTTAGTAGCTATACTAATGGAGTATTTTTACATAGTGATAGATTACAGTAAACAGTATTTATTCCACCACTGGTTACAGTGGCAATGATTATACTATATAGCTGTAACAGTATAGAAACGGGTACTTTTATCACATAGTATTATCGTGTATCCAGGGTTCACACAAAGAAGCTTTTCTCTTTCTCTCACCGACTAAGAAGACTACACTCGCCCTCGGAAGCAAAACAGACCACTCATTACTCACTTAATGCGGGCAGGACAATCACAGAGGAGTTAATTAACCTGACCGGTCGCTCTCAGGATTTGGATTAATTACCTGAGATTTCTCATTAAGCTCCAATAATCTGCGAAAGCAGCGCAGAGATCTCAGTGGGACCACCCACTGCAGAACAGACATGACTGGCTGCTTTGCTTTTTTTGTTTCAATTTACCGTCTTTTTCTCGAGGAAAATGATATTTACGCCGGCCGCAGCAGAGGCGAAAGTTTTAGTTTCAGCCGTCCGTCACTGCCACAGTAAAAGTCGGGTTATGGAGTTAGTTTTCTCCCAGCCGCAGAAATAAGGGCCTCCTTGTGAAGCAGCCATTTTGAAACGAGGCTGTGTTTCACATTTCAGCACCGCGGGACATGATGCATGTATGTGCATAAAGTTACAGGGAACAAGTTTGCTTTTCTACAACTGGAACAACTTGCTCTTTTGGCCTCAGCGGGCGTGTTGCTGTTACTCCGGGGGTCGACGGAGGGGGAGAAGAAACGGTCGCCGACGTCGAGCAGCGTCTCAGGGAGGATTTCACTACATCAGACGCCAACGTTTGTGTAACCTGCTCGACTGCTTCGATTAACCTAATTTTGATATGTATGTATTTTCAAAAATGTTGTTTTTGGTTACAATTAGTCCTTTTTATTTAAAAAAAAAAAGAAAATATTAGCCTTGTTTTCTTAAAACAAGACCAAATTGAAGCAAATCAGGAAAAATAAATGAAATAAACTAAATTATCTGCCAGTGGAATAAGTTCCTTCTACTCAGTATTGGACTAATTGAACCAAAAACAAGATATTTTCACCTGTTCCTGATTCCAGTTTTGCAGTGTGTCATTATGGAAAGATTTCAATTGCAATTGTTATAAAAAAAAATAGATTAAAGTGACTAAAATCAAGAAAAAGGTAAATACTTTTACTTGAATTGTACCAAAAACAAGATATTTTCCAATTTTTTCAGTCTTTCATTATTGAATTGCCATTGTGTTATAAACTGAAAATGAGATGGGATCTATTATAGCTATTGTTTCTCAATATTATATAGTATTAAAATTGTAAAAAGGACACTTCACTGCATACAGCATACAGAACTATTTATATTAGTATCCATGCTATTTTACTTGTTACAGCACTTAACTTTGGTACTTTAAGTACATGTATAAGTATATGCATAAAGTACAGGGAAGAGGTTTGCTTTTCTAGGACTAGAACAACCTGCTATTTTGGCCTCATGAGGCTATAGCTGTTACTGTGGGGGTCGTTCGCTAGCATATAGTCAGAAAATAACCGATAACATCGACCAGTATCTCAGGGAAGATCTCACAGCATCAAACTGGTTTGTGTAACCTACTCGACTACTTCAGACACCAACAGCGGAAATAATGGTTCGACAGCCGGGCCTGGGTCCTGTCAGCAGCCAAATGGACGGAGGTCAGGGTTCAGGCAGGAAGTTAAAGAGTGATGCCGTCGGTGAGACGTGAGGGACAAACACAGACAGAGAGGGGGAAGGAGAGATGAAAGGAGACGAGGGAGATTGATGGAGGCGTGCGATGCTGACAGAAAGATGTTTTCGAAACAAAAAGGTGAGACGGCGACGGGAATGCTGCACAACTGGAACCCGAAGAAAGGAAGAAAGGCCGAGTGAAAATCTTTGGAGGCTTTGTTCATTTTACTTTCATCTGAAACACAGCGTGAAAACAAAAAAGTAAGGAGCTTTTACACTGTCAATCATATTTCAGGAATTTAGTGGAATCAAGTAAAATTTTGACATTAACTTAAATATCATCACCCTATTAACATAACAGCCCAAGAGACTACATATGGAAACCAGCCTTTGGCTATAATCTGCCATATTTCATGTTAATGTTTAGTAATATGCAAGGTCCCTTTTTAAATAAATAGAATAGAATAGAAAGCCTTTATTATCATTATACAAGGTACAATGAGATTTAAATAAACATAGGAAAAATATATCCATCTAATATAAAACTACTAACAACAAGGCAGATTGAGAGTAAATAAAGTAAATAAATGTAATTAGTAAGTTAAAGAAAGAAATGTCTCACATTGTTAAACTCTGACTTGTGAAATTTAGACTAAATTACTACAAAACATTAGAGCCTATAACCTTATATAATAACTGTCATCGCCCACCAGTAGACATTGATTCAAGAATCATGTTTAGTTTCTTCTAGATTATCTTCCTTCTTTAAGCAGCTGCCTTCATGAAAGCTTGTTAAGTTGCTGAAGTCAAAGCATTTTCCAAAATAATAAAATGCCCCAAGTAAATTCTCTATTGTCCTATAAGGTATGACTAGATAATATCCTGTCAACTCAGGATTAAGGTGATTTTACCAGACGAGGCAGCATCATCAAGAAATGATTTAGGCCAAAAACTCACTTTTATCAATGAATTAAGACATTATTTCTACAGCATCATATATGAGCTGAAACAGGTTCATCATAATAGCAGGTTTCCCAGCATGCACTGTTTTGTAGTTTGAAGAAAATTGACATAATAGAAAGTTGCTGTTGCATGTTTAAAGAAGTAATGCTTGTTTCTTTTCTTAATAAAAACAGCAGCAATCAAAGCTGTATATATTTTTATATTAAATGAAATATTTACTCTTCAAATTAAGGAATCTGAATTAGATTAGAATGTCAAATAAAGATATATTATTAAAATATTTAAATTTAGAGATTTAAAAAATTTAAAAATCTGGGATTTTGTAAGCAGTGTCGGAGAAATTACGAGCGTGATTTTAATGTGAGTATTATGGTCCAACAGAGGTTTTTATGGGATGTGAGTGGTTGTAACGTGTCGTGCGGTTTCACCATGTGTGGCATGGTGTGTGTGTGTGTGTGTGTGTGTGTGTGTGTGTCAGAATATATGAGCGTCGCGCCGCTCGCCGCCGTGTGTACCGCACACAAACAAAACCCGATTCATGGGAGATAAGCCGCCATAATCAATCACCCTCAATCTTTTATTTACCAGGAAACAGCTTGTGTGACAAGAGAGATCAGCCAGCTGTCTGTGGTAAACACACACACACACACACACACATTTATCCACTGACATAAACTCACATCATGAACCTTGCATACACTCCACACACATACACACACACACACAACAGGCAAACAAGCCCTCAGCAGCACTCATTGCCAGTGAAGTGTGGTATTTCCTGCCCTGCTGACACATATTTACCACACACACACACACACACACACACACACACACACCTTCGTCACCCTGACTTCCCTTAACAAATGTGCAGCACAGGCCCCTGGATGTATACAGTAGTGCTGACTGTTGATCGTGTCGTGTTGGTTTAACACTTAGGAGGAAAATCTGAGACACCAGTGTTATTCTTAACTTTCCTCAACAATAATGCAAACTATAGGAAAAGGGAGGGAGGTAAAAGATCTGCTGAGGTGTTTCTGAATTGGATACGACTCCAGGGGACGCGGCTACAAGAGTCAACGTGTGGATTAGCTCCTGTGAACGTATGGATTTAACGCCACATAAATGACATTGAATGCACTTTGTTACTTAACATTATTGTTTCACCTTGATGCTTTCAGATTTTAGTTTTCTGAAGCTGCAGAAATCGATGCATTCCTGCAGCGTGACGCTTCAGAGAATAAAGCAGTGAGACTTTTTGGAGATGAAAGGATTCTGCTGAGCTTTGTATCTGTGACTCATGTTAAGAGAATGCTTTTGTTTTTTTAATGTAGCTTGATTGCTCACAAATCCCTAGAAATGTGCATTCTTGTTGCTTGTTGTGAGTTTGCCCACTATAACTTCAACCAGAGTTAAACCTGCAGTAGAACTGACCCCAAACATCACATCATGTTTGATACGATGGTGTAAACGTGTTTGTCTAAGAATGACTTTTTGTTAATATAATGAATTTATTTGCTCATTCAACTCATGTCATATATAAAACATAAATTATATCCTTATTGTGTGAAAATAACGACACATTATGTTAATTTATGTGTTTGAATTGTTAAACTTTGTGTCACTACTTAAATACTTGTCTATTTATCGTATTTTCGGTAACATTTAAAACATTTAACTATCCGCTACAACTAGTTAGATCATAACCAAACTGTTAATTAATGAGTTATTAATGACTTGTTAAGTGTTTAACAGTTAACAGATTTATAACAATGCCTTATAGACCATTAATAAACAGTTATTTAGTTAATTAGTAGCTAACTATTCCTCTTTAATAACAGTTTAAAAATGAGGAATAGTTGTAGAATAACGTCCCAATAATATAGAAACAATAACTGATACTGAACATGTTCAGGATTTATTACTAGTTATAACTGAGTTATTATAAAGTGTTACCAGACTTTCAGTCATATCAGAAGTATCGAGTTAATGAAGTCCTCATCATCTGCTATGTTTCATAACTTTGTGTATTTATAAGGGGATTATTTTTAGATTGTTTATTATTATCATTATTTTCCATCCATATTGTGTGAATATGTTGATCTGGTGGCAAGTTGCAGCATACATTTGAAGAAAAAAAGAAGTTTAGATTACTCAATCATTACAATACATAACTTCTATTTATATAACCTTCCTGTTGTCCTCCAGGGTCAAACTGACCTCACTTCCTCCCTCTCCTTCCTTACTTCTTTCATCTTCCTTTCCTCCATTCCTTCCTTCCTAACCTGAGGACGACAGAAAGGTTAAACGAGGCAGTAACTGAAAAGGCAGAAGCACAACGTTTATATATGTCTATCCTAACTGACTAAACTAATTCAACCCTCACAAAAATAACTGAGTATAATTTTCAGAAAAAAGGCAGAGAGAATTAACGGAATGAATATCAATTTAAGACTTGACGTGGGACAGAGACGTGAAACCATCTGTTGACTTCTGTCTAATTTCTACATGTTGGACTGTAATTAAACCACAGAGGAGCTTCAGAAACGTCTATTTCCTCTGGTCAGTCGCAGTCTGGGACTCCTCTTCAACATTCACTTCTGCTTTTGGTGAAGAAGGAATTGAGTTAGAACTGAGAGTATTATTTTTATTATTATTATTGAACTGTACAGCACTTTTTTTTAATTAAAACTAAAAAAAAAGCAATAAATCATTAAAAAAAAAAGACATTTGACACTATGAAGCTGCTCACAAAGAAAGAACGATATTTCCTTCACTCATATCTGTGACTTAGTGCTTCTCAGAATAGACGTGAAGCCAAGAACAACAAGCGTCTCCGGTGACCTCACGGTCGACGGCTCATCAAATGTCGCTCCTCGCGCTGCTCCACGTCAAGACGCCGGTATATAAAACGTGAAATTGATATCCGTCGTTAACGGTAACCTTATCTACCGAGCCGGGACGTTTATACAGTAAATCTACTCCGTGCGACGACGTCGAAAAGACACGAAGCAAAAACGCAGCGGCTCCTCTCGGCAGCTGTGGGCGGATGATGGAGGAAGGTGAATCCCATGCAAAGGTCGGCCCTATCAGCCTCTTATTACTTCTATTAAAGAGAACATGAAACCAGGTGATTAGCCGCCATGCTTCAGTAAACTGCGTTAAAGTGTATCACCAAATGATTCGCCTTTAATGGAGGGCAACGTAAATGCAAATGAGAGCAATTTTGCTAATCGTCGCTGTCACCAAAGAAGCTTGTAATCTCTTAAATGTTAACCTTTTAGCCTGAAAGCAGTTTGTTTAATGGATTGTAAAGGTTTCACGAGGCTGTTACTTTGGGGGAATGTTCTCAACCTTTTTAAAGTTCCTGCAGAAACAAAACAAATCCCCAAAAAGTTAAAAGCTGAACAAAAGTCGGGTTCATTAGACAGGAATTAAAGGCTCAATCTGTGTAATATTAAAAATGCACATTCACGCATAATTAAAGGTTGAGTTATAGATGCTTGATGATTCCAAGTTTATCATAAATACTATAAAACATGAGCATCTAATCACTATAATTACTTGTTGTTCCATTACTGTGTTGAGATGTTTTGCTGGATAAAAGACGCCCATAATAAGGTTTTAACGTTGTGCTTTTGGAATTTACAGCCGACCATTGTTAAAAAACGATAAAAGCAGCGGTTTAATGTCTTTCACATCTGCTGAAGTGTTTAAAGACACCTGTAGAGTTCCCCTCCGGTCTCCTTTTTGGCAAAGCGCTCTGCTTCTCTTAAATCTTTTCTCGCTCTTTTTTAGTAGCGGAAAGTAATGCAAACATTTAGGTAACCAAGGAGACAGACCATCATTTTCACCAGCTGAAAACGCTAACATTAATATGGTTAATGTTCCTTTGCAAACCAGCGTCGACCAAAGGTTGTGTGTTAGAGAAGGAGAAGGAGTGCTACTGAACAGACACCAGTGGACTCGGACAGGGCATCCTCCTCTGGTGAAGCAATCGCTCTTAGATCCACTCCTGAGTTCTCAGTGTACGTCTACTGCACATTTCAAGGTTTCATCATGTCGCTATGTGCAAAACCTAAGTAAATCGTATCCTGGACTAGGCCTGAATGATCTGTCTTTTTAGATTTAGATTTCAAACAATGTAAACTTAAGATTTTCAAAGCTGTTAAAAGTTAAGACGTTTTTTTTGCTCTTTTAGTTCTACAGTTGTACGAGCACTCAATGCAGCCTGTGGAGCATGTTTCTTGTTAATAAACAGGACGACATTTGAAATAATGTCTTAAATTCAGTTTTCATTCTTGCAGCAGAGTTGTAGCATTTATTCTTTTAATGGTATGATGTAAATGTCGTTGTGCACTGAAACTTGGTTTCAAACTTGGACCCATTTAAAATGGGCCTTATTTTTCTATTTTTCTAGTTAATATTTTTAATTATTGTGGTCTATTCATTCAAAAAGCACCTAATTAGATCTCACACACTCAGTCTCCTGTTGTGACATCACAACAGGAGCGGAAGTTAATGTTTATGTTCAGCAACAGGACAGAGGCCATAGAATGGTTGGGTGGTCTTCTTTAAGAGTGTGTGTGTGTGTGTGTGTGTGTGTGTGTGTGTGTGTGTGTGTAAGACCTAAATATTTACACACTAGTAGTAGTGCCCTCTTAGTTAAGATTTATGTTGAGTCCAGAACCACTTTCTCCCTTCAGCAGAGAATGGTTCAAACAGCCTTTTAGTGTCAAATTCTGCAAGAATGAAGCTCAAACATCTGAAAACGAGCAAAAAACCATTTCTGAGTGGAGGAGAAAGCAGATTATTAGGTCCTTGTAGTGATCAGATGTGACCTGAAGTGAATTTGACTTGAATCTATTATGATTTCAGATTAATCAGTGATGCTTTGTGCAAAGCTGTTTCATATCCACATCTCATCAACACGTTTAACATGTAACATACTTGCGTCATACAACATTGCAGCATGTTGGGTGTGACATGACTGTAGGAAAAAAAAACTCCACATAGAGAAGAATCAGGCAGCAGGAGGTGTTTCCTGGCAGTCAGATATAGTAAGCGGGAGAATAGTTTGCATAGGCTGCAGCCAGAGATTTGGCATGAATTTTTGATACACAAACACAATCATGATTGCAGATTGGCACAGGGGGATGTTGGGAGTACACATGCTACCACACACACACACACACACAAACACCTAGAATGATTTCCCCCCAGACTCCTTGTCCTCCTCAGCTGAACACATGTCATTTGTATGCCGCCCCTCCAACACACTGACAGAACGGCATTTGGAAACACTCGTCTCCTGATCGCATCCTCGCTCTGCTCCCTGTTATTCCCAGACAGGTGTCCCCCTCACAAACACACACACACACACACACACACACACCAGTAAAGACTCACACATAATTCAATACTGTATACTCACGTGTTCAAATATAATCAGATAAAAAAAAAAAAAAAACTCACGTACGAGCCGACAAACTCAAACAAACAGACACAAGCTCGCGGATATGCTCACACAATGAATCTCTATGGTGACTGCTGAGCTCTGACACTGTCGAGTGTGTTGCTTCTTCATCATGCTGCTCTGCTCTGTGTGATCAGTTCCACACACACACACACACACACACACACACAATGACAAAGAGGGGCCTTCCATTTCACTGACTAATATCACCCTGATGCCTTGTTAGCTCTGCACTTGTCTGTGTGTGTGGACACATGCATTTGTGTGTGTGTGTGTGTGTGTGTGTGTGTGTAACCAGTTCATGCATAGGCTATAGGCATGTTTGATTATCTTTATCACAATTATTTTGATCAATATTGAAATCACAATTATTATTAACATATATTCCAGCCATTCCGTTACAGCATCTGTTGAATTCCAACACATGAACACCTCATTCTGCTTAAAGAGGAACCAAGAGTGGAATAAAGTCACTCAAGATTTTGACCATTTATTATTTTCTACAAATAAATGCTCTAAATTTTTATTTGGAATTTGGGGGAAATGTTGTCAGTAGTTTACAGACTCAAACAAAAATGTTCCTTTAGCCCAAACACATACATATAAGTAGTAAAATCTGAAAAAGTGATCATTTTTGCAGTGGTCTCTTATTAAGTTCAGGATATTGTACTTACATGAAGCTTTTCCTATTTGATCTGAATTTTATTGAAATAAGTAAAAGTTCCCTTTGATATTTATTTATTATCCCAAAAATGAAATAAATGAAATCCACTGATATCCCTAACTTATTGGGAGTAAAGTGTGTGTGTATGTATATATATGTATATGTATGTGTAAAGAAAAGATGTTACATCTTTTCAACTTGATTATATGATTTGAGCAGATCATTTAACATGCAAATTGAAATCACAGTTAAAATTCAATTCATTAGCACAGCCTTAACAGGCTACATATAGACATACATCTATTCCTGGTTCTTTCTGCAGTTCCGTGGGACAAAATGAGCTGTTGGTGCCCTAGGAAGACATATTTCAGGCAAAAATCACTGAGTGTGTGCGCGTGTGTCGTTGCAGAGTTAATATGCGTGACTGCCCGTAACCCCGGGTCACCAGAGAGGGATGCATGAGTGATATAGTGATATGTGAAGGGTCATCTCCCAACCCATATGGACTTTATCTCACACACACACACTAAACAGGAACGGGGTAATTAATAGCTCCTCTACACATCACTGATATACCCAAGAGACCTGGCATTCAGGAGGATCTCACACACACTATGGCAGAACAGCAGTGTGTGTCTGTGTGTGTATGTGTGTGTGTGTGTGTGTAAAAGTAGTATTTCTGCCGACTGCTGCTGCCTGTTTGACACTGACGGCTAAAAGGGAAGCGGCTGCAAGGTGCTCTTGGAAAGACTGCTGCACCCGGCAGCTTTTCTGGCAGAGTGCAGCCCTTCAAAAAGTGAAATATGTCCAACTTACCAGAAAAGCACAACGAGAGGTCAGCCCGCTCCTCTCCCGGCCAACCAATCATAAAGCAGAAAAACGCTGCGTTCGCCCTTTTCCCACATGAGAAACACAAACAGAAAAAAATGTTGGCGGGGAACAGGTCACAGGAGGTAAATACTGTCAAGTGGTTTTCTATCTGTACGAAGTTGAGCGATGGGAATGTGTAATATTTAATATGTGAAACGGCCCCCGTGTACTTTTTGTTTTCCAAAAAAGCAAAAAAAAAAAGAAGTGTAACAGCACAAATACAGTTTGTATGTGTCTTTTACTGTATGTTGTAAATTCAGCTTTCTAAAGGGTCAACTCAGCTGAATTATTTTTATTTTCGCCTCCCTGTAGGATCGAGTCATGCGGATATTTTTGGTTCGGCCTCCATGAATGGAAGTTTGTTTGTGCTAGTTACAGCATTGTAAATTTAGATTTGCAAGGCACTATTTATTTAATAGAAGGCAGTAAAGGTAAGTTATTGCTGTGAGCAACACGAATAAAATTCCACGCACCTCCATTAGCTTATAGCGCGGCGAAATTATCAATAAATCACAATCTGTGCAGGTAAATAGAATATAAATTATGTACACGACCACATACCAGAGATATTCTGTCTGTTTTCTCTATCATGGTTAATTTAACACTGCGTACAGTGAAAACTACACATTGACAGCTTGATCACAATAAAGTGGGAGCAAAAAACACAGTAAAATTTGCCATTAAAATAAAATAAGGTACCAAACCATTAACTTCATTGACTTAATGCCAAGAAACCTAATATTACTTCAGATATCTACTCGATTTTAATATCCTCGAGGTAAATATTTTAGGCAAATTTTGCACACACAAACAATTAATTCCCACACATAAAAACACAGAATACGCTGATGATATTGTCGGTTCTATAAATACTGAATAGGCGTCTACATGACTTAACATTACAGGAAAAAAACTCTGTTTAAATGGAGCTATGCAGCAGTTTTAATACATACAGGATGTATGTTCTTGCTCTCCCTCCTGGTTTTTGCATTTTGGTTCAGCCCGGCAGCTGCTCAGCAGATAGGTCATGAAATGTATGCAGTTGAGTGGTGTGTGTGTGTGTGTGTGTGTGTGTGTGTGTGTGTGCGTGTGTGTTGGGGGGGGTTGAGATGAGAGACGAATCTGAAAATGAGATTGGCCAGATTAGATTGCCTGATTGAGCAATTAGCTATCATCTCCATCATTTGGCTGGGGCCTGGCGGCATCTGCCACTGTGGGGGGACACACACTGCCACACACACACACACACACACACACGACAGACACACACACTGACACACACACTCCCAGCTGTACACATGTTCGCAAAGCTGTGTGTGTGTCAGTATTCAAAATACGTACTTTTCCACCAAATGTTTTCAGCTCCTTCCAAATCCAGTGTGAGCGTCCGCCAGTGTGTGTGTGTGTGTGTGTGTGTGTGTGTGTGTGTGTGTGCCTGACCTCTCGTTGTGGTTTATGTCAGGATAGCTAACATAGAAGCCTGTCAACCACACTCCTATTTTCATTTCCTTAATGTTCTTCCATGTCTATCTCTCTCGTTCGTTCCCCACTTCTCTTATTTCTCTTCGGTGGGCTGTTCACTTGCTCGCTGATGTTTTCTTTCATCGCTAACACACCACACACACACACACACACACACACACACACACACACACACACACACACACACACTCGTACCCTATAGCGTTCTCCCTGTCTTTCTCATTCACTTTTTCTGCCTTCACCGCTTTTTTTTTACGGTTTAGGACATGAATTCTCTTCCGGCTCTGATTTAGAGAAAAAAAAAGGAACACAAAGGACTAAATTCAATTCAAAGCGAGTAAGCGCTCTTTAAAAAAAAAAAAAAAAAAGGAAAAAAAAATTAGTGTCCATCCATTTCGTTTTACGCACTCTCGAGACGGGAGAGAAATTTCAAACAATGCCGCGCAGCGGGGTATAACTCACGTTTAGCACCTCAGGTTTTTTTGTCCCATATCCAAAACTAGACTGATAACTCCTGAGGGCGGTTTGAGCTCGTTCCCTCCGCAGAGGCCCACTAAAACGCGTTTGATGAATTGGTCTCTATTGGTGCTCACTTATTCTCACATAAAGGGGTTTATGGCTCAGGAAGAAGGAGAGAAGTAGGGAGAATATGGGCTGTTTCTGCACGTGACGGGAGTAAAACTCCATCATGTGGACAGAGGAAATGGGAGAGAGAGAGAGAGAGAGAGAGAGAGAGAGAGAGAGAGAGAGAGAGAGGGAAATCTCTCGGGGTGGATGTGCCTAAAGTGTCTGTTTATGTGTGTGTGTCTGCGTGTGATTGAGTGCATCAGCGCATGTAGAGCGCCTGTGTTTGTGTGCTTAACTCTGCAACTGCACCGGCTTTACAAGTCTATAGGTTCATGGGAGTTGCATGTGGCTCTTGTTTGTCCAGCTTTTATGTGCATGTGTGTGCACGTGTGTGTGTGCGTGTGTGTGTGTGTGTGTGTGTGTGTGGTCAGTTAATCGCCGGGCGGCCGGCGAGAATGAATGATGGCGGCCGTCCCTTGCAGACAGTGGAGAGTTCACCTGTCAACGTGGGCTACCTTAAGACGGATGGACATCTGGAAGCCATTGGTCTGCAGCTGGAGGAGCTGGACACAAGACATACACCCCCTATACATACACACACACACACACACACACATACACACACACACACGACCATAGATATACATTTTAAGTGCACGCATAACTGTTGAGAGAGTTGACAAGGGTCTGCATAAATCTGGGAGTGGGAGACACTGAGTATCCAGATAAATCACAAAGCTCATCTTTACTCTCCCTGCCTCATTCTTTCTAACACACACAAACACACACACACACGCACACACACACACTCCCGGCTAATAAGAGAACGATGAGTCATTCTCTGCTTGGATTCTCCCCTTCTTAAGTGGCTGAAGTGAACTGGCAGGTGCTTCTATTGCAGCAAAGTAAACTGAGCAGAGGGTTGGGTGGTGAGGGGAGGTGAGGGGGGGGAGAGAGAGAATTAAATCGCAATGATAATGATGATGATGGAACGTTAAAGGAATTTAGATTCAAATAGGCACCGGCCTGTCTAAACACGAGATTGACTTTGACAAATGTTGCGTGAGGATCCTAAACAAAGGCAGCATTGAGCACAACGGAGATTAGAAATAATGTTATGTGTCTGTCTCTAGGAGGGTTGCAAAGGGGTGGAATATTCTCTGGAAGTTTCCAGAAACTTTTCATGGGATTTTAAGCTTGGGAATTTTGGAAATAATTAGCATTTAGCAACTAAATTACAAGCTAGTTAGCTATAGCATCAGATACGGTGTGTCCCTCCGCCCAGTGATTTACTGAAAAAAGTAGTCCCGAGTATTTGCTTCACGTGTCCTAATGTTACAGTTATTGTACAGGTCACAACTCGTCCACAACAGCGTTTCAGAGTTGCTGGATTGTGTATTTGCTGAGGGAAACCAAAAAATACCATTAGCCGCAGTAGTAGCCAAGCAGTTCACAGCTCCGCTGGTCTGGAAACAGCTTGCATTGACAAAAAAAAGGTAAAACACCTATTGCTACAACGATGGGAATCATGAGGATGAGCAAATTTTTAAAGAATCCTAATTTTCTGGTTGTTTTAACCAAGATTACGCTATAATATATTGAAGTTCCCTGTTAAGGGCCAGCTTTGAAAATTCCCGGAATTTTGCAACCCTAATCTCTAGGTATTTTCCTATAAATACATGAGATGAACTGCCCTATCCAGGACACACAGGGCACAGGAGGAGATATAGATGAATAAATGCCTCACACATGCACGTATCCATCCACGCACACACATAAAAGGGACATAATCGATATCAGTAAACCGAGTGGCATTTAGATGCTGTCATTAACACTCACACACGTTCCCCAGACACATTGAAGAGTGCTAACACTGACATCCAATACCCTTGAGCTCAGATTGGTCCCACCCATATTCTCACACACACACACACTTAAAGAGAGAGAGTGTGCAGGTGGGCGATTGGACATCTGGCCCTGCTACTAAAGTGCCACTGTGAGTTGACCCGTCCACGTCTTAATTTCGAGTCCATTTACCGTGATGGTGACTGGAATGCTGACTCCCTCTCCCTCCTCTGTCCTTGCACACTTTCAGCTTGTGTTTTAACTGCAGAGTGAACTTTTTTTTTGGCATAATTAGGATTTTTTTCCGCATCGTTTTATTTTATTGTCAAATGAATGGCGACGCTTGCGTGTAATTATTGTAAAAAAGAAAAAAAAATGACAGTAGAAAAGATTGGTAGCTTGTACCTTTACACCAGTGGTGTTGTTAGTGGTAAATTCTTCACATTGATATCACTTTTCAGTAAATTCTGGCCTTCACAGGAGTCTAAAGAAACCTCTTCAGCATTTCTTTGACTGTAAATGTATGTTTTATTTTAGCCATGCTAAGGGATGCCAATGTCTGTGGAATAGATCGCTGTGAAATTACGTACAGGGTTGTTTCCTAGTGACTTATGAGATCCCCTGTCTTTTCCTCTAACACCACTATAAGACTAGAAGCCATCCGGGGTTTGAGTGAAATGTCTCCTCCAATTAGTTGGATTCCCACTAAATTTGGGACGTACGTTCATTTTCCATTGAAGATATGGTCTAACAAACAGGACTATTAAATTTTGACTTCATCTTGGAATGAGATTTGTTCCTCATAAAATGGGCATTACTTGCAGTCAAATATACCATTCAACCTCTCTCTGGCCTTATGAAGCAGCACCTTTTTCATTTTTGCCAATTGGTGTTTATTTTGTAGCATTTTTGATATACACTCCAGATATTACACACATTTTCTCCTCAATCCTGCCCATTGAATTGCCCCATTAGGGACAAATAAAGATACGGTAAGTTATTCTTAACTTCTTGGAATAAGTCTAGAAACAAGTCTAGAAACAACCACATTCACTGGGCTATTAGATTAGATTATAGATTATATAGAGAGATTTTTTCATATTTGAAATTATAAAACACTATGTAGACTATAATGGTAGGCTGAGGTTAAACAAGGACTAATAATGTAGATAAATGAAATATCCTTAAAACATATTATAAATATAATTTGGGTAAACCTATTGCCAGATGAGCTGCTGACTCAGATTACATTGAGCAACCTGCACAGGAATAAATTACAATATAAAAGATTTGTGAGTTTCTCGCTTACCCCCTGAAGATCTGAATATCTCACTGCTGTGTTGCCAAGTCTCACAGTCAATGTGTGAGACTTGGCAGCGCTGCTAATAACTTCAGAGATCCTTTGAGATTTCATCTATCCTCAACTTAGGTCAACATTTAAATTGTTCAATACTTTGGTTTTACTTTGGTTTTGAAGTACCCGCACAACTAATGGCATTCCTATCGACCTCAACTACTGAGTGCTGCTTAGTAAATATTAGCTTGACAAAGTCATTAGCATGCTAACCTCAGTTAACATGCTAACATTAGCTCTGTTGAAGTACAGCTGCACAGATCAACTAGCATTGTTGTAGACTGTTTTATATTGCAATATCCCTTTGTTTAATAACGTGAGAACATAAAATGCAATATTAGAGGGAAGCATTGGCCAATCAAAGAGATATTTTTTATTTCTTTACGGTAATTGTGTTCACTTCTTCAGATTTATATGTTAATAACTAACTGATGTTAAAATGGCACACAGTGGAACCTTTAAAAATGCCATCAACCACTAAGCATACGCTTGCAAATATTAAGGTAATTAATTATATAAAGTCCATGATTAAATTCTGTTGTGATTCTTGAATTATTTAGCAGGCAAGCTGGGAAAAAGTGTGACACTGATGCACTCAACTACACAGAATTAAATGTACAATATGAAAATATTATTAAAAAATACTTCCTGGTCTTGTGATCACTTGTTAATGCATTTTTCTCAAGAGCCTTGTCTATAAACCATCTCTCACACATATCACCGTCGCAGTATAGTTACCAAAAAACTGGGCTACAATACAGGAAATACTGCTAAGCAGAACCATCGAAATGGAAAACTCCTCATTTTAAAGATAATAATGATCAAACTTTATTGTTTGATGAACAAACATCATACTAGGACAATGAGCTGACAGGTGAGGACGAGTCCATCAATATTTCAAACAGAGAGAAGGCCCCACTAGCATTTACAGAGACCAAGCCAGCACATTAGTCAACATATATTACACAAAACCAATGGATGTTGTTATGAAATGTTTCATTTAGCTAAACGACATTAAACAGACACCAATATGCCGTTTTCACAGTTCGATATTTTACTTTTCCTGGTATTTATGTTGGAAATTTAGACATAAGCACCTAGTGTGACCTATAGCAGCAATAAAGTCCTGTTGTGACATCACACCAGGAGCCATTTCTAAATGGATTGTGTTCACACAAGTTTCAGCAACACTATAGAGGAAGCCAGACCACAACAGAAAGAGTGGGTGGTCTTGTTTCACAGTTTGTGTGTTAGCAGGAACAGCAGAGACCTAAATATTTACACACAAGCACTGAAAAGTGTTTTTTTTCTCCCATAATGGGGCCCCTTTAACTTTCCACAGAGTCACGGTGGTAGTGATAACGATCAAAGTTAAGTCATGCTGTCGTTTTATCAGGGACAGATATGTTAGGACGATGGAAATTGGAGAAACTATTCATAGGTAATGGTAGTGAACTGTTTGTTTCTGTTGCAACCTGTTTGGTAATCAAAGTCAAAATCTAACTTGTAGAGGTTTCAGAATATGGAAGCGACTCACTCCCTCAGTCCACAGGAGAAGTTGGCATTGATAGCTGGTTTGGAGAACACACAGCACCATTGACAGCACTTACCAAGAAACACAAATGCGGGACAAAAAACAACACTGGACTGATGTCAGAGAGATTCATCGCTGTAGTCTGTCATCTTGCAGAACAAAGCCCTTCTTCTTTGTGTCCAAAATTCCACTCTATATGCACCAAATAATGGTAACTTTCTAGAGACTAGGGGGGCTTTTACACCAACAGAAATTGGTGCACACCCAACAATCCAATCGAACCAAAGGTACTTTTGGAGTTTGGTTCATCTTCAGTGGTGTGAAGACATCAATAGCACTCAGGTGTGCACCAAATCAAGCGGACCGAGACCTCTTGAGTCCGCACCAAATGAGAAACTTTGGTCTGGTCCCTCTGGGGAGAATGCAAACTCAGGTACAAATGAGGGAATGCTAATTATCATAGCCTACCTTGTGGGTCTTTGGAACAATGTTCATCACATATGACCTCATTTGTGAAAATAAACCTCGGTCGGGGTGATCTCGGTCCGCACTAAAGTTTGTCGTTTGGTGGTGGTGGAAACACAAACAAGTGGATACCAATTATTTCATCCATAACCTACTTTGTGGGTCTTTGAAACAATGTTCGTTCTATAGTAAGCGTGACCTCATTCATGAAAATAACACGTCTCCTTTGCCTGGAATGAGGCATCTTCGACAACTTCAGTGCATCCACAGATTGTTGTTGAGCCATGACTCATTTTGGAATTCGATATTTTACCATACACAAAGATAAGCGCAAGTAGCAATGTGCAAATGTGTCGCTTCATTGTGGGTTAGAATTGGTGTTTGTTTCTACCAGAACATTGGTCAATCAGACCAATTTTGGTATATTTGTAGGTATAAACGCTGGAGTCTATATATTAATTAGTAAAATTTGTATTGCCTCGTGCAGACCAAATAAACTAGTGGTGGAAAAGCACCCGAACTCTACTACGACTACTTGATTGACACCTTAAAGCCTCAATTTGTCATGTAAATTAAGACCTCACAACTAGCGGCCTTCATTTTTCAGAGGGAAACTTTGCGTGGTGATGACTTTGGTTAAAGTAGCTCCAGAGCACATATCATCTGGGAGAAGAGGCACAAACAGACAAGGATGCACAAACGCACACACACACATAGGATTATAATTAGTTTGCTTCACTTCCTAATCACGGTGACAATAGAAGGGCCCCCTGTTAGAATTTATCACTCTCCTCTCCTGCCTCCACTCCATCTCTCTCCCCTCCCTTCACCTCCTCCTCCTCCTCCTTTCAGGGAGTCGGTCTACAATAGACCCGAGCTCCCCTCTCAGTTTGCTGCAGAGACAGGATAAGAGAAACTTTAGCTGCAAAGAGAACATATGGCCTCCACCGCACACCAAACAAACCCTATACATTATGGTAGCTCGCCAACGTGTGTGTTTATTCGTGCGCGCAAGGGGAAATGGGAGATTACTAAAGGGTAATGAGGTAGAGAGGAAAGCAGGAGAGGTGGGGGGGGGGATGCTGCATGTAAGGATTTAAGAAAGATAGACTGTCAGAAAACCTCTAATTCTGTTTCTCAGAGTCTATAACAGAGGAGACCACATTGTAGGGTTCTGCACCAGAGAGAAAATGAAAGGGCTGAAACTTGACAGTTCACACTTGCTGTACACAAAACCCGAGAAGGATTAGTAGAGCAAAAATCCTATTCCCCTGCCTGTCAACTGAAATAGACATATAAATTAGCCTATATGAGCGCAATTCGATTCTGCATTGACCCCAATTAGTAGGAATTGACCCAGTAGCACATTGAGTCAAAGCTTCTGGTGAGAGAAAGAGAGAGAGGGGGGGGGAGAGGTAAAGAATATGACAGGAAGACAAACAAAATTAATCTGGTAGTTCCGAAGTTACCAGTTAGATTCCTTAACCCGGGTGATTGCCATATTTCCAGTCCCCTTAAGGTACATCATAACCCTTATTACACCATTGGGAAGACAGTCTATTTCGGAGGCCCGCAATGTTCCGAGTGTATTTAATACAGAGGTACAATGGCTCATTTCCTTCACTTTTACTCCCTTCGCCTCCTCTTATTCTGTCAAATCCGATATTACAAGCATTTTTCCCCCACATGTGTGACACTCTTCTCTGTGCTGACACGGCCCGGCTGTGCTAAAGCAGATGGTTTTGTGCCTGAATTTTATAAGACAGGTCCTTTTGTCATTTGCATGCAGAGTAAATTTTGTGCTAAAAGTGCTCATTTAAGCTTGTTAAATTTATCAATTTGTCAGTATAAAAATGTATTAAATCACCTCAACCAAGTCTGTCGCTACATCAGTTTAATCACACTAAATCTTCAGCATTTGGTGAATACAAATTACAGTGTACCATCATTATAATGTCTGGTGGAATGATAGAATAAAGTTGCTCAATTCATCAGCTTGTGATCCTTAATTAAACCCAGGTAGATAAACAGACATGATATGTAATACTGGCATTCAGCCATGATCACATTCATTGATAATCATCATCACTGATATCACATTATGTCCAACAATTGCAGTGACCACATATCAGACCCATCACCTCTAAAGATCTAATTAACATTTCTTATATTAAAGGGGTATTCCAGCAATAGAGATCCTCAGTAAATGGTGTACCTCATACGTAGGGAGCATAACTATGTTTAAAGGTCCTCTATCATGCAAATTGCCACTACCATGTATTTTTTTACTCAAGATAAGGTCTAGAGGTTATGTAAAAACCGTCCCATGCATAAAACACCGCACACAAGCCGGATTTAGAAACTTTGCCATTTCACAGTTCATTAGGACTTCTTGGCTTCGTGATGTCACGCAGTAGCCCCCTCAGCCTGTAGAGGTTCCACCTGCCCCCACTGTTACATCCACTTTGATTTAGTATTCCAAGAGAAAATCAGGAGACAGCTTCATGAATATTTATGAGACAGACGAAAAAAAAAAACGACCTGTGCTTTGTGGAGCTCCAGCGAGACACTTGAGAGAGCTCTGTAAAACTACACAGTTGAATTTTTGTACTTTAAATCGCAAATATATCATCTTAGGGGTATCAAAACTTCAAATAAAACTCAGAAAAATACAGATATGGGACCCTTTAAGGTACCACTGAGACAATGAAATGTGATCCAGAAAGTCCAGTTGGAGTTAACAGAATAGTGATTTAAAGGGGTTTGAAACACAAAAGTACTGCACCATGACACAATCTATTATGGAAACAATTATGAGGGGAAAAAGCAGAAGTATTTATGCATTTGTATGTGATTTGCCAATGCAGCACCTTGCTTACATTGTGTTCCCAGCTAGAATTGTACCAGGTTAATTATATTTGCTGGGCAACTCCAAAAACTACAAAACAGAGTTTGATGATGTCAGTAAGTAGTGTGGGATCATGGGAGTTGTTGTCACCATTGCTCTGCAGGTAGTTTCCTGGTTAGGATCTTCAGTGTTTATCGTTCGGGAGGTTTTTACCAGGAGGTGTTTTTACAACATTATTTGGTGCTGCCTGTAACCCGAGCTAATGCTAACGTTTGCTCAGCTTGT
Organism: Lepturacanthus savala; assembly: GCA_030544235.1. Taxonomy (NCBI): domain Eukaryota; kingdom Metazoa; phylum Chordata; class Actinopteri; order Scombriformes; family Trichiuridae; genus Lepturacanthus; species Lepturacanthus savala. The sequence goes on from CM060468.1 coordinate 4,485,025, forward strand.
TTCTCAGAACCAGACATCTGATGACTAAAGTCCTACATTCAGTTGAAAAAAAAAAACAGCCACGATTGAAGCAAGTATATAAAAATGTGGCTTAAAACTGGATAAAAAGGGGATATTCAGTGGCAGCAATGGAAACTTCTTGGATAACGAATGTACACACCTCACCAATATATTTAAAAGGGCTACGTGCAACACTTTTGAAGCAATTTACAACTTTTAATCGTTTTTGATGAGATGGGTTGTAACGTAATTAAAAACTTTGACCCTATCTGACTTTCTCGGTCGACTGACACAGGGTTATTAGATTAGATTAACTTTATTGCCCACCTTAGTGGAAATTTGTCTTTGGCTCCTCCAACATTAAATTACATTATAATCTACAAAAATCACTTCCACCGTATCACACAGACAAATTCTGCAAATAGAGAAGAAATAACAGCAGTGGATGAGGATATTATAGCAGAGGAGAGTATAAAACCTTCAAAGAATACAGTTAAAAGCCTTTGTTCTTTTTTTTCCGGTGCAGTCATTTTGCATTCAGTGCTTGTATGGCATATGGAATGAAAGATTACTTGTACAGGTTCCCCTCGGAGCCTTAAATCGGCAGCCGGATGGAAATGATTCAAACTGTGAATTTAAAGCTTGTGAGGCATCCCCAGATAGCTGTCTGGCCTTCCTAACTACCGCCCTGTTAAATACCTCACAGAGATGTTGTTGTGTACCAGTCACCTGTCTGTGGAAAGCTTGTTTTTGTGCTTCACACTCCAGCTGCCACAACAGGCAGTTATGCTAAACTGAAGAATCCTTTCAACAAGTCTCCCTATGCCATTCCAAGTATATGTTGACTGACAGCAAATCTTCCTGATTAACAAACATTGCTGGTTTACTCTCCTAAAAACACTTTGAGTTTTCATTAGAACTTAAAGTTTTATTAATGATAGTGCCTATAAATACTTAAAATGGTCCACTACCTCCACAAGCTGGTTGTTTAGTACAACACAATTAATCTTACTAACTCCTTCCAGTTTGTTCGGATGATAAGTTCTTTAGTTTTGGCTGTGCTTGTTTCCAAATTACTAGCTTGATACGAGTCCAAGAGAAAAGAGACCAGCCTGAAATAAACATCACATTTAAATAGCTCAACATTGCAACTATTCAGTCATGATGTTTATAAAAATTGAAAAACAACAGTGGTAACGTCATACAGCCTTGTGGTACTCCAGTTAATGCAACATTCAGCAGTACAGGACCAAAACATACATGAAATAGTGCAGCATGAATTAAATAAAGAAACCTCTTGGGTGAAATTACTTTAAAAAAGCAATTACTTTTTGTACATTTGTTGTTTCTACATTTCCCAACATTTTCTTAAGAATGTATTTATCTGCTCCACATTTGACAACTTTACTTTTACAATGAATTTATTTAAAAAGGCAGTCAGCAGTTACATAATGGCATATAGATAATAACATTAGCCTAATGCTATCAATTAGTTTACCCTTGTCAACGACACTAAGTTGGCACCAGGCCAAATTAACTTAAGCTATCAATATATTACGGAACTTTGGCAGGCCAATAATATATTGTGAATGTTTTTTTAACTTGTAAAATCTATATTTAGTTTTCTCAAGCTCATAACTTAAAGTTTAACCTCTTTTAACCTTTTCTCCAGTACTTAAAACATCTGCGTATACCCCTCTTATAAAGTCTCTTTGAAGGTGGACAGTTAAAAAACTTCTAATGCAGTGAATGAGCCGTTCACATTCATCATAAAAAGGAGTGTCTATTAGCTTTGTATTAAAAGCTGAATGACCGCTCTCTCCATATACTTTATTAAGAGAGGACTGAGTGCAAATCTCCAAGAGCCACAGCCTTAAAGATTATAGACACATGTATTATAATGTTCTTTTCCATAGATGAGGAAAAATGCAACAATTTCATAGAGTCAGAAACAGCTGAGTGATAACCACCCATCAGGCCCAGGTGCCTTGTTGGGTTTGATTGTGGAGACTAGACACACCTTGCAGATATTAGCGCTCCAGCTAATGAGAGGGCTAATGAGTCGCTCACTCACACACAGACTTCCTCAACAAAGGTGTAGAAAAGAAGCCCCAGAGCGAGAGCAGAACATAGCTTAACCTTCTTTATTTCTCCTGATGGTAACGTTAGTACAAAGGTGTAATAAGCAGACATCTCACAACTCACAGGCCAGTCCCCGCAGGGCAGCATCTGTGTGTGTGTGTGTGTGTGTGTGTGTGCGCGTAACATCAGGGGAAAGGGACATCCTGCATCTTGCTGATTTTTTGCAGAACAGTGTTAGTGATGGATGGTGTTATAATGTCGTGTGTGTATGGATGTGTGAGGTGGAAAACAACACATACAATAATCTGATGCTGCTGCAAGTGAGAACACGTGTGTGAATGTCTGAAAGCCGTTTTAACTACTTAAACTCCAGGTCTGGTTTTCAATTTCCCTTCTGTAAATGATAATAAATATGGAATATATCTACAACCACAAAGGTTACGAACTTAAACCAAAAAAATCGACATGTGAGGTGACGACAGAAGTGTCCAAATGTATTTATGTTGCTGTGATACAACAAATAAAGCTATAATAGCTAAATATAAGCTAAATTATCTGCAATGCAAAGTTAATCATTAATAAGATAAGAGTTCAAAGATTAATTATTTGTCCATGAAATCGTTAAAATCACAGTGAGGGTCACTACACAACATAAAGAATATAGTCTGTAAGATAATGGTTAAAACATCAGCTCAAATCTAAGTAAAATCTATATTAAATATAATATAAAATTGTCGTTAGTTGCATCCCAATTACTTATTGTATTGATGATGTGGATATTGATGATATATATTGATGCTGTAACAGTAACATTGTGTTTTACTACAAATAAAAATACTTTATTTAGTGTTGGAGCTGAGGTTCATGCAATGTGTGCATTAAACTCAACCCTGCCCCCCTCGGTTTGGGATTTTAACAGGTAAAGACATTTTAACCTAGAAAAGTCACACTAGATTTGTCTTTACACTACTACGGTGTGAAGACAAATGTCCAAAATTATTGTATTTGCTTTATTCTGACCTAGTTTATTACATGTAAGAATTAACTAATATACTATTGCTAAGTGTTGGTTGCTATAAATCGTGAATAAATGTTGAAAGCGATTCCTGAATGCAGCCTTCCACCCACTTATGATACTTTCCGCTTTCCTCAACACTCTCCTTTTACCATCCTTTTAATCAACTTAATAGCACCACTCGTCCCCTCTGAAACCAAACCCTTCCTAGAACTTTCCTCTCACCCACTCGCTCAAGCATCGTCAAGCACCGTCTCTCTGTCTCGTCACGGTCAGGGAAGAGTGACGCTATTCATTTAAAAAAAAAAACGGTGACAAGATACTTCAGCCCCGGTGCTGACACCCACTCTAATGAAGAGGAGAGAAAGAGCATGGGAACCACTCGCCACTAGAAGGGATTTCAGGGTTGTAAAGAAGGGCCAGAAAGCTGTCAACAGTATCCAGGTAAATAGAATTATAACAATTTCCCAGCATGAATCTGAGAACCTCAGACTGTTGGGTTCAATCCCATCTGAACAATTTCGTGAGAAATATAATTGTGGGAAAAAGTACATTTTTTTAACATTTAGAACATATTATAATAGGCCAAAATCTTAAAACATAAGCAGCAGCTGTGTGTGCAAGCTCAAATCTTACTGTAATACACAAAGTGCAGTGATTTATTTTACTACACTTCTGACTAGGCCTGGCCCAAATACATCTTTTTTTTTTGTTGAGGGGTTGGGAGGCTTGTGGTGGTCTGATAGAGGTGAGGAGATCTAAGAAAAGAGTGGAAGGAGAACGAGTTACGGTACCAACAGCGCCTCCTGTGGGGAGAAGGGGTACTACAGGACAGGACAAGCCAGGGCTAACTATGCTAAAGCTAATATCACTGGGTAGATATACTTAAAAGGCGCAGGGGTTAGCGTTGTTGCCTCACAGCAACAAGGTCGCAGGTTCAAGACCTTTCAAGGCTTTCAAGACCAGGTACTTCTGGCTTCCTCCCACATAAGATGATATACATAAGAAAGGCTAGATGTCTTACAGCACAGACTCAAACGTCCCTGCCCGGCGGCCATCTTGCCACAGGCAGAGTCTGACCTGATGTAGTGAACATAAGGGAACGTGAAAGGTCAGTGAAAACTTGACGAATTTACACGTTTTTGGTTCTTACAAATGTCATCAACGTGGGTATAATTACAGTGTCATAAGTACATCTCTGATGTTTATAATAAACCAAACCTTTTGAAAATCAGCTGAAAATTGAGCACCATTAAAATACATTGAGTGATCGAGCTTCCTGTGCCAAGATGGCCTCCAGTGCAGCAATTGGACTCCATTGGCCAGCAGCTATGGGGGTTCAGACCCAGCAGGTAGAGGTCTTTAACATAACATCAACACTTACTCATCCTCCCATTGGCGATGATGAATAGAGCTCATTTCTGGATTTTTTAAATTTTAATCATAGCAATATCTTTTACATTGCACCTTCAACCGAAAGAAGCTTCTATAAACTGTTATTACAGTCTGACAGATATTTGACAATTGCAACTTGGAAAGCTGTGACGAAAAGCTGCTCGTAATAATACAGATTACAGTTCAGTGCATCTCTTTCATCAAGTCTACATGGAAATTCCTGAAGAGCTGCGTCCTGCATCTCAGGAAAATGACGAATCATCGTTTGTTAAGGATATCACAGACAATACACATGTGGTTCCTATAACAAAATAAAGATTACAAGGATTAATTCCTATATAGATTAATCATGGCTGTCCAGGTTGAAGTCTATTAACTAACATGTCTCTTTCTTTTCACAGATAATGTAGACAGAGTATAGATGTCACATTCATCTTTTTTGAAGGTTTCATTTTGTTCGATAATGTTGCTCTATAGCCTTGTACTACAAGTGTTTTTGCATTTTTTTACATCTTTTCACGTAATTTAACTACAGATGTTTGATTTCAGATTTCTTTGTCACCAAGTATTTAAAGGAAAATCTAATTATTTTAAAAGTAAAATCTCAGATTAATGTTTTATTTGTATAGTTTTAGATAAAAAATAGCTTCTACAATATGGTTGAGTGATGAATATGTGCAGTTTTTCAAATAAATTCAATCTACACATGCACAAAAAGGCTAAAAACAACAAATCAAGTGAGCCTATAATAAAACAAAGAGAAAAACTACAAAGCTTTTAGTGGCCAATTCTCCATTAGAGTTTTCCCAAGTTGTTATTAATGAATATCTGTCAGGTCTAAATACACTGAACTCATCATTTTTGTGAAATATTAACTCAAGATGACATTTGACTTCAGAAAAAAAGTCTTTGCAGCACAATTTATATATTGTGACATATATTGTGAACCAATTCAATATATAAATGGAGGATTCAGCAAATCACAGACGCGTCATGACAATATATGAATATTTGGGGCAAATTGCCAACAATCGGTGGCAGATTTAATTAAATTAACTGATTTAAGGGACTGTGTTATTGAGAATGAAGGGTGGATTTTACAGCGCTCGGAAATAAAAAGCTTTTTTTTCTCCTCATTCTTCCATTTTTCACTTCATGGTTTGGCATAAAAATAAACTCTATCTCATGACCATCAATCGCTTTAGTCTAATGTTATAGCAGGTAACACTTCTATGATAATTCAACCATTTAATGTCACTTTATGGTCGGTGCGTACGATTGTGCATTATAATAATGGATCTGTTCACTTAAACTGCTATGAAATCCACAGTGTTCAACCGATTTGTCTGATTCAACTTTTCATGTCATCAGAAAAGCATCACCGTCAATTACCTTACTGAACAACCTTCTAGGATAGACTACCCACATAGAAATTATATATAAAGGCCAAACTCACATCAAATATATTGCCGCCATTTGGAGTATTTTATTATTGTGATTTTTTTAAATGGATACATCTGTGTTTTTTAGTAAATTTTGATTTAATCGGACTAACACAAGTGAGTCTTAATGGGAAGATGCACTCCTTTGCTGCAGAAAATCATTGGATAGCATCACTATTTAAGAATAATTAAGACATTTACAACATAAAACACAAAGTGCTGCTTGTTGTGCTAAAACCTGCTTTTTTCAGTCTTAGCACTCAGTATTAACCAGGATACAAATGTAAAAAACACCACGCCACACCTGCTCTACATCCTCTGGTGCAACTCTAAGTGCAACTGCATTAGCTATTCCAGCTAATCCAGCCGCTAGATGTGAAATTGACTCTTGTGCTGGTAGAAAATCAGCAATTACAGTTTGTTTTCTCACTATTTTACACACACAGCAAACAATGAGAAAAAGAGCAGTGTGCTGATACTGCAAATGAGTTCTTTCCATAACTTGGTCAAAGCTACACTGGGCAAAACAAACTATTTCTGTTATCTTTCTTTCTTTCTAAACCAATTTAAAGTGTTTTATAGTAAGTGATAACAAGAGAACACATCAAACATGTAATATCAGAATATACTGTATACCTATCAGTTAAAAACATGTCCCTACCTTATTTATGACTAAATGTGCCAGTATATTGTATATTACACAGAATTATATAACATATAATTCTATATTACTATTATATAGAATGGTAACCTCTGCTTTCTGCTGCTTGTTCTGCATTTTAAACACATTTAAATACAACATAGAACGGATTTTAAATCTGAAAGATACCAAGGAAAACCATTAGCAATGACAACAATTCAAACTATCACCAAATACCAAACTAAAACGTTCAGGTTGTGCATATTTATCCTTCTTGCATTGAGTGTTTCTTGAATTATGACGATGCTTTTGGACTCTAGCTGCAGTTCCACTTCCATCCCGGGATAGTAAATGTCCCATTTTCGGGGGGAAAAAACATTAAACCCTTGCAGGGACTGAAAGCTCTTGTTTCAATTTCAGTCGACACAGCACTTGTTGTTGGTTTGTTTTTTTTTCCTGTCACGTTGTGTGTTATCTCTTTCTCTATATATCTTCCCGTTTCTCTACAGACTTCACACGAGCACACGTCCCTCCACCCCTCCGGTCATATCTCCTCGTCTCCCACGGGTGCCGTGTAACACTATCTGCCTCAGCCACTCCGGTCCCAGGCAGACAGCTTGGTCTTCAGAGATTCCTCCTGCTCCTTCTCTGCTGCCGCTGCCATTTTCTCTCCGCGGGGACCAGAAACTAAATATGACAGCTACACCGGAGAGACACGGGAGAATGTCAGACTGCTCCAACCCAAATGATGGAGCTTTCCCCCCATCAGAGTCACACTGTAGAAAACACTCCGCTGTTTTTGTGTAGAGAAGAAGCAGCTAAATGCATTTTGGAAATGTGGAAGATACCTGTCTTGAAGACATACAACAAGTTTTAGGGTTTGTCATGTCTAGAGAGCTGCGTTTTCACACATGCAGGATAATACTGTCAGAAAAATAACATTATCATTAAATGAAAAGTGTGTCCTGTTAAATGGCCGATAGTAAAACACCTGGCCATTCAGTCTGCAGAGGGAAACAGTCAATACTTCTAGAATATTTTTTTGAAATTATATTTTTTTTTTGCTTATTATGTCAAGCAGTTGTACAAAATTAATTTATCCAACTTTAGATTACTTACACTTCTTATTCAGTATACTTCTTGTGCTATACTAACATTAATTATGTAGATTCAGTCAATATAGTTTAACTCCTACATGTTTAAGGTAAATCCAAACTAATTAAAACTTTTTTTGCTATTTTTTCTGTATCTTAACCTTTTTCTGTATCTGAAACATTCATACGATTAACTAATCCAAATATTTTACTTGTCTGCAGATGGAAATTGTTGATTGGTATTTATGAATACTGTTTTCTAATTACTTTTAAATGAGCGTGTTTTAACAAAGGGCAGTACATTATAGAATTAAGTAAAAAAAGTACGATTCAATAAAACCCGATATAAACGGAACCTAAACTTAACTTGTAATACGTACGATGGGTCCTTTTCAGACAAGGACATTCCTTTCAACTTTCACTTTTTATAGAAGGAGGTTGAGGTGGAGGAGGTACCACTTTGTTTTATGGACTAGAGTTGGAAAAACCTGCAGGAGACACTAACGTTAACTCGACAATCGGATATTTTACAAGATGTTTGTCCAATCGTGTTGAGCAAACCATGATCTCTTCTGAACCCAGACTAAGTTTCTTTGTGCCTATTTCCAACCACGCCTTAACTACAGCAAAAGAGTATTTGCAAGAATCTGCATGTATCCACAGTGATATGATGCATTTTAGGCTTGTTCCAATGGACGATATCATAGAGCCAACATCAGGATGGTGAGCCACCATCGGGATGCCATAATGCAGGGGTCTCCCACCCTGGTCCTGGAGATCTAGGTGCAGGTTTTTGTTCCAACAAAGCTGTAACACACCTGATTCTATTAATGAAGCTCCATAGCAAAGGCTCTAATGGTTGATTAGTAGAATCAGGTGTGTTCCTGCTTGGTTGGAACAAAAACCTGCACCCACAGTAGATCTCCAGGACCAGGGTGGGAGACCCCTGCCATAATGTCTCGTCTTCTGTTGAAGGGCACTCTCTAAAATAACTGCTGAGCAATCAGGGGTTGGTAAAAAGAAAGAGAAGAGTTATTTCCAGCTAGATCGACCTCTGATTGGTCAAAACAAATACAGCCATTGGCATCAATGCAAGCTGAAATATATAATTGATCAAATATAATGGATTTACCTGTATGGGTTTTTATACAAAGCCCCCCGAAGGAGATACGAGTTCCAGGGTGGATAGAAAACCTTCTACATGGCAGCATTGGAACTGTTAGCTTTCAGGCTAACATTTAAAGAGCCAGGATTTATTGATCAAAGGTTATTCAAAGCTAAATGAAAGTCCACATCGTCAACTGCTAATTAAAGGGACATTTCCAAACCCTAATAAACCTGCAACAGCCTCCCTCCTCTGCTGTTCAGGCTTCCCACCAGACTTTGGACTTCTGGCTGCAGAGATTTACTCACATTCGAGCCACAAAAAACGTTAGTGAGCTACTGATGTGGGCCGATAAGGCTCGGCCGCTGGCGTTGGAAAGGTGTTTGATGAGGTTGAGGTCGGAGCTGCGCGCGGCCCAGTGAGTTCCTCATCACGTAACTAAGAACAACATTTCTCCATGGACCTGGCTTCGTGCCTTTGCCACAGACATGAAAGCAGGCTCGACTCCATTAAACGGTCCTCTTTTTTATTTGGATATTATATCCAAACCACAGGAAAAACACTCCCAGACCAAAAGTACACAGAAGTAAGATGACCACATACTGAGATAACGATAACTTATTTTCCAAATGTGAAAATTAACCCAATAGGTCATATAACAGTTTATATTACTAAAGGGTTACGACACCTACTTTGGATGAAGAATCCTCTGCTACTACTGCATCTTTTCTTTTCAACATTGAGGCACAATCTTAACTAAATTAAAAAAATACAATTAACACAATCATACTGTATAAACCAAATGAGAAACTCTGAACCTGACACTTGTTTCATGTTTGATTATATTCACTGTCCTCATCATTCTTTCACATATACGCTCATATCTTTCAGTTTTCCTGCTATAAATGATATTTATTATGAAATATCTACAACCAGAAAGGTTATTGTACTTAAACCTGGTGTCAAAAGAAATCTACAACATGTGAGGTGAATACAGAAGAGTCAGGATCTATTTATGTTGCTGTGTAATTGTGTTTTACTACAGATAAAAAATCTTTATTTAAAACTTAAAACAAGACCAAACTGACCCAAATCAGGAAAAACAATGAATGAGATAAGCGTTCTAAGATTATTTTTCCATAAAACTATATAAATCATTCCAGAACATGAAGAATATATTCTGTGAAGATGTTTAAAAAGGAGATTATAAAGGAGCCAATTAAATTATCACACAAACGGCTCATATCTCACTTTGAGTAGCCAGCCTACATTATTTTTTTTTATTACAGAAAGAAATAATAGGTTTAGTATAATGATACAATATTTTGTAACATAATATATATTTTTTCACATGAAAATTGCATCCTCAGGGCTAATTATACGTTCATAAATTGGTTTCTATCTGTGGGATGTTAGAAATATCAGATTTCCGTTCTTCTTAACGCAGCAGAAGGTCAGAGCTTTAATAACTCGCTGCCATCAAACACCGTTTTTCAGTTTTGTCAGAAGACAGGATGAGATGTTCCAGCGTCTGGTCACCGGTCTGCAGAGCCTCTCCGTTTCCCATTTGGGAAATCCCCTCCATCCCTCCTCTTCCTCCGCTTTGTCTCACTCGTTCACGCTTCCTGTCTTCCTTGTCCTCCCTCTGCTTTAATCTGGCCATCTATCTTTTAGTTTTCCTCTTGTCGCAGCCTTCCTGCTAAGGGAGCTTTGCTGGCGGTGCAGGATGGATACACGGAGAGGTGACAGTTGTTACTCAAAGTAACAGAAAAAATGCCTGAATAAGGGAAAGGAGGGGAGGAGGGGAGGTGTAAACCGATTATTGTGAGAGGTACTCTGATTGTTCTTCTAATGCGTTTTGCTGCTATTCTATTTCAAGCCCTGGTGCCAGGCAGGAAATTCAGCCGAGTGGAAAAAAAAGGGAAAAGAAAGTGGAGAGAAATCAAAAAATACAGGTGGCACAAAATACAAAGTAGCAACCGCATCAGTGGTTCCGGTGTGTGTGTGTGTGTGTGTGTGTGTGTGTGTGTGTGTGTGTGTGTGTGTGTGTGTGTGTGTGTGTGTGCGTTGCATGGCGAAAGGTGTCATGTCCTGGATATCAAACAAGCTCGGTTGATCCAAATTCCTATTGGATGCGGCTTCAAAATGGAAAAGGGAAAAGTATTAAAACGTATTGGAAACCAACTCAATCCCAATGAAGCCTGCAGCCACGGTTGTGTCCTTCCTGGCGTTTTAAAAGTGGATTTTTCTGTGAAGGAATGACTGTCATAAATCCAAAGGGGGGGGACACAGGGTACATGTAGGTAGGGGATATGCCCCCCTAAAAAAGATCAAATCTTTATAAATACCCAACTATGAATGGGCCAGTGTCTAGAGCCAGTTAAAGAGCATATTTCAGGTTAGAACCTCCCTTAAACCAATATTGTAGGAACACGTTTTTATCAAAAGTATATTTAGAAGTTCACTATTTATGGCTTTGAAGCTGGCTTCGTGAAAGATTCTTACTTCCGCATTTGAATATGCTTACGTGGAAGAAACCAATGTAGAAGCCAATAAGTCATTTATCGCACCACTTGTACAAAATTTGCCCAAAATCAAAACAGTATGTTGGTTAACATGAGACCTAACGATCATTAACGAGCTCAAATGTAAGTTATTAGTCAGGTAAGTAAAAAGAAAAAAGAACGAGAGACGTGAGAAAGATTTTCTTATTTTCCCTCGTTGACTCATGATCTCATTTGCCTTATGTATGAATATATATAAATATGGAACACTGCTATAAATATTAGACTTTTAATATAATTATTTAACACATCTGACCATGCTGAGGGCTCAAATCTGCAGGACAGGTTGAAAAAGGAGAGAAAGAAGAAGATGGGGCCAGATTATTATGGTGGTATAGTATATTTTTCATGTCCTTTCCAGAAATGATTCTTTTAGAAATTTACTGTTTATTGTCTCCCCATCAAATGGAATGGGATTTTCACCCCTGGCATGAAGAAATGCATTGTGAAATCCAAACGTGTATGTATGTGTGTGTGTGTGGAGAACATATTGCAGGCATATTGTCAATACTGTATAATCGATGTCCTCTGAAACCCATGCACACTTCCTCCATCCGCGTATGTGTGTGTCCGTGTGTGTTCTGGCGTACGTCCGCAACTCGTATCCAACCATGTGAGTGCTTTTCTACGCGTGTGTGTGTGTGTGATTAGATCACGGAGCACTGACGCACGGATGTCCTTCAGGTAACCAGATTTGTCACGTCGCCGAGCCGTGGCCATCAGGTGGCGATGCTAAGCGGCTCAGCCTTGCCATGGAGGTCACCGGGACGGCGTCCCAGAAACACCCTGGAGAGGCTGGAGGGTGGGGCAGCAGATGGAGGGCAGGCAGCGGCACACTAATGACAAGACACTAATAACACGCCGGCGCCGCTGGGGATCGGTGTACAACATGCTATTAGCGTTGTAGCGCGCGTAGGCTAGCCAGATTATGCCAATCCACTAAAGCTATTAAGAGCGCCGTCGAGCATGCAATGTCATGCGTTTCCTTGTGAGAGGAGGAAAAAAAAAAATTGGGGAGCAGAACGAGTGAGGGTGAACAGTGCAGCCGGGGATTTAGGAAGACTAACGATAAGTGCGCGATGTGTGTGACAGAGCCGAAAGAGATTATGATTAATATTGGACGTGGAAAAAAAAGAAAGAAAAACGGGGAATGAGGAGCTGTGTCTTGAAATAAAAAAAATCCCATCCCTCAAACTTTTGATCCCCTGATTGAGCCCTCGACCCTTTTCTCCCTCCCTGATTAGAAGGAAAAATTGTTGATCTACGGCGGATTTCTCCTCATCTCTCCCTAATATTAATCCAATCCAGAGGTTGGCTATTAAGAAGCGGATTTTTTTGGACGTCGGATAAAGAGAAATCCAATCTGGATCCAGCGTTGAACTCAGCGTTTTCCCCAATTAATGATGATATACAACATATTGAAAACTAGCGGTAGAAAATGCTGCCTTGTAGCGGCTGCGAATTTGTGCCAAAGATAGAAGAGGAAAAATTGGAGTGCATTACCATAATGTTGCAGGAAGTTAACAAATGATCCGGCAATGAATTCCAGGCAGCGAAGCTAAAGATGAGCTCTTCCCGGCCATACGAGTCCTGTCCACACTTACTCTCCGAACCGCCCCTCCCTTCCCAGACCTGTCTGTCCCAACTCAAAGCCAAGAGCAAGAAAGAGAAGAGGGGGGTAAAAGAAAAAAAAAAGGCAGCTGATGGAAAAAGAGAAGGGAGGAAAAATGACAGAGATAGACAAAGGTTGATTGAATTGATTTTCAATTCTGGGTGTCTCTGCCTGATGCTACTGCATTAATTTGCTCCATTACATATTTGAGAGCCAGTGAGTGTATTAAGAGCTGCTGTACATCATATCGGTGACTGCTCGGGGGGAGCTCGCTGCCAAAATAAAAGCCCCGGGTCCGTCCGTCGGAGCATTAACCCGGAGTGACTCAGCACGCCCACATGCCTCTCATACTTTGAAAGATTCTTTGTTCGCTACAGTTCGTCGTCGAGGCTCAACTTCACTTTCCTATCGAGACACGATCGGATGCGAAGCTTCAGTGAAGACGTCGCGGCTCAACGGGATATCAATTACCCACTAGGTTGTCGGTTTGATTCCGCAAATCTACCTTGAGTGCTCAGCTCGGGACCCATGTCAGATTTATGGTTCCTTTATCTTTCCGCGGAGAGAAAAGGAGCCTCCATACTGTACATATTAACAGGGATTAGATAAGGGCTGGACGGTAGGGGTTGAGGCGCGCTCGCAGGTGTTTCCAATTACTCCGGCTGATTGGACCTCTGGTCCAGGGGAGGAGCTCCGCCGGGGGAGAGATGTCATGGCAGGAAAAGCACAGGTGTTACTAATAACATTAACGACTGCGATGTTTGGGCAATTAAGTCACGACAGTGTGACAAGTGAGCACAACATACCAGAAGCCTAAACTGACGTGGCTAAATGGAATTCATTGTTCATTTCTGTAGTGACCCCTGTGCAGTGTTTCCCACAGATCAAGTAGCATTGTGTGTTGCTAGGGGGCGCCAGTACAGTTTCCTCATACAAGTACAGTTTGTACTGTAGTTTCATGTTATTAACTGGTGGGACAAATGCTAATATGGCAGGTTCGCCTTGTTTTGCCTTGTTTGTGAAGCCAATGAGGCCATGAGTGAGTTAGTGAAAAGCATCACCTATACCTTTTAAATAAGATCTGGTTCATTATTTTAATATTAACTTGAGGTCTGAGTTGTGCTGGTTGGTTGAAAAATGTCAGGCCAGTGCAATTATAGTACCCCCATACGTCTTTCTGTGTATGTGAGCGAGGATAACAGAATCACATTGGGAAAATAAATGTTTTAAAAAAGAGGCGGAATCAATTTGTTGCGCTCGGTTTTCATTCTGTGGAGCTACACCACTGATTGGTCTATGTGTGGTGAAGCGCTAGCATGGCAAACATCAGACCCTTTGCTCTGATTGATAAAACAAGAAATTCCACTAGTTAACTCTGATAAGGCACTATGGAGTGAAAAACAAGGGTGGCTATTTAGAAGAAACTAGAGTATACAAAATTTCAGCTATTTCACCTTTTTTTGTTAAGTACATAGCACCATAAACATGTGTTCATTCATAGTTTTGATGCCTTCAGTGAGAATCTACAATAGTGATGAAAATAAAGGAAACACATTGAATGAGAAGCTGTGTCCAAGCTTTTGGCCTGTACTGTACATTGATATTTGGTCTGGGAACCATCTGTTTATATTGGTTTATAAAAGCCCAGAGCCATTCATTGGGTGCTAAAAAGGTCGGTATCAATAATGGATGACAAATAAATAGTTTAGCGCTGAAAGTTGCTCATTTTACAAAATTAACTTGTGGTCTAAGAGAGTTAGAACATTTTCTAAGGCTGCATTGAAAGTTAAATTACCGCTGTTCTATGATTGGCTGTCTAGATGAGGGGAAAACTGGATTCTTGGTTTCCAGACTGAATTTCACAGCAAAGTGAATTCACGTGAAGTGAAGGATGGGTATACCCACACTGTGACATGTCAACATGTTTTCATGTGGGGGAAAAAAAAATGGCCTGTTGGCAAACTCCATCTACTAACAATGTAAAGTGTGTTAGCTGCTCCACCCAAACAGGTGAAGCGACGCTAACAGGAGACTGAGTGAGATGTCAGTCGAGCGGAGTCGGCACACGCCTACACAGGCCTGAGAGGAGCTCGAATCAGACAGAGTGAAAACACCTGTGACGATGCACAGCGGCTGCCACGGGTTTAAACAGAGGTGGAGTTGAAATGTGGGCAGACGGGATGAAGCGTAGGACAAAATTAAGCAGGTTCGATTCCTAAAACCCGTCAGGTGAACAGTGATGAGAGGGAAACACACAAGTAATATGCAGACGATCAAAGACTAAATTCAAAACAGGACTTAAAAGAACTCATCACTAACGACAGACAGGTGAGGAACAAGACATGGAGGAAACATCAATTAACAGAGAAGTTAAAGGGGATAAAAAACACGGAAGGAAGAAGTAAAAAACATAAAAGAAGAAACATAAAACAACCAGAACACAAGAAAACTGGGCCAGAGAGTGACAGATCCTAACACGACTGTAGAGGTTTAAAGTTCATATATATATATATATATATATATATATATATATATATATATATATATATATATATATATATATATATATATATATATATATATTCCCCCAAAAGTATATGAAATCCACTGAATCTGTCACAACATCCCTAACCTATAATGGGTAGTGTATTCATATTTTAGCAAATTATTTACAATAACTTTACATTGATTTCTGTCTTTGGTGGTTAACTGAAGGAGCATCTGACAAGTGATAATTAAGGCTTGATTGAGAGAAAAAACAGTCTTCCGGAATATAAAGTTGAAATTATGAGAACAGCAGCCATACAGACATGAAATGGAGTAAAGAGGTGTTAACACATTTTACTAATTAAGGTTCTGTTCCATTGAGTCCATCATCTCACTTTTCTCTTCCATGTACACACACACACACACACAGAGGTTTACTGCAACATCTTTACTGAATATGCATTTTCAGTTTTTTACTTTGTAGAAACATGTAGGTAATCTGCTGCTTGGGGTTTTCTAACCTCATGAGATTCCTGTCCTTTCAGTTTGTTAAACAGAGTGATGCTCAAACCTAAAACCAAATCAAAAACGTCTGTATTATTGTTCATTCAACTCCTAAACCCATGACTCAATCTTCCACTGACATCAGAGCTCTCCTGTCTGTTTCTGTGTTGCTCAGGCTGCAGCTGCTGACGGGATTTTCAGAATAAAACGATGCCTGACAGTCAAACAAGTCAGTTGGACAAGCTGTGGCTAATTTAGCTCATAAATAATATTCGTGTCTTACTACAACACAAGCGGCACTTCAAACTTGTGCTTCTGCTGCTCTATTATCCCAGGTTGATGGAGCAGTCAGGAGAAAAAATGCTTAGCACAAACAAACAGCTGCTTGGTACGTTGCCACCAAAACTAAAATGAATCCACTCGGCTTTATTGTCCTTAACGGCTGCTGCAGGAGTAGAGAATAACTCTGTTCTCTGTCAAGTGACTATTTGAAATAGTCTGGTAAATATTCTCTCCTCCACTGGTTGCCAATGTAAAGTGTACAGAAGGCCAAACAGCTCAAAAAATAATTCTTTACACATTATGTCTGCCTGGATCCACTGAATGGATGCCATCCTAAGAATTTTCCAGAAACTTCTGTGAAAAATAGGCAGCGACTACTGACAATCCAGGTATGACATAGGACTCACATTTACAACAATCAGGTAGTACTTTACTCTATAGTTAAACGTCTGTTATAGCTAGCTTACAAGCTTTTACCTTTAGACAGTGGCTCTTAACCTAGGGACCTGCTGAAACCCCCAAAAAGGACATCTGGGGGTCCGTGGACCCCACTTTGAGAACCCCTGCCATAAAATGAGTTAAACTAGCAAAATTACAAGCATTTAAATGTGACTTTTTACGCTATTTATTTAACTTTCTGACTGATTTCTTCATTACTAACACAGAAGTTAGCACAGACTAATACTTATTATTATAGAAAGATTAATAATGGATGATTGTAAGTTTGTTAAACACAATATTCTCAAAGAAAAGTGTCATTCTCTAATTAGAGAAAAATCGGATATCATGAATTACTTCTTTTTTCTGTTTGACACTCATTAGCCACAATACTCAAGGTTAACTCAATTAAATAAGGTATAAAGAAGAATAACATGATGATACAACAAACCACATTACATATTTATGTTCTCATCAAAAACAAACAGCACATATGGCACATGACTTATAACATGACATATTTTCTTTTATATAACATAATATTCTTTACTGTCAGAAAGTATCACTGCGTTTATCAAATACAGGATTTGATTCACTCTAGTTTTCTGCATAAATGAATGAATGAATCCTCAGAGCAACAAGCAGAACAGACTGATTGTGTTCATTCAAAGCCTCGGCGGGCTGTCAATCAAACTGCAAGATCCACTCCATAATATCACTTCCGGTGACGTCAGCTTTCACTCACCTGTTGCTGTTTAGCCTGAAGTCAGTTTTAGCGTCCTCCGTGTGTTTTCCGCCCTCTATTCGACAAAATTAATCCAACAGATCAGCGAACTTTTTAAAAACGTCTTCCTCCTCTTCGTCAATGTGGAAAAACACCTGCCAAACACCGTTTTTGTCCATGTTTCATGCCCCAGTCGACGCACAGCAAAGTGTTAGCCTAGCCACCGCTAGGCTAATAGCATCGTTAGCTTAATTGTCCGCTCTTCATCATCAGGTGTTTTGCAGAAGAAGCGCCAGATAATAAATTAAACTGTTTTTTTTCTTTGTGTTTAGAAGCAGCTCTTTTCACCGTATCCCCATTTTGTCTGGAAACAAAGCTAAAAAAAAAAAAAAAAAAAAAAAAAAAAACACGTGACGAACACGTTGACTTGACCGTGACGCCATGACGCATTCAGGGACACAGACGCTGTCAGAAACTTCCGGCTTTTACAGGTTTTATAACAGAAAGTGTTAAACAGAACACCCGAGGACGAAATTATGGATGGATAAATAAATAATACTCAGTACATAAATAGACATACTAGTAAATGCCCATATTTATTTAATTTTCCATTTAATTAATTCAGAAAATCAATTTGAGTATAAATGTAAATTATTTATGTATATATATATATCCGTCCCCCCCATTCATTCTCATTCAAAATATAATTTGAAATTAAATACATTTATGTGCAAAAGGAAAATAATACACAAATAGTTGGAAATAAATACTAATAAATTAAATACATTTATTTATTTTAAATTATGGCAGTCTTCTATAGAAATTGTTCTACAATCGGTCATTGTGGAAATATAGTGAAAATAAATGAATCCCCTTTTTTCCATGGACCCCCAGGGACCTTCTCAGGGACCTCTGGGGGTCCCCGGACCCCATTTTGAGAACCACTGTTCTTGTGGGAAACATGTAGACTACACCTGTATCCCCTCAGAAATCTATACCTCTGGGATAATGAAAATAAATTAGGTCACGGTTTGCCTTGAAAACACTCACAGATCAACAATTCCGACTTCAAATTATTCTTCAGCTATTCAAAACAGTTTCTGCTCACGACTTAAGCACCACGCGACAATAAGGAAACTTTGCCAAAAAAGCGAACAGAACAAATCTCTCGCCATGATGGATTACCTTTCTCAAGCAAGTTTAAAGTCTCTCCAAGTTGATTTTCATTTGGAGATGAATGGAAACCAGCGGTTGCCCGGAGGGTGGGAAATCAATCTAAAATACTTATTGTATGCTTTGGAAAACAGTCAGCAGGAATGTAAAACATAGGCGATTTGTACTCAATGGGCTGAAACATGTAAAAACATTGGCCAGGTCCTGTTAAATAAGTGGTTAGGTCACATAGTGACTGTTTATTAAAAGTTATAATACATTTCCAACATTCTGAGTGGTAATATACTGCAGGAGTTTAACTTCATAGTTAAAAATAGAACAGTACAACCACAATAAAAAGATTGAATCTATGTAAATGCTACAGTACATATAGTATGATGGATTATGAGAATATAAAAGTGAAGTTTAATGAGAGCGTTTACCGCAAAAATGACATTTGAATACTCCAACATGACTGATAATGACTGAATGCATATGTAAATTGAGGTTGTGCTTACCATTGTGGGCCTCCTATACACACACAACACACACACACACACGCTTACCCCCCCTTCTCAGCATGTGAAAGGGATCTCTTCAGAGCTGTCAGCACTCTTTCAACAGCGCTATTCATCATGTTTTTTTTCCATTCGGAGAGCGTGCAGGTGTTTACTGTAAGGAGTCGAAGAAAAGACGAGCGAAGGAAAGATCAGAAAAGATGGAAACAAACATCGGTGGCCTCGATGCCTGGGCAGCAGATGGAGAGGAGGATGAAGACAGGCAGACACCGGAGGGGAAGAGACAGAGAAAAATAAAGCAGACACAGAAAGAGAGAGAGAGAGAAGAGGAGTCAGTCACGAGTAGAGGCTGAAACAAATACTGTTTTGTTTTTTTTTATCTGGGAAATCAAAAATGGACTTGAATGTAACTCCAGTGATGTTACGGACCACCCATTCAGGTGGAGGGGAAACTTCCAGAAAAGGAGAAGTGCTGAGTGGAAGGGAGCGTCATGGTTCTACACACAGGCCAAAAACCAGACCAGACCTCCACTGTGGCAGATCTGCTGTAACGTGTGAGTGTGTGAGTGTGTGTGTGTGTGTGTGTGTGTGTGTATATCACAAGTAATGTAAGAATGTAAGCTTTTCTATTGTACACCTGCAACCCGCTACACACACATACATGGGTATTTGTGAGGTACTTTATAGTGTTAAGACGTGGCCACAAGTACATGTATGTGTGGAAAAAATATAGTTCATTGTGACTTGAGTCTTAATAAACATCAAAGTAAAACTTGTGGAAATGAATTATGTTTATAAAAGCCTATTTTCTCCAAATCAATGTTTCTTGGTCAAAGTGACTCATTTTAATGTCATATCATTAAACAAATAATCAGATTTATACAGGATTACAAGATGCTGCACTGGCAGCTGAGCTTCATGGGTATTATTAAAGTATTGATCCTCAAAAATAAATTCTGTGTTTAGGATTATATCATGAAAATGGACATTTTTGCATTTTTAATAACTCTGAAACCAGCAACCATCGTTGTAGATGCAGTGTTCTGGTGTGGATCCAGTGCGAAGAAGGTTATAGTATGTGATAAATAAATAGAAGCACATACGTATTTAATGACTTTTTTCATTTTTAAAGTCCAAAAACAACATCGCTGTCTAAACCCTTGGATTATTTTGTTAAAGCTGATCTGTGCATATGAGATAAAAACAAATACTTTACATAGAATAATCCTGAGGAGAGACAGATATCTGATAGTTGAAACATAATGCTGATAAGAAGAATTCACGTCGATTTTTGCAATTTTTTGCATTCAGGGTAGCATCTCCTCCTAAAAACATACGGGTTCCCTCGAACAACTCTACTCCCAAACGCTTATCTTAATCCTCGCTGGTTATAGCATCACTTCTAAATTCCAAACCCTAATCTAATCTCAAAACTAAACCCGAGTCTTTACATGTCATCACCTTGCAGGATTTTCTTCGTCTTTTTTTCCCTTTTGCTCTAAAGAAAAACTGGCTCACACATAAATGAGCAACAGACACACACACAACGCCTGACTTCAAAACCGCTTCCCGGGGTCAGGGGTCATACCCACAATCCCCCGAGCGATCCTTCTGAATCCTCGCTCTGGTGTAACCCGCAGACCTCTTGATCAATAAGTTTGAGGAGTTATTTATGCATGAGTGTGATCTGTATTCCAGC
Source organism: Lepturacanthus savala (assembly GCA_030544235.1). Classification (NCBI taxonomy): domain Eukaryota; kingdom Metazoa; phylum Chordata; class Actinopteri; order Scombriformes; family Trichiuridae; genus Lepturacanthus; species Lepturacanthus savala. The sequence goes on from CM060468.1 coordinate 4,505,778, forward strand.
AGTGGGCGAGTGGATGGAATGTTGGGCGATATCTGAAGCTGTGAGGATGATAACCCCCCCCCCCCGGCTTCAAGATGGAGTACAGAAACACACGTATGTCAGGGCGGCACCAAAGTGTGTCATAATGTGTGTGTGCATGTGTGTGTGTGCACACGCCCATCTCCCTTGTTGTAAATCCCCCCATCCGTCACATTAGCCAAATGAAAAGTAATAAGAGTGCGCTCCAAATGATCTACTCCCTGAGGTTGCCTTGGAGCTGTGTGAAATAAGATAACATTAACCTGAGTTATATGGCCTGCCAATGGGAAGTGCCATAACAAGACACACACACACACCACACACACACACACACTCTATCTTATCTAGTGTTTACTCTCCAACTGGGAGTCATATACTGTCGCCATAAACTAGCAGCAGTATGAAACAATAATAAACACAATTCATTGAGAAACAGAGTAAATATACATGTAGCCTCTTGCTGGTTACAATGATCTCTGTGTGTGGGTGCATGTGTGTGTGTGTGTGTGTGAACATGTGTGTGTGGCACGTATTCTTAAACTCGGTTGAGTATATTTGTGTTTGATTTATATAAGGAGCCCACATGCAGCCGTGGGAGCTAGAACACACTGTAAATTGATATGGTATATATTTGTGTGTTTATGTATGTGTGTGTATACATAGGAGGAAAAAAAAGAGGGAGGAAAAGCAGAACAAGGCCGAGGTAGAACAAGGGAAAAGGGAGAGAGAGATAGGAGGGTGAAGGAGAGTGTAAATCTGACGGCATGCTGCAGAAAATATATAAAAAAAAAGATGAAGAGAGAAGCAGGCAGAGAGCACTGAGAGATCACACATGTCATCTGTGATAATAGAGTAATCAAAGAGAGGCCACATGAAGAGGGAAAATTATCTCTCACTTTGTGTGAGACACAAAGAGACGAGCAGGCCGGCGAGGGAACGTTTGTCACACGGACCTGTGGAGGAGGATAAAGCCTCTCGTCTAATACGATTAGTGAGATTATTTGAAAAATAGCGAACGGGTTGAGCCGCGGCGACGCTTTCCTGGGAAGCAAACGCTGTTTTGTAATGAAGAAAAATGAGCGATGACTTTTGCTGCTCTGCTCAGGAACATGTCATCAAGTCATCATGGAAAAGGAAACGTTATCAATTATTCAGTTAGAGTCGGGACTGTGAACAACTCTAGTTTTTATTCGGCGATCTACGTACAATGTGGTTTAATTAGCTGCTGTTACCTGCTGTTTGAAGCCTGAGAGAAGTCTGTAATCAAGCAGTTTAAGGAGGAGGAATGACCAATCCTGACATCTGTGGATCTGAAAAAAGCTTTTTAAAGCCAGAATAGCCAAGGTAACCGACGACGATGTCATCAGGGGTTAGAATTAATAGGTGTTTTATCGACTTGAAGCTGAAAACAGGCTGTAAACACAACTTTTACAAAGGGTGATATCAGGTACATTGGGCTATTTTTTGGTAAATTGCTTGGGACAATAACACAATTACAAATATGTCTTTTCCATGTATATTTATGATTATTAATGATTTATTCTGATCATTTTGTGCTGGAATTATGTGATAAAATATATAAATATGATACTATACATTATATAAATAGTATAATATAATTATTTAGTCACACCATAAACCATAAAATAATCAAATCACCTGTTTTTCTTGTCAAGAACAGTTATGTCAATAGTTTGAAATATATATATATATATATATGGTGCAGTGTATGGTACATTATATACAGACTATAAACAGGTTATAACTATGATAATATGAGTATGAAATATAATGATAGAGGATATAAATAGGCTATGTACAGCCTATAGAAGTATTTACGAATGCAACTGTGATTGGTGAGTGTAATATGATATAATTAATGGTATGTACAGTAGTAGTAAAAAAAAAAGTGAAATTGAAAAATGAGAAGCGTGTAAGTCATAATGAAAAGTTCAGTCAGAAGCAGCAGAACCACATCCAGGTGTGTGTCAAAGGGTCAAAGCGGAGGGTTCGTCAAAGAATGCAAAGGAATGAGCTCCACACTCTAACAAAATTATTTTCAGAATCCTGTAGTGTATATCTGATTTTATCTGGAGCTTTCAGATAGACAAAACATGCCTCATCCAGCGAGAGACGGAGGGCGGAGCAGCCTCCTTCCACCTCAGAAGTATCAGGCGGCGTGCCAGGAGAGTAGTAAAGGCAACGAGTCTTCAGGTGATCCAATTTAAATCGATTACGCAGACTTCTGATATTTAAATGCGTCGACCCCGGGCCGTTTGTGGATTTGAAAGCATGTGGGTTAGATAAAACTCGCCCAGAGGCAGGCATCTTCCTCGCAAATGGAAACACAGGGCTTGTTTGGGGTTTTGGCTTTTATGATTATTACATTTCCAGGGTTATAACGACTTGTAGGAGAAACAGGCTGCTGGTGTTTACGAGGGCCATTAGTGATCAGTACAGGGAAGTCGAGCACAGGAGTAAACAGTGAAGGACAGGGTTTCATTCACCTGGAGGCGTCGCCGAGCGAGAGGAGGATTCCACTTCCATGTCCCATTCACACGTGGTTGTGAATAACGAACTTATTATGAATGACATCTAGTCTCCAAAGTGTCTATTGCTCCAAGGCGGTTCCAGGGCCAGTTTCAGACCCAGTGCCTAGTTTAGGACTAGTTCTTTGCACCCCTCAGCCATGAAATCAGGTTCAGAGTGGCATCAACTCTTTACTGGACTACAAGAACAAACCACTAATGTCAGGAGCTGGGATTATACCTAAGCCATTGCATGGGACTGGTTGTGTTTGGATGCCAAAGCCAGGAGAACCACTTAAGATGTAGTCCACCATTTTGCTTGTTGAAGTTGGTGCCAATCAGTATGTTTACATCACACTCAATTATTGTGTTAATCTGACTGGATTTTTTTAAATGCATGTATACACCTTTGTCGGATTGAAATCGGACTGAGTTTGACTTCTCATAAACGAAATAACACACCTAGATAATGCGATTGGAATTGGATTTTCTCCAGCATATACAGTATATGCCTTAGTCGGACTGAAGCATGAGTGCATGCTCCACAACAGTAGAGATGGGACAAAGTGGAGCAGAGAAGCTGCCAGAACCATCCAAGTGAAGAGAAAAAACTGCATTGGCACCGATTCAATATATTCTGACACAGTACAACCAGCAAGTATGATTAATTAAAGAGAGAGAGAGAGAGAAAAGGAACCAAGACTGGTGCATCTGGCATCTGGAACTGTTAAGAATCTAAATTTATTAAATTGTTCATATTCAGGGCGACATGGTGGAGCAGGGGTTAGCGCTGTTGCCTCACTGCAAGAAGGTCCTGGGTCTGGGACCTTTCTGTGTGGAGTTTGCATGTTCTCCCTGTGTGTGCGTGGGTTTTCTCCAGCTTCCTCCCACAGTCCAAAAACATGCTCAGGTTAATTGGCAACTCTAAATCTTGCTGTAATGCGCTGGGATTGGCTCCAGCAGACCCCTGCAACCCTAATGAGGAATAAGTGGGTATAGAAGACTGTTATATTCAGTTTTTTACAACGTGACAGAAAAGTCAACAGATATACATGTGTATATATCTATGGCCATATTAACCCTGTCAGTTATTGGATTTTCTCTGTTGCATAAAAACTGAGACAAGGACAGAAGTCCAACTAGACAAAAATTGAATTTTGAGCATGTTTCCATTAAGCTCTGCATGTAAAATGTCCTGAATCTAGGAAATCAGAGATGAATGCAGATGTTTACAGTGATATAAAGACATGACTGTCTTCTTGGCAGGTTCAGGAGTTCAACCAACGGAACCGGAGCCAGAACAAGGTTCCAGTTGGTCACAAAGGAGTTTATGTAGCTGATATTTATGAAGTTACAGTAGCTTTCCAGCCAGCGGTGAAGGGAAGGGGCCCTGAGACAAAAACATTTCAGATTTCTGGTGTCTCTCAGACAAGGACAAGAAATCCTTCTTTTTTTTTTTCAATAGTTCTGATTGTTGCTGCTTTGCTCCAGTGTGATTCACTATACAGACTGAACGTCTGGTCAAGGACACTGCAGCATATGGTTGATGTCTGACACCAGTGCTCCTGGGTGGCGGCGGGTCACACCTCCTGATCAGGGACATGACACACAATTGAATCTCCCATGACCCAGTATGGATGGTTGGATTTAGTCATGGAGAAGGAAAAAACAGACACACCACGACCAGCAATGGCTGAAAACCCCAGTCTGAGGAAAGAGAAAGGGCAGAGGTTGTTTGGTGCAATTAGGGTTGTAAAATTCTGGTAATTGTTGGAAAGTTGGAAACTTACCATTGAAATTAATGGGAATATATGGGAATTAATGGGAATATGTGGGAATAAACAGGAATAAATCCAAAATTCACACAATTAGAAGATTGGCCTTTAAGAGGAAAGTTAAATATAATTGGGGAAAATATATTGTATTATAACAATGGCTAAAACAACCAGATTTAAAGGAATAGTTTTTTTGAAAATTCACCCATTGTCAGGATTCCCATAGACCAAAAACAAAAGGTGTTTTACTTTTTTTTGTCGATACAAGCTGTTTCCAGACCGATGGAGCAGAGCTGTGAGCTCAGCTACTGCAAGGCTAATGGTATTTTTTGGTTTCCCTCATCAAACTCCCAAACACTGTGATGGATGAAGCAAATACAGTTCCATCTCATAACATTCCGATATTATTTTATAGCGTGGTGAAGTAAGTTTTGATAATATTATGCCACAAATAAATTTGAGCTATAATTGTATTAAAGTTTAACTTGCAAATAATAAATACAAATGTAAGGTTTTCACCTTACAATGGATGCTAATTTGGATCTATGGGTCATAATATCATTGAACCTGCCACGACTGAGAAAAGCAACAAAATAGACTGGTATAGTGGATGTTTGGGAGAAATCTATACCCTACAGACAGGGATTCAACATCGGTATTTATTTATTTGTTTTAAAAAATGAAATGTCTAGAGTAGAAGATTGCAATACACACCGTCTTACTCTCTGAAATCATGCTGCTTTAATCATGCTTTAATAATAGAAACAGGAAGGGAAAAGAGTAGACCGCCATGGAGACTTAACAACTCGCTACTGCAATTGGACGACTTTAAAATAAAGATAGAAGCGGTAATTGAAGATTATCTGGAAATGAATGATACAGGAGAGACCAACGCAGTTTCAAGGCCGTGGGAAATCGGGGGAGGGGGGAAGTAATCCGCTTTATATGCTGGAAAAATAAAAGGAAAAGAGACGAAAGTTGAAAATCTGGAGCTTTAGACAAACAACCAAGAACAAGTTCATGAGGCAAAGGGTGGAGCCTCGGTTATGGCTGAACTAAAGACAATAAGAGAGGGCTTGGATGGCGTGTTAACTGATGACTTCAGATGAGATATTTTCTAACACCTGATTCAACAAGCTGAACTCTGTGAATGAGTCACGCCAAAATGCTGGAGGGTCTGCACAGAAAAACCACGCTGATTATAGCCACACCTCCTGTCCTGTTTTGAAAATGTACTGGAACAATATTTGTACAGAAATCATTAATGTTTTGGAAATGGAGCCTCGAAAATGAACCATGAGTTCATTCTGCCAAAGGGGAGAGTCAGAAGTGAAGACAAATACCCCACACGACTCTGAATATACGTGACATATGAGATAATGTCATAAATGTCATGTGGTGAAACCCTAAAAACGTGGGACCAGATAGTTTAAGTCTCTTTAAAAAAATTAAGAACGCATGTTTCCAACTAGTTTCATATTCTAGGTGGATCAAATATTATGATAGGAAACCAACATGAACACAAAATGTAGATACCTGAGAAATAGATTTTGTCACTGACTCATAAATGAACATATACACTACTGTTCAAAAGTTTGGGGTCACTTATGATTGTAAGAAAAGCACTGTTTTCTTGTCAATAAAGATAACTTTAAACTAAGCAGAAATACTCTCTATACATTGCTAATGTGATAAATGACAATTCTAGATGCAAATGTCTGTTTTTTTGGTGCAATATCTACATAGGTGTATAGAGGCCCATTTCCAGCAACTATCAGTCGAGTGTTCTAATGGAACAATGTCTTTGCCCGTTGCAACAGGAAGGCTAATGGATGATTAGAAAACCCTTGATGCTAACATGTTAGCACAGCTGAAAACAGTTTAGCTGGTTCGAGAAGCTAGAAAACTGACCTTCTTTAAAAAAATATTTCAAATACAAATCATTATTTCTAACATTGTCAAAGTCTTGACTATATTTTCTATTCATTTTACAGCTCATGGTGGTAAAGTGACCCAAAATTTTTGAACGGTAGTGTATGCAGCATGTGTAGATAAGCTGCATATAAGGATATATGGGTTCTTTCCATATCAAGGATAATTGATTCAGAAACAAAGCCCCAGTGAAGAGAAACAAATAGTAGAATAAAAGAAATATAGCAGTTGACATATAAATCCAGAGGAAATATTAGAATGACACTGCAGAACAAATGGGAGAGTTACATATAGAGAGGAGGCAGAAATGTCACGACATAAGATATGAAGATATTGCTCTTCAGTTTAACAGAAATTACAGTCATTACATCAGACATCCAGACAGCCAACACTCTACATAATGACAGCACACACTGCCAGCACATACTTACAACTCAGTCTACATAATAACAGCTCATGCGATCTATCAAGGAGGACAGTGATAGAACAGGTGAGAGAACGAGCTGGGAATCATATGAATCTGGATGCATGTGGTTCGCTGAGGGGTGATTTGGGGATTTTGTGGGGAGCGTGCAGGGTTTTGGAGGCTTTAGAATTTACATATGTGTGTTTTGGACTTCAAGTCAGGGGCAAAAATCCCATTTTATTGATGGGGAGGGGGGGCGATAAACAATGAAAATGAGATCATGAATCAATGAGGTAAAATTTTGTCAAATCTCCGATGGAGGACCCATGTCCCTCTCTTTTTATGCTTCTTGCTGTTCCCTCGTTAACAATCACTAGTTCTGATCTTAAAAAAAGAGGCTGATTTTGGACTAACTATTGAACAAGTGGGCTGATAAATGACTTTTTGACTTCTACATATTATTCTATTAGTTTCTTTCATGTAGCTAGCTACTAGCTGACTGTCAAAATTAGCCGTTAGCAACTGGCCCCACCCACTGGAAAAATAACATCTGGACCAAACCACTATGAGAAATAGGGCGGGGGTGGGTCATCATTTTTCAACAATTAAGAAACACATTAACATTAATTAACATTTCTTTAATATTCAAAATTATTATTTGGGTTTTGCAAAGAGTTTAATATTATTTCTGTCATTTCTTGTGTATTTTTATTGTTTCTTTAATCTGTTTTTGTTTTTCTTTGCTGTCTATATGTCACCATGGTGCCTCACAGCTTGAAAAATAATGTTATAAATAAAAAATAGTTTTATTACCATGAGATTCAAACATATATACGCCTTGTAAACATATTGAACAACAAAAATCTAAATAGTTTTTAGCGTCGGTGCAGGCCCACGTTCACATGGGGGAACAACAACAGGTAAATGAATGCAGGTTAGAATCTGCAGAGTGCTACATCAAAGAGGAGGAGGAGGAGGAGGAGGAGGAGGAGGAGGAGGAGGAGGAGGTGGGGCAATAGATCTACACTTCAAACCACCTGGCGAAGACCTCTGCGGACGGATCCATCTCTTTCTCTTCCTCTCCCTCCTTCACGCTCCCTCTCTCTCTCTCCTGCTCTCTTTCTGTCTCGCCCTGACAGATTTATTAAGAGGCCCGGGATCAAAAAACGAGTCCCCCTGCTCCCTCCTCTCCCCTCGTCCCTCGCTCTCCTCCTGTTGTTCATCGACTGACAGCATCTCCTCCCTCCTTCCCTCTCGCTCTCCACTCGTCCCACGGCCCTGAGAAAATAATAGAAATAAGGGATGAGGAGGAGAAAGCCATAGAGGTGCAGAGGATGAATCTCTTTTTCCTCCATCCCTGTGGTCTGCTTTAAAAGATTATTTGCCTCTCGCACACACAAACATGTCACTTCTTTCCTCTTTTTCTTTCCCCCCCGCACATGAATGTGTCTTTTCTTATCTTTTGAGCGGAACATGTACTTTCTGCAAACTTCAGGCTTGTTGTTTCTTATGGGAAATGTAAGCAAAATGTCGCCGTGGATGGCGTGCAGCCCAGGCAAATGTTATCTTTCCATTTGTCACCCTGATGCTCTCTGCGCTGCATTCAAAGCCCTCGCCTCCACGGAGGGAAAAAAAAAAAAAAAAAACATCCAACGCTAACAACTAACTCCGTGTTCCCTCAATCACCGTTTTTTCCAGGAATGACGGAATGATACCTGTGTTTCTGCGTCTGTGTTTGTGGTTTTGTCTCGATTTTAATGCGTCAGTCATTCAAACAGCAGAGCTGATCCCTGACCCCCGGCGCTCTCCGCCAGACGACAGCGAGCCCGGCTGAGCCGATGATTATAGAGCCGGCATACACAGACCTTTTGAAAAATTACATATATTATATGATTTGATGTGTGTATTGATGTGATTGTGTCTTCGTCTTATGCAACAGACGGCGAGTTGCTGACTGGAAACTGGCAATGAGAGAATGTATTGTTTTTTATCTCTCATTTTATTGTACAGATCAAACAGCCTCTCAGAATGTTGGGCTTTAAACAACTTGGAAACATGAATTAAAAACAGATGTGTATATTGATGAAATCATGTTATTCGTTGTTTTTACTTGAAAACGATCAATTATGAAATGATTTTAAACATTGTGACATTCATCGAATATAAAAAGACGTTAAAGTTATATGGGGTGTGCAGTCTAAGCCTAAAGGATTACTAAATAGAACAAGGTGGAAAAAAATGATCAGAAACTTCAATCTGGATTCTCTCTGTCAGGAAAGAAGTGATTGTGCTAAATGAAAAGTAGCAAGAAGCTCAGGTAAGACTTTATAATAACTATCTGTTATAACTGGATATAGATGATTATTAAATGTTATTCTAAAGTAGCAACTATTCCAACTATTTCCAACTTTTAGTTAATGAGGAATAGTTGCATCTTTAAAAAAAAAGGTCCCAATAACACAGATAAACTATTAACTGATACTTAACAAGTCATTAGTAAGTAATTCACTAATAGCTTGTTCATGATCTATTACAAATTATAGTATTACTATACTATATTACTATAAGTAAGTATAGTTATAAATCATTGACATACAGTTAACAAGTCATTTATAACTTGTTAATTAATGGGTTATAAATTATTTAAACTGTTAACTGTTAGTTTATTAATGTCTAACTATCTATAAGGCACTGTTATACACTGTTAACAGATACTTAAAATGTCTTTAATAACTCATTAATTAACAGTTTAATAACAATGTATTAACTAGTTATAACAAATAGTTTATTATAGTGTTACCAAAGCTTAAATTTTGTTAGATCATAAGAAACTTGAATTCCTTAGGAATTATCTCAAAAATGTCTGTTTAAAACCTGTCCATTAATAATCCCTTATTTATTTAAAATTGGAAACTTATAAATAGAATTACTACTACTTTTATTATATAACATACAAAGCATTATTATCATAGACTTCAATAAACTTTACAAAGAAAGATTTCTATAATCCCAAAAGAATTATCAATTATATTCTTCAAATAAAAGGACATAAAGAATTTACCTAACAGACTTTCTACTTCCTTCTACTGACGTAAGATAAGCCGCAGCTTTTTGAAAAAAATCTCTTTCGCAGTGATGTTGAAAGGAATGAGACAGAGATACCAGCAGGGGAAAAAAATAGGGAGACAAAAATGGATGAAGACAGAGAGACTAGAGACCGGCCTTCCTCCATTACCCCCTGGCCTCCCTGTCTGGCAGCATGTGAGCGGCAGCAGTGGATGGACTCGGCCAGTCACCTATCAAAGCCTGTCTAATGAATAGTCCTCTAATCCCCTCATTGAGATACAGAGAACAGACTCACTGCTAATGCTCTCAGACAGAGATGCACTCTTTCTCTCTTTCTCTCCCTCCCTCCCTCTCTCTCTCTCTCTTTCTCACACCCTCAAACACACACATGCAGGAATTATGCAAAAACACTCACTAAGGTGCACGCACAATGGAAAGAAGAAAAAAACAAACACACGGGCACCTTCACAATATTCACATGCAAAAACCGGCTGTGTTTTTGGAACATCTTGCAGGTGCCATGGCCTCTGCTTCCTTTTCTCTCCATCTCTCTCTGTTTCCTTCTGTCTCTCACTCACACCCAACAGTACGATACGACTCGACAATATTCCGCTTTTGTACTCCGACATAAGCCGCCTTAATTATTCCCGAGAAGAATGAGATTTCAAAGAGGGGAGACAAGAGGCCCTTGTCATTTCGGAATCGGTTTAACATGTTTGTTTTATTCCCGGCGTGTATATGAGCTGGCTCAGCGAAAGCGAGATATGAAGTCATTATGTTTAGATTGATGGAGAGAACTATATCCTGCCTTCTCCTCCACCCGACAAATCACTCATACCCTTCTGTTTTGACATCCCGAGCGGAGCCTCCGCGTGTCTGTCTTCCATTTCCAATTTTCTTTCTTTCTTTCTCTCTCTCTGCTCTCCCTTTCACTTTTTGTACCCGTTGTATATTCAGCCAACATGAAATAAACACACCAGTCTCGCCTTTCACTCCCTTCCCAGTCTTTTTCCTTTTTTTTGGAGCTTGCTCTTTCATCCCTGCATGAGCCAGCTATCAAACAAACATGGAGACAAAGCAAGCCATGCAAGGCCAACAACCCCCCACTCTTTTACCATCACCTGGCCAGGAGCGAGCTCCACCCAGCAGATCAGTTCAATGGGAGGAAGAACACAACTTGGGAAAAAAGGGGAAAACAGTTTTAGCGTTGGATGATTTTTGGGAGGTGCAAAACTCACTTGTTTCCGCTGCAGATTTCAAAAGACAGTGTTGAAGAGACAGGGAGGAATTGGAGGGGCTCACACAATGAGCGCTGTGAAATGTCAGCCAAGAACCAGGTAGCCAGCGCTGGACCTAAAAATGAAGACAACAGCTGGGAAGCAAAGGAAAGAGAGTGGAGGAGGATGGAGGGATGAGGAAAGAGAGGAAGGGTTAGTGCAATGAGATTAGCGAAGGACTGGGAAGATTAGCAGCAGATGATACAAGGATGAGAGGCGGGGTGGAATCTTGGAAACAAAAGGCCGAATGTCAGATTTGAAAATGAAGCTGTAAAAAAAATGAGGCCGAGAGAAAGAACGTGAAGTAGCGGAGGAAAAGAAAATAGAAAGAGGCTGCATTCTATTTATTCTCCACGGCAGTGACCTAGAGGGGGTCCAGGGACCTGAGCTCTGTATTTATATTGGCATGAGCCCCTGTGCATTATCATCCTGATGAATATTTATTTATATATATTTCTGGATTTGTTCTGCACGGAGGGGTCCTGTTTGGGTTGGCTCCGGTCCGACTGGACCATCTGGTTGTCCTCAGGTCGGTTCTGAAGGACCGGACAGAGTCCAGAACCACAGCGTTTCTCCAAAAAACAGGTCCAGGAGTATTTCTCTGATCCATAATTCATGCGGCTAGGGTTGAGCTCGCAGACGCTAGGCAGGGGAATGAGCTGTAAAGTTGTGCTGGGTTCAGCTACAAGGCTGGAGGCGGGTGATGAAAAAAAAAAAAAACACGGTGAGATTGTGTTCTCGGAAAAGTTTCCCTGAACGGCAGAAAGGTGCATTATGTGCATTACGTTGGTGACTAATTGATCTTCTGCCAGATCTCCAGGAAAGGCTGTTTCTTAAAGCTCTTCTCGGGTGACCCGTATGAGTTTTATGGGTCTTTTGCTCCCAGCGACTGAGAAAAACAACTGAAAGTCAGATGATTCATATGAGCATCTTACTTAAATCCTCCACCGAGTAGACATATGCTTTATTTTAAGATAGCAAGTGGGGAAAAAAGGATTTGTACAGAAAAAAAAAATATTTGCAATGTTCATGTCTATTTTTTTCTATATTTCTATGTTTAACAGGATTTTTCTGTGTGCAGGAGAAGTCTGTTAAACCTTGTTGCATCTGGCATTGTTCAGAGATTCAGATGTAATCTGTTAGGAAAACGATGCGTGAAAATGCACGTGTTGAAGTTAACATCCATCATGGGTAAATAGGCCTCAGAACCAGAACGGAGCAAATGGTTTCTGCAGCACCGTTGAGCCTCCAGCCACAGATGCAACAGGATTGTTGTTAAAGGTTAAAAGTAGGGAACATAACGTAAGCAAAGCTCTCAGTGCACCAGTCTCCATCACAACTAAAGGGTGGATGGTGGAAATTTGTATTGTTTAAATGTTTTCTTGTCAAAAGGGCAATGCAGTGATTTTTGCAAGAATCAAAATCCTTGCAGCAGAGGCCAATAATCTGACCCTTAGTCCCTAGGCAGAGTCAAACTCCAAAAACACCGGATCCTACATTTCCCATTATGCAACAATAGAGTCTTGCACTAGACTTGACCCTCCCTGGCTGGAAATCACACGCCTTTCATTTTCAATGCCACCAATCTGTAATGCTGACTTTCTACTTAAAACCTTGTAGTCTCCAACCCAATGTGAAAGATAATCACCAAGGGCAACTCTTTTAGACTCAACAATGCTCCTTCAGAACCACATCAAACTTTATAAAACAGTTTTCACAGACTTAATCCAACACCTTCTTTAAAATACACATAATAAAAGATTGATGCCATCCCCCCAACTCCATCACTGAATGTGCAGGTGCCTTGACCAACTACTAAATACTATTACAGTGACGATGAAGAGAACCCTTATTGCATGTGTAAGATATTTCTTTCAAGCAATTGAAGATACAATCCTATAATTCCCAATAGTAATCCACACATAATAAACAGTGGTCTACTCCATTCATGGTTGGAGCTTAAGTACTGTTATCAGCATAGTAAATCTGTTCAGATTAGATACAAAAAGTGATTATATGTACCTGTATATGAGAGGATAAAATTTTATGTAATAGGGATTTAGATGAGCCTTGTGTTTATACTGTTATCTACTGTATATTTGTAAAGAGTCAAGTAAAATATTTGATGGAGTCTATAAAAGGGAAATCTTCAGCTTTTACCAGACATTAAGGAGTCTCCCCACCTACAGATCGCCTGGGAACGCTAACAAATCTACACCACATGTTCCTCTTCTCCATATTGAAACAACTTCTGATGTCACCCAATGTCACCACATTGAAGTATACGAACCCAACGAGCAGAACTAATTATTTTATAGCCTACCTTGTGGGTCTGAAACGACCCGCTAGGCATCTTTAGTGACTCCGGTGCATCTGCAGATTCTTCTCCAGACTCATTTTGGAATTGGATATTTTGCTAAAAAGGGGCAATACAGAGGATGTAATGCATCCTCTGTATAAGATAAGAGCAAGTAGCAACGTGTGAATGTGTCTCTCCATCGTGAGTCAGAATTGACACTTATTTCTGCCAATTTTGGTTCATTTGCACGTGTGAAATTGGACCATGCAGAAGTCTATATGCTAATTAGTAAACATTTTCTTGCCTGGTGCAGACCAAATAATCAAACTATTTGTGTAAAAGCACCCTTACAATCTTATATTTGCATGCAATTGGCCATGAAAAACAGTAGCCTACCACAGGAAAGAAGACTGCAGTCATGATACATATAAAACCCTGCACATGTCCAGACCAATCATGTCATATACGTAAGGTAAAGTCAACCAGGTCTCAGCCCTGACCCTGGTTCCCCTGCAACTCATACACCAAGGACACCAGTTCCCTTCAAGGCATCTAAAACCACAAGGAGTCACAGGGGCAGAAGAAAAAAAGGATGACAAGGCATCTCAGTGCTGGCAGCTGCTCTTTGTGTTATTGGGAATGGAGGACGAAAAATTATGAGAAGCGCCCGCATCCAGTCTTTGGGAGTCATACAGCTAATACATGAGTCATGCATTATTTTACAGTGAAGAATCCAACAGACGATTAGGAGCCCTCCCACAGAGGAATGTGTTAAGGAAAAACAATAAAAAGCGTATCTGACAGGAGAACAATGCTTTCTCTGCTTCTTTATTGAGGTGCTTTGCCACCATGTTTTCTCCTATAATCACAGTGGAAGGTCAATGTTGGCGGTCACAAGCGCTAACAAGGTGATCAATGTTAATCACAGACCGAGCGATCAATACAGATGAGTGAGAGCATTAGTCAGAGCCGTTGGATTACTGGCAACAACTGAACCACATGCTTTGGGAGTTTTCTTTCTCCCCCATCATATCATTGATTAGATGGTGATTAGGGTGATGTGTAGCAATTGCATTATGTCAATAATCCTATTATGAAAAAAAACACTTTGTCAGTGCTTGTGTGTAAATATCCAGGTTTCTGGTGTTGCTGCAACTGTAAAATAAGACCACCCACTCATTTGGTTGTGATCTGACCTTCTTGCTGAAACCTGGCTGAACATGTTTTAGAAATGGCTCTGGTTGTGATGTCACAACTGGAGTGGAATTTAATAGTAGAGTGACACAGGGGTTTGTGAGTGTGTAAGAAGCCAGACTGTATTGCTGTATTAAACTGGGAAAATGGCAAAATACCCCCCTTTAATGTTAGTTTTTGTGTGAACTAGTAGCATTGCTACTATAATAATTCAGTAAATATGCTTAAAAGATATATGGGAGTATAGTAAAGGGGGAAAATGGGTTTTTATTGCAAGTTCTGACACAAATTTCTGCTTTGTTGTGAAAGTACCTTAGAGCCATAGGAATAAATTCATCCAAAAAGACAAGTCAGATCAGCCTTTGTTTCAGAGATATACACATTTTTCCACCAATTCACTAAATACACTAAAGCCCATAATTTTTCGCATGGAATCTACTGTAAAATACATATAAACTACTGTTGATGGGGAAACATTTGTCTTAGTAATAAAACTTGTCATTGTATCCCAGTACAACTGTAAATATAGTTATAAATTTTCCGTTTCATCACTCAAAACCTTTGTATCCGAAATACTTCTCATGTTGCACATTCAGTTCTAAAAATCCGCCTTTAGAAATACTAAAGGCTTTTTTTGAATAACATTGTGCATAATTTGCTGCTAAAATCTTGGTATGGATAAAGATTTTTTTTTTTATTTGACTCATGTTTAATTGGATTGCATAGTTTATATCAACCTTATTATATATGGACTTTAGTGTATTGTTGGCAGGTATTTATAAATACAAACAAAAACTGTATATCTCTGAAACAAAGTTTAATCTGTCTTGTCTCTTTGGATAATTCTATTCCTATAGTCCTTAGATACTGTCAAACTAAGGCAGAACCTGCAGTAAAACATGCCTTAACTCCTCTACTAGTATTGGGTCTATTTAATCTGTATTTAACCCATTTAAGCTTATTAGCCTTTAAGTCTATGACTGTCATTTTGTACTTAAAATAAAAAGTCAAAATGTTACTCATACGTTTTTTTTATCATTATTATTTTCAACTTCCGGCTTCTTCCTCCCGAAAACATTGCAAAGAAGGAGGTGGTCATTTTATTTATATTATTATGATTTTCATCCCTGCTATGTACATATCTATTTAATCATTCAAATCATATTTGTGCAACCTGCAACTAAATAGCCATTAAAATGCTATTTTCTGCAAAGAAAAGAGTAGAAAATGGGAAAAAAAAAATAGATACATAACATGATTGTCATTGACTCAACTGATATAATTATATGCATGAAATCTTTGAAAAAAAGAATCTGGGCTTATATGGGATCATTTAACATTCTCTGACAATCTGAACACTCATCGCTGCTCCGTAAAACCAACATCGATCCTCCTCAGATTCGAGCACTGCAGTTCATCTACAGACAGTCCTCCTCTCCTCTCTAAGTGCCAGACCTCTCTAGGAGGAACCCTGCCTCGCTTTACAACGCGGTGACGTCGCCACTGACCCAATTCTTGCAACAAACCCGCAAGCCGCCTCGTTCGCCGCTGTATCTGCATATTTAACAGGAGGCAGCGGGGAGGAGGGGGATGGAAAAGAAACCCGATGCCCCCTCTTCTCTCACCATCAAAGCTCACATTCACTGACGTATGACTGTGAGATTTTAGGCTAAATTAGGGCTGAAGATGAGCCTCAAAGTGAGCCCTCCTCATCTTTGGAATGGATGTCTAGCCTTATGTGTGCAGTCACCACGGGAGGAAGGATCAGCTGATGGATCCGGTGTCTGTAAAAGACGATCAACCATCACAGAGCTAAAAACCCACAGACAAATTGAGGGAAGCCTTCGGCATAATCGCAGCAGTCAAAAGACGAGACTACGCGCCCTCATGCCTTTAAAGAGGCTCGTGTGCTCAGTTCCTGCTCTCATACGCGCCCGTTCTGTTCGTGCGGTACGTCAATGTCCATTTAGATTTCAGACTACAAGGAAGTCGAGTGTTTGTTGGTGCATCCAAAGAAAAAGAAGGTGATTCTGTTTGACATGCCGAAATCCAGTCCCATCCTCGGCTGTCAGCTGGAGAGCAGCAGACAGAGATACGGACAGAGGGGGAAGATAAGTAGAGCGTAAATGTATCTTTAACACATCGTATATTCCCGGGTTATCGCTCTCTATCTTCTCCATCTCCACATACATCATACACGGGGCCTGGGATGTACACAACACGGAGCTCTCAGACATACTGAGCAAATTAAAGCATCGTTAAAGATGAAATGTTGCAGTTAAGATGCTATCAGAGTTGTAAACTCTCCTCTGGAATCACCTCAGAAAACCATGAGAAGCCTGTTCCTGGTTGCACATACATCAAAAGTGACGCGTAGAATTGGGTGTTTTATGGGATGACTTTTACATGCTGATGATGATTTATCCTCGCGTTTTTCCTTGCCAGGAAATTTAAATGGAAATGTAAAATTCCACGATAACTGGACAAATTCCATCTGCTGATGTGATATGACCGAAAGCTCCAGAACAGCTACTAAACAGATTTCGTCATATTGTTTTCTCAGCTGTTCGTTTTTTTTCCCCCGAAGGTTGAGTGAACTTTTGATCTCAGCTTTTTAAGATTACAAGGACGATACAAAAATCGATGATAACTGGGCAAACACCGTTTGTTGATGAAGATCATGTGATAGAATCCAAGCTCCGGCCTCGCTACTACATGAACTTTGTCCTTAGAGTCTTTCCTCACTGTTTTAGGTGTGAGAGCAGTTCCTAGAAACATGGTGAGAAATTTTAATCATATAACTGACTAGATCCTATTGATTTTTTTGAATAAAAGGCCAACTTTACTCAGATTTATTGGCGTACTATATCCATCAAACCTGCAAGTGGAGTCGTGCGTTGGTAGTTCAGTGGATACTTCTCTTACCAGCCGAGAATGAGTTGAAACAAAGAGCCGGAGAACAACTCCTTCCATGTGTTCTACCTTTTTTCTGGCTCTTATGCAGGACTCCCATCACTCTCTTTGTCCCCGCACCGTATCTTATTACAGGCAGCCGATAAGTTTGTGACGCATTAGGGAGTCAGCGTGTCGTTCCGTGGCGCCGGACCAACTCCATAACTTCGGAAATGTGGGTTGCATATGGTCCTAAGTGGGTGTGAAAGAGAATGTTAATCAGTTGACTGCTTTTGTCTGCCTCTGCGGGTGGAGGTGCATGTGTGCGGATATGGATGTGTCAGTCTATGAATGTGTGTGTGGGTCCATATGTTGCAGCTCTCAGCAGGAGGGCATGTCAGGACGTCCTATACCAACAGCTGGAGGAGGCCAACTGGGAGGCAGACTGAGGGGTGGGTCCTAGCCCATCATGGCACCCAAAGCTACATACACACCCGGACTGAACCATTTTGTGACAATCTAGCGTGGTGAACCAGGACGTCCTCTTCAATCATTCCTGAACAGTGTTGGGCAAGTTACTTTGAAACTGTGATGCATTATTTATTACTTGTTACTGTCATTTCAAAGGAATTTGCATCATTACAATAATACTGTGTTTAAAATGGAAGGTATTACACTACTATTACATTACTTTTAAGTTACTCCTACCAAAAGAACTAGAAATATGGATTTGTCAAATCTAACTATAGCTCACATTTGTCATTATTGCTGCGAGTTACAACAGGGATCTTTCTAAAAGCTGGTGATTCAACTGTTGAAAGTGTTTCTCATGTCTCTCCTAACATCTTGATGCTGAATCTCAGAGCGAGAAGGTTAATTTTATCTGTTTTGTGGTTTTATCTCGACTCTCATGCTCTACTTGCTTCCTTGTTAACTTCATGTTACTATGACACCTCTGTGAAAGTTAAATTACTGCTGCTATTTCAGGAAATGGACAGTTCTTTAGGTGTAACACACAAAGTGCATTTGACTACGATGTTCTTCAAATCCTTATGTCATTATATCCATATGGAGAACGTGCCATCTGAAGTTTTCTACATTTTCTGTCTGACGAGCCAAAAGAAGAAGGAAGTGAGACAATTTTCCCACAGACTATTCACTGCTGCTGATCTTGCGTTGATCTTAGCGAATATTCATGAAGAAAAATAAACTAAAAAAAGACTGACCACTTCAATCCAGGTTAAAACACATTGTAATGCACGTTGCTGACATTTGTACCAAGTGAAATATTTCCAACCATTTCCAACCATTTTTTACAGCAAAAATCAATGCATTATAGTAATTTACACGTTACTCCCAACACTGGTCCTGACCACAGTCATGTTGTGTGAGTTTACTGTAAGTGCAACTTGAGGAGGTGACACCAGTAAAGCCTGGAATAGCTCCAGGATCACAACGCAAGTGTGTTGTACAGTTTCTGGGCCGTGGTGCGAGTGTTTGTGTTTCTCATTTGCGTCTGGTTTGTGGCGGAGGCCGTCACATGGGAAATACCGGGTACTCCCCCCGCACCTCCGCACTTGTCTCGTAAATCCGCCGCTCCCCCCTTCTCTTTTTCGCTCCCCCATCGTCGGCGTCGGGTCTCCTCACCCCGTGTGGGTGTGCTGCCCGCTCCTTATTATTTGTCTTTGTTTCCCCAACTCCCTCCACCTCCACCGTCCTCTCACGGGGTCGCTCCTCATTCTCGATACCCCTCGTTTCTCCCCGTCTCTCGGCGGCAGCTTGTAAGAGTTTCTACTCTTCCGCTTCCCTGGAGTTCCTCTCCGCCAGACTGTCTAGAGACAAAACACTTAAGATACTTTAGGAAATAATTAACACCCTGCTAAGCACTGAGAGACAAAGCGAGGCACTGCCGAAGACGTGTGTGAGAAGAGGCAGCGGCCTCCGTATGCTTTTCAGCTACAGACGCTAGTCCCATAGAGTTACGCGTGACATATTTATCGCTTTCACACATGCATGTGCAAAACACCACAGCTGAAATTGAAATATCTTTCCTAAAAAATCAGGGAATATCTTTTGGACATAGTGTAAAAATACACACTACTGTTCCAAAGTTTGGGGTCACCCATGTTTTCCATGAAAAGTCACACTTGAGTTGTAAAATGAATAGAAAATTGTATTAAATTAGCCTTCTGATGCAATGAATAAACACATTGTACCATTAGAACACTGGAGTGATAGTTGCTGAAATAGGCCTGGAGATATTGCACCAAAAACCAGACGCTAGAATAGTCATTTAGCACATCGGCGATGTATAGAGTGTATTTCTGATTAGTTTAAAGTTGTCTTCGTTTAAAAAATCAATGCTTTTCTTTCAAAAATAAGAACATTTCTAAGTGAACCCAAACTTGTAGTGTATTACCAAAAGAAGAACAAGTTTCTCCACTGGCAGCAGTGTTTTTGGTTCTGCTACAGTTAGCAATTTGATGGGTGCAATAGCTAGAAACAGTTTTAACACTTCAATCCTTCAAATCCAACAACCAGACAGGCAGTTAACAAGTTCCCATGGCGGTTTGAGCAGCCCGTACTTCATATGTTAATCCATGCTGAGATTCAACAATTCATGAGGTAAATCCCACTTCTTGTTATTAATGTCTACTCACCGGGTCTAGTGTTTATCTAGTGGGAATCGGGGCTAATGTTAGCGAACCAGGCTCTCAGGCTTTCCCTATGCAGGCGAGGCCTCGTTAGCTTAGCTTGTTAGCTCCCAGCAAGCAGCGTAACACAGAAGTGGACAACGTGTGTTCTCAGCTGTGCCGGCCTCTGGACGTCAATCAGTTGGAAAAACCCACTCAGGCCTGAAGCTCATACACGATATATGCCCAACAACAGCTTTATTCCCTTTTGAAATATGACAAAAAATATATTCAGTAGCTGCAATGTGATTATCGTTTATCAAAGACAGAAACCTTGTATACCTCTAGCTCAACAAAATAAAACATTTTTTCACTTTTCAACATTTTTAATGTCTAAAATAAAAATTCAGAACGACTAAATATGGTGATACAAAGTTTCTCATGGACAGTGAGAATGTATTCCGCTTTAATGATGTGAATAGATGCCATATTGGGATGGTGTTTTAGCAGTTTTAAACATCTTTACACTTCCTGTATGTATTTGTATGTGTGTGTTAACTCCTGATGATGACAGAGAGACAGCAAGTGGCTTTGTGCAGCTCCACTTTAACCATTCACTGCAACACAAGCGTGACCAGCAGCCGGACCATTCAACTAGCACTCAGAAGGCCTGCATTCATGCATGGCCCTTACAATTACACACACACACACACACACACACACACACAAACATATACCATATGCAAACACACACACACAGACAGAGACAGGGATATACAGATGCAATCTCAAAATATGGTATGCGTGGACTCAATTTTACCCTAATTCAACCAACTTACACACACACACACACACACACACACACACACACACACACACACACACACACACACACAGAAAGTCACTCTGCTGCTTCTCTCTTGTATACACATTCATTTATATATAAACACATATGAAACAGGAGACACTGGTGATTCAATCAACAGAAAGAAACGCGCATGCACACGTTTCCAGAGGCCCTCGAACGCGGCTCATTTCTTGTTTTGTCTGCAGTGTAGCAAAGTAGAATTTGCGCTAAAATAACTTCAAAGGCTCTGAAGGAGGGGCCACTCCGAGGAGTATGGGTAATTAGGACTGTGGAGCGAGAGAGGGGGAGAGAGAGGATGAGTGAAAGGGGGGGAAAAAAGGGAGAAGGATCCTCTCAGCCACAATGGATGAATGAGGGAGAGAGATGGTCTGGAGAGAAGTGATGAGGAGGGGAATACTGGGAGCACTTCATGAAAACACTTGAGCACACACACACACCGACACACACCGACACACACACACACAGATGGGGGGTGTGATAGCTCGCCATGAGACAGGAAATTTTGGCTGAGGAATTCACTCCCAGTTGTAAACACCGACACAAGTGAACATCACACAATCAAGAGGAGACCGAAAACAGGCATTTCTCTTATCGCTTTCTCTTTTTCTATCTCACACACACAACAAACACACACACACATGCAGAAAGTGCTCCTAATGGCACCAGTGCAAACAGCAGTGTGTTTCCAGCCAGCCGTGCAGCCGGTCCACCCAGCCGTCACAAGAGCCCCTCGCCGCCAACTAATGCGTGGCTATTTATAGCTCGTAAACGACACTAAACATGTCGAGATTGTCCCTTATCGCCACCTGCGCAAATAGAGCGAGATTACTAAACGCTACTGTCAACAGAAATGAGGCTTAGTGCTTTTTTAAACGTGTTCCTCGTTGGTGTGCAGAACTCCTGGCAAATCCTCTGTAATTCAGCGGCTACCGCCTGGAAAAGAGGAGTTTTCTTAAAAATACAAGACAATACCTCGGTAAACAATGAAATGAAAGTGTAAAAACTGGAGAATTGAAACATGGGCATGAAAGCTTAGGGAGAAAATGGAATCGGGGTGTGTGTGTGTGTGTGTGTGTGTGTGTGTGTGTGTGTGTGGAGGGAGAAGGTGCATGCAGATAGAGACAGAGGGGTTAGAGTGCCCTCTGTTGACTGATATGGGTTTAACATATTATCAACACAGATGCACACACACACATATGAGACAAGTAGCTGGTTCAGTTACTGTTTAGTCTGCAAACTGACTGACACACACACACACACACACACACACACACACACAAACCCTTCAACCTCATCGAAACACACGACTCCCCAGAAATCAACAACATTCAGGTTCGAGCGTGAAGATGGAGACACAAGGACGACATTGTGTGTGTTGAAGGATTAGCGTGCACCTTTGTGTGTGTGTGTGTGTGTGTGTGTGTGTGTGTGTGTGTGTGTGTGTGTGTGTGTGTGTGTGTGTGTGTGTGTGTGGACCGTCAGCGGCTCTGCAGATCTCTGGATCCCTGCTGAGCTGCAGCTGCCTGAGTGACATGTGCTGGTTTGAGCCACAAAGCTCCTTCAACTAGAATCACTTATCCTCACCCACACACACACACACACACACACACACACACACACACACACACACCCACACACACACACACACACACACACACACACACACACACACACACACACACACACACAACACACACACAACGACATGCTTGCTGTCCATCTGCAACTGTTCTGAAATTAAAAATATTCCATGCTACAGCAGCATCCAGCAGTTTCCTGTTGGGCTGAGAGGGGAGAGACAGGCAGGTTGACAAATGACGTCAGCTGCTGTGGAGGCACAAATAAATTCTTTTGGTGTGTGTGTGTGTGTGTGTGTGTGTGTGTGTATTGTTGCTGCGACTGCAGTGACATCACAGTGTCTGCTCAGCAGCGTTGGGCAAGTTACTTCAAAACTGTAATGCATTATTTATTACTGTCATTTCAAAGTAATTTGCTACATTACAATATTACAGCATTCAAAATGTAACACTTTACACTACTATTACATTACTTTTAAGTTACTCTCACCCAAATAACAGGAAATTGTCAATCTAAATATAGTTTACCTTTGTCATTATTGCTGCTAGTTTCAACAGGGATCTTTGCTGACAAGTTTTCAAAAAGCTGGAGATTCAACTTCAAGTGTTTCTCATGTCTTCAACAACAAGTCTCCTAACCTCTTGATGCTGAAGGATCTCAGAGCAGGAGAAGGTTCATTTTGTCTGTTTAGTGGTTTTATCTCCACTCTCATGCTCCGTTTGCTTCCTTGTTAACTTCATGCTACTATGGCACCTCTGTAAATGATAAATTACTGCTGCTATTTCAGGAAGTGGACAGTTCTTTAGGTGTAACACACAAAGTGCATTTCTTCAGTTCCTTATGTTTCACTAATGTAAATTAATGAGCGCATGCCCATCTTTAGAATGTGATATCTGACGTTTTCTGCAGGTTCACTCGTCTCCATCTTCTGTCTGACGAGCCAAAAGGAAAAGGAAGTGAAACATTTTGCGTGTGGACGTTTCACTGCTGCTGATCTTGTGGTGATTTTAGTGAAATTGTATGAAGAAAAACCAAATAAATCCAGGTTAAAAACACATTATACTGACATTTGTACTGAGTAAAATAATACCTTTGTTTTTAATGCCTTACATTACTGCGTTACAGTAAAAATCAAGGCATTATAGTCATTTATTACTTTGTAAACCTGGTACTCTGAGGGTTTAAGTCAGAGTTTTTATGGTTCCAACCATCATTCCTGTCACTTGTGACAATATTGAAGCAGCCTAAGAAGCATCTGTGTAACACCACGAGACAATCGGGCTTTAAACCCATTTTTAAATAAACCAACTTATACAAACCACTTATTGGAGATGGACAAATATCCGTTTTAATTGTCCGTGATGTTTTTCCTCACACATCCCCGACCGAACGTGGCCGTGGAAGCGATTCGTGTTGACCTTCCCGGCCTTGTGAAAACTCGCAAGGTTTTCTTAAACATGTTTTATTTATCCTTTTTTTCCCAGCCAGGAAACGTCCCATTGAGATGCAAGGCATCTTTTTCTTCCAGCGGATCCTGGTAAACATAGGAAAAACACAATTTTTACATGATAGAATTCATAAAAGCTACTCGAGGGAAGGCCCGGGCCATACCGTCGATATCCATAATACGGTCCGTCCCACGTCAAGGTTATATAACACAGCAACATGTTTCCTTCAGGGCTGTTTGTAAAAGGAGATTAAAAAGGTATTCAAAGAAGGGAGGGCTTCTAAGGTTAATGGTATTTTGCAGCTCATTCCATGCCCAAGGTGCATAAAAGGAGAAAGCGGTTTTAGCAGGAGCTGTGAGTGCACCCCGGGGACGTTTAAAAGAATCCGATAAGTAGATCTACTGCTACTGCTGGTATAATTGGGAGAGAAAAAAAAGAGGCTGAAGATATAAATTTGTAAAGTAGGTAATTTACCCTAACAGTGTCTTAACAATAAATAGCAACATGAGTGTTTTTCTTCTCTGGAATAGAGGAGGAGAGAAAAGGCAGCTTTCTCTCTCCCTCTGATTAATGGCTGTGGAGTGAACAAACAAGATTGATCAAGCAGGTCCTGACACTTCTCCTCTATTGTAATATATGACATTTCCTGTGTGATATATAGCTCATCCGCAGTTTTTTTCTTTTTTTTTTTTTTTTACCAAACATTCGTAAGTCGTGACTTCCGTTGACATCCTGACAGGAAACGGTCTTTATTTCAGGCGAGGAGCCACTTCAGACTAATCCACCTGTTGATTTGTGCTGTTTTCACAGATAATGAAAGCACGGATGTTTTTTTGTCCATCACCTTCAAACCCAAGATAATGTGAAATTTATTTAATCTCAAAACACAAATGTTAAATTGGCTATTGTAAGAAATAGCATCAATGTACTACTTCTTCTAAATTTTGTGGAGTCTGACTTAGTGTTTTCAATATAAAATGAATCTTTTGGACATGTTTTCTCTGCAAATGTTGATCAAAAGCGGTTCAAAAGAAATAAGGTTTGTAAGTGAGACGCCACAGCAGTTAGTAATTTTGCTCACACTTTCAATTAGTGTGTGGGAAACCGTCCATTGTAAAAGTGTATGGTTGCAGTACTTTGGTGATTATGGAAGGTCACTGTTAGACTCTGTGAAATCTAATGGGTGTTTACGACAGACAGTTTGAGGGAAAGTTATTAAAACTCACTTTCATTTGCCCTTGCAGCCGAGTATCTGATGCCTTGTGTTATGATGGGCTCACACTAGAGGATTTTTCCAATCTTTGCAGATTTAAAAACTCTTGGGAGGCCACAGACCAACGCTGATCAAGTCGAAAATATCAAAAATGTTTGATATAAAATTATATAACATTTTATATAACATTAAATTACCAAACATTCAATCATTTTCAGGATTTCAACCCTTTAAATACCAGTTTACCAGTTTTTGTTTTTGCAAAAAAAATATTATTTTTCATATTATAGGTATTAGAGCCTTGGATATGTCAAAGATTAGCAACAAATGCATTTGATTGCATTAGTATCAGATACTCCTGGACACCTCTGTGGCCAAAATGTCCCATTGACTTCCACTATAACCAAGGTTTTTAATTTCACTACCATTACGTATAATGGACATTGTTGTATTACACACTGTGTTTGATTAGATTCAACCATTAAGCCACTATATTTGCATTTTTGCCTGTTTTATTAATGAACAATGTGACTAGCAGGAGGAACCAAGGGGTGTATGCATGGGTGTGTGAGTGTGTATTCATCTGTGTGCATCCTCTGATCATTAAGGGGTGAAAGAGACATGTTTTATGTGACTTTGATGTGCTTTTCAATCATGGTCTCCTGCTTTTGCTGTACTCAAAAACAAAGAAAAATAGTGGTATTGGTCATTTTTACTGTATTTGACCAGATTCAACCATTAACGCATTGTAGCCTGATGCATGAAATTCTTATATTTTTTCCTTGTTATATAATGGAGCAATGTGAAAAGTTGGCAAAAATGTACACAAATGTCTGAGGAGGACATAAGAGTTAAAATCATGTCCTTGAACATCTCACACTACAGGATCCTTATGGCAGATTATCAGTTTGAGTTGGCCCCTCCCCCATGATTGTTGGGAGTTAGAGAGTCAGACCCATAACCATCCAGATTGTCCTCTAGTGTGTGTCCAGCATTACTTGTCACTAAACTGTTTTAGTAGCTGTGATGGGAAAATGGTGACTGACGCTGACCGATGAAGGTGGGATTTCTAGCAACATTCCAGCATGTGCTAATGAGTGCGAAGGCTCATTCTTGATCTTGGAAACGGCAGTTTGACGAAACGATCTTTAATCAGCTACCGGCCTGACGCCGCTGTCAGCACTTCTGTCCTCGCCGCTCTAATTGATTCTTTTCGGGGGAAACGCTCTTTTATCGCTCTCACGGATACAAAAGAGCCTCACCTGTGCAAACAAACAAGACACACACACACAGACACACACACAGACAGGTGGCATCATCTGGGAGACGAGTTGACAGTCAGACGGTCAGTCTGGCTCCGAGGGGGGAGTGTCTGCTGCCATTTTTAACAGAGCACACCAACACACCTGTTACATAAGACCCTGCAACCTAAAAAACCTGCTAGCTTTACCCTACGATGGGACATGCTAATTGAAGTGACCGCCACTGTGGACGCTACGAGACAAAAGTAATTACAGGTAGAGATGCATTCTATGTTTGCAAGCTGGTTACATCAGCTTGCAAACATAGCTGATGCTAGCTCTGTGTTCGTTAGCATGCTGCTAGCACAGCATGCTAGCAAACACAGAGCAGCACAGGGCGCGGTGTGTCCCCTGTGCTGATCTGCCAACTATACTACTATAGAACACTGGAGTGATAGTTGCTAGAAATGGGCCTCTATATAGATATTATGTAGATATGTAGATATTGCACCAAAAACCAGACATTTGTTGCTAGAATAGTCATTTACCACATTAGCATTAGTATTTATAATTAGTTGAAAGTTATCATCATTGAAAACTGTGCTTTTCTTTTAAAAATAAGAACATTCCTAAGTGACCACAAACTGTAGTGTATATGCACATCTTTAAGTGCACATAGCCCTGTTTCCCATTTATATTACTTTAATGAATACACTGTGTTTCTCTATTAAACCTTTCTTATTGTTAACGATGATTATAGCATAACAGCACATCGTAAAAAATTTGATCACTTTGATAAAAAGGACGGAATTGTTGGCACCTGTTCCAAAAAGTCACTCCTGGTACAAAAAGAGAAGCAAATGCATATTTTACCTCTTTAGTAGACATGGAAAAAAAGTTTACTGTAACTTTAAACAGGATTTTGGCTGAAAAGACACTCACACCACTAACCACACTCGCAGAAAAAAACAAAATTCTATTCTCGTGTTCATTCAACAGTAGTATCTGATTGGTATTGGGTATCGGCCAATAGGTTCAGTCCAGGTATCGGTATTGGATTGTATCGGAAAAACCTGGCTCAGTGCATCGCTAGTTGCTCTATTTCACATCGGCTGCTCCCTGCTTTTTGATTCCCTCAAACCGGAACGTTCTGCAGACGTGAGTTTCTGTCCGACAGCGGTGATGATAAGTGCCGCGAGCTTGTCATATCTGTGCCCTGGGTTGGAGTTTGTCTTCTGTGAAATATCCAAATGTCACTTCTTCAGCAACACCCTCCTCCTCCTCCTCTCCATCTTCTCTCCGTCTGTCATCCCCCCTCGTTTTCCCCCATATTCCTGTCACTCTGTCTCGCACCAACTATCAAAGCTCCCACAGTTTACTTTCCTCCATCTCCTCCTTTCCATCTCTCATTGTTGCTTTCATTCTCTCTCTCTCTGTTTCTTGCATTTCCCCCGTCTTTGTCTCTTTGATGTTACTACTAGCGCTGACACAGATCTGTGCCAGATTCAACTCCCTCCGAACGCTAACGGCATTCCTACATTGGATCTACTGGAGATCGCTGCATATCTGTATGAATGCAACGTGTCTGGAAAAGGTTTTTGGTTCTATGCTTCATCAGTTTCGAGAAGAAAAAAAGGTCTTAGCATGTTTTCGTTGTCTTTTTATGGTCTGACGGAGAAGGCTGTTAAACGTGGTTGCCAAAGAGTTTCAGGAACGTTTGTTTTTTGGTTCTGGGAATGTTTATTGAACATACTTTTATAACATTCCCTAGATGTTAGAACGGCAAGTAAAACTAACACTATGGTAACGTAGTGGAATCTTCGGGGAAGGTTAGTTGAATGATCCAGGATGGCTACTTGACTGTTTCTCCTTAATGGTCTCCAATAAATGCTAAAATAGCATGGTTTTCTGATGGGAAACCAATGTTCCTGGAAGATTCTGAGAAAATCAGAGGGGAGGGTTATTAAAATTCTATTTGGAACCTCAGTGGAATGTTACAAAATGACCCCCCAAAGGTATGACTTTATGTGGTTAATTAAATGGTTTAAGAATTTTATGTAGACCAAAAACATTTGCACTCCAAAGAATTATGGGGGTTACACAGAAAATCACAGAAAAATGCCTTAAAATAACCAACTATTTGCTACCTGCAGCATCAAGTAGCAGACTAGCTAGTTAGCAGCTAGATAAAAAATGTAGTGGCGCTAATAGAAGCTATAAAGAGTCTGATATCTCAGATATATTAGGAGTAAGTGGAGACTAAAAAAGCTAAAGAGAGACTTAATATTGATCTTAAAGTAAACAGACGTCCAGAAACAGGACTCCATGCTAATGCTAATGTTGCTACATGTCAGCTGGACATATGAAGTTCATAAGATGCTACAAGGTTAATGTTGCCTTCACATTGTTTATTCTTTTATTCCAGACATATGTGATTTCTCACCACTTCCTTTATTCCTATTGCTTCACTATATCTTCATCTTAGCGTGCTGCAGTTTCCGAAACAGAATCACAGCTCACCCTTGAAAAATCAGGCAGGCACGATAAAAAAATCGATTTGAATGTTTACTCCTGGCAAAGCTGGGCTGCTGAGTTAGACACGTTCCACATGTGAACATGCAGAGAGCTGTTCTCAAGTCTCTTTAAGGTGGAAAACCCTGGAACATACAGCGCGTAGAGTAACCGCGTCCAACTTTCCCTCCCTAAGCCTCAGCACAAAAGTTTAGTGAAAACACACATGGCCTTAAGACACACACACACACAATGGAGTGGACGTCCACTTGGACTCGAAGGTGAGATCTTTAACCATTGTGCATTTGTCTTGTCTGACATACAAGTCTGACCTAATGCATTATTCATAGCGCAGAGGCGGAACTCTTGTTATGATTCAAAGGTCTTTTTTTTTTCCTACTTCCTCTTTTCCCGACGGGAGTTGTTTGCTATTGTATCCTCTTAACCTCTCTCTTTCTTCCTTTCCTCACCTCCATCCTTTACTTCCCTATTAGAACTGTCAGAATTCCAAAGAACCATTGTAGTGTGAGACTTGAGTCCAATTTTAACTCTGTTTAGTTTCTTCCTTTTGTGATTTTTCCTGATGCGTTTAACACTATAACCGTGGGTCAAATTGACCCCTGTAGCGGCTCTAGTGTTAATTTCAGTAGTAGAAGCATATTTCATTAATATAGTATTACAATTATAGTATAATAATATAGTTTGTTTCTACTAGTATAAGAAACCTTTAAATAAAGTTGTTACCGCTTGAACTGCCAATGAATCAATTTGACCCCTGTAGCGATTCTAGTGTTAATTTCAGTAGTAGAAACATCTTCCATTATTATAGTATTGCTATTATAGTATAATATAGGTTATTTCCATTAATAATCTTTAAATTCAAGGTTTTAACTCCAGAACTCCTAACGCCTGTAGCGGTTCTAGCATCAAGGACTGGTTTCGAATTTTAGCTGAATTACCCTGTTGAAAACACAAATAAACTTGCTTTACCTCGCCATTATCAGCGCGCCTGTTTCCCCTCATTTCCGCACAAACGGCTTGTCGGCCGGTGTTGCAGAGGCACCACGGCTGATGCCAGCCTTTTGTAACCCTTCCAGGTGGATGATTAATGCGTGGCGCTGAGCCCCCAAAGCGCCACCGAGCCACCGTCGCCTCCCTTCTGCCAGGCTTGGCCCCCGATGGGCTATAAATCCTTCTCAGACGCCACTGCCGACGCCAAACCAACAAACAAACTTTCTTTCTATCTTTTTGCTCGGAAATATACCCTTCTGCGTTTTCCCTTTAACTTTAACAATGGATTGATTTCATTCTCCAGCTTTGGCCCATCTCTCTCTTTATTATCCACCCTTTCGGTTCAATTATTTTTTTGGAATGAGTATTTGGAACTCCTGGCAAACCAGTGCAGTGACAAGTAAATTAAATTTGAAAAAGCAAACATCAAGGGCATCTTTAGGCATGGATTCTTCAGTGTTGATACAAAACATATTTCTGCATCGAAAACTGCTGATAGCTGAAGTTCTGTGAATATTTTAGACCTTTAGTTTTCACCATGCAAAATATCCCGTTCTAATTTAGATTTTCCACCAGAATTTGACTCTTGTCATGGTGAAAAACCTCCCGAAACTACATCTGGACCGTTAGTAACAGGGTTATTCAGGGGAAATAATAATGATTTTCCTAAAGTATAGTAAACCTTTGTTTGCATTGATGAGTGTTTTCCTTGAGCAGATTAGGATCATAGTTTTTTGCTTTAACTCAAATATACAATTAGCATTAAATTGCACATAATCTCTTAAACCAAAATCTCTTAAAACTAAATCTTTACTAATACTTTTTCAGCTGTGATTTCTTTCTCGCCAAATGTTTCTACAGGGGACGCGATGATGATGTGTGTATGAGGATGATGATGAATGCTCAGACTGAGAGAAAGAGTGAGTGCAGGAGAGCAGCAGACAGAGGCAGGCTAATGGCTTCGAACTGGCCTAATCCTTCCGTTTTCACCAGAGGGGTCAGCCAAACACACACTAATTGTTGCCATGCTACGTCTGTCAGACACACACTCACACACACGCTTGCCCCAACACATTTTATCTATTTTTTTCCCCACCAGATTCATAGAATAAGGTAGAAAATACAGTCTATACATTCACATGCACACACACATGCATACAGTATCGTCATGAAATAAAGATCAGGGGTTGAGTCTGTTTGCTTTTGTTTTTATAGCCTGAGTGAGCTGTGCAAAGTGCTGCACTGTAATTTTAATGATATTTATGACCGTGCACGGACACACGCACACACACACACACCCTGTCTGCCTCCAGCTGTCAACTCAGACACACATGCATGCATGGAGACATGCAAGCTTGCATACCCGGAGACATACAAATATGTGCATTCTTGCATAGACACACAGAGCAACACGCTTGTATAAACACACTGCAGCCAATGCAATATGCATGTCGGCATAATAAATGGGAAAATGACAAGTGGCGTTACCACAGACAAGCTTTCAGGGAGAAAGAAAGAGATGAGGACATGCTGGAAGGAGGGTCAGAGGGTAGAAAAGTGTAGAAATACTAAAACAAAAAAGAGTAGAGATTTGGACAAAAAGATGGAAATAATTATAGCTGGAATGAAAACAGATAAAGATAGGAGGTAATGGTTGGTTGGAAAAGAAGTAGGAGGGCTGTGGTTGGAGTTTCACACTACAGAATAATAGATGGATATCTGTTTGTGTGTGTGTGTGTGTGTGTGTGTGTTCCCTCTCACTGGGAGCAGATGAAATATTCCTCAGTGTCTGTGGCAATCGACCAGAGCAGCGCAGCTCCAATGATGGATACCACCGCACTAATCGCTCCTCCGATGCCTTCTGTTTCTCTCACACGTACTTTGCTTCACTCTCACTCATTCATTTATCTCTCTCTCTCTCTCCCCTTTCTCCTCCCTCGCTCTCGATCCCCTCACTCACTCCCCCGTCCGGCGCTGCGGCACACAAACAGAAACAAATCACGGATTTAATGAAATTAAGTCGGGGAGGGAGGCCTGCCGGAGCGGCGTTTCTTTCACGTCTCCTGACAGCTGCCGCAGTGGCGCACCTCAGCCACCTGACCGGCTCTCACGGAACTGAGATGACTCCGCTTTCCGGAGGAAAGTTCCCGACGTAATCGCTGCTTCACACATGGAAAATTATGCATCCAGCCACGCAGCTTGCAAAATTCACCCCCTTTGGGGAGGATAAATCATCAAGGCGGTGGTTCCCAAAGTGGAACCTGGGGACCAGTGGAGGTCCTAAAGAGCCAATCCAGAATTTTCGGCATGTACATGGATATCCTTGAGTTTGAATGACCTATTTTTTTTCTTTTTCTAGGAAAAACAACATTCAGGACTGGGAACACACTGGTTAAAATCCTTAAAACTCATAGGCTGTCATTTAAATTACAATAACTTATCTTTGGAACATGGGAAAATACTCAAAAATCAAACCTCAGGCCGAGTCTTGTCCTCCAGCAGCCTACATTCCTAGTCTATTTCACACTCTAATGCATAATCAGCTAATGTTATCTTTGTTTACTCATAATCCCGCAAGACATATTTAACAAGAAAATTATGACACGAAACCTTTTGGGAAGTAACGTGTTATTATTTTGGATTCGGGGCTGCAAGGTCAAGGTAGAATTTATTATGATTTTCTCCATATACAAAACTTGTCATACTCAGGGGATCGATATTTTGTTCCTTTGGCGCTAAGGTGTCCACAATATTACAGATACTGTTCAGTAAAAATAGCAAAGTGCAATGAATGAAAGGCGCCATCGCCATTTGAGGAGCCTGAATTGATAGAAGATGTACATCTATCAGAAACAGTTTATCCTGACAATTTATGTTGTAGTTTGCACAGAAATAGGCGAAGAAATGGAAAAGCACTAAATCTGGATGAGGCGGTAAATGGAGAGGAAATTCGTCTTCCATTTTCAACCGTTTATCTGAAGTCAGGTCGTGGACTTCAGATAAGCAGGTCTAGCAGAGGACCGCAAACTTTCCTTTCCTCGGCCACATTAACCAGCTCTGACTTGAGATATAATCCCTCCAGATAGACCTTGGTCTGCCCCTCGATAGCCTCGACAGGCCTTGATCGTTTCCCTAGGAGGTGACGCAGGTGGCGTCTTTACAAGATGCCCAGACAAACTCAGCTCAACTCAAGTTGAGTCCCTCTCAGATGACTATCTCACTCTATCCCTAATAGAGAGACATGGGCAACGATAAGGATTTGAAGAAAAGGGAACGTCAATTTCTTTAAACGAGTGTTAAACACATGACGTAAGATCCTAATTGGGATTGAACCAACATTCCAGCACAAAATCATTGTGTGTCCCCACTTTGAGGATGATTATTTACATCTATTAAATTAAGCACCAATGGGCGGCACAGTGGGTAGTTGCCATTTTGATGCCTTCTTGCTGGAGTTGCCTCTACGGAAAGAAGGTCACAGGTTCAAGGACTTGAGTTGGGACCTTTGTATGTCCTTCCCATCTCTACATGGGTTTTCTCTAGGTTCTCTAGGGTTCTAGGTTAATTGGAGACTCAGAATTGCCCATAAGTATGAGTGTGTGAATAAATGGTATATGTGCCCCATGGTAGACTGGCGACCTGCATGGGCTATATCTCTGCCTTTCACCTGATGCACACTGGGATTGGCTCCATCAGGCCCCTATTATCCTAGTGAGGAATAAATGGGTATAGAAAATGAATGGATGGAAATTCAGTACCACCTTGTATATACTTATACTTCTGTTTTCCTGGGGGGAGTATACCATCTGCTGAATCGGAATCTTTGGTCTAATTCTGGCATTCCTTGACATGGAAATCTTTGCCATCACATCTTCAGCAAATTGTACTTCAGACAGATTGTGTTAAGTTTCCTTAAGAACTTTTACACCAGAGCATCACATGATGTGTGTTTCGTGAGTGTATCATGGTAGCACAAAGGCCCATAGTTCCTGCAGGACCCCTAAGCGTGAACTGGATGTGCCTGCTGACAGGGGAGAGATGGAGGGGGCGGGAAGCGAGGCACTGGACAGCGGGTGGGGTGGCAGAGGGTCTCTTCTGATCTCCCATAATCCCCCACTTTGTTTTGGACCCACTCAAAAGCGCTCGCTTGAACAAATACACACTTCTCCGACTGTCTAGCTTTTCAGGACACCTTCCCCCTCCTCCTGCCTGTTTTTCTCTCCCGTTTTCTCCTCTCTCCCTCATCCCTCTATCCCCAGGCCCCATAGAGAGCCTGTCATCAGCACTGTTTTCATTCTTTCATTTTTTTTTTAGCCTCCTCTGTTTGTTTTCCAAAATAAAAGGCTCATTGAGTGGAGCAGTAAATGTCGTGTCGTGTGCGTGGATGGTTGTTTTTGCTCTCGCGAGTAGAACCTTAATGACCCGAGTTCCACTCTGCCCAGCTGTCTCCACTCTGCATCAGCATTTAATCTGCACAGGGGCTACAGGACCACCCCAATGGGTCACACACACACACACACACATACACACACGCACACACACCTCGCTCACCAGGTAATTATGAACCAAGGGAGAGAACAGGAGAACAGTCATCCTTTCTGCCCCCAACTCACTTTTTCTCCTTCTTTACTTCCCTGCTTCCCAAAGTCTATTCCCAAGGTTGTATACAGAGGCAATAAACGTGTGTGTGTGTTTTTATTTTTCTTTAAAGCAAACTTTTGTGAATTATGAGGAGCAAGGGAGACTGTGCTGCAACTTAAAGAGCTGAGTTAGCAGATAGGAGACAATGTACCTCGGGGAGATGGGCGAGGAGAGAAATGAAGGCCTGGAGATCAAATCAGGACCTCGAGAATCTCATTCAGAGAGCAAAGGAAGTGCACCACATAGGGCGAGACACAACACAAAAACAAGTTGTATGGAGGTAGAAAGGACACCCTGGTGATATTTCCTGTCCTGTGGATATGTTTCCCAGGAGTTTTTAGAAAGTTGAGGTGTGCTGCTGGTTCAGTCGTACATCCACACTACAAGAAAATTCAGCTTCTGTCTTTCTTGTGATCTGAAACAATCTGTTCATGACACAAGTAGTAACACTGGAATAATTAGCCCATTGAAGCCCCATAATTACATCCATTAAACCTTGAAAAGTTACAAGCTGTCACCGGGAGCTGAAGTGTAAATGGAGAATACTTGTATGAAGAGTATGATTTTATTTTAATAGTCCATTGTTGACTGTTAACTATTTTATAGAGGTTCAATAGTGACTTCATGATCCAGAAAACACACAGCATTAACCACTCTTCTATATTCAGTTTACTTTTTGTTAAGCATAGGTTGTCAAATATGCTACCAGTATACCCATAATTAGACATACTGTCAACTTCACAAGATTCACAAAATTTTTTTAAAACATTTTTGGACATTTACTAATTGTCTATTTTTGGCAATACTACGCTTCAGTCATTGGTTTCAATGCACAAATAACGCAACAATTATGGTTTCAAAGTTGTTTCACATCGATTGACACCAAGTACGAGCCAATGGAAGCTTGGAGTCAGGAGATAGCCGGCTTGAAAGCCAATGAGGACCAACTACAAAGGTTTGACCACCTTTGCTTTGATGGACAGCAGCGCTACCCAATGGAAATTCACCATGACAAGCCAATCTAAATATGATGTCAGGGTTTTTGAACTACAGGTGACATGTGGGAACTGTGCTATTTACAACATGGGTATACCATTTTTGCAAATAAGACTTAAAAAGGGGGTGCATCTTAAATGGTTATGCATTTTATTTTTAGATTCGATGCCTCTAACATGATATATTTGTGACTTGAAGACAAACATTTTGCATGATGTATCAAGCCCAGGTTGTTTTTAGGTTGTTATAGAGTTTCATAGGTCAAAGAAGTTAAAACCCCTTTTATTTTTTATCCCTCTGCACACCTGGTCAATCAATAGTAGAGTAGAGTTGTCCAAATGCTGTGCTAATTTGCCAAAGTGAGATAAAATAAGGCCTTAAATTACCCGTCTGCACATAAAGAACACCGTTCATGGGTCAATTCTTGTGATGGGAAACATAGTCTCAACATGTAGACTGTGACATTTGATATAGTGCTGAACCCATGATGTCCATTACAAGCGTTGCGGTGCGAATTCAGCACAAAAAAACTGGATTTGCATAAATCGAACACGTTTGTTAATATGAAATTACTATACATACATGACAAACAGCATGTGGCTCGTTTCATAATGGAGTTATATTTGCGTGATCAGATGGCAAATGTATGGACACACACACACACACAGTGTGTGGGATGGATATTTATCAGTCCCTACAGTTTGATCAATTGGTGGTCGGCAGCAGAGAATTGATTGATCCCATGTTGAATAGAGCGGGTGTGTGTGCTTGTGTGTGTGTGATAGAGTTATTATTGATATGGTATGGCTGCCTGCTGCTCAGATCAATAGCTGTTTCTCTTCATGAAGTTGTTTTGACCGCATACACTATATGAAATCCATCTATACACCAGCTGGCCTCAAGTCTACACAGCCCGCACCAGTATTGGGAGCAATGCGTTACAAAAGTAATGAATTACTGTAATGCATTGATTTTTGCTGTAACTAAGTAATGTGAGGTATTACAGGAAAAAACTGGTACAATTTTACTCCGTATGAATGTCAGTAACGGGCATTACAATGTGTTTTTAACCTGGATTGAAGTGATCGTATTTTTTTGGTTTTTCTTCATACAAATTTGCTAAAATCACTGCAAGATCAGCAGCAATGAAACGTCAAAAATGTTTCACTTTCTTTTCCTTTGGTCTCGTCAGACAGAAGATGGAGATGAGTGATCATGCAGAAAACTTTAGATAACACATTCTCCAGAAACACGGTTATTACTTTACCTTTGTGAAACATAAGGATTTGAAGAACATCATAGTCAAATGCACTTAGTGTGCTACACCTAAAGAACTGTCCATGTCCTGAAATAGCAGCAGTAATTTGATTTTACATTGACAAATCCATATTTCTAGTTGTTTTGGTGAGAGTAAAAGGAATGCCTTACATTTTAAATACAGTAATATTGACAGTAACAAGTAATCAATAACACGTTACTATTTTGAAGTAACTTGTCCGACACTGGCCTGCACACATGGGGACCAACACTTAGAAAAGTGAGGCGTTTCTTACTGAAGTCAATTACAAATCCTCAGTCTCTTCTCTTCATGAAAAGCCATTTCGTATGTTTCCCATTATAACATCTTTTCATTTTATGTGTGTGACTCCCATTTTGCAGCATATAGCCTGAGGTTTAACTTATTCCTCATTCATTATGGAACAAGTCCAAATGTGTGGATACACCCTCTCGTCCTCTCCTGAGCTGTGACCTCTCGACCCTCCGTCGTTCATTCACTCCCGGCTACATAAAGAACCGACTGTCGACTGCTTCCTCGCTTCGGTGTCCGTCCTCCACCTCTGCTCCCAGGCTGGTGGGGTCTGGCGGTGGTGGTGGGGGGGTCCCTGACACCCCCCCGACACCCTGAAAGCCACATCTCATCTAATCACCTGGATCACCGATGCAAACACACACACACACACAGAGCTCTCCTTGTCCTGTGTTAGCGGAAACCCCTCTTACCCCGTGCAGTCACTTCCAATCGCCTCGTTTCCAGCCGTGGAGAAACGAGGCGGGAGAGAGCGACCTGGACAGGAAGAGAGAGATGCCGTTACTGGCGTTTGAGTGATCTGCTTGATTACAGGTTTTCAATTTTTTTTTTCCAACTCCTCCAAGGTTATGCTGTTTGTTTTGTTTGCAGGGTAGTTTGTAGGACATTTCAAACACTCGTGAACGGATTTCAATGACAGTTGGTGGAAACTTGGACCTGAGTAGTTTTTTTTCTTTTTTTGTGGAGATTCAAAGAACTTTACATTTACTTTTTCGAAAAAAGTCCACTTTCTTCACATTCACGTTCGGCCATTCAATTGTATTGCTGCTCTGTAAATACCTACTAAAAGTATAAACCCTTTATTCTGTGGGTTTTCTTTAAATGCTGCTATTGTCTGTTCTGTCAAGATGCAGCGAGGCATTAGGGATGGCAGAGCTGGTTGTACTAGACGGATTGCTATAAAACTATGTAGAGACATTCATGGTTCCCAGAGGATGAAGCCGAATGTCTTTGGTGATCCTTTCACTTTCCTCCAGCACCACAACGGGGTTGTTTTGAGCGGATTTAACGAGACAATTTCACAACTGTCGGACAAATCGCTGGCTGACATTTGCTAGACGCGTTCATCCACCCCTCAGGATGAAATGAAATGGCTCCTTTGATCGTAATCCAGTCAAAACGGTCGGTTTGTTCAATACTTAAAAGTGGAAATAACATTTCAAAGTTGTTTTATTGTGTTGCGGTCGCGAAGACGAACGGAACAGGTGTTGTGAAGAAGTCTGCTGCCCTGTGGAAATGTGTTTCCCCTGACCTTAACCTTAACCCAACCAAAGAGATTACCTTAACCTCAACCAATTATCTCTGATAGACTCAACCATAACGATAACCAAGTCCTAGCCCCAAACTCTGAGTTGTTGCTCTGGAAAACACAATTCTAACAGGAGGGGAACATAATTTAAGGGTAAACAAACTTCAACACAACACCTGTTTGCATTGTGTTTCTCTCAGAGATTAGCTCCATGAAGAAATGATCACTTTGAAAATAAGAGAGGACAAAATCTTTAGAAGATAAATTACCTTTAAGATAAGTTAAGTCATCATTTTCCACTTTAATTTATTAGCTGTACTATTAGCTGTACATAGTTAGTGTTATTTGGTGTTAATCTGCTACTATGCTAAACTAAGATTGCTAAGAATAGTATGTTAGCATGATGATCTTAGCAGATGCTAAATTAAGTTGGTAAAAGCAGTAGATATACACAGTGTTACTAGGCATCAACATATTAATATTGTGATTGTGAGTATGTTAGCATTAACTCAAAGTAAGTACAGCCCCACAGAGCCAATATTCTGGTAAATCATATGTTTCACACTGCAGATTTTTTTTATGCACTGGATTTGTACTGTAGAACAGAAAAATGGAACAGCTTCATGGATCAAATTTATGTGTACATGCACATAATAATCTAGTTATGTCCAAAAGTCAGAGTAGGGCATGACTCTGATTAAGATGTTTGCTTATTGGACCATTCCAATTCAGTTCCTGATTAAATGCGGAGCATACGCAGCTCATAAAGGGAATAACTCCCTTTAGAGGCCATGTTTCCTTCCAGTTTTTTCAATCTCGAAACCTGATCTCTCTATTATGAAACAACCTTGATTGGCCTATCCACTTTGTGGGAACACTGAAAAAAAAAAGTAGTCATTTTACAGTGATGACAGCACAGTGAAGTGGGTTTAGCAAACCCTTTGCCAAGGACAGATGTGGCACTTAGTGATTGACCTTTGGTTGCAACTTACAAAGTGTCTGTAAATGAGAGAAAAAAAAAACAGAATGAAGTGCACAACCAATAAAACACCTTGTCGTTCGCATTGTGAAGCGTATGACTTGTGTGTTGTGCGTGTTTATTGCAAAGTATGGCGAAAACTGCCCTCTTGAGAATAATAATTGAATTACCGTAAGGTTTTTACAAGGATGAAATAAAATAAAATACTTTTTTTTTTTACATGGCTGGGTTGCATGACTGATACGATTGCTGCTGTGCTCAGACTATTGTGATGTATCAATCACTGAAGCAGAAGTGAAGTTTTACTGACATGAAAATGTATCTGATTTACATTTTGATGTGATTTTTATGTACATTCCGCCCCGGAGACTTGCGCAGGCTCCACTGGTTTTATACAGCTCGACAATATTATTTTTGAAACGCAATCAAGCTAATAGAGTCGTCGAAAGCAACTAAACTGATTAAAAAAAAAGACAGAGTAAAACGAGGGTAAAGGTAAGTATGAGGACATGAACCGGGGGGGGGGGAGGTAGATACACATCTGGCTGAGACATTAGACCCCCACTGACCCGTCATTTTGCCAAAGCTAAGAGATGGATAACCCTGAGTCCTACACACACACACACACACACACACACACACACACACACACACACACACACACACACACACACATGTACAGCCCCTGTTAGTTCTCTCTATATCTAGAAGTGTCATCCATCTGAGCAACATATATGGTGGAGCTGCTCAGCTTGACCTTTGCACATACGCGACTGACACAGTTTATGCGATGCGGTTTGATAAAATCTATTAAACTTTACTATTCTCATTAGCACTTGTCCGTATCTGTTTTCCTCCAGTCGGCAGCTCCAGCTATGCGCTGTACAAACACGGCACTGAAAAACTATCCATCACCTCCTGCCTCCAACACCCTGCCACCACCACCTCTCTTTCCTGTAGTTATGATTGGAACGAAGCGGAGAATTCCTGGGGAGCAAACGGCAAAGAGAGGAAAATGTGGAGTTTAATTTGAGAGGATTTGCTTCCTGTGCTTTCTCGCTCTGGATGGGGGGGGGGAAGAAGTTAAATAGGGATAAGACGGATAGAAGAAATAAGGGGATGAGAAGGACGGAAAGAAAGACTGGTGTGAAAATGAAGTGCGAGGTGGAGTCAATTAAGGAGGAAGTACACCACCACCGTTCAAAAGTTTGGGGTCATTTAGAAATGTCCTTATTTTTGAAAGAAAAGCTGAAGATAACTTTAAACTAATCAGAAATACACTCTATACATTGCTAATGTGGTAAATGTCTATTCTAGCTGCAAATGTCTGGTTTTTGGTGCATCAATATCTACATATGTGTATAGAGGCCCATTTCCAGCAACTATCAGTCCAATGTTCCCAATGTTCATATGTTTGCTCATTGCATCAGAAGGCTAATGGATGATTAGAAAACCCTTGTGATAGCATGTTAGCACAGCTGAAAACAGTTCAGAAAACTGACCTTCCTTTGATGAAAGTTTGAGAAAAAAAATGATTGTTTCAAATATAAATCATTATTTCTAACCTTGTCTATGTCTTGGCTATATTTTCTATTCATTTTACAACACATGGTTGTAAATAAAAGTGTGATTTTTCATGGAAAACACTAAATTCTCTGGGTGACCTGTATCTAGTATAAATGCCTTTTTTTTGTCACTTTGTTAGTCTTACTTGTTTAAGCTTTGAGTCATGTGTTTTTTTTTCTTTTCATTTACATATGTGTGGACCAGGGCGCCACTACTGGCCTTCATCAACATCATTGCATACTCACTCCTAACGATTTACTGTTAGAGTTAATTTAATCACAGCAATTTAGCTCTTAATCCATCAGAGCCTCCCTGACTGACAGTGATGAAGTATGAGACGTCTGTCACTGCTGCTGCCAAAACCAAACTCTGGTTGAAGTTGATAGATCTATCTGGCTGCCGAGTGGACGGCGGTGGGGGGGGATTATTCTGTTTTCACACCGGGCGCAGCCCTGGAGTAAAGCAGGTAACGTATTCACATTGGCATCTGGGCCCCGGGGCCAGAACCTCAACCCGCGCTGACCCGGACTGCTGTCAGACGAGGAGAAGGCCGCAACCGGGTTTCTGATGACAGAAACGACACAGCTGGCCCGGCGAGATTTCTGCTTTAACGAGATCTGAATTCAGTGTTTGTTTCCTTTGTTGGAAAGAAAGAAAAAAAATGGGTTTTTGAGCAGAACATTCGTAACTGACAGGGAATTTATGTCCCACGCAGCTGTATGCTTGAGTGAGGAAGATCTCTTTATGCGTGTTTTATTCATCTACAGGTGAATGTCTTTACTTCTGCTTTCCCACGCTGATAAATCCTTCCATTCACAAGACTGACATCGCCATAATTGACCGGTGATCTTTATGCAACCCGCCTCCTCCCAAAAACCACCATGACCTCCATGATACGCTCCACATCCATCGAGTCTACTCTACTGTCTGTTGATAACATAAATAAATATTGTTCTACGCTTCCAAATGATTTCTCTTCAATGAACTGTATTTTGCCATTGGCACGGCATGACAGCTGGTTGTAATGGACGGATTTGCTGTAAAACTATGAACAGATATTCATGGTTCCCAGAGGATGAAGCCTAATGTCTTTGTTGATCCCCTGACTTTCCTCTAGCACCGCATTGGGGTTGTATTGACTGGATTTAGTGAGATGATTTCACAAGCGTTGGACGGATTGCTGTGACATTTGGTAGACATGTTCACGAACCCCTCAGGATGAATTAAAATAAACTGCAGTGATCGTCATCCAGCTAAAACCGTTGGTTTGTCCAATGCTTTGATGTGGAAACAGGCATTTATTGTGTCGCAAAGACGACCGGAGCTGGCATCGTGTTGAAGTCTGTTCCCCCCATCAAAATGTGTTTCTCTTAACTTGAACTTTAATCCAGCCCATGAGATTATCTGAACCCCAACAATTTATCTTTGTTTTGTCTAACCATAACCATAACTATAAGCTAAGTCCTAACCCCAACAATGGAGGTGGAAACAAACTTCAACACAACATCTATGCCTATAGCTCTGCGAAGAAAGAAAGACGCTTTAAGATATTTCAAATAACAAATTGTCTATTTCCGCATTAATTTATGACTGAATACCTTCTAAACAAATGGTATTTCCTTCAGTTTCAGCTGTACATTTTGTTTGGTATTAATATGCTACTATGCTAGACTAAGATCGTTAAGATTATAAATACCATACCTGCTAAACATTAGCATATTAGTGATTCTGACTATGTTAGCATGACGAGCTTCACATTTAGCTCAAAGTAAGTACAGCCTCATAGAGCCACTGCTATGGCAGTACAACTAAAGCACCTGAGTCGCTACAAATTCCTCATATTTCCATCCACTGAAATTTGTAAAACCACAAATATATTTCTTGCCGTCCTTGATAATTTCCAAGAGTGGTTCTGATTTGCCAGACTTAAACGATTGTTGACTTTTAAACAGCTGGCTAGCTTACACAGCAATGCCCAACCTCAAGAGGAACTTAACCTTTAGAATGTTACACGTCTCCCCAACCTGGGGAATACTCGCGGAGTATTTAACTCTCCCCCAATCAGTATAACAGACCTAATGGGAAAAAGCCATGTGGCCGACCTTGGGGCCCGGCTGCGTTGCATATCTTTAAAAACACAAGTGAGTTCTACTCGCTTCCACGTCTGGGGGCCGCGCTCAATAACCGCACTATAACTCTGAGCCACAAAAGCGGTAAGAATCATAAAAAGGCATTACAGGATATGCGTTTAGCAGCGCTCTCCAGTCTGAACGGCAGCCATTTCGGACAGGCTATCCATCCTGTGTTTGCCGAGGCCGCATTAGCGTAATAAGACAAGGTCGCTATCACGTTCCCCCGCAGTCAATTCCCATTGTGAGCGAAGGACAGCTGCCAAAACCTTCTCATCCAGCGGCTGCTCATGTGTCCCGGGCCACGCATGACGGAATCGGACGGAGATGGAGACAGACTGGAGTTACCAGGCTGAGAGGCATTTTCTGTAAAAATCACAACAAGCGTTTGACGTTTTCAATCACTCACACACACACACACACACACACACAACATACTGTACATACTTTATCACTTCTTTGGCTGAGAGAGATAGAATAGTATGTACTTGCGTGAGAAAACATACACACATACACAGCTCTGGAAAAAATAAGAGACCACTCCATTTTTTCCTGAAATCAGCATCTCTACATGTATTACAGTCATTCCATTCCAGCGTCTATTGAATTCCAACACATGCACACCTCATTCTGCTTAAAGAGGAACTGATTAGGTGAACACCTGAACCCAGAACAGTGTGAAAAACTGGAGGGCATGCCAAGATGTATGAAAGCTGTGGTTAAAAATAAGGGTTTTCGCACCAAATACTGATTTCTGAACTCGTTTTAAGTGTAGATATTATAATTAATCTGATCTTGTTTCTTTGTGTTATTTGAGGTCTGAAGACATTGTATCTTTTTTGGTTATTTTGACATTATTTGTCATTTTCTGCACATAAATGCTCTAAATGATGATATTTCTATTTAGAATGTAGTGGAAATGTTGTCAGTAGTTTATAGACTCAAACAAAAATGTTCATTTTGCCCAAACACATATGTATAAGTAGTAAAATCAGAAAAAAACTGATCATTTGAAAAACTAATACTTTTTTCCAGAACTGTACATGGGAGTGGATGATACAGTGTGTGTGTGTGTGTGTGTGTGTGTGTGTGTGTGTGTTCATTCATCCATGCATACCTGTGTATAAGCAGAGTGGGAGTTTTAGCCAACACACATACACACACACACACACACACACACACACACACACACACACACACACACACACACACACACACACACACACACACACACACACACACACACTTTCTCCTGACATACACACATCACATCTCACTTTTTCCCTCCCTCTCTCCACTCCCTTTCTTCGGCTGACAGATCCGACCTGGCACTTTTGTCTTAGTGTTTTTCTGAAAGCACAAGACAACTTAGCGAGTTCCGCCGCTACAACGTGACCTAGAAATAAAA
Source organism: Lepturacanthus savala (assembly GCA_030544235.1). NCBI lineage: Eukaryota > Metazoa > Chordata > Actinopteri > Scombriformes > Trichiuridae > Lepturacanthus > Lepturacanthus savala. The sequence continues at coordinate 4,550,224 of CM060468.1, forward strand.
AAGGTAAAACTCAAAACACGGGCTTTCAAAGCCCCGCTTCCATCTCACGTTGTTCATTTCTCTGCCCCGCTGCCTCCTTTTTTCTGCCTCTCCTCTTCTTCTGCAGCTTAATCAGGTGAGACAAAAATCAGCAGTGTGTGTTTAAGGTGGACCTTGGGTGTGTGTGTGTGTTGGCCATGAGCGTGTAAGGTGGAATACAGCGGCAAGGCACTTATTATGACAGGGTAACGAGTGAAAGAGGCCAGAAGCGACGGGTCATGCTGGAGAAAAAGAAACACACAAGCACACACTTGCACTGAAACACACACACACACACATTACCTAGAGTACATGATAGATTTGAACCACATGCACACTCACATGCATGCACATTTGCACGCACATAAATAAGCATTAACAGAGGGATCTTTTCTAATGAGAAAGCCAATACGCTTGGCTCAGACCTCGTGAGACTGAAATATGTTACCGAGCGTTCCAGACGGGATAAAAAGAGACGGAAAGTTGACCCAACAAGGGCAGGAGGAATTCACGCAGCCAAAAAAGCGTCTAGGTAAGGAAAATTAATCGTAAATCGTGTCGCTAACCGCAGCGTGAGGACATACTTCGGCGCACACATCAGCGCCCGAGCTGCCTCGTAAAAGCGGCTAATTTTGAGTGACAAGCGGCTCGGCGCGCGCCGGGGGGAAATGCGAGTCAGCACTCAATATCAATTAGAGGGAATCCTAAACAGAGGTAAATGAAGACGTATACGCGCGAGCGGCGTTACAGAGACTCCAGCTGACTCATTAGAGGCCCCCGCCGACCGCGGCTACTCAGCGATCCGCAAATGGCCACCGTGCAGCGGGGGCTCGCGGGCGGAAAGTCAGCGGGCCTAATGAGAAGTGAAGGGTAAATAAACTCCCACGGCGGTTGAGACAGGACAGGCCGGCGGCCTGAAAATCCGCCACTTTCGGTTCTTCTTTTAGCGCGTGGGTTTTACGAATGCGATCTCTCATCGGGTGTAATGGCTTCCTGCGGACGCTCATCAAGCGGCAACACGAAAATCCTAAAGTACAGCGACGAAGGCCCGATGACAGTAACGAGGCCTTGTCGGGCGGTAAGTGGTACATGAGGACAGACGGTATTCCGACACGTGCGCTTGTACGCTCTTCCGTACGGCCTCTACCGAGCGTACCGCCCCGAACACGCACATTTTTCACATGTCGGACGTGAGTCAGGATGAGACTAGGCAGAGTAGCCTGCTCTCCCATTCAGGGAGCAGAGGAGGAATGTCAGGCTAAATAAACAGGGTGTCTGCTGGAGAACTGAACCAGCCCTCCCAGCTCCTCCACACTCCCTACAGCCATGAGGAAGAGGGGGGCATAGAAAGGCACTTAACACTAAACAGCACTTCATATGCACATATACATACACATGTCTGGGAACATGTAGTCATACCAGGGTTTGACTGATATGGGGTTTGAAGGCTGATACCAAAGTGTTTAGACTGAAAGGACGATCGTATCTTTTGCATCTGAACGGTTTAATCATGGTAAGAAATCTGCCTTTTTCACATTTCAGGAGATTTAAAAGTGTTTATTCCACGACCGTTATTCTCTTCCAATTAATTAAATTTAAGAAGCCGGTTCAGTGTTGCCCTGTCAACATTTTGTCTTTATCAGCATCTTGTTTTTATATCAGGTGAAAGCACTATCCCTTCAAATTATGGAGCCATTAGTTTTCTCCCAATATGTCTGTGAAGTCATCCAGGTCATTGTTCTCTCTATAGAAATGAATCATAGACAACTGGACTTGTACACACCTGATTCTACTAATGAAGCTCCATAGCAAGGATCCTAATGGTTGATTAGTAGAATCAGGTGTGTTCCTGCTTGGTTGGAACAAAAACCTGCACCCACAGTAGATCTCGGACTAGTCTGTCTGACTAGAGACTAGTCTGACTAGGCTAATGAAGACTAGTCTCTCTACACTAATTTGGACTAGTCTGACTAGACTCTCCAGACCAGGGGTGGGCAATCCTGGTCCTGGAGAGCCAGTGTGGTGCAGGTTTTTGTTCCAACTGAGAAGTAACACATCTGATTCTACTAATGAAAGTTCTTAGCAATGGCTCCAGTGGTAGATTAGTAGAAACAGGCGTGTTACTGCTTGGTTGAAACAAAAACCTGCACCCATACCGGCCCTTCTGGACCAGGATTTCCCACCCCTGATCTAGACTAAAGTGAGTAGACTGACTAGGCTAGTGCGGATCAGTCTGTCTAAACTAAAGTCTGCACTAGTCTGTCTCCAACCCTGGTCCTGGAGATCTACTGTGGATGCAGGTTTTTGTTCCAACCAAGCAGGAACACACCTGATTCTACTAATCAATCATTAGGATCCTTGCTATACATAGAGCTTCATTAGTAGAATCAGGTGTGTTCCTGCTTGGTTGGAACAAAAACCTGCACCCACAGTAGATCTCCAGGACCAGGGTTGGAGACCCCTGGTCTAGACTAGTGCGGACTAGTCTGACCGAAGCCTACGAACTGAGGAAGCCACTTAAATAAGAGGTAAAACGTCTTTCTAGACAAACACAAGTCCAGTTTCCTACAACTCAATTTTCTCTCAATAACCCACAGATGTATTTCGTTTCCAAAAGCATCATTCAACAGAAATACTATTTATTTTTTTATTTTGCACAGGCACAGTGCCAAACAGTTGTTGCCGCTTTATATCCCAAACACCCGGCAACAATGGGAAAAGTAGAAAATACAGGGTCTCTGCCTGAATAAACACCACTACTCACTTATAGAGAGTTATATGTGATGATGGAGAGGGTTTATTGCTGTATGACCTTATTGTTTTTGTGGGAAATCCTGCATGCTCTGCCTTTAGCTTCTTATTTCACTCTAAAGCCTGTCCTGTGGCAGCGCTGACAGGACTAGAGGATCTAGAGGTCATGGTGCAGGGTTCAAAACCAGCTTCAAGCTTTCCTCAGCACACCAACGATGGCCTTGTTTGTATTCATCATGCTGATTTTACCTCACACTGATGGGACTTTTATGTAGTTTTATGTCTGAGGTTGTTTTTCGTCCACCTGCCCAAAGTCAACAGATGTAAATTAGCTGGTAGCTAACTCCGGCGCAATTACCTTTAATTGTGTGCTGTCCCTGCAAAAATAAACCTATAAATTAAATGACACTTTGCCTCATCACTGCACCGTAATGTGTGATCCTGTTTAAATTACTTTTCTATTCAGAGCTGCATTCATTGAGCTTTTCTTTCCAGATACACAGAGGCAGCAGAGCAGGCTATAAACATCATTGACATATTATCACCTCACTAAGAGGTAATTGGGGATATATTAGTAAAGCAGGTCCTATCTCTATTCAACAGACATGGGAGGAAAATTAGCATTTGCTATGTTTATGGTCACCTGACAGATTTTTAAGTTCAACATTCACTCTTTATTAACTCTATGTTGGTTCCCAGCTTCTAAGATAAATATCAGGCTCCTAAATGCTTTAACATGTTCACCTGCTGTTCCAGCTATTTATCTGCTGTTTGGAGGAGTTTTAGGAACAAAAAAGAGATTAAAAAACTCTGTGGATCTGAAAGAAACTGACCATTTACTGTAATGGTAAAGCATGAATCTGTACAGGTCATGTTAAATATAGCAGTAAGCAAATAAGTTAAATATCATTATTTAACTCCATTAAGAAAAAAACCTTGATAAGAATCATCTCCAACACTGCAGAAATCTTGTATTTGGTACAATTAGTCCAATATTGAGTAGAATTATTTTATTGCATTAGCATTTTTTTCTTGATTTTGGTCAATTTGAAACAAAAAAAAATCAAACTTGAAATAAGATGAATTATCCGCCTGTGGAATAAGACAATTCTACTCAATGTTGGACTAATTGTACCAAAAACACAATATTATCACCTGTTAAGATTTCAGTTTTTGCAGTGAAGGAGACCCTATAACAAAAAAACAACATGTCAATTATAACAACAAAAAAGAGACAGTAAAATACACAATTCAGAAGTTTATGCTCTTAGAAGAGCATCCTAATGGATCATGTATTATTAAATTAAAGTGGATAGTGGTGGAATTAAATAGAACATATAAAACACAAGTGTTATTATACTGGATGATAAAATAAGAAAACACAATTTTTAACAGAAAAAAGATTTTATGGTCCAAATATTAATCAGATTATTCTAGTCAGAGGGAGTTTTAAAGCTAAAGAGATGACACAACTGATAAATACAGTAGAAACGTTCTGTGACCAGTGTTAAATAACATTTACCCTTAGAAATAACTGTGTCTGTCTTCTTCTAGTGGGTGAAAGTAAAGAAATTCATACATTAATTACAGTGGTGAGTTGTGGAAGGACAGCCAGGAATAAATCTGCATAGTCTATTAGAAGTTCTATGGAGAGGAGGGAGCTTTAGATGCAGCCTGATATACAACATCAGCATAATCAGGTATCGGTAGAATGAGTTGTAAAGGAAGCATCTTTCTAACAGTAAATGGAAAAACATGTTTAACGATGAAGAACACGACCGCAAGTTCAATTTCTTCACAGTGTGATTAATATAGAGAGTCAGAATCTATTTAGTTTATAGGGACACATACAGCGCAATTTGATTTGAAGTGTCCCAGACCAGTAAAAATAAACGTGTAAAAAACACCTATAAATGACTCCTTTTTATACAATATATATATATATATATATATATATATAAGAAAAAAATATGATGTTACAGTTATTCCATATTGAAAGGAATGAAATCTTAACAGGTGAAAATATCTTGTATTGGTATAATATTGTGTAGGATTATCTTTAAATATCATTATTATTATTATTATTATTATTTCAAGTATTTTTTTCCCTTGAATTTGGTCAATTTATTTTTGTTTTCTTAAATTAACTTATTAATAATTAAATTAAATTGTTTAATAATGAAATTGTTTGACTTTTCATCTTAATCTTTGTCTTTTTATTTCATATTTTGGACATATTATCTCATATTTTGGAAGAAACTTCAAAATAAGCAAATATCTACTCATTATTGGACTAATTGTTTTAAATTCAAGATATTTTCCCCTAATACTTTTTCATTTCCAGCTTTACAAACATTCTCTAAATCAAAACTGTAAAAATGTTGTCCCTTGAACCCTGAAAGACGTTCAACATTTCTGTGAAGAAACAGGAATTGGTCTATTTGGACCAATTGGACCTTTCAATGGGCCGGTTCTGGCCCCCAGGCCGCATGTTTGACACCCCTGATATGGTGTAGCCATAGCCCCAAGTATTAACTGTCTCTGCAGAGTTGAACACAGCATCAAATCCAGCAGCGATAGCAGGTTACTCTGGATCAAGAAAGAAAAACACACACACACACACACACACACACACACACACACACACACACACACACACACACACACACACACACACACACACACACACACACACACACACACACAGACTAAAAATACAAAACTGACTCATGAGATCCAAGTCCAAACATCACTTTGCCTCCAACATTTTCTCGTCTCTCTTTTTCCTCTCTCTCTTTCTGCAGCCTCGTGCCAAAACTATTTCTACATTCAAATGCATCAGCGCCACAATATATCATCCTGTGGTTTACAGAGCGCATAAAAGGAAGGCGGCAGCTGCCCAGTGAAAACATACGGTTGCACATATCAAACACAAATCTCAAACCCAGGACCTGCAGAACGTCTGGGGCCGGCGGCGGCTAATGAGTAATGTTCCTGTGAGAAAGTGAAAAACGTAGCGGCCATGTTTTTACGTGGGAACCTGTCATCTCGTCATCATTTGACAAAAAGCATGTACGTGTTTGACGTATGACATGATATACACGTGATAGCACGGGTAGGTGTGTGTGTGTGTGTGTTTCTGTACCTATGGGTTATCGGTGTGTGTCCTCCGGTCATTGGGAGGAGGGTCTACTTTCTCTCGCCTCCCTCGACCCGCTCCTGCTTTGTGTCACTCCGCCACTAACTGACATATTTAGGCAAAGTCGTGACTAATCGTCCGCTGGAATCATTAGCAGAGAGGGTGTAAAAGCTCAGGCTCGAAAGACAAGGAGGGAGAAAATGAGGGAATTCACCAAAACAGCGATAATAGAGAGTTATATTTGGATTTAGTGTTAAGACCGGGTGAGTGTTGTTATCCTCCCTCCTGTTAAGTGCTTAGTAAGTATGTAGACATGTGTTTTCTCCCCATTTAGAAGCTATGAGCTGTAGCAGAACCTACAATAGTCATTACATGTATAGAAAGAAATAAAGGTACTTTCACTCAGATTTGAATGGAAACATGGAACTTATTATTCTTTTATTTTGTTTGTAATTCTTTCGTAACATTAAGGTAAATTTGTAAATGAACTAAAAATTAGGGATGGGCAGTAATTAAAATATTTAATCACAATTAATCGCCTGATTTCACTGATTAATCACAATTAATCACATCATATACACAAAATCCAACAATGAATTCAAAAGTGGTGGAAAGTGCTGATATGATCGATGGTGCCATAACATTTGTTGCGAAAACACTTTTTAGATCAGCACTTGTCAGTAATACACATTCAGTGGGAGTTTCAACTTTAAAAAATTTAAATAAATGATAATATATATATATATATATATATATATATATATATATATATATATATATATATATATATATATATATATATATATATATACATATATATATATATATATATATATATATATATACATATATATATATATATATATATATATATATATATATATACATATATATATATATATATATATATATATATATATATATATATATATATATATATATATATAAAATTGCCACTACCGGGGCATTAATCTTATCCTGTTCTTATGGATGCTGAGCCACAATCATAACTTTAAAACGGGCAGCTTTAACTTGGCAGTGATTATAAATAACCTTCTTTGTTTCGAATCTTACGTAAAAGTTACGTAACTTTACCTTTCTCCATGTCTCCATTTTGTTTTTTCCATCAATTCTTCTTTTTTCATTCTTCTTCTTCTGTTTTAACAGCAGTTGGCAGCCATCTTATTGGTTCATTACCACCACCAACTGTTCTGGAGTCTGACTCCACCACAGCAGCCAGAAACAGACTTCTACAAGAAAAACGCATGTGAGCAACATGCATTTAATGTCTAAGTATGTTAATAGTTTAATAACTTAAAGTGTTAATAATGCATTAACCTTCTTAGCACTACTAAACATAGTTGCACATTTGATGCTACATCCAATGAGACTTTCTGTCGAAACAACTTACAATGTTAAAGTAGACGACTCTTCTACATTTTTGTGTGGAAAGTACAGAAATATGAGGGTGATTAATAATTCCCCCATTCAATTTAATGAATGACCCAACAAAATGTCCAGACATTGTATATCCAGACATCTATGCATATTTGATCGATGTTGTCTGGATTCGTGTCTTTATTCGTTGGACAACCAGCTGTACCATATTTGTTTTCAGCATTTTCCCTCCTTATATGAAGGAGCCTCCATTTCCATAAAAAGCAGAAACAGCCTTGGAGCTTGATGCTGCTTTGAGGGTCTGACGTTTAACAGGCGATAACCTCACTTTCTGTTCAAGGACGTTCGCTTTACGGCAACATTCTGTGTTAAAAAGTTACTTACACTAAAAAAAAGGACTTTTTAGGGTGCAGCACTTATATTCCTGTTAACTATGTCATATAAAAGCTCCTTTATATTGAAACCTATCATCCTACTGTATCTGTAAAAGAAAATGACATCTTTAAGATCAAAAGGCAGGGGTCAAAGGGTCAAACTGTGAAGAAGAACAGATGTGAAAAAACACCTCTGAACTTGAGCTTGTTAAAGCACTATGAACACAACACACACACACACACACACACACACACACACACACACACACACACACACACACACACACACACACACTCCTAAATTATGTCTTCACTTCCAGTTTGCCTGTGTCACATCTTCATGACAGTAAACCCCAGGATGGGGCGAGGAAGGCGGGGAACGTCCTCGCTGCACACACACACACACACACACACACACGCGCACATGCACGCTCTCAGCAGCCTGGAATGAGCAGATAAGCGAAAGTAAGTCCGCTAAAAGTGAAATATGGGAAGAGTTGACATCTAACCCGAGCCTCGCTGCTCTCCAGAGCTGCAGGAGCACCGCCCCGGGGCCGCAGCCTACGAGCTGAACGGGAGAATCCTAATGAAGCTGTGAGGAATCAATCAATACCTGCTACAGATGGGGGGAGGGGGGGGGGAGGAAGGAGGAGAGAAAAGAGAAGAAAGGATGGAGGGAGGATAAGAAAAGAAGATTACAAGACAGAGGAGAGAGAGATGGGGGGGTGGAAACAAATGAGGGGTGAGGAAAAGAGGAGCGAAGAAGCAGAAAGAGAGAGAGCGGGTGGAAAAAGTAAGGGATGAGGAGAGGGAGAGAGAGAACAATTGAATGAAAGTTGGAAAAGGACAAGGAGGAAGAGATGGAGGGAAATGGAGGAGGAAAGAATGGATGTGGAGATAGGAAAAGGAAGGAAAAGAGATAGATAGATAGATAGATAGATAGATAGATAGATAGATAGATAGATAGATAGATAGATAGATAGATAGATAGATAGATAGATAGATAGATAGATAGATAGAGGTGGAGGGAGGAGTGTGAGTCCAAATCGAAGACACTTAGAGAAAGGCCATTGATTGTGGTCACGGCTGGCAGGGCTCCTCCTATTTGGTTAGTCATCTATTTCTCCTGTATGCTGAGATCAAGCTTTTCTCCTCCTCCTCCTCCTCCTTCCCCTCCCCCTCCTCCTCCTCCTCTTTAATCTCTTCATCAGAGATGACTGGACCGACTAGACCTGCAACTTTGGACAGAGAAGGAGGGCGAACTTACAATTACTTCCTCCAACTTTCTGCAGGCAATTCTCTAGAGATCAGCTCCGAGGTGAACAGATTAGTCGTATGGGAGCCGTGTGCATGTGATATAAGGCTGCTCCTTCTTTTGGAAAAAGTCTTTATCGCGATTATTTCGGTGAATACTGAAATCACGATTATTCAAACGATTACTTTTTAAGTTGCACAATGCATTTATTCAGCATGAATCACTGTTAAACAGATTTACTTGTGTTGCCACGTGACTATCATAGCAAATCCTGCACGTTATGTTGCCATTTATGCATCTATATATATATATATATATATATATATATTAATTGCACGGCCCTATGTGATATAGTATAGTCCAGCATAGTCAAACAATGCACTTCACAGGACCTTCTTTTATTAATCCATCCACAATCTATAGAATACAAGTGTGTTTCCACACTAGAAATCTCTTAAAGGAACAGAGTATCAGTTAATTATTTGGCAAAATTAAAAATAAGACTCATGAAAAAACCAAGCGACATGTTTGTGCCAACAATATAATTCCTGCTGCTACTCTGAGATTAATTTAGGTCTTTTTTTTTTAATGTTTTAGCCTTTAGCCCTACACATGTGATATCCTGGTGTGGCCAACTGGAATTCTATTAGCATTTAAAGCATCCAAAAAAAGATGATTTAATGACTTAAATATTCCCTTTATATATCTTTGAAGACATAAAAAACTAATGATTTGGCTCTGTAATGTTTTTTCAGTGAAAAAAGCTTCAATTCACTTCACTTTGACGTAATATATTAACAAACTAAACCTCAAAACACACAAAAAACTTAAAATCGGATTGGAAAAAAGTAGTTCCTTATTATATATATAAAAAAACAGAAACTTGTTCAAGCAAAGATTGTAATATGAACATATAGAAAGTAAAATCAACCCATTTTCCTTTTTTTTTAAAATTCTCACCTCTTTCAGAAGTGTCCTCGTCTCCTCGTTCCCAGACGGGTTGTTACGATGTCACTTATCAGGCTCAGAGTCACACACCTGACGCTCGGACTGAAGGTGAGAACAGAAACTTTCCACTTTCAGCAGGTGAATATGAAACCAGGCTGCACATAAAAGTCCTTAAAGTCAAACTCTGCTCATAAATCATTCTGCACAGTGAAGCTCAAATATTCAAATCAAGGGAAACAGAGAGGAAAAACACATTTCTGACACGATGGGGACTTAAATCAGGCCTAAAGTTAAAGTTGGTGGACGTTAAGCAGCTGTTGATTCCCACATCACATCCAGTTTGTTTCCTGTGAATCCCGCGTGTTTTGCTGCGTAATTTTAACAGCATGTGTGAAAGTTGGAAGCAGAAAGAATCGTAAATATATAATGAGCAGACACAGAGTGTAAATGAATGGCTAAAGCTGAAAAAGTGACAGCCGTAAGTAGTAAAACAAAAGCAGTTGTCATCACATTTAGATTCAATTATTGATGTGTTTAAAAGTCATGACATCATTTTTTTCATCACAGAACTGATGATGTGAGACATGAGAATTGATAGATTTTGGTTATAAGGTCCAGGTGTTACACAAACACTGTCCCATGGTTCCAAACTCTCAATCCACAGTGAAATAGCCTGTTTTTTAGTAACTGTGCCTCCTTTCGGTTGTGATGTCACAGCTATACAAGTCACCACCCACTCCCCCATTCACAGACATTCAAATAAGATGATTGGAGGAGAAGCTCAGTAAAATTCAATAGAAATGTTCTATTGAGGAGATTTAAACCAATAGTGAAATGATTAGTCAGGATATAAAACCCAGGAAAAGTGAAACCTTTAAAGAACCACTCAAATTAGGCAAAGATGGTTTTTAAAGTTTTATTAATGGAGACATTATTTGTTCTTTTCTGTTCTGCAAAACCTGAAATCTGAACAGGAGAAAATATGTTTTTGGTAGAATTAGTTCAACTTTCTTATTTTAAGATCCAGCATAATAGAACTGTAATATCCACTATCCTCGTTATTTTATATTTTATTATACGTGATCCATGAGCATGCTCTTCCTGGAGCATAAACTGTTAAATTGCATGTTTTATGTTTTATGTTTTGTTTTTGTTGATGGTTTTATTTTGTCATAGGACCCCCTTCAGTGCAAAAACTGAAATATTAAGACGTGAATATTGAGTAGAATCACTTCATCCCACTGACAGATGATTTATCCTATTTCAAGTTTTTTTTCTTCCTGATTTGGGTCAAATTGGTTTCGTTTTAAAAAATCAAGACAAATTTTTATTAAAGTTAAATTATCTGCCAGTGGAATAAGATAATTCTAGTAAATTTTGGACAAATTGTACCAAAAAACAAGATATTTTCACCAGATTTTTCAAGGTATTTTCACCTTTTTGCAGTTCTACTCTACAGTAGAAACAGCGAATTATTCTTATTTTGATTACATTATATACTAATTAAATCAAACTTATGAATATTATATTATATTCTTCCAAGTGTATTCTACTGAATGCGGCTAAATCGTACACATTATTTAAACTTGTGAGAAGAGCAAAGAACAAAATGCAGATTTGCTGCTCTTTCATTTCAAATAACCAGCTAAGCTATCTTTTTTTTTTCCCAGATTGCATTTAGGCAGAATCCTGGTTAGAGTATAGAGGCTTTTGGGCCATTTCAATATATTAAATATAACATAAAGCTGGCAGGTTATCTTATATCACTGACAGGTAAAATATATAAAAATCCCTTTAAAAGAAGCAAGTCCTTGGCTCCATACCACCCTATAACTTGCTGAGATTGGTGTTTTTTTTTTTTTTTTTCACAGTGAAAGCATGAGCAAACACGAATTACAACAGAGAAGGAAAATCAATTACGAGACGAAGAACGTTTCAAAACATCCATGAATCCCGGGGAGAAATAATCAGTGTTTTCCTGCCTTCATTAAGCAAAAAAAAAGTTCATGAACGCAGACAGAGGGGATCAAAGCGGCACGGTCAGCCGTATCCCATCATCAAATCATCCAATTAACATCAACCAGAATCCGTGATCAGAGATGGGAGGGGAGGGTAGAAATAAGGCCGGTGGAATGCGATAAGACAAGAAATGAAAACTGTGTAAATAAAGCCACGGAGGAAAAAAAAAATGCCGGCAAAACGCAGTTATAGCAGAAGTGGGACAAACGGAGAGAGAAATTGGAAGAGAGGGGCGATCGATGGAGAAAGAAGAAGCGGGGAGATTAGAGGAGAGACTGGAGGAGGAGGAGGAATTCAGCAAGGTCAACAAAGATGAAGAGGCAGAGGAGGAGCGAGAGAAATAGAGAGAGAGCGAGTGGATCAGCTGACAACCTGAAAAATACAAAAAACTACTACCCTCAGTTAGGAGGGGCCAGAAAATGAAAGGAAAAAAAAAAAACAGGGAGTCTTGGTTTTTATTGCAAAAGAAAATTGAAGTGGCAGCTATTGAGGTCTATCAATTATAGATTCCATCATGACTCGACAAGGTTATACTGCTGCTGCTGTAACATGCTCATACACACACACACACACACACACACACACACACACGCTGTGAATGAGCCTAAACACCTTCCTCCCTCCCATTAATAAGCCTTTGATCCCAGGCTGAATAGATACACGTCCATAAACCCATGATAGTGTGTCATGTGGTTACTGAGGTACTTAGCCATCTGAGCCAAAGATAAATAGGATGTCGAAAGTGTGTCTGCATGTGTGTGTGTGTGTGTGTGTGTGTGTGTGTGTGTGTGTGTGTGTGTGTGTGTGTGTGTGTGTGTGTGTGAAGCCCTTTCCTTCCAACCCGCACTGCTGAACAATTAAACAGGCGGACATAAGGAAATAGGATTAGAAAACACACACACACACACACACACACACACACACACACACATAATTTATCCATCTGGAAGAAGCAGCTCAGCCACTCGGATGTAAAGTACAGTAATTACAGTCATGTTCAATATAATAGCAGCAGTTTTACAGTAAAACTCCTTATAATCATTTCTATTTAGATGCATTGGGAACACTTCATTTTATATCCTGAAGCAAAATGTGGAGAAAATATGTCAATTTTAAATTACTTTACAGAAAATGAAGAAAAATGAATATTAGGCTGTTCAGTTTTTACAAACTCAAATATTTACTGTATAAAATGAAAAAATCTTCAGGATTCACCATTCCTGTGAATCACTAAAGTAATATTTAGTTGTAGAAACACATATTTTAGTGTCACAATTCCTCTGAATTTCTTGGATTTCTTCAGTTTGTAAAGTTTGACGCTGTTATTTCTTTGAACAGCTCAATATTCATTTTTCTTCATTTTCTGTAAATTAATTTTTTTTTTAAATGACACACTTTTCTTCATGTTTTGGTTTTGATTTGATGCAGGTTATAAATGCAGTTTCCTCGATGCACTGAAATGAAAATTATTATAATGATTTTGACTCAAACCAACTTCTGGCACCAAAGAATGGCTGTTTCAGCCTCACAATTCCTTGGAATTTCTTGGTTTTGCCTCAGAAACAGCATTTTTTTACGTCAATCCACACATTTTCAATGGGATTAAGGTTCACTAGTGTGTTTGGGGTTGTTGTCCTGTTAAAACACACATTTCCTCTTCGGCATAAGGCAACATGATCTCTTCAAGTATTTTGATATAGGCAAACTGATTCCCATTTTGATTTAGTATATAAAATAGTCTTCCCAATGCGTCAAAATAAAAATTATTATAAGGATCTTTTCTTTACTCAGGTTTTTAAACACACTGCTGTTATATTGAACACAACTCTATAATATCCAGTCCTGCATTAGCCAGTCATCTAAGCCACTGCAGGTTCATGCCCTTCAGGTCAGGTTCTATCACTTTTCTGTTTATTCCGGAGGCCTTTCCTGTGACGTTACTCACATGCATGTGTGCATGTCTCTGGATGTTAATGTATGTACACGGACGGTGCCACTTAAAACGTCGCTGCCATAGTGCATTAGCGCGGCTTGTGGCGTGTTAACACCCGTCGCTGCGGCATTAAGCGTCGATGAGAGACGATACGGCTAATACGTGTTTATGTTCTGTCGGGCAGCTCTCGATGTGAGTGTATGACCGTGTGTGTGTGTGTGTGTGTGTGTGTGTGTGTGTGTGAAAGTCTTCCATCCAAACTATGTCAACTATTTAATTCTGCTCCTCTGAGAGCCGGGGCATCTGTCAGACAGAGACTTCAGCTGTCCTCTGATCTCCAGCTTTTCCCAGGACCCCCTCCCCCTCCAGTCTGACTCCGTTGAGCTGCTTCTGCTCAGATTTTTGCAGTAACACATTCCTATATAACCTGTTTCAGTAACAACACTGTGAGGTTCATTAGTCTGTATGTATAGATCTAACCTTGCCTAACCTGTCCTTTTCTATTTAATATCTTAACTTGTAGCTTATATTTAACATACTTATATCATACTCTTTACATATTTATTTGACTGCTTCTTCCATTCATCACCTGAATTGATGCATTTGGTCCATATTCATTCAAGGCTCACTGATATTATACTTTACAAAAACTTAGAATATCATGTATTAATTTCCATAATTCCATTAAAAAAGTTGCATAGATTATAGATTCTGGGCCCATAATTGAAAGGATTTCAAGTTTTAATTGTTTATTTTTACATATGTTGGGCCTCCAGCTCATAAAACACACAAAAACAGGAATTCAAACATTTTTTTTAAAAATCTATACATTTTTAAATTGTTTTAATAGAATTATAGAAATGAATAAACTTTCCCATGATATTCTAGTTCTGGCTCTGTAAAAAGTATTTTCATGGATAGTCAGGTCCACCTTTTCCTCCGCTGCCATGTCCATGTTCCCACTCAAGACCAAGCAGAATTATTCATTGAGATTCTTAAGCTTATACAATTGTAGCTGACTATCTACACATCACCTATCCTGCTGTAGTTTGTGTCGTGCTGTGTTTTCATGCATGCACTGCTGCTTTTAAGCAAATGAAGATCCTCACAGAAACAACAAAGCACTATTGACTTTGACTTGAAGCCTTGGGGGTGTTGTCTTGTCAGCAGATGGATAAGAGGTGTACTGTGTGTTTAGATGCTGCCGTCGCCCTTTCTTTACCTCGCTTTGTGATAGCAATTTCATCCCTGACTAGTTCAGCGTGTCAGAGCCGTTTCCTCCATATATTTACGTCCCCCCTTACTTTAACCTTTCCCCCATCCTGAGCTCTAACCCGAAACCCCTGTCATCCTGGCGGCGGCTTTTAGCCTAAGTGAAATGTAACCTCATCCATGCAAAACATCCAAACATGTAGGATAATGTGGGGCCTCTGCCAAAAGAGGAAGAATAAACCCTTCTGAAAGTCATCCAGTTCATACATGTTGTGTCTTCTTATTCGACTACTTAGCCGACAGGAGTCATCTGGGTTTGGTTCAGAGCTGGAGGTTTTGTAAAGCTGCTGGTATCACTGTAACACTGGGATGTTTAGCAGTCAGGAAATACCTTCAAACTGCATTTCCTGCTTATTAGACTGTGTCTTGTCTTGTTTTCTGTTTGTACACAAAGTAAATACCAAAGATGTGGCACAGAAACTTTGATTTGTAGTTGGTGGAGCAGAAATAAAGGGAACAGGTATCACAGGTGATTATCCTGATGAATAAAGTAGCACAGTTACTTTTTACTGAGTCATAATATGCATAAGTAATTTACCCTATTTTCATTGTTCATATATCTCTCGGTATATGCCAAATTTGAACACCAAAACCCATCAAAACCCCATTATTCTCTCTCTCTGTATAACAGTTTCAAATGTTTGATGACTCATTCAGCACTAAGGGGCATTTACAAAAGTTCATCCACTATCTTTGTTGTGCAGTGCTCGTTTGTGCCTTAATGTATAAAAAAAGGAATGACACCTGAAAGCAGAGGAGAACAGCATGGTGAAACTTGAGAAATGCTACTTAATGAAAAGATCACTAACACGGAGAACGTCTAGCGTAGGCACCCACATTCACACTGAGTGAGCCAGGCTAGCAAATAAAGCTGAACATGTAGATCTCAATCTACATATCAGTTTATAAATTGTGTTGATAGACCACTTCATACTCCTACTTCATATTTTTTCCTATTTATTCTCGAAAGAGGACAATGGAGCTTTGAATTGTAACAAAATTGCTGGGAAGCAACATGAGGAGGAGCTGTGATATGGAGCTTTACACTGTAATGAACAGGATGCTACAGGATATTACTGTGATACATAAATCTGTGGCATTTTATCTTTTGATAATAATGATGTTTTGAATATCTATCAAAGAGGATTTAATTTAAATCCCTCTTGTACAAGTTCAAACCTCAAATAGTTGTATTTTACTGAGAAATGCATCACAAAATATGGTCAAACTTCTGTATTACCTGGCTTTTCATTCCAGTTCCGAGGTCCTTGCACTGGCTTCCTGTCTGCCAAAGAACTAACTTTAAAATACTGGTTTATAAAGCACTGAATGGTCTAGGGCCTAAATATATCACTGGTCTGCTGATCCCTAATGATCTGCTGTCTGTTCCCAGAGTCAGAACTATACATGAAGAACCAGCGTTCAGTTTCTATTCCTCATATATCTAGAACAAACTCCCAGAGAACTGGAATAAACTCCCAGAGAACTGGAACAAACTCCCAGAGAACTGGAACAAACTCCCAGAGAACTGCAGGTGTTTTTAAGACTTTTCTGTTTACTGCTGCCTATTGCTGATGATATTCCTTAATTATTTTCCACTGTAACTTTGCAAATGTTTTTGTTTTTAATTACAATTTTATGATTATTCCTCTTTTAATTAACTTTTCACATTTCTTGAATTTTAATCCCATTTTAACTTGTTCCCCTTTTAAATTGTATCTAGATGCGTTTAATGTTTTATGTAAAGCACTTTGAATTACCATGTTGTTGAAATGTTCTCTACAAATAAACTTGCCTCGCCCTGCCTTGTTTAACTGTTATGGAGCGCAGAGTGAAAAGGGGCGGGACTTAGGACGGATAGATTGATTACGTTTGTCAAGTCGTTAGCTAGCTACAAAAGCTCTGGTTACTGAATCCTGCTGTTGTTGTGATCGTGTCTGTTGGACATTCATCAGTCTGGACTATGTACACACACTTTCTGTCTAGTGTGACCGTACACCTCACACACACTCTGTCCCCTCGGTTCCTTTAAGTCGGCTAAGTTTACACAAAAGGCCAAATCTTGTCATGTTTCCCATTATCAAGGCAATATGTGCAGTGTTAACATCTGCATGTGTTTGGACATGTATGTTCAACATCACCTTCCTATATACTCTTAATTCACCCGTTATATCAATGCAGTGTGTGTCCATGTTAATGGTGTTATGTCTAATATGGGTGATTTGTTATGATGAGGCTGTAAACTGTGGGAGGACAGAGGAGGTGGGGATGTGGCGGCGGTGAGAGAGGCTGCTCTGGGCTCACATCTGTCGCTTTTTTTGGGGAGGGAAAATGCTCGTGAGTGTGTGAGTGTGTGTGGTTTGTGACCAGAGCGACGGGCGGATGACTCACCATCAGGAGACGACAGGGTCAGGACACTTATATCGGGGGACGATGACTTCATTACCTCTTGAAAGATAGATGGAAACATCCCTCCGTCTCCTCCTCCGCTCCGGCTGTGGAGTGTAAACCTCTCAGAGGACCAAACAGAGGAGGAACTATTGAATCAAACTAATCATATCACTGCTTTTTTTTTGTTTGTTTTTTTGGCTTGACCCACGCTGGGGGTTCTACAGGGCACGCTTTGTTTGCCATAGCCATTGATTTACTCTCATTGTTCCGACAACCTCCCCACCCCTTGTAGCGGGGACAGGGGGAAAAACAATTGCAATGGATTTGTAATAATAATTCAAAACAACACTATAGATCTCTGCTGTAACACTGCAGAATTGAGACTTATTGATTTTATACCCCTGGTGCTTCTCATTGGAAAGAGCATCAGAATTTATTTTAGGGGGGTTGAAACAAGCCATGCAGAGCTGTGCCATTATTCCTGCTCTCTATTCAGTTTCCTTCCCTCTGTTTGTCTCCTTCACTCTTGGTGTCATTTGGTTCTTCGTCCATATTGTTCCCTGTTACCAATAAAAAAAAACAACAAAACCAATCAAGCACCTTATTCTCACCAACAAGGGGCACTAAAGCAACATTCTGGCCTCCACACAAGTGGTACTCTGCTGATGCAATACTGAAATAAACAGATAAAGAGGACGTACCATGTCTTTGGTGCTTTTATGTTATCATATGTTGGACGTCAATTGGCGTTTTCTTACCTATCTAGTTTGATCCGGACTTTTGGACCTTTCAGTTGAGTTGAACTGAAACTAGGTGGACCATAGTTCGGTTTGTTTGCAGCATGAAGCCATTTTGTAGGCTGGACTTTCAGACCAATAACAGGAAGTTCAGGCAGGGCTAGCCTGAACTGGAAAAGGGAAAAACAGTGCTGTGGTAGCACCCAAAGAGAGAAGGAGTCAAAGCTTTTTATTGAAACATGGTCTGACAACATGATAAAAAGTCAACTGGATACCAACCTTCCCCAACTGGCAACATGCCGAATGTGAGATTCAAGGCCGACCTTGGATGTATGTAAAGTTCTTTGGCGTGCAAATATAATTGCGATGTGAAAGCAAACCTAACAAATCAAATGTTTATAAGGTAATAAAAACATGAGCTTTGGTTTGGACCTTGGTCTGGTCTTTGGGTGTAGAAACGTCCCTAAAGTAGCAGTTAGACCGGAAAGGAGAGGAAATTAATACTGATTCTGACCTTGAAAATGTAGCATCAAAAGGGTCTTGCGAAAATACAAGATGCAAAACATGCATTTATGTTTTCTTGTAGTGCTCCCCCGAGCTTTCATGTACAGGCCAACAAAAGTTTTTATTTATTCGTTCATGTCTACTTTTTCTTATTTCAAACTTCCACATGTTAAATGTCAAGCAGAAACTCTTTTCTATGTTAGGAGTTGCTTCCACTTCTCTAGATTTTAAATGGCACCTCTCGCCCCCCTGCGCCACGATAATTTATGTATTTCACCCATCATTTCCCACAAAGGGCCAGTAATTAAGCTTTTCAGAGGCAAGTGAATCATTCCAAAATGAGGGGGAGCATGTTTCTTGACTGGTTCAATTTAGTTTTATCATTTTTTTCCTTTCCTCTCCTGTGCGATTACCTTTATTTCCTTTTTTTGGCGCGCTCGCATAAGTGCAGTGTGAAAGCGAACTTAATGGATCAAATGTATACAATCTAACACAAACATGAGCTTTGGTTCCGACCTTGGTCCAGACTTTCAGGTGTGAAAACGTCCTGTGTTGACCAGACTTGTCAGAGTTCTTGAGGTTAATGTATACACAAATGCTCACTGCAAGTCGAAGGCTCTGAATGCTTCGTTTGATTGTCCATGCATGGCCAGAAGAGGCTGTCCGGTCCACAGGAAGTTCACGTCATCTATTCTCTATTTCCTGGCTCAAACATGCATAGATGTATTTGAGAACTTTTCATATCAAGTAAAGAAAGGAAAAGGGAAGTGAAATGTGAGGGGGTCCTAAAGGAGATAGGAGCTGAAACGCCCTGAACTTAGGGTCAATAAAACATTAAATAAGGATTTTTTTAAACTGTAAAACATGCAAATATATTCCAGCAGAGACCCAGAATATAAATACAGGAGACCTGGAAATAATTGTGTGTGAACATTCAATATATAAGTTACAGCCAGGAGACAGTTTGCTTATCTTAGAATAAAGTCATGAGACCTGGGAAAACAGATAATCTGGCTCTGTCTGATGGAACTAGATAGATATTAGCATTAGCGTTTATCAGTGTTCTCATCTATTCTCTGGATGAAAGCAAATATGTTTGGACTAAACGAGCAACAAAGGAAATAAGGTATGAATAGAGGCAGAAACAACAATCAACAGTGATAACGCAGAGTTCATGCTGAGTCAGACACGCTCAACAACACTATCAAGCATGTAACTTCGAAATGATGATGAAGGAGCTGCTGTCTCTTGCTGAGTGGCAGGCTCATTAATAGTCTGGGCCCCATTAGCCTGCTGGTTTGATGGGAGATTATTGCTTTTGAGAGTTCCAGTGAATGGACTTAGGTTTGACGTGATATATTATACTCACTCCCTCCTTGAAAAACTAAGCCGTATGTTCAAAATATACCATTTTTGCTTTCGGGACTCAATTAGAACACACCCTCTTTTGGCCTTTACGTCCTCTATCAGTGCTCTGGTCATCATTCTGGGACCTTCTTGTGATGCTGACGTGTGCAGCCTCCACACTCCACCCACAGTGGTAGGAGTGAACTTTTGCTGTGTGTGGTTCCCAGCCCATCGTGGGGCACACATGCCATTCAATCACACCTATGGGCAAGTTAGATTCTCCAATTAACCTCAGCATGTTTTTGGACTGTGGGAGGAAGCCAGAGAACCTGGAGAAAATCCACGCAGACAAGGGGAGAACATGCAAACTCCACACAGAAAGGTCCCACACCAAGGCCTTGAACCTGCAACCTTCTTGGTGTGAGGCAACAGCGCTAACCGCTGCACCACCGGGTCGCCCTGTTCAAGAAGTAATCAATGGCTTAAATGATGTGTAAATAAATGGGTTTGGATGAAGTGCTGTCTGGACGAGTCTAGAAGCAAATGGGTTCATATATGTTCTGGCAACACTTGAAGTTGAGGCAGGACAACTAGCAACAGCAATAAAAGGTGTATACTTTTGGAAAAATAAAGAAGTTTAAACCTTGTCTACTTCCATTCTGCCGCACACCTGCTACACACCTTGAAGTAGGCCTGATTATGGGATTTGGGGTTTCGAAGCATTACATGCATAGCCCCCGATTCCAACACGACCAACACTATCCAGTGATCCGATAAGGACATCGTTTGAAGCATATCAGCACCTTAATTCTCTCAGATATTCTCCCAAGGTAGAAGAGGAGTGCATCAAATCACACGCGACATATTGCATCCGTTCTGTTTCGAGATTAAAACCCGAAATACCTAATTTCCATGTCATGCATCATTTTGATCCCATCTCCTCCGAGCCACCTTCTCTAATCACCTACGAGGTCAGGAAGTAACGAGGGGATGTGCCAGGAATCTGAGTTAGTCTCCCCGCTCTGCTCTGTCTCTTTGGATCTCGATCCCCGCTTGTCACTGTCTGGCTCCGTGAGAATGAAATCATTGCAGCTGTATTGGCTTTCTCGAGCACTCTTTGGCTCCCCCTGAAAGGGAAGGTCACCCACTGTGCGGACAACAGAGATTCAATTTAATATCTGTGCAGCTCACTGAGGAACACTCATTCTTGTGCAAGTCTATGTGTGAGGGGGATACCGAAGAGCGTGATCCACGGGTTGAATCAAAACCTGGCGCTGCGATCAATTCCTACAATCAGAGCTGAAAATAATGTTGGTAAAACCCTATTCTGAGCTACAGAAATCAACACTTCCCTGTTGCTCATAAACACACGATGCATGCAACCTAACACACCCTTCCACAGTGCATGGAGTGGCGCCGTCCGGGGTTGTGGTGGAACAGGTAGCGCGGCCACTGGCTTGTATGCTCGGCCCACTGGGGGCCAATAGGGAGATTGTCCCTCCTCGGCCAGGAACCCGTCCACAAAGACAGGAAGTGGAACCCTTCCACCTGATACCGAGGCACCGCAGCGCCTCAGGGGAGAAACATTTCAGCGTGACTCCCGTGATGGATTAGCTTCTATTCCCAAAATGTGTTTACCTAGGCGCGCACAGACGGCAAAAGCAGCAGACTGCTGCGCAAACAATGGAGGCAAACCAGGCCGAGTGTGGCGTAAGGCCACGGTTCGGAGGGGGGGGAAGAGAGAGAGAAGTTGTGAGTGAAACAGCGCTTTTGGAGTCATTACTCATTGTTGTGTGTTGTCAAATGAGATTAACCCTTTCATCCGTTCAAGCTAAGCAGCCGCGGAACAGTTCTCACTCCGCTGACAGCCCCGGCTCCTTCTCTTTTTCTTTGATGCAGTTCCAGTCCGGCAAACAAACTCACCGTGTCCTTTCATCAGGCAGCAGCGTAGCATAAAAAAAGAAAAAGGAAAAAAAAAAAAGAAAAGACGACTGGTGTGGTCTGCATACTGTAGCAGCAGGCCGAACCACATCCAGCGCCGTGAGTCAGAGTCTAATGTTAGAGCTTAGTCACAGGTCAGAACCAGCTCTCTTTCCCAATGTCAGACCAATAAACTGTCTGAAGGAACAATAGTAATCCTACAACAAGCATTTAGAGAGGTCCTTAGTGTAAGGGAATATTGTTTTGATGCTGTAATTGTTGTAACAGCTTGGCTCGGTACTCTGGTTGGAGGCAGTTTAGGGATTTTGGAAGAAAATGGGTACAAACTCACGTCCAAACCAGTTACTGTTGCATCACGATCATTTATTTGCTAAGCCTGGTTGTGCAGCTACTATTTAATCATACATGAACAAAACAAAGGACGCAATTGAGTTGAGAGACAAAAGAGAAAGTCTTAACTCAGCACTATTGTTATGACTGTTCCATTCCCCATATGGGAAGGCTCTGCACCCTGGCCTGTGATTGGCTGACGTGGAGAAACACCTGTTATATAAGAGGCCAGAAGGAGCCATTCCTCATCCTCCTCTACTTCCACCTGGCCACACCTTAACATGGTGCATTTCTTACATTTCCTTGTTATACAACCCATAGTGACTGCACAGTAGAATCACCCCCCATGATGCTCTGGGGCCTCCCATCATGCTCTGGGGCAGTACCACGAGTGACCACTGGAAAAAAATCATCATGCTGCTGAGAGGAGGTACCCTATCCAGGTTTTATAATACATCCATGCGGTGGACTGCCAGTTTTGTTAATCAGGTTTTCTCCTGTTTATTACGTTAGGGAGGGAAGTCTGTTGTCATTGGTTTCCTTAGTTTGGTTAGGCTAGTTTTTTACTTCCTAGACAGGGTCATTTGGTTTCGTATTTTGGCCTGAAGCCTCATTACTCATTGTTACATAGGTCGCAGGTTCAAGACCTCCTTGGTCCTGGGTCTGGGACCTTTCTGTGTGGAGTTTGCATGTTCTCCCTGTGTCTGCGTGGGTTTTCACCGGGTACTCCGGCTTCCTCCCACAGTCCAAAAACATGCTGAGGTTAATTGGAGACTCTAAATTGCCCGTAGGTGTGAGTGTGTGAGTGAATGGTGTGTGTGCCCCATGATTGGCTGGCGACCATCTGAGGTGTATCCCTGCCTCTCGCCGTAACGCGCTGGGATAGGCTCCAGCAGACCATGTGACCCTAATGAGGAATAAGCAGGTATAGAAAATGATTGTTTATGGCTACTTGGGACTTAGGGAAGATGGGGCCATCTCATATTATGTCCTAGACTGGTGCATAACACTATGGCTCCATCCATAGCAGGTGCACTGCTCAACTATCTAACTAGGAGACGGTAGATTTCACAATTTCAGCCGTCACGGTGTAATATAAGCACCGTTCCATCCCATAACAAAACTGTTAAAACCCCCCTTACACTCAAAATTGTGTTTTTTTTCTACTTTCTTCCTTTCTTGGATGTTTGAGCTTCGCTGTGCAGAATGATGCATGCGCAGAGTTTGACACTAGAAGGCCGTTTTCACATTTCATCCACTGAAAAGTGGAAAGTTTGTCCTTTTATTGAAAATCCAATTAGTTTGGTGCCAATCCCACTTCTCTAACAGAAGTGTAATGTGGCAGCATGAAGCCGGCGCACAGAAGGCTGAGACTTTACAGTGAAGTCGGAAACATCTCAAATAAATGTATACATTCATAGATTCTGGATTTTTAATGAGGAGCGAGGACGAGATTCAATTTGAAGGGATTTAACAAGATAATTTTACTTTTTTTTAGTGTAATAACCGTATCAGCCACAAATTAGTATTATTAGTCAAAGTAGAGAAATTTACATACATCTTTAATGCCACATGCATTATCAGCAGAACAGTGCCTTATGGGTCCATAGATTACAGCACATGCAAATATACCAGAATAACTGCTGAGCTGGTCATTTAGGAAAAATCCAAGTAAAATATGACTCTTCAGGTCTCAAAGGCCGAACCTTCTGACCATCACTCGTATCACAAATGAATGAATCTGACAATCCAAACCTACACTAAAGGTATCTGGAATGGGTGAATCAGGACTTTTGTGATGTCATACTGTATTCATTAATACTTTATGCAGAATGCTTTATTAACATCTGGAACATTAAACAGGACACACTGATTTCACCTCAGTTCTCAAACAAATTAGGGAAATTACAGAAGTTCTAAAGAAAACTTTGGATTATGTAAAGTAGCCTACACATTCTTTCTAAAATGATTTCATTAAATCCACCTCATTTGCGTCGGGGCGGTGGCAGGAATCTCAAGCGATTGACGATCCTGAAATCTCGTCAAGTGAGAACACGTGTTGAGCTGAAAGTGAATCGAGCCTTTGAGAATCCGAGCTAACAGAAAAGTGGAATTCTGATTATCATTCCGTCCGCATCTTGCTTTCCATCCCCTTCCCCGCCATCCATCAGCAACCTCCCACTTCATCTTATTTCTCTCTCGTCTCTTCTCCTCCTGTCGTCTCTCCTCTCAGCAGCATGTTGTACAGTCTGGGTCTCTCTCCGGGGGCTGCACACTGTGCTGTGTATGTGCTTCAGGATGGCAGACAGGCCTGACCCATTTACCAAACGCTTTTATCCCCCCCGCCACCCCCCCTCCTACCCGTCTTTGACTCGCTGTACCATTTGTATGCATCTCTTATCACTCTGTTGGGTTTGGCGTTTGTGTTTATTCTATTCGTCAGCTCGTCTCATTTTCCCTCTCTTTCTGTCTTTCCCCCTCTAGAATGACGAAGAGAAGGGTCCTCGGACATTTAGATGCCACACACACACACACACACACACACACGCGTGCACAGACACACACACACACTCGATTCCTGTTAGACATACTCAGGCATTCACAGGGTGTTGGACAACTGCACACAGAAGACACATGCAGGTAAAGACAAGTGCAGATAATAAAGACGCAAATATCACTGGAGACAGGGTGGACGTGTGTGTGTGTGTGTGTGTGTGTGTGTGTGTGATAGGACTGAATGAAAATGAAAAAAAAATGTGATTTTCTGTCAGATATTGCAATTTCGGTTTCATTCACAATTTTCTTTGAATCAATTAAAATCAATGTTATAACTAATAGAAGAATGAAAACTAAAGTCAAGGATCGATTTTGATTAAACTGAATCCAAAACCCCTGATACTGGAGCAGCATTGAGTTTTATTCATATATGGCACAAATAAACCTAAATAAAGTATTTTTTATCATCAAAAGCTGTTTGTGTGATTATTTAATTGGGTCCTTTATAATCTCCTTTTTAAATATTCGTCATGTTCTGTGTGATCAGTGTGATCTCTCTAATTGAACTTTGAACTCTTATTAGTCATTGAATTGGATTATTTAGCTTACTTCAAGTTTTTTTTTTCTGATTTAGGTCACTTTAGTTTTGTTTTAAATGAAGTATGTACTGTAGTCACCTCACATGTTGTAGAGTTCTTTTGTTTAAGTACAATTACCTTTGTGGTTGTAGAGATATTCCCTATTTATTATTATTTATAGCAAGAAAACTAAAAAACAGGAATGTGGCTTAAGTGGTTGACAAGAAAGATTCTACAGGCTGCATCGAGTGCTTGATCAACGGCTGTAAATACAACTAAAGAACTAAAGGAGCCGTCTATGGATTAACTTCAAGTAGAGCAAAAAAAAGGCTTTTAACTTAAAGTAGTGCAACATACATGTGTAAAATAGTCGAAAACAAAACTCTGGCTTTGAAAATCTCAATATTGTGTTGCTTGGATTTCAGATTTTGATTTAAAAGATAGATCTTTCAGGCCTAGTGTGTACGCTTGTATATTTCCTCCAGAGTCACACACACATTGTAAAAGTCATGTTTGTACAGCAACTAGACAGGAAAATGTTCAAAGAGCATGAAGACGGGGGGGAAAACCTTACATTGTTCTTTTACTGATGCATTTGTTGTGATAGATGACTGACTGAACAAGCACTGGATAGAGAAACGAGACTGTAATAACCAAACTCAATTAGCTGTGAGTGTGTGTGTGTGTGTGTGTGTGTGTGTGTGTGGTGAAGCCTCAGGCACGTCACTTACAGCACGGTGAGGCTCATAAATCCTGATTATTTCAGCAAAGGAGACCTTGCTCCTAATCTTAATAAATCACAAACAGGTAAGTGGACACGCACAAGGTGCATCAAACACAACCTGTATTCAAAGTGTGTGAGCGGTACACACACACACACACACACACACACACACACACACACAGATTACATGGTAGCTGGCTGTTTGCTTAAGTAAAGGACTTAATGAAGCCTCACATCTGAGAAAACACACCGGTGGCACAGTCTAGACACTGACAGACAGGAGACACACACTGTGGACCTCAATTAGCCGACCCTCAGTTTAAAACACACACACACACACACACACACACACACACACACACACACACACACACACACACACACACACACACACACACACACACACACACACACACACACACACACACACACACACACACACACACACACACACACACACACACACACACACACACACACACACACACACACACACATTATTTCAGGCTCTTTTTCTCTCACGTCTCCTCTGTCACTCCAGACCCCAGAAATGGCTCCATATGTGCTAAGAATATCAGTTTTCTGAGCTCGGTAGACTTTGGGTTTGACAAACTCTGTAAAATTCCATAAATTCAGTGATGGAAGAGTCTTAAGTATTAATAGTAATAGTGTAGAATGATGTATATGACATCAGATTATTAATGAGTTCTAACTATTTTATATCGAGTTAGTTTAGTCCATGGTTCCCAGAGTCAGGCCCCTCCATAGGGTCACAGGTCATCATAAATCTGAGGGGTCGTGAGATGATTAATAGAAAAGGAAAGAAGAAAACACTCGGTTCTGATACGCAAATCTGTTTTCAGTTGTTCTCTGATCTTTATATTTAAATGGAATCCTGGAACATATTGAACATTTATTGAAATGAAACCATGTGAAAAGCTTCGTGGGGAAATATGTCTTTGTTGCTGCTGTCAACAACTCGCAGCTATGCGAAACATAGCGAGGGGGCACAATCATACACAGATTTTTGCGAGAAGTCAAACGAATAAACATTTGGAAACGCCGGTTTAAGCTAGAATATTGAAAAGTAAGAACGGAGCAGATAAACACAGCTGTGAAATAAATGTGATGGAGTAAAACTAGAAGATTTCTTTCCAAAACGTAGACGTAGCAGAGAAGAAGCAGCTTAAAACGGAAATACTGAAGCTACAGCTAGAGGCCAGTTAGCTTAGCCGAGCTAGCTTTATATATACACACGTTAAATTCAATACAAATTCATACAAAAGCTGCTGCAAACTACAAATGTGTAGTTTTATGAGAAGCTGTGTGCCTGCTAACATGTTAGCATTTGTTATGTTATCTACGGCATAGAGATATGTGCCATAGATTGATAGGCTTGTCAGATGCGTCAACGTGGCTGCCATCTTGGGCAGGGGTTGGTCGGATCAGAACATTTTCTATTAACCAATCATAAAGCTGTATCATGAGGAATTCAAACACAGACAGTGTTGCTACTGCTGGATTTAGCGTTGAATCATCTTCACCTATACAGGAAGGTAATAGCCGTGAGAGTGAAACCGTATGAAATTCTCACACATAAACCGACGGGCTCCTTTTATTCTAAAATATGCCAGAGCAGAGCGGAGGAAAAGCCAGCGTGGGAAGCTGGAGTCATTTCAGCGGTGGCATTAGCCTGAACCCGAGCTGCTCCCTCTGGTCAACGCTTGGCTCCTTTCGCCGTCGTCCCTCCTCCCCGAAAAAACCCTCTTCACAACATGAAATCTAATCTCTCCCTTTAATTCCTCCGACCTGCGGCCATAACTGTGGGTTTTGGAAAGAGGAGATTCCATGAGGTTAATGTCAAACCGTAACCACAACCTCTGCCTCTCCTCCATCGCTGCTCCTCAGTGACGTTGACCACAATGCTGCTCTCCTACTGTCTGAGCTGTCAGTCATCTGTCTTCCCATCTGTCTCTCCAACACACACACACACACACACACACACACACACACAGACACACACACACAGGGTGTTTTCTTCAGCCAATGTGTTTCTATTGATGCCGGATGACCTGGGGTGTGTTTGGAAATGTATATGCAGGGATTCTGCTGCCAGACTGGGTCAAGTGGACATTGTTCTGGGGGCCAGACAAACAGGCTGATGAAAGCTAAACCACACACACACACACACACACACACACACACACACACACAGGCAGAAACCCCTGGGGGGAGACAGAGACAGGGGATGTGACCCCCCCCAAATAATTTTGACTAAAAAGAAATGCTAAATAAACGCACAACACAAGTGCCGTTAAATGTAAAATAATGACCCCCCCTCCAATTCCTCAAAGTGGTTGGGTCCAGATTAGAGACGTGAATTCCGGCTCTTTTACGTGAGCCGGATCATTTGGCTCAGCTCACTAAGGAGCCGACTCTTTCGGCTCCAGTTTACCGCTTAAACCTTTTGGAATTCAGCCAAATTGAACGCTGTTTTGACTTGTGATTTTTATTAAAACACTAAATCCTGATTCTAAATTAAAATAAACCACTAAAACCACTGATTTATGAAAGAAAGGGATTGTTTCCCCATAATTGAGCAGCCGTACAATATATCCACCTTCATCTGTCTTTACACTTTTCCTCACACACATACTTTAAAGAGACAGTACAATCTAAACCCGGAGGCAGGAGCAACAACATCAAAGATTTAAGCGAGTTGTGGTGGGATGACATCAGAAACGCGCTGAAAGTTTGCGGGGAAGAGGGCAGGGCGAGAACAAGGCAGAATCAGTCGAGCCAGAAAAGGTTAGCTCTGTGATTAACAACCCTGACATCATGGCACAACACGGGGAAACGTCCCAGGAGAAACCGCCGGGGGAAAGTTGGGGAATTTATTTGCATAGATTTACGCTTTAAGTCGAGGGTGTGACTCAGCGACTGAAAGAAACCATCCACTGGTTTTGAAGTTCAAATATTTTCTTTCTTTGGTTTTGGCGACTCTTCCTTAAATTCACACAACCGATAAATCTTACAACTTTATAAAAACGTCAGACATGTCCAAACTCTCGATGACATTACCAGTCTGTCCGCAACATCAATTGTATAAATGTGTCCTCATCTGCTGCAAATGTAATTTACCCGAGTCACTGTTGTTGTTATTGTGTGTGTTTTTTTTTTTCTGGTCAATGCTCTTTTGATTCTGAGGATTTTCAAAAGAGGGAAAAACAACCAGGCAGGCCTGCTGAAGCACTTTTCAAAATGAGCCATGCAATTGATATCTTGTCAGCGTTTTATTATGTCCCAGATGATGATGACGCATGACTTGTCTAGCGTTTCGGAACAGGCACTCAAGATTTTTACATTTATATAAATGTATTGACTATGTGCTCTGCCCCTGCAACAAATTAGATAACTGATAGTAGCAGATGGGCCAGAGAGGAAGATTTCTATGGAACTTGTGTGCCACCTAGTGGTGGAATCTTGTAAAAGATGCATGTTTAGAAGTGTTATTTTATACATGAATATAATATATAGCCATATATGAACTTATGGGATTCTGTAGGTAACATGTTTATCACCAGAAAACAATCACAACTATGACAAAGATAATTAAAACATGAGTATTTATTTTACTCCGTATGTGCTTTACAGTACAAACGTCTGGTCTGAATTAACCTCCAGCAGATTCAGTATCCTTCAAGCAAAACACACAAAAAGTGGAACGTGATTGGTTAAATCACCAATGACACTGCCTCCTATACTGTAGTGGAATGGTTCAAACAAGTGTTACAACCCTTAAAAAAGAAAAAATAATATAAAAGAGAAAAAATAATCATCTCAAAGTACCGCAGTCAATTTTTTTAGAAAGTGAAGTGAGAAAAAAAGTGAGTTAAGTCATATTTGAGTTTTTCACCCTCAAATATTTAAACGATTATTAAACAGAACATATTTACCAGGAATGATTCATCCAGCAAAGTATTTCCAGGTTCAATATTCCCTTTTTTTCCTGGTAGGCGTTAGGGGAATACTGGAGTTTTAATATTCCATGGTAATATGGAATGTAGGAATAAAGTGCCATACAACTTCCCTTGAATTACTTCCAGCTTACAAATGAAAACCGTATTCAAAACTGAATCTTTGACGACGTTCTCTGGTTAGAAGCTGAAGTTACGTGTGCGTGTCCATTCAGTTTAAAGAACGAGCCCATAAAAAACCCAACATATGATACAGTAGCTGTGTCAGTTTGTGGTTTGTGCTCAGGGATGTTAAGAAGTACAGTTGTGTTCAATATAATAGTGTGTTTTGAAACAAGAGTGAAGCCAAAATCCTTATAGTCATTTTTATTTGGAGTATTTTTATTTTTGCCTGTATCAAAATACTTAAAGAGGTCATGTTGCCTTATATCGAAGAGGAAATGCTCTTGAAATGTGAGTTTTAACAAGACAACGACCCCAAAAACACGAGTGAAGCAGCAGCATCTTGGTTCCAGAGCAACAAAATTAAAGTTCTGGAGTGGTCAACCCAATCCCAGGACATTAATCCCATTAAAACCGTGTAGGCTGATTTAAGAAAATGCTGTTTCTGGGGCAAAACCAAGAAATTCAGAGGAATTATGAGGATGAAATACCTGTTAATAGGAGCCAGAAGTTGGCCAGAAGCAGTTGTTATACATCTAAATATTAGTTCAGACACTGCTATTTTTTTGAGCGGCCTAATATTCATTTTTCTTCATTTTCTGTAAAATAATTCAAAAATTGACACATTTTTCTTCACATTGTCATTTAGGATATGCAGCGGTCTCAATGCACTGAAATAAAACGTAGGATTTTGGTTTTACTCACGTTTTTAAACACACTATTATACTGAACACAACTGTACAATAAAAAAGATTAAGACATTGTGAGCAGCATAAAAGTCACCATCTTTAACCTATTTATGCCTCTATAGCCTTTAAGTCTATGACTGTCATTTTATACTTAAAATAAAAAATCTAAATCTCACTCATGCGACAACTTAGACAAAAGGTTTTAAGCAAATCATTTCCAAAGTTTCTAAGTGCTTCCTGTCACATGACGTCGTCAACTTCCTCCTGAGAACATGGTGAAGACAAACCCTCCTAGAAAGAGTTATTTTATTTAGATTATGATTTTCAACCCTGACATGTATATAGCTGCATGTTTGTAGTTGTGCAATTAATAGAATTTTAATCACGATTTTGATTTGCATGTCAAACGATCTCCAAAATCATATAATCAAGTGGAAACGATATTTGACATTTTTAATTACACAATTTCTGAAAAGGCGACTACATTAATAAAATAAATGTATTATGTATCTTAAAAAATAATCGTGATTTCAATATTGACCAAAATAATTGTGATAATGATTTTTTCCCCCCCATAATCGAGCAGTTTTTTGAAAAGAAAAGAAAAATGTGGACTTGAATGGGTTAAGTATAAAATGACAATGACTTGGTGGCTCTTAGGCTTAAATGGGTTAAAAGTGGAAAACAACTTGGGAAAAAAAAAAAAAAAAAAATCAAGGAAAACTCAACCATCTGCCATCTTGTGATGCTGTCCATCTGTCAGCCGGCCCGCCTGTAGCACGCCTCCTGGTAGGACGTGGCGTTGACCACGCCGAACATGTCCCTCCTGACGAAAGACAGGAAGTTCTTGAGGGGACAGAGCGGCTGGCCGGCGTGGCGCTCGTGGGCGCGACAGAAGGCGGTGTGAAACGTCACGTCCTCGCCGTTGTACAGCACCCGGACGAACAGCTCGCCGTCTCTCGCCTTCGACTTCTCGCCTTTTCCCGCCCTCTTCTTCGGCTGTCCCTGAGTTCCCGGGGGGCTCTTCCACAGCTCGAAGACGACCCTCGCCGCGAACCGCGGGAACCTGGCCTCCTCCAGGCCCAGGGCGCTCAGCAGCGGCGCCATGGTGACGTCGTGCGCCGAGGAGAGCGTGAACACCTCCTGCGGCTGCCGCCCGGCCTCGTTGCCCCTGGCGACCCGCTCCATCTTGGCAGCGGTGCGGTTGAGGTAAGGGTACATGGCCAGGACGGCGTATTTCCGGTAGAGCCCCGCCCTCCTGCGGTCCGCCTCGTCGTCCAGCTGCTGCCGGCGGATCACGGCGAACTGCGCCATCGTCAGGCAGCCGCCGCTTCCGCCGTCCGCCGCGGGGGAGCACGGGAACGGCAGGCCGTGGCACAGGTGGCACAGCAGCGAGTCGATGGGGTTGGCAGCCCGGAGCTGGCGGGTGGGCAGGCCCAGGGTGCGCGCCATGTCGGCGTAAGTCCTCTCCAGCTCGCCGTCGGCCACCCGCAGCCGGTACTGGCGCCGCTGCTCCTCCTCCAGGTAACGGTTGCGGGCGGGGCAGTCGCACGCCGCGCCGCAGAACAGCGTGCTCCACTGGTGGCGAACGGTCAGACGGGACCAGTCGAAGTCGGCCAGGAAGCCGTAGAGGAAGGCCAGGCCGCTCTGCAGCGTGCGGCTCTTGCCCGTGGTCTCCACCCACAGCTGGCGGGGGGACCAGTCGGCCGGGAGCAGGTTGTGGCGCCTGTACGCCTGATGGAGCAGCTGCCCGTTACGCAGGT
Source organism: Lepturacanthus savala (assembly GCA_030544235.1). NCBI lineage: Eukaryota > Metazoa > Chordata > Actinopteri > Scombriformes > Trichiuridae > Lepturacanthus > Lepturacanthus savala. Next base: position 4,582,970 of record CM060468.1, read on the forward strand.
GCTGCACCACACCTGCAGGAGGAGGTTTGAAGTGAAAAAGAAGAAAAATGGATCACTGGTGGTGTCAGGAGAACTAAACCGGGTTCTGACACTTGACAGAACATGTTAACGTGCTATGAAAGCTGTGAAAGTTCAAAAGGAAAGAACAGGGCTCCTACTGGTTTCTATTAGTTAAATTCAAGGCTTTTAAAGATACTTTTTTTTTTATAAAACTTAACCCTCCATTGCATTAAATATTCCTTAGACATGGTAAAAAATGTTTTGAAAGCTTTTATTACATGGCCTAAATATTTTATTTATATAAGAAAAAGTTGTGAACAGAGTCTCAGGACAGTTTCATGCCATGTAAGTCAATAGGACTCCAGTAGGTTGTATGCACTAAGAATTTCTCCATATTTGCATATTGTTGCCATATGGAAACAAATCTTATAACATCAAATTTGAATTTTAGTTTACTTATCCCAGATAGTGAGATTTTAGATATTATTTGGTGAAAATGTCCCATGTCCATGAACAAAAGGGACCGGGTCATCAGGGTATCCTGGTCATGTGACCGTATAATTACTATGTCCTATAATAATGATGAACGACAGAAAACAGAATGATAAAGAGTCTATTATCTAATTTGTATTAATTATTTTCAGGTACTGTATCTATATAAAATATTTTTTTGGATTAAAACATGTTCTAGACTTTTTCCAAGTATTTCCCAATTCATAAATTAAATGCTTTTAAGACTCTTTAAGACCCTGTAGGAACCCTGAAGGAGGACAGTGAAGATCCCTACCCGTCTGTGTGAGCTCTCCCATCTCACAGGTGCTGTGGTTGGGAAGGCGAGGGACAGAACCCAGAGGAGACTCCCAGTGGCCTCGGCCGCCCTGACCCATGTGACTGATGAAGGAGTTGAGTAGAGGGTGGGAAGGCTTCCTGTGGTCAGCGAGGACGAGAACAGAGACTTATCAGTGTTCTAAACCATCAGGGAGTTACAGGAACACTCAGGACGTTTAATCTAAACATTAAAAAAGAAATATGTCCAACACAAGACCAGGCAAAAGTAGGCTGAAACTTTGATGAAAGTTGTATTGGAATAATAATCCACTTCTATCTATACAAGCATGACAACTAATGTGCTACGCAGAGGCAAAGGCCCAAATGATGTAATTACTATTATCATTTCATTATGCATTCTATGTATTTCCCCTTTCCATCTTTATTGGATTTTAATAGTCTAATGTTCTTTTAGTTGTTAATTTCCTTCTTAATGTCATGTTTTAATGTATATTTTATGTCTGTTGTAAAATACTTTGAGCTGCCTTCATTGTGTGAAAGTTGCTACACAATTAATGTGGATGTATTAAAAAAGCAGGACTAGAGTTTGCTTCGAGTTGTTTAGTCGTCACAGCAGCTGTTTTATTGTCTATGTGCACATGATGTTTTTCAGTGTGGTGGTGGAATTAAGCCCAAATACATTTCAAGAGGTTTTATTTCTGTCCAACCCTATTGTGAAGAAATCTGTCATTTCGGTGAGTTAGTTTTACAAATTAGATCTGAACTTCACATGTGCTACAGCAGAATCTCCCAACTATTAAGCCATGTACAGTGGATAGAATAAAAAAATCTACACACCCCTGTTAAAATGACTGATTTTTGTGATGTAAAAAATGACACCAAGATAAATAACGTGCCCAGAAACATGAAGCTGCCACCACCATGCTTCACTGTAGGTGTGTTGGTCTTTTGATGATGCTGTTTTTGTGCCAAATATAAAAGGTTTCAATTATTCCAGGGTGTGTAGACTTTATATAGCAACTGTATTTTCATGGATCAAACAAACCTCTTGTTATATTAAGAAATTGGTGTTGATTCATGGATTAATTAACATGTTTTATATAATATTTGTGATACAATGTGACTGAAAGAACTGCACATTTAAGACATCACCTTTGACTTCTCACAATTTTCTATCATTTAAAAGACCAAATCATAAATAGATTTTTCAAAAAGTAACAAATTGTTATTTTACCTTAATGACAAACAGTGATTATACAATAGTATTCAACGTTAAATTAACAGTTGTCAGGTTGTTTTAAGACCAGATTCCATTGATCAAACACACTTGTTTTCAAATTCAGTGAAAATCTCCTCAGAGCCCACCAGCTGTCTGTTCTGTGTTCACTGATTTTGGATGCTTCCGTGCTGTAAATGGGAAACAAAGCGGCTCATAGCGAGCCAACAACAATACTGCAGCCAATCAGCAGGTTGCATTCCAGTTAGCGCCCAGGCACAGGAAGGGGAGAGGAGTCTGGAGGATACGGCGTCGCTTGTAGCTCAAAAAGTGACTGGTTCTAACCTGTGTAGCTCTAAATGAGAGACGGATTCACAAAATGGATGATGGTTTGTTCTCTGCATAAAATGTTTCGAGGAAGACCGTATCCAATGGTCATATCTTAACTCAGCAAATCGGTAAAAAAATCGGTAGCTCATCCTTTTCGAAATCGGATAGCAGATCCCAACCCAATAAAATGTTCATCCAAAAAGGATAAACAGTCGTCCTTCAGAATTATGAACCTTTAATAGTCAAAATATTATCACCCTATTAAAATGATGGTCCAAGTCATTTTTTCAAGTTTTTGGGAAAACATAAAAAACTCAAACACAGAATATATTAATCATTTCAATCAAAAAAATCTAAAATTGTATGTTACGTAACATTAAATAATGAAGTGACTCATTATAACATTATATACAACATTATATACAACATTATAGCCTAAAGCCTTTGTCACTCACCCGTAGAAATTGATTCAATAATCATGTTTAGAGCTTCTTTTTGCTTTGCTTCTTGAAGCAAATCCTCATGAAAGCTTGATGATGATGCCGCTATCATGAAAGCTTGTTGAATTGCCCAAGTCAAAGCACTGTTTCCTGACTTCGGCAAAAAATTAAATAAAGTAAGTCATTTTAATAGCAAAATGTCCATTGTCCTATGAAGAGTCTGATCCTTTCAACTAAGGATTAAGGCGGCTTTACCGGACGTAGCAGCATCATCGAGAGATGATTTAGGCCAAAACTTTAGGTCAAACAAATGACGTAGGGTGACGTAATTTAAATAAGGTCAGCCGCATTTATTCTAAGTATTCTACTAACTATTCTAAGAAAACTAAAATACAGAAAATTGTGAAAACCCCAAGATGATATCAATTTATTTGCACCCAATGCATCTCCTATCCTATATTGAGATTCACAGCCATCTTAACTCCTTTTTAGGAACTGGCAGCTGTTGTACATGAACAGGATTTATAACAAGAAAATGTAAAATTAAAATGGACATAAAAGTACAAAAAGAATTAATAAACAATACTATATAGCTTTCCATACATACATGTTAATGTATGATGAATAAGATGTAATACTGCAGATCTGCATAACAGATTGATTTAATTGTTCGACTTGTAATTGATCAACTAATTGTAGGCCGACTGTTAAACAGCAGGATCTTTACACGTTCGTCTCGCTTCCTACATCCGCCAGCAGATGTCTCCCCACCACAACACTACAGGGCTATAGGCACTGTTCAATATGTGTGTGGGTGGGAATATGGGAGACGTGGATATAAAAAGATGAAAGAATTTATTGCCTCGGGACTCAACCTCATATACCCACATGAAAGCACGAGCACGAACACACACACACACACACGTGCAGGGATGAGAGTAGCTGGAGTCGGTGATCGGACAGATTAGAGGTGATTGAAGAACGTGGTTTAATATAACAAATCTGTGGGAACTGAGCTTAAGGAAGCCAGTCTGGTAAAGGGGGGGGGGGGGGGGGGGGGGGTCCCTTGATGCACACACACACACACACACACACGGTTTCCATAGTGATCACAAGGCTGGATCAGGAACATGAAAAACATAATTCACTAAAGATAAACGATCGCAACACAACCTCCATATTTTGTGTCCAAATAAAACATAAGAGGATGCTGTCTCCTCCTGATTTGCTCGAATATTACACCGTAATCTTCAATCATCTCTAATTGTTGGCCTACATTTTTCTGCCTTTGAGGCCTTGTTTCCTTCTGTTGTCACGTTACATCAGCAGCTGTTGTCACCATCTCTCACCGAGTTATCACGTTATTCACTTACAGAATTTTGCAACTACGAGGCACATGGGACTGCTGAAACAAGCGTTGTGTTATGCTCTTTCCTGCTCTGTGGATCGGTTGGCTGTGGGGAGTTTCGGACGATCTAGATTAAATTGGCTGCAGCAGGGGGGGGGACTGTAGTGTAGACAAAGAGCCAGCCGGGTTGTCTATTAGGCTGATTGTTGCTAACCAAAGATTACAGAGCCCAATTACATTAAGCAGGGGGGTATCACCACCGCATCAGGCATGGGGAAGAGATTAGTGAGGAAGGGCTGAAGGGACGGACAGATGTGGAGAGGATAAATCAGAGGAATAGATGAAGAGGAAATAAGGCAGTCTAAACGATCTGCAAAAAAAAAAAGTGAAAGTGAATGGGATGACGGGAACAGAGAAATAAGTGATGATGGAAAAGCAAAAAGCCTCGACAAAAGGCTGTGCTGGTGGAGGAAGGAGAGAGTGGAAATGCTGCTCGCTGGAGAAAGAGAGAGAGAGAGAGAGAGAGAGAGAGAGAGCTCAGTTAACCGCAGACGGAGACAGTGGGTCGGCAAGCTGGTGCCAACACAGACACACACACACAGACAGACAGACACACACACATACACACAGACACACACACACACACACACAGACACACAACTTGCTCTCTGCAAGGATCCCTGTAATTACACGCCGGGCTAAATAAAAACAGAACTACCTACATTATTACCAGGACACATCCAAATTTTAAAATAGGCTCCTTAAATGTTCCGTCTCCCTGCAAAAGGAGCACGTTGAAACCACAAATAAGCCACACTCGTGCTGTCTCATTAGTAACAGTGACATTACGGCTGGATTCTAATTGGATAACGAGATTAAACTATCAATACACACTAAAAAAAAAAAAAAAACAGGTTGATATTAGGGACAGTGTCAAAACTGTCATGTGATGTAACCCCTGTAACACTTGGTACCAGATAGTTTAAAATCTCTAAAAAAAAAAAAAGTTTAAAAACTAAAAACATATGCTATCAACAAGGATTACATGTTTAGCAATAAAGTTTTTCCTTATCCAACGCGAGGGTCTAAGGACAGAGGATGTTGTGTTGCTGTTGTTCAAGCTGTAAAGCCCATTGAGGTGAATCTGATTTGTGGTTTTGGGCTATACAAAACTGAAGAAACCAACATTCATGCAAAACGTACATTTTGAGAGACCTAATGAATGCTTCTTAAAACTGTATTTTAAAAAGTTCTTCGCTTTCTCATCCCTGCCGACCATGATTTGACCCAAAAACTTCAATAGAAAATGACCTCCGTCATTAGCGGTTTGTGTGCTGGGTGACCTACTTCCATCAGAGATCAAGGTCATCTAAAATATCTAATAATCCAATGGCCGTGGGCAGATCAAATGCATGAACCTAATCTGAGATCCAGCGGTGGGCGACCACTGTGCCAGCTCCAGAGATTACAGCCAGCCCAACTGGTCCAGATGTGCAAAGCTGATGTGGCAGCAGCCAAAGCCTTTAAGTAATTGGCTAAATCTGAACTCGGCACAGAATTGCGGACTGGCCGAAGGGGAATTTATCAACCTTGGTTAAAAATTAAGCGATTCTACGGGGCACATCTGTATGTGCAATCAGAGTTTTCACTAACTGAAATAAATAGTGCCCACAGGCGCTGGGTGTGTTGATTTCTTCTGAAGCTGCTGAAGTGCAGAGGCGTGTTGCTTTGAATCGTTTCTTATCAGCAACACTCATCTAGTCCTGCTGAAAGAGCTGCAGCGCCTGTGTGACCATGAACAAAGTGTGAACTGTTACAGAAAGATGCAAAGAAGAAGAAGAAAGACAGTGACATAAATTTAAGCATGTGTGAGTGTATATTTTCCACAGTTCTGACTGTCACTCAGATCAATTGGATTGTCAGCTGCTACAGACCATGCACGCAAGGAATTATTTGTTTGTGCATTTTCATGCATGTATCCTTTGTTTCTGGAAACCCACTTTCCATTAGGTGGTAGACGGAGGTGGCTGCAGCTCACAGCTGGGAGAGAGTCGCTGCTCAAAAAGCCAGCTTCAATCCCAGTGGCATTAAGTGCCCTTTCCTCTGACCTGGTTTAATTAAAAAACGTGGGCTGGAAGCTGTGTGTGTGTGTATGGAAGTGTAAGAATGAATTTCAATGCAGAGATTCCCTGCAGCGTTTTATATTTGAGGCGGCCACCTCTACAACAAATGTCCCCCACCCCGCCTATGTAAAATTCCCCTAGTAATGCAACATCGCTCATAAACCACACGCTAAGCCGTTAGCGGGTTAAGCTGCTACTTTATATCTCAAGCTAATGCAGGATAGTGTAGCCAAAACAGCAAACTTCCTAAAAAAAAAGAAAAAAAAAAAGGTCACGAACCACGCTATACGCTATAGCTGCAACATATTACCCCAAGATGCTTTCACAGACCCTCAGGAAATCCCAGCACTATCATCCAACAGAACAGAATCTGGGCCTAAACTCGTTTATAAACATAACTGCAAAAGATTTTCTGCAGGAAACACTGCAATGTATTATAGTACATATTTGTCTGTTTTTTTACTTTCATCTACATTGTCTAGTGTTATATCATCACATATTTCTGCATCACTCACTCCTGTGCAATTTCCTTTTGTGCTGTAATGCATATTTAATGCCATATTTATGTGCAATAAACCACATTCAATGCCATATTTATTCAATATAGTGCAATAAAATCTCTCCATGTTTGTACTTGTATTCATGCTTTTTTAATATTTTATATTTCTTACTGTACTTTCTTGACTTTTATACTTTTGCTCTCAAATTATACGATTGGGTTGGAGATGTAACAAAAAACAATTTCCTTTCTCCCTTCTTCTATTGTGTGCTATATTTGCTAGAAATGTCTTTTTTATTAGATTTTTAGCCTACTTTTCAACATCTTGCACCTTACAAACCTCAGCCACTACAGAGGGAAGTAATCTCTTACTAGAATAACTCATTTGTACATTCTGTGTTGACCCTGTGAAATCAGCTTAGGGTTGCGATTACATTTTGGCCTGAAAAAATAAATTAATAAAGACTACTACTTTCTGACACAGCCTCACAGAAAAAGTGATGCTACAAGCCTTGCAGCAGTGAATTCTATTGCAGGGTCTATGTATTGGGTTGGATCATGCTGCTGCAGGGCTACAACTTGCACAGCATTTGTTGATGCTTCTTTACGCCACACATGTTGCAATTTCCTTGCGTCTTATCTTGCAAGTAGTTCCTCTTCCCTTAGACTGCATGAAGTGTGTGTGTATGTGTGTGTGTGTGTATGTACCTGCTATCAGACAGGGTGCAGTCGATGGCAGGACGCTTGGTCTTGGGGATGTAGTAGAGTGGATATCGGTCGCCATGGCGAATCATCACCTGCACAGACAGCAGCTTGTAGTCGGCGGGGCTGTGACCTGCAAGAGGAAACTCAATCAATCAATAACTATTACATTTATAACCTCCGCCTTGATCGTTATGGATGGTAAGAGAAAGCGTTCAAGTCATCTGAGATAAAACGCTGTTAGTAGGAAACAGTTAAAATAACAACATCGGCTCTGTGTCTCTCTCAGCCCTGAATCCTTTTTTTTGTCTCTGTGATTTACAGACGCCTCCGGCAACTCGCTCCCATGTGCTGTTGGTGTCACACCAAATGATTCACAATCATGTTCTTATCACTTCTTTGAGTGTATGATTTATGTTCACTATTTAAAAGTACAAGTGCCAGTTCAAACATGCCTGTTCAGAAAAGGTATTTCTCACTTATTTATTTTATTTTCTGCCTGAACATCAAGAACCTGTAAATCATAAGAGAAGTTATGTTAAGTATGAGAGATGGGGAAAAAAAAAGGAAAATATCCTGCATTGTTTGCAATCTCTTGACCTAAATAAAGATAACAAATAAAAAAAAAAGAAAAAGGTATTTCTCAATAGCTAGAGAGAACAGTGCCCATCCCCTTCTTCATCAGTAGGAGCAATAATTTACCAATGTTTTCAGGATCTTGGTAGAGGCACATTTATTATTTATAAAATAAAAAGAGAGGAGATTTGATTTGACTCATTTGGACATTCAAAGCTTAAAACTAATCTCAGATAAACCTATATATGCATTTTTGCACAGAATTGTGGATCACTCATCAATTACATTGTAAATGAATTATGAAGGGTCTTATAATGGTCAGTATGAAGAGGAGGGATTGTTACAGTAAGAAAAGCGTTTCAATGTTCATATGGGCTCCGGACTTGTTTTAAAGAATGACTGCTGTGGTTCTGCTGGATTCTATCGAATCTACATAAATAAATACACTTACAGAGTAGGTGCTCAACTCTAGATCAACCAAACAGAAGGGGTTTTATGCAAATCAATTCTTACTGAAGAAAATGTTTCATTATAAAATGATGCCATCTGTGTGGTAGCACTGAAGAAACAGCCAACAAATGTGTCGGAAAATGTGTATTTGACTGTAAATTATGACTAAAAGTGGAAGCTTAAGTATATTTTTTATTAATTAAACTTATATACAGATAGACTAGTATCAATTATACTAATATACAGTCAGACTAGTATTAATTACACATATAGTTAGAGTAGTATTAATTAAACATAGACTAATATACTGTATATTAGACTATATATAGTTACACTAATATACAGATACTGGTATTAATTACACTTATATACAGCCAGACTAGTATTAATTACACATATATAGTTAGACCAGTATTAATTAAACATATAGTTAGACTAATATACTGTATATTAGACTATATAGTTACACTAATATACAATTAGACTAGTATTAATGACAGTAATATACAGTTAGACTGGTATTAATTACACTAATATACAATTAGACTAGTATTAATTAAACTTTTATGCAATTAGACTAGTTTTAATTACACTTATATACAGTTAGACCAGTAATAATTAAAGTTATATATAGTTAGACTAGTATTCTATATATACTTGTTTTGAATTTCTAAAACCTCCCCAAAAAACAGGATACACACCATCATACCATGTGTAGGCTATATCTGAAAGCTGAGGTTGATCTGACAAACAGAGATACGAGAGCCACCGACACTCGTTGGTTCATAGATAGATAAACAACTAGGGCTGCACCGGATGTCAACAAAACCCTGAATGTCGGCCTTCATAGTCTACGGCCCAATAAAAGCTATGGCTGCAGGCAGAGAGCAGGCCACAGGTGCAGCATTAGGACGCAGGTCGGCAAAGTGAACAAGAACAAGCGGGTCTGCAGAGGAGAAGCGAAACAGACACTTTTTGAATGATTCGTCAAATTCGATACCTTTCTACAGGTGTTGCTGCAGTTTAGAAGTGAAGACAGCTTGATGAAGCACCAAGTGCAAAGAGAATGCAGATATCGGCACGGAAATTTCATTTAATTAAATTGTCTCTCCCCATTGATCACCATACATCTTTTTTTAAAATAGGGTCCTTTGGGGTAACAGAAAAGAGTTAGCACTTAAACCCGCTATGGTTGATTGATTTTCAATAATCCAAATCCAAAGAGGTTGTTTTTCCTTAGAGACAAACTGCTGGATAATTAAAGAGCAAAGTTCAATTATCAGGAGCTGGTACAATTTGTCTCAGGTGCTGACTTTTCTATGGATGAGAAAAAAAGAGAGTGAAAGAGAGAGAGGGTGAGAAAGAGAAAGAAAGAGAGCACTGCAGCATTATAGATGATGCAATCTAGTGGAAAATACTTTCGCATAATTAACAAGTCCCCTGAGTCCGGACATGATTGCTATATTAAGTATTTCTATGCCGTCTATCACTCTGGCAGCAGGAGAAATGGTGTGAATTTGTTTTTAATGCTCTTGACAACAGCTCTTATATAAAAGAGAAAATAATTAACCATCATCGTCATGATTGAGTTTCAGAAATTCAAGATTAAACCGCCAGTCACGCTCGTGCTCTTTGGGGAGGAGGGTTGCAAAAGGTTTTGTGGTGTCGGTGAGGCGTTCCTCACCTTCCCAGGCCTGCTCGGTGCGGTTGGGGGTGTTGCAGTAGCCATAGGCCTCAGATATGGGGTTGGGCTCCTGGGTGTGGAGCACCGGGAACACTCGCTTCCTGCTCTTCCCCTGAGCAGCCGCCACTACGCCTCCGATGGCTCCAACGGCTGCGGCCTGGAAGGGTCGCTCCTCCACGATGGGAGTGGTGGGGATCAGGTTCACTGTGGGGGAGAGAAAAAAAAAAAAAAGCACAAAAAGTGAGAAAAACCACGTGATGGCATATGAAAAAGAGGAAACTATTCAAGAAACTAAAAGACTAAACTAAACCGATTCATTCTCAGTTCATCTCCATGTCAACAGCGCCGTATCCCGAAAAGCGCTCAGTGCTAACCAGCGTGTTGCTGGGACACCAAGTGACCTGTGACCCCTGGGAGAAAAGGGTCCAATGGGAGCAGAGGTGTTGTGGGAACTGGAAGGACCATTCACAAAGATCCAACTCTGGAGGGGGAAAAAAAAAGGAGCTGAACCCAACACAACCCTTTTGGCAAAGACAGACACCCAAATCCTACTTATGGCATTAGAAATCCAAGCTGGCGAGTCAAGTGAGCAAATATTACACCCTGCTGCAGACAGAGAGAGGCCCCTTCCTGTCTGATCAGCACACCAGAGATCTGATGGTTCCTCATTTCTCCAACAACCTCAAGACTTGGATCATGGACTGTGTGTGTGTACCTGCTGAGCTTTCACACAGTCATACACACAGTTTCTCACTTATTTGCTAAAGAGTCCACAGCAGAGTATGCAAAGACGTTTCAGTTGGCTCCCAGGATCATGTTTGTGTTGTTGGATTTGTTTGCCTGTCGTATGTATTAGGTCAGAGACAGTTGAGAACGCTGAGTCAGGATGATCCATATCCATCAACTACTTTCAAAATAACACTAAATTACTGCAGTAAATATAAATTAAAAGATAAGGAATTAGATTGGAGGATGATCAATAACAGTTTGTAATGGATCTGCTAGCTCCAACCTGTTAACCTGCAGTTAAATAGTTGTACACATGTGGCCAGATGCTGCTCCAATTAATACAAAGATGCTAATCTGATCGAACAACTGATCATAAGTTCTTCTAATTGTGGTGGCACCTTCGCTATAAAATTCTGAAAGAAGTTGGTGAAAAAATATGTAGAATAATCCATTAGTCCATCTCAGGGTTCCTACTCCTTCCCACAATAAATTGGGGTTATTGTGAGAGATTCAGTGGATTTCATATATTTATCAGGTAATAAATATTAAATTAATAAAATTAGTGTTTTTCATTGGTTATTAGTAATATCAAAGGGAAGTTTTACTTTTTTCATTAAAATTCAAACCAAATAGCAAAGGCACTCATGTCATACACTAATACATTACCCTTTATTGTGTGCCTTAATATGCAATGCAACAGCTTTAATTTAGCCTTTTTAAATCACATTCATTTATGTGAAAAATAGTGGAAATAAAACATGGTACTAGTTCAAATGAACACAATATGGTACTTTAAGTTTTCACTGCCAATTTTCCCCCATTTCTTTATGTTTTGGACAATAATTTTCCAGGTTTTCCAGGATGTGTTGGAACCCAGGGGACTGTATCAGAACCAACCTGGGGCAACAATTGCTGCTGCACGACATTTTTCACATTATATAACTAGAAAAACACCTCCAGAGAGTTTCGGAGACGGCTTCGGTGTGAACTGTAACACGGCTGGCTGTCTGAGGAGGAAGCAGATGCTCGTTTCTACAACAAATCGTCACTTTTTCCCGTCAGTGAGACGCTATTATTGCACTGCATCTGAACAGCTGACAAACTGACACTCAAGCTGCTGAAACGATTCGGAAAAAAGGAACTAAACCGACTGAGGAAAGCAAAATGTATTAAACAAATGTATTGTCAAATAAAAAAAAAAGACATTTTGTTTTTCAGCTGACAATCCACCTACAGGGGCAGAGCAAGATGTCTTTCATTTGAACTAAATAAATTCCATCTCTGTTTCTAGATGCTAAGTAGTACTGTGTTTTTTAAAGAGAATTTTATACTTTTAGAGGAAGATTTATCGACAAACTCACCAGTGATGAGGGAGAGGAGAAGGTGTGCGGCCACAGCAGAGACCATTTTGACGAGTGCTCAGTAGCTTGAGGTCCAGCCGTGCACACTGGAGCCCATTCATTACCACAACCTGTCCCCCCCCTCTGCAGTCTGTGCCCCATATGCTGCCACCCCCACCATCCCAACACACACACACACACACACACGCCTGCCCGAAACTAACCAAACTTTTGCAGGGCAGCTCAGCCACAGGCGCCCGCACAATGGGGCTTTTGTAAGTGGCTGCCCAACATTACCAAGTGCTTACACATAGCAGTGGCTCATGGTGAATACTGTAACACACATATGCCACACTGGCTTGGGGAACAAGATGAAAAGAAGTGTGTGTGTGTGTGTAAATTTCTGAGAGAATTAGAACTAAGGATGCACTGAATATTCAGTAACCGAATATATTCAGCCGAATATTGCAAAAAAAAGTGAGGTGAAATAGTGGTATGTGATGCTATCAGGCAATCGAACAACGTACAGGTGATGTGGTGACCTGGTGTGTTTGTTAAAATGTCAGCAGCGTGGAGATATTTTAAAGTGTTGGAGAGTGAGAATAGAATTGCAATTTGCAGTGAGTGTTCAGCCAATCTATCTAGAGCGGGTTCCTCTGCAACAACTTTAGTGCTACTGCTTTAACCCATTTTTTTTTTTATCAAAGCCCAGATTTTTTTTCAAAGATTTTAAGCATGTAATTATATCAATTGAGTCACTAAAAATAATGTTATGCATCTATTTTTTTTCCCATTTTATGCTATTTTCTTTGCAGAACATTGAATTTTAATGGCCGTTACAGTTGCAGCCTGCACAAATATTCCCATAAATAAAAACCTATTTATCCTATGTACAAAAGTCTTTTTTGGGGGATTATTCTAGAGACTTGAGTGATTAAATAGATATATACATGTCAGGGTTGAAAATCATAATAATCTAAATGAAATGGCCTCTTTCTGGGAGGGTTTGTCTTCTCCATGTTCTCAGGGGGGACAGGAAGTTGATGTCATGTGACAGGAAGCAGGAGGAAACTTTATTTGCTCAAAACCTGTCTAAGTTGTCTATCATGTCATTAGAAAAAAAAAAACACTAAAAGACTAAGCTTCAATGGGTTAATTTGTCATTTAACCCTTAGCTGCTTAAGTGAGGTCAAAAATGACCCTGTGGATTGTTATTCCTCAAAATCTTTAACCTGTAAAAGGTTTAATATTTTCATGTTCCAGGTATTCCTCATAAAAACATGTTAGTGACATGAGGCCATTTTTTAAATATTTGTTTCATTAATTTCAAGAAATTGGAAATTTTTGTATCACTACCGCAAAAATTACCAAAATTAAAATGAACATGTTTGCAATAAACTCACTTCATTTTTTTTTTCCCCATTTTGGTTAGAGAGGATACATTTTTGTTCAATAGGGTTAGAGTAAAGAGTAAATTCATTTTTGACATGTTCATTTTTCACTTTTTACCACTTATCAGTCAGTCATCAAAGCATGTTTGTGTGTCCCTGTGTTTGTCTTTAATCAAACTGAAAGAAATGTTGCTTATTGCAAAAAACACACATTTAAAAAAAAAAAAAAAAAAAAAAAAAGACAAAAACTGTGAAACTCAACAACCGCATTTGATATTTGCCCAAGCGACCACAAATTTTCATTTGGGTGCATCGCTAGTTGGAACTGAGTTTGCCCTTCACTAAACTCTTCACCTCTACACACACATACACACATCATCCAGTCACAAACACAGAGCTAAACGCACCCTCTCGTGTCAACCTACCATTATGTGCACAGCCACCACTCAATCAGCTTACCTCAAGGCATAATCGGAGCAAGTGTTCTGCAGGTATGTGATCAAAGGGCTGAACGGGTACCTACAGAATGTGGTTCAGCCTGATATTACGAAGGCGTGTCTGCAATTACCTCCCTCCACACTGCTCTGGCTATAAACACCGGTTGAGAGGTGCAAGAAAACATTGCTGCAGACTTGGGAACTGTAGGAGGGAGGATGGCAGCCTGCGGTGCAGCTGTCCATCGCCGTACACCTTCTTACATCCTGTCTTTATTATATGTCAGATGCACAGACATGCAGCTACGCTTATTATCTCTTGCTCAGAGACAACACAATCTAAACCATGTAGAACTGGAAGTCATGCAGCTTTGGGAAACAAACCACAGGGAAAACAAACCTTATCTGGACCCAGATTAACAGAAACCACGGCACTTTTAATTAACGCATGGATGTTATAATACGCCTCAAAGCCATATCTGTCAATTGTGATCTGATTTGAGTCTCAGTTGTTTGTTTTTTCAGAGCAGCACATCACTGTGATAAGACTAACCACCCTCTTTTATAGAAGAATGGGGAAAAACGATGGATGAAGGGATTGTTTTACCAAAATCGCTCAGCATTCAGAAAATATAGATGCGTATAGCTTGCATTTAGGGCTGTGACAACAGCTGCGTTAGTTTTTTCTTTTTTTTTTATCGTCGAACACAAGTGAATGAAGAGACAGATTTGCCCAATGAGAATGACCAGCCAGGAGGCCCAGTGGAAACCCTATAAATGTCATGGCCCTAATTGCATTGGTCTTCCTTTAATGCTTTCATATAACATCCCATACTATTGTGTAAAATCTCGGAGGAAAAGAGTCAGCTTCCCCTTCGCAGTTTCACTCTGGAAAGTCAAAGATTCTCTGAATGCTGATTGTCCTGCATTCGCAGCGAGCCAGGCTGCCTCAGTGAAACCCAATCTCATCAAAATCAATCGGCCTGTAGCGAGCTGCTGAACGGACCCAACGGTCACAAACAACACATTTACACTCGAGTACAAAGTCCCTGTATAGAAGGACGTGGCTGTTTTAAGACTCGAAGCATTTTACACCACTGTGAAAGCACAAGAAATGAGTTTGAGTGCGAACGAACCATGAGTACAATAATCATTGTAGGTAACGCGTACTTTTCCTTTTTGATAGAATCGATTTGTGATGACTGATTAATCGTCTGAGTCATTTTTAAATTTAAAAATTGCCTAATTGCTTCTCCGTTGTGAGGATTTGTCTCATGTGATAGTTCTTTGGGTTCAGGACTGTTCAGATGAAACAACCAAACCTTCACCTCAGGCTTTAGGATATTGAGATGGCTATTTCTCCACACATGACACTGTAACAATAGGATTGCTAGGATTCTTAAGTGTTCCAGGGGGGAATGTTTTGAATGCGACACACTGCATACTATTTATGGTGTAGGATGAAGAGAATATACAGTGTTCATATAAAGTTAAAGTGAGCAAAAATAAGGTGGTTCTTTTCACATCAAGGACCCTCAAAGTCACAAAAACTAGATCTCAGACCCCATCTCATATATTTTATGTCTTAAAATATAAAGTGTTGGAAACCCAAGGCCTAAATATGGACTGAAATACAAATGTACATATGTCCATATTTAATTGTCCATTCAATAAAATACGAATATTTGTATATTATTTCCCCATTTAATTTCATTTTCCATTTATTTATTTTCACCTCAATATGGAATATTATCAATATATCAATATGGATAAATCCATATGCAAAGGGAAAATAATTGGAAATAAATTAAAGTAAGTTATTTATATTTAATTTTGACAGTCCTCCATACAAAAGGTTCTACATACTGCCATTTTGTTACTTATGGATGAAGTAATAACATCTATTTTCATCATTATTTCTTCCAGTTAGCTGAGCCACTGCTTTGACACCATGGAGTAGGGATATGACGACCAGTCTGCCTGGTGTTATTTTAGAGGCAGCTTTTGGTCCCATCTCCTCTCTGAAAGCTTGCTGTCTCTGTCTTTGCCAACACAGAGGACGATGATCTGGTTCAACAATGAGTATGGACATTGTACGAAGAAAGAATGTGAAGAATGTGCAGAAAAGACCAGCTTGGAAATATCGGAGCCCACATCACGCTCAAGGACAACGGTCAAAGGATTAGTGTTTTACAAGGGTTTCAAGGACTATTCAGCGCTTTCAAACTAAGACCAGAACTTTATTTGAAGTATACATATAATTCTCATCTTTTTTATCTCCGCCAAGGAGCTTTCCCCTCCAGGTCTTAGTCAAACACCTCAAAAAGTTTTGGCAGATTTTCCTCAAATTTTGAGCGAACAGTACCACGAACAAGACGATTACATTTTGGTAATGATCCGGAACAAATCCTGGTTGCTGGATCACTTTGAATGGTAAAAATTTTCTCATGACACCAAGATTCTACAATGCAGCTTCTGGCAATTAAGAACTTTTGGGTCGTGGCAGTTCCTCCCCTTTTTTATTTAAGCTACTTTACATAGTTACATACTGCACAAATTTTAAGATCCAGATGTCGAAATTCAAGACTTATTTCAGGTCTTTTTAAAGGTATTAATTCCAAACCTTTTAAGAACATTGCAGTATCTACTCCTCTATTTATTAGAGAGAATATAATTATAAAATTAGTTTAAAACTGAGGATTATGGATCGAATTATGACACCAAAAGCCTGAATCGACTACTCTCTCTCTCTCTCTCCTGCCTCATCTCATTTGTTTTATTGTTCTTTTCAGCGTTTCGCTCCAGCACATCTACCTTTTTATTACTCTGTCACTTTATTTCACCTCCTGCCTCGTCCTCCCCGCTCTTCATTCTGGATTCTCTGTCACCTCTTCCCCCCCGAGTGTCAATCAGGCTGGCGACTCGCACCCTTCGCAGCCATCTCAATTTTAATTTGAGGTAGCTTGGAGCCAGAGAGAGGCATACACTTCACCATCGATCATCATCTGCCACTCTGTCTCTCGGGGTAATGGGCAAGACACGAAAATAAACACATGCACTGGGGAACGTGTTCCTCTTGAAGGCAGCCAGGGGGATCGGAGGGACTGAAGCAGGTTATTTAAAAGAAGAACAGACCGGAGAGAGACAGCGGAAAAGTGGAACAAAAACAGAAGCTGACCATCTATTAAACATGAGGACAAATCCCATCGCTCGCATCCCATGGTTCTCCTGGATAATGGCTCAAACCCTCCTCCTGTTTGATGAATAAATTATGACGGGAGCTATTCTCAAAAAGTACTTCTGATCAAAAAGTAAAAAGACAGAGCGGTTCTAAAAGTGAACCTTTCCCTCAAAAACGTTTAAGAATCAACCCGATGGAGTCGTGGTCCAAAAAAACGTTGGTATTATTCTTGAAGACGAGCATGTACACACTTCTAGTGACAGAAGGAGGTGGTTTCACTCATTATAGCCTGTCTTTTCTGCCCCTGAGGCTTATTAAAAATGGGAAAATTACAGAACTGGAGAGGAGAGTGGGTTGAGTAGCGAGGCATTAATAACGACTTCCAGAACAAACTCCTTTTCCACGGTCAAACACACGTTATTATCCGGTCCAGAAGGAGGGAGGGAGGGAGTGATGGCGGCTGCTAGTAGCCGAGTAGGAGCCTTATTTTTTTGTCTTTTTTTTTTCTACACGTCTGGGCTGATCTTACAGAAGCTTTCAGGATCCTTCGCCGACACATTTAAAGAGACAGTATCGTTGGCTCAGCGAACATTTGGCAAAGATGCAGATGAAAATAACCGGCTCTGTCTGCGCTGCACTATAATCCTGTCTGTTTATGTGTGTGTCAGCGTGATTTATGCCAGTCTGATCCTATATTCTTGTCCAGACATGAGCTTATGATCAGCAAAAACACTTCCACTACATAGAGGTTTTTAAAGAATCCAACATAGCCTGATCTTAACATCTTACATCATTAGCTCATTTTTTTTTCTCCCTCAGGCCCCTTTGAGGTCTCCATTTACTGAGCGATAGTTTCCTTGCATTCACTCGGTCTGGCTGGACAATTCCTACGGGAGATGCTGGACAATCATTGAATTGAGGAGGGGGAATGCCTATATATATTGTTTAACCTGGGAATTCTTCAGCAGATGTGAGTGTGTCGCCACAGCTTCCCACAGGACTTCATCCAGAGTCTCGTTGTTGCTGCTGCTGCATGATATTTATAGGACATCTATAGGGGATTCTGCTTTGTTTTGGTATGAATGGGGTCACTTAAAGAGGAAAGCAGTGAGAGGAAATTCATTTATGCAAAGAAAAACCTCAGGGCTGCAACAAACGATTATTCTGATAGTTTAATAATCTGTTGATTATTGAGTCTTTATAGCTGTAGAGCTGAATGATTTTATGATATTCATTCAAGTTTCAGGGCACAATAACATTCACAGGCATGCCAGAAACTTATCACATCGTACCATTAAAACAAAGAATGAAAATTTAAGTTCATAAATTGATTTCAAGCATAACCCTAATCATTAATTAGAAACATGCTATACATAGGCTACATCGAGTGCTTGAGCAACAGCTGTTACTACAACTGAAGAAGTAAAAGATGTCTTAACTTAAACTTAAAGTAGAGCAATAAAGATTTAAAATAGTGTTTGTTTTTTTTATCTAAAACTATAGATCGTTCAAGCGGAGATGTTTGGCTTATGAAATGTCGATCATGGTTTTCCCAAAGCTGAAGATTCAACCTAAAATGTGTTTTTTTTTTTTGTCCAGACCAACAGTCCAGAATCCAAAGATCATCAGTTTACTATCATAGAAGACTGAAGAAACCAGAAAATAAGATTTTAGATGCTGAAACCAAAGAATTTGGACATTTTCTTAAAAATGATCATCAAAATAGTTGGTGATTAATTAGGGTTCCTTACTACAAAGTTAAACTTTTAAAAATCATTTAACACTTATTACTATTTCACAGTCTATATCACAGACCATCCACCAGCAACAAAAATACTTTTAAGGCATTGGGAATATGTCATTTTGTTTGATTTTTGTAAACATATTTCATCAGTTCATACTGAAACGTGTAATTTGCAGACGGTCCCTAACATGGAATAATGAGAATGACGGTAGATCAGCGATGTTTTCTGGTAAAACCTAAAATGGTGAGGAAAGTTGACCATAATATAGTATATCAGAGTGTGATGATGTTGCTATATATTACACTCCTAATGGTATCATTTCCAATATCATAAATTCAATGCTTTTAAGACTTTTTAAGACCTCTTGGGAACCCTGTTAATGTAATAGATGCCAACTAATCAATTAATCGTTGCAGCTCTAGAAAATATGAAACTTTTCTATGAACCCAGATGTTTGGCTCTGAGCACAAAACACCCACACACACACACACACACTCTGCACTTACAGAACTGGAGGCTGAGACTGATGATGGCCAGCGCCGCCCCGCCCACAACCACCAGGAGGAGGAAGCGGTTCCGAGCCAGCATCTTGTCACGTGATGGGTCCCCGTCCGTCAGCCATCCAGGCCCCGGCCCATCCCTGCAGGCTGCGAGAAGACGGGGAGGGAACCAAAGTGTGAGGACGGGAAAACTGGCTCGACGCAGCCCTCGCTTTATAGAAACGGACGAGAAAAGATGCGAATCTATTCAGAGGCGGCAGGAAAGCTGAGAGACGACATTCGCGCCAAAGTCGGAGGTGTTTATGAAGCTGTATTAGGTTGCAAAGACTTTAATATCTTTAACTGTTCGTGGCTGCGTTTCAAGGACATAACGGATTTAACGACACTAGGTGCTAGCCAGGTGCTGTTATATAAATAGTGTTTGAGAGCAAATGAAAATACTCAACATAACACAATAAAACACAAAGTCCGCAGAGAAATGCACAGCCTTTATTCAAATGAAACTGTCTGAAGTTGTGACGCCACAACTCCCCATTCACAGCCAATCAGAAGAGAGGCTTGTTAATATAAATGAGACGGACACAAAACAGCCTGTTGTTTCTAGAGAGAAGCTTGAGACAGGAGTTAAACTATGTGCAGATGACTTTTAGTTCTTAAAACCATAGATACACTAGTCACAATAAGTTAGGGATGCATTGGTTTTTATATATTTTTGTGGTAATAAACACTAAACAAATGGAAATGGTGTTTCTTTTCATTCATTATTAATAATATCAAAGGGAACTTTTACTTATTTAGTTAAACCTCAGACAAAATAATAAAAGCAGACATAAGTTATTGTGAGGAGGGCATATCTTGTTAAGATATCGAACTTCAAACAAAACCCAGGAAAAGTGAACAATACGGGACCTTTAATAGGAACTGACTAAAATGAAACCGTGGTATCATTCTCCACCACAAGCAGAGCGTTCGTACATGTCGAGACTTGGAAACTAAGCAGACAAACGAGGGAGGGGAAAATAAATGAAATTGCAGTGAACGCAGCCCTACGCAATAAACCCTACCATTAACCGGGCTAAAAATACTCCTAGCACGGGTGTTCAAGGCCTACGTCGGACCGTGCAGTGGCCAAACACGCCCCTCCTGACCCACTGCCCTGCCGGCGCAATAACCTGTAGAACACCAAACCGCAGCCAGAACGCTGGGAGTTTAACGGCTGGGTTCATTCTGGTTGTCGAAGGTGTAGAATCCGTTAAATCAGACTTTCAGCTTTCACACAAACAAGTGGGCAAATGGTTGGTTCAGCCAACATCTCAACCAACAATTACCTACATGGTGCATCATCTAAAACAGCAGTCTGCTGGAACTAATTATAGAAGTTGTCATGTTTAAGGAGATGCTAACATTATCACACAGCCTGTTATTTATGCAGTGGAAAGTAACTTAGTACATGTATTTGAGTGAAATTGTGAATTGAAATCTGAATAGTACTTGATTGTTTCCATGTGATGCTACTTTATACTTCTACTCTACATTTATCTGATACTTTTAGTTATTTTTCAGGCACAGATATGTTACATAAAATCAATGCTTTGATATTCTATTATCTATATTATATTAAATTATTGCACTTTTACTTTTTTTAATATGTGCACTTTTGTGTGAAAAGTGCCAAATATTGCTATGTACTTTTACTTTTGATACTTTAAGTACATTTTTCTAATAATACTTCAGCTCCAGGCCTGTTCCTGCTCAGAATGACACACCCACAATAAATATGGAAAATCTCCACAACCACAAGAGCTTTGTACATAAATCTGGTATCAAACAAAAGCCGAAACACGTGGGTGATTACAGTAACGTCAGAATAAACGCATACTGTTACAGAGCAAATAAAGCTGTCAGGCTTTGCCGAATCAAAATCCTGTTTTACACCAAATATCATCTTGGAAAAATTAGTTGCCCTAATAATCCAGGAATCAGTAGTCGAATGTATGATCAGTATTTTATGCAAACTTAGATGCATGTAACTTGAACCAGATTTTCCGATTGCAATTTATGTGATGGATGTAATGATTTGACACTGTTTAATGCACAAAACTTCTGATGCCCCCATATTTGGGATACTTGGATTTTATGCAGATTAAGTAACATTTTCAATTGAGACTTTTACATGTTGAGTATTTTTAAACAACAGTGTTTATAAGTATCTGAGTACCACCACTGATTGTTTAAATTCCAAATTCGAGACAGGATTCTTAACATTCTTAACAACAAATAACAGCTGAAGTTACAGAGTACACGCTGCTTGCCTCTGAGAATAAGCAAAACAAAACCCAAGTGACAGAATGTGGACAGACACGTGGAAAAAAAACTGCACGTATCCTAGTTAACGTTATTATAACCTCATATGAGACTCTGCAAGGATCCGCACTCTGGAGAGTCTCGGATCCAACCTGTGATTATGGGGAACGGGCGCGTTAGATTCCGCCTCTACGGTTTTCTACATGGACCAATCATAAAAAAAAGTTCTTACCAGAAATTCAAGGCTGTTACCCGAGGCACCGGTGTGGTATCTTTATAAAATAGTAGGTATTTTTCAGAAAAATTGGATATATATCTCTCGCGTCTTTAAAAAAAGCCGCTTTGAATGTGTAATTCCACGCTTCGCCTGCTGCAGAAGTGAAGGGAGGTGGGGGCGCTGTGGAGCAGACGTTATTTAGCCCGAGCGGCACTTTTAGAGGAAAATCGAAGGCACAAGCAAGATAAAAGTGCATTTTTATTGAAAAATACGGAGTATTGTTGATAGCGAATACACCGGTACCCATGCTAACAACCGTGGCTTTAATATGAGCATCATATTTTTATGATAGGTGCATTTAAGAAAAAGCAGATGTGAAATAAAACGTGCCAATATCACATATTGTAGTTGTCGCTGAGAGACTCTCCACTCTGATAGGCTAATGTTACCAGTGAAAAGTGTTAGTTAACACCGTGCTAACACTTAGCTAGCTGCTAACTATCATTAATATTACATTAAACTGCTAAAAAAATACAGCTGAACGGACATTTAACGACACTTGCACGCGAGGAGACGAGACGACGTCACGTCGTCCCGCGTCCTTCTAACTTTATTTCACGGCTACTTGTTGCGTCCATGTGCAGGACTCAACACAACTTACCGACGTGTCGGTGCGTGCTTTTGTATTTGATGTTCACCGAGCGAGCGAACGAGAAGATAAATGCCACATCAACAACGTTAACGTTAAACGAGCGGGCGACAGTCACGGACGAACGAACGAACGAACGCGCTCGACCGGTGCGTCCGGTAGAAATCTCCCGTTGTTCTTACCTGCGGGAAACTGAGCGGCTCACGTCCACGGAGAACCGGCCGAACACTTGAAGACACCGGTTCGGTTTCTCCGGTGCGTCCGACTGCAGCCCGAGTGGCAAAGAGCTCACCGGGCGTCAAGCCGGGCGTGATACGAAGCGACACTTCCGGTGGTGACTTTCAAAATAAAAAAATTAAGATTCGTTTTAATTGTTGCATCTTATAATATATATGGTCGCTCTATTAAAATGATGGCCTGATTAGAATTAGGCAAACAAATAAAACTTAATAATATTTTTTAACCCGAGTCGGGATAAGCTTTTATGATGGCAATTTCTACTGGCGATAGATACTGTGGGGTTGGGTTGGGATGGGTTTATTATCATAAAGGCTGTTTTATAGTAATTTAGTATAAATTTCAAGTTATACTTTAATAATAACTTAACATAAAGTGCTGTGCATATCAATACATTTGATAAATATGTAGTCAAATATAAAGAAATAAAGGAAGTTCCAGGATGATTTGTGCTTTAAACATGTTAAATTTGCCACATTTCAGGTTTCAAAAAGTCGTATAAATTGGATGTTGTAAATGAATTACCTTCAATGAAAAACAGGCAAAGAAGACCTGGTAAAGTGATGAAAAGGGACCAGTTTGATTTAATTTAATACCAGGTAGTTTTGAGTTTGCGCTATGAAATGAAAGGACAGTTTAAGCCAAGTTTAAAGTTGCCTAAAGTCACACTAGAATGTTAAAAATTGTCCTAAAGTCACTTTATTCTTGATTGAAATTATTAATTAAATAATATTCTCTGCATTTTCACAGAAAATAAATGTGTTTTCCCAAAAATGGTAAAAGGGATTTAGGCTGTTATTTCATTAGAATGAATATAGGAAGGTTTTGTTGTGACCACAGACAATCGAGGCAAAAATATGCTTTATTGTGAAAATAAAATGTACTGTTTTCCGGTATGATTTCATCGTTCTCTTTCTGACTTGATAGTCGTGGAACAGCGGTGTCTGGTCTCGTCTGGCTGGCACCTTTGTGAGGAGTCAGTCCAAATAAATCCCGACCTCACTGCTCCATCTACTGGACCAATCACTGCAATGCACCTGCTGCCTTCATGGCCTCCAGGATATATCAGACACAACATGTTGGTCCATGTGTAGTTCAGCAAGTAGCAGCTAAGCAGTTAAATAGATGCAAATAAGACTTAACATGCACTACATTGCAAGAATGAACACTGTATTGTTTCATAAGTAGCTTTCACTGTAAACCATAGATTTACGATTATAGAAGCAAGTAGAAGCATATTTATTTCAAACCTTAAAAAGAAGAAGCAGAACAAATAGAAACATGTAGAAAAACACTTATTATAGACCATCCGTTTATTTTCACCAATAATTCCATCCATTGGTAAAACAATGAGAGAATCTATGACTGATTTTTAATTGGTTTCATACACTTCCTATAATAAAACTAATCTAAAAGCCAGTAGTTTTTAGTCCAGTATCACTTACTGGTAACAGCTATTCGAGAATAGCATGCACCAATTAGCATTTTGTTAAAAGGTGAACAGCATAAATACAATTAAGTGACATTTTGACAACTATAATTCCAAACTACTGGTTCTTATTATATTCAGTGACAAAGAAGATCCAACAAATGCAAACAGCAGCAGCTTTATGCTTTTAGCGGCTGCTGAATTCCTGTGGTTACGCTGCACTGCATTCTGCAGATATCGCCTCTTGATAAGCATAGACTGTGATACATTTTAGATTTGCAGGTGATATAATGTGAGTTTCTGCAAGTGTCTCCTCTTCTCTTCCTCTGTATATGATTATAAATCATGTGTGTGTTTCTGCGTGCTCGCATTTTTTTTGATTTTATTCATATACGGGGGCTTCAAATTGTCATTCAAGGAAACTTTTCTATAACTGTATCATCTTTGAAAAGTAAATTGACTTTGTGTTATGGCAGTTTTCCAGTTTCCAACGTGACGTCCTTGTCATTGCTGCATAGGTGAGTGTGGAGAGATCGAAAAGTAGATTTGATTTTCCAGTTGATGGTGTTTCTAATTCTCCAGGTTATCATGTGCTCTGTTCCTGGTGTGTCTATCTGTCTGTTTGGTTCAGTGCATTTTCCTTTTATTCTTCTTTCACTTATGCTCCAAAATATGCAGTACTGTGCATTTAATGACCACCATTAAGATATATCTGAGCAAAATAACATGGCATGACAACAATAAGGCAAGACAAGGCAGGTTTATTTGTATAGCACATTTCAATAACAAGATAAAGTGCTTTACATACACATTAAATGCATTAAAAGCATGACCATAAGTCAGAGTAATGAAATTATCCATTTTTTATGAATGTGATTCTGCAGTTCTGTCCTTGTCATAGCTTGTATCATATATAGAATCATGAATTTGTCACTGCAGACTTGGAATTGTATTTGTATAGAGCTTCTTTGTAATTTATAAAAAGTCATCTTGAGGTAGATAAGTGTATATTCTAAAAAAAAAAAAACCTTTGGAAATTTTAAAATTAATTAAAATAAATAAGATTAAAAAATCAAGAAATTTGAAGTTAAAACAAAAAATGAAAAGCAGTTGATTAAAAGGGGGAAACTTAAAAATCTATTAAAATAAATATGACTAAAAATCAAAGAAATTGAAATTAAAAAAACAAACAGTTGATTAAAAGGGGAATGATCATAATTTTTTAATATAACATATAATAATATACATTCAATATAAATAAATAAATGACATCAGTAATAGACGGCAGCAAACAGAAAGTCTTGAAAACCAGTGAGCTCTGCATCAGACCTGCAGTTCTCTGGGAGTTTGTTCCAGATGTGTCGGCATAGAAATAACAACAAACCAAATCTAATGAGTTCAAGGTGTGATTTGTCCAATTTTTTAAATTCTTTGTGGTTGGAGGTAACTAATGTGCAGCTTTAGCGACAGAAAGCTGAGACGTTTCTCTTCAGACTGCCGTCTGGTTGCCACTAATCAGAGTCATCCTGCCTGCAGCACACACTGTCTGCTCATGTGGTTCGTGAATTCTGCAAAGGGGCCACAGAGTTTATCCTCAGTCCAGGCC
This sequence comes from Lepturacanthus savala, assembly GCA_030544235.1. Lineage (NCBI taxonomy): Eukaryota > Metazoa > Chordata > Actinopteri > Scombriformes > Trichiuridae > Lepturacanthus > Lepturacanthus savala. The sequence goes on from CM060468.1 coordinate 4,608,889, forward strand.
CAGGACTGAGGGAGAAAACAGGCGGATATCTGTTACCAACGGGGCGAGCGTGTGCTGACGCATTCTCTACTCAGTTCACCTGGCTGACTCACGGCCAAGCAGATGCCAACCGTCCATTCTTCGTTCCTGCATTTTTCTGCCATTTTCCCGCTGGCTAAGACGCTGGCATCACTCACGCTGCTTTATACGCCGCCATTTGTCTCCTGTTGAGTTGTGTTCTCAGTGAAAACTTGGAGAAAAGCATAAATTCTGTAGTTTGGAACGTTGCGACTCAGCAACTCAGTTCAGCACTCGCGCGGGTCTATTGATTTACTGAAAAGCAGCTCCTTCCCTACAAAAAAAAGCTTCTTATTAGCAGCTTGTTGGCTGATGAACAACTATTGATGCAGAGCAGCAGGCAGAATGTTGGGCTGCCAGCCCAGATCCAGCCTGATGGATCCTGCAACAAACTCATCTCAACACTTTCATTTGTCTCTTTCTCTTCTCTCCTTTATAGTTTGTCAGTGTGATGCCCAGCATCTTTTATAATATTAGATTTATATGGAAAACAATGTTCAGTGAACTTTATTTGTCCTCTTTACAACAAAAGGTCAATTTTAAACACACACACACATGCACATACACACACATATTTAAAATATATTAGTAATTTTGAAAAATGACACAAACACCTTGACATTAACATCCCCACCCTTGACTATATGATTTGAATGTATACAGAAAAACAGCCCAATGCTTTAACTTAACCATTATCATGTGCCACAATGTTAAAAATAGGGAAAAAACATTCTATTCCTTCCTTTATATTTTGTCAGTGTAAAATTTTAGGTTTACATTGAAAATGAATTTCAATGGAAAACGATGCTGGATTCTGGTTTGTTTGTCCTCTTTCCAACAAAAGACAGACATTAAATATTCATGTTTACATTCAAGTACACACACACACACACACACACACACACATACACACAAAATAATAATTTCAAAAAGAACACAACCGCCCTGGAATATATAAGTTGATTGTATACAGAAAAGAGTTAATGACATACATTGTCATACATATATTGTAAAAGATGAGGAAGTCAAAAACTTTTTAAAAGTTCTCTGGAAATGTACATTTTGTGTTCATGTTGGTTTCTTGTCATTTAAAAGTCCATTTGTATAATTTTTTTTTAACAAAAATCACCTAATTGTGCAATTGTTTTTGACACAAAATGTCAAATGATGTAACTGAAAAAGGATGATGAATTTTAAATATTTAATACCCCTATTATATATATATATATATATATATATATATATATATATATATATATATATATATATATATATATATTGATTGCATGTGTTTGTATTTTTTAAAGAGAGTTAAACTATCTGATACCAAGTTTTTAGGGTTACACCACATGACATTGTTTGACATTGTCCCAAAAACACCCCAATGCCTTCACTCATCCATTAGCATGTACCACAATGGTAAAAACAAAGAAATCCCCTTTAACAAACCAGATGTTAGTCTGCCACTACCTGCCATTTATGAAAGAAATGTCTTTTGACAGTACCCAGTGTCTTTATCAGTCCCGCTCTCTCTTTTTGTCACTTGCATGTCATTCTGCGACCGTCCCCTGTGCGAGTCGCCCTTGTGAGATATTACGTAACCCCTGATTGGCTCCTCTGTGTAACTCCTGTATCTGTGGAAGGGTCCTGAAACAAACTCTGTGTGATTACTTGTTGATTGAATCAGACATCTCTGGAGGAAGCGCCCCAGGCCTTCAGTGGATCATTGTCTCCAGCAGCTTCCTCCCTCCTCCGCTGCAGTAATATCTGAAGGTACGGCAGTCATATGAGTCGCCCTGCTTGAACGTGCAACCACTTAACTTGACCTTTTTTTTTTCTCTCCCCCGTTCCCACTCCGCTCCAATAGAAGTCATGGGACAGGGCTGATGGAGATATTGTGGGTGATTGGGAATGGCACGTCTGGCTGCATGCGTGAGTGTGCATGTTATCTCCGTTAGCATGCGGAAACCTTTCAGCTGATAACTTTAGCGCGTTATTCGTACTGGCCTGTACCTGCAAGAATGTGTCATATGTCTGAGGTGGAGTGTCCTTTTTTTGACGTCGTTGTGTAAGTGCGGCCTACACCCAATTATCGTTTTTCAAGGAATTCAGATCATGCTTGGCAGCCAGATGTGGGCATGTGAACATCATGAGATACTGATCTACTGATGCCGATCAGCAGCCTTGCAGTGCTGCCCAGGAGCTGCCTCCATTTTTTGCCCAATCACCGTGAGTTTAGTCTCTCAGGATATACAGTAAACATATGTAGTATTACACTGGTGTTCTCTGTCAATTCACAGGACGTTTGCTATCATTTCCACACAGAAATATTATGGAATACTGCAGAAGTGGTAGGAATCATTGGGGAATCTCAAGATTTGATTCCAATTATTGGTGTCACGATATATATATATATATATATATATATATATATATATATATATATATATATATATATATATATATATATATATATCCTGAGTCCACTAAAATGTGATATCAAATATCAGCTAAGCTAAGTGATAATGATAAAGATCAGTAAGGTTAGCTGATGTCACACATCAATCATTGGCCAAGCTAACTGGTCATGATAAAGACCAATTAGCTTAGCTGGTGTTTGATATCACGCATCAAACATCAGCTAAGCTAACTGGTCATGATAAAGACCAATTAGCTTAGCTGGTGTTTGATATCACATATCAAACATCAGCTAAGCTAACTGGTCATGATAAAGACCAATTAGCTTAGCTGGTGTTTGATATCATGCATCAAACATCAGCTAAGCTAACTGGTCATGATAAATGTCTGTAAAAAAAAAAAAATTGGCGGTGATTCTGCTTCTTTAACTTTAAAGCAGTTGCCCATGTTATTGTCTTCTCTCTTTTTCTTTTCTTGACAGATGAATTCAGGATCCCAAAGATGGTCTTGGTGTATGGAAAGAAAGGCTTCGCCACTCGACAAGAATTGTATAAAAAATATTTTATTTAAACAAAACAACTGCCTTAAAGAGACTTTCAGCAACTAGTCTGGGAAAAAAACAGCCAAATGTGTTCTCTTAACTCTCAGAAGTAGGTCATTTTGGATAAAAGCGCCTGCTAAATGAAACTGTAAATTGTAAGATTCTTAGTCAACCAGCTTCTTCATTTGTGACTGACGGAGAGTTTCAAAGTCATTGATATTTTGTCTGTGTGCAACTCAGGTTTAAACCATAGGTGGTTTCTGCAGTTTGTAATTTACCTGTCTGTCTTTTCATACTCCCTGACAATCCTAAGGTTGCCAGGACAACGGCATACATATTTTGGTCTGGGAGGTCAGATGATGGTTTGAAAGAAGATCGAAGGAAGCTACATCAAAGTAGAAAAAAAAACGTGGCGGAGGAGGAGGTCCACCGCATCACTTAACTCCCACCTACAATGCAGTCCTTTCATTCCTTCCCAGGAGAACAACCAATCGCATTTAGCCTCATGTGACAACTTCAACACTTGGCCTCAGGTGACTCCAAAGACCGTTGTTCCAGCAGCCAGGAGCACAACATACAGTGCAACATATTTACTCTGTGGGATCTTCATCCAGATCCCACAGAGTAAATACCTGGGTCTCCTCCTCCAGTCAATCAGAAATCAAGGAGAACCATCCAGGGGTGTCGCACTAATTTCTTTCGGTGGACCCATATCCGCTGTCTGTGGATGGACTAAACCATTTTGAGCCTCCGAGGGGGGAACCCCAGAATGTCCAATATAGAGCTGTGGCACAAAGTTCATTCTCTCAAGATGTGATCAATATATTGGACACCATATTAAATTATGACATCTATTAACTGGAGGTGCTCAATATTCACTTATTCGTCAAAAAAGAAAATAGTATCTTGATGGACCCTTATTCAAGTATCTACTTGCCCTCAATTCAATCCTTATTGGAATTTTCACATTAAATAAACGTTAATCTTTGGAAGCATCTTACAGCCTGACAATGGAAATAAAAGTGTTAGGATGTAAAAGCAGAATTTGGTGTGTAAGGAAGGAAGACATGCTACTTACATGCTAACTACTAACAGCCTCGCTCCTTTCCTTTATGTTAGCACAAGGAAAATCAATCGCTCAAAATACTGCTCAGGCACAAGGTTTGTGAAATGACAGAAAGCTATTTTCCTCACCCCCCCTAGAGATATGTGAGATCTTGTAAAGTGTTTCAGCGTGTGTCGGTCGGCAGGCGCTCTTATTCGGTTGTGCTGCAGTTCAGTGTTCCACTCTGCTAATGTCAGTTTCTGGGTGATGAGGGGTAGTATTCACAAAAAGAAGCATTTCACTGTGACTTAAAATCTGTTTATGGCCAATTTGGGGCAATGGAAACAAGCTGTAACACAATTCTGACATATATTTAACCTAACATTTTATAAAGAAACAAACATGTTAGCAAACAGTGTTAACGTGTTAGCGAAGAGTCGTATTTCTGCTTCCTCCAGTAATGAAGTAAGTGTATTTTTAGCTGTATTATTGACCTTCACTTATTCCTGAGGGAAACATCTGACTGTTCTGTATGTTCACCAGCTAGTTGTTACTGTCTGTCTGCTGTTTGGTGCTTTGCCAGGAGCTAGAAACAAGATAAAGGCACATGGATAAAACTTTAAAGTTAGTGTATTTCTAGTATGAACCTTTGGTGTAGTCTGGGCCATAGACATGTATACTTACTTTATCCTGGGGCTGTTTGTATACTTACTTCAATATTTGCATATATTCTTGGTATAACCACTAATTAGCTGCTTAAAAATCCTTTAACCTACAGTTTTCTTTGCTTTCCTAAACTAAATAATTCTATAATTTGATTCTTTATCTCATTATTAGTCAATCACTTGGATTCTGTGAGTATAGTCCCCACCCTGACAACCATAGCCTCATGTAGGTTAGCGTAGGACTGATCTGTGTCGCCATCATCACTGAGAAGAACAGCAGAGAAGAAAAGACAAGACGTATAACCTCTTACTAAATAGATAAATGAATAAGAATAAAGACCACAAACTGTCAATGGTTAATGTTTAGGTAGACAGTAGTAGCCTGATGTCTTAATGGCATTAAGGCTAATGACATTATTTGCACAGAACTAAAAGCTTCCTGGCTAGCTAATGCTACCTGTTTGTGCTAATAATTACATTAAGCTATTAAACGATTCTCACAATGATCCTAGCAAAAAAAACTAAACTCGACTTCTCTTGCATCCATTTTTGGGAACTAGTACAGTGCCCGTAGAGACCAAGACCACTTCTTTTTGGAGGTCTTGATCTGCCTCATTTAGTGCAACAGAACTAAGCACCTTTTACACCAAAATAATATCGATTATTTCCAGCAGCCATTGTAACCTGCCATACCTTATATATTTACACATGTCTCTATTCTAACATCCTATTGCATCCTGCCCAACTCACTGCATGGAAACTCAGCAGAGATTCAGTTGTTGATATCTCAGGTCGCTCGCTGAGTGTATCTTGTACCGCTGAGGACAGTGAAGTCAAGTCTCAAGAGAAAATTCCTCTGCAAATGCTTTCAAAATAGAGAGGGAAAATTGATCCTGTCAGATTACTGTCCGGGTGCCAGGGCACACGTGAGCAAAGCATGGGTATCTCAGTAATGACTGACAGCGCTACTGTCACACATGTACCTCACGTAAACCCAGTGCCCAGAAAATGGTTAAAGTTTAACTGGTGTTTTTCACTTACTTGTGTATGAAAAGAGACTTTTCTTTTCTCCTCACCGAAAAAAAAAACTACAGTGTTCCTGACTACGGAATACCATGTAATCTATCTCTTCTACATGCATACTTGGAGAAAAATCTAGGCTACATTAACACCCAATTAATTAATGGTACGGCCTTAGAGTGATGGAAAATTCTTTTTATCAACAAAGCAAAAAGTTCAGTGGCCCAGAAGGTCAAACAATGGTTGATCATTGATGTTGTGTTGACCTACCACATGTTCCAGCAAAAAGCTTCTAAGGGAGTAATGGTGTAGAAAGTTCTTATACTTTTTTTTCTTCCTCAGCATTTCTGAACCAAACAGGTCACAGTGACTTGAAGAAGAGGAGCATTAGTATGAAATAAACACGTTTGGTGTTAAACCACAGATGTAAAATTGTGGTTCTTTGAATAAACGTTGAAAATACAGATATTTTTGTTCCATCTCATCAAGTCTCCTTAATGGTTATGAAAGGTTAACTGTTAATTACTCAAACAAACACGTATTTAATCATTTATACACGCATGAATTCAAAATACCCAGTACCCAGGATCACTGGGTATGTCTTAAAAAAGATAAGTCTCCTGACGTAGTGACTGTGACACACATAACTTGCCAGGAATTACTACACAGCGAGGGATTCCCCAAAATCAATTTCCTTTATAAGGGAGGACCCTAATATGGTCGCCACACAGCTACACATTCACTGCTGCTCCCTAATATAGATGCGACAGGAACCTCGGCGTTCCACTCAAAAGCACACACGCCTCGTCAGCTGTGTTTACAACACATACATGGCAGTTGGTTGAGATGTGTAGAACCTGCTGGATTCTCATGTAGGTTTTAAACCATGTATTTTAATGTATTAACCTAAGAGAGATAGATAGATGCAATTCTTATGCTTGTTAGACAACAATGGCCAAAATACTTAGATCTAAGAAAGTCCCGAATTGAATATGTTACTTTAATAAAAGTACAGAAGTATTTTCAGCAAAATGTAATTAAAGTATGAAAAGTAAGAGTTCTCATTATGCAGACTGTTATATAACACTTTATTATATGCAGCTGTTTTGCACAGTGGACCATAGCATTGTACATATCACAATCAACAATCCAAATATGACAATGATTCTTGATTTAATGTTGTCAATGCAATGTTAATTCTACAAGGTTCAATGCCTGTCTTCAGTATGGGAAAGTATATAAATTGTATACAAAATAGGAACATAGGAGTGTTGCTGTGTGCACCTGGACACCAATTCCTGCTGTTCTGTCAGTGATTTGACAACAGTGACCCTAACATATGTTTTTTTGGTGGTGAGAGGAAACCAGAAACATGGGGAGAACATGCACATACCATATAGAAAGGAAGGCATCAGTGCTAACCACTGAGCCACTGTGCTGCTATTGCCAACATTCCTGTGCCAAGATACTGAACATGAATTATGAGTGGTTAGCATACTAGAGAGGTACCTTACAGATGCATTTACCATCATTTCAGACTTTAAGTTTTCAAAAACGACAATGTTTTCCATCCCACTCTTGACAAAAGGCACACAAACTTATCTTATTTACAGTAGGTTCACATGCTCAATCAATGGATAAGACAACTGACCACCCCCCACGGGTATTTTAGTAATACGCTGTCCAATTTTTTTTGTACAAAACATGCTTTGGCCCTTTAGCTGTGAACCTGTTTGCCCTCAGAGGCCAACCGACTGCCCAAAAAGACTGTTTACTCTCAAAGTTCAGACTAACATTTTATTTGACTATTCCCAGACAGAAGACACCAAGACAGCCAAGACAAACACTGGGCGAGCGGAACAAAAATACACGTCCCCCGCAAACAGACGCCCGGACCTCATGCACCCAGGGTTCATGTCACCATTTCTCTCAGCTTCTCTGTCAGAACTGAAGGTTTTGTATTTGACTTGCATGGCTTCATACAGTCCAATTTCAAGGTCTTGCGCAGTCACATGGACTCACAAGTCGTCGTTGTACGAGACACATTTTCGGTCACCTGAGATGCTTTCCTTTCGCGACGCTAAACGTGATATAGCAGCTAACTCTCCTTAGGTTGAGAGACACGAGGAACCTTTTTTCAACCTATAAGATCATGTCTGTGATAGAAGGCCTGGTTATGTAAAGAGGTAATAAGCACCCACACGGAGGGAATCACGCTTTAACTACCTTAGCATGTATTCAAGTCATCGCTACAGTGGAGGGTTTTCGCTAGTATGCAGAGGACATTGGCTCGATTGGCTCATCATTAGCTCATAATTGCATGCTATTCGCGGATCATAAGGTTGTCTCTGGACTGAACCAAGCAACGTTTTGATAATAATTTGAACTTTTGAAGACAGATTTGGATTTTTATTCTTAATAGATCTATCACAGGCAAGGAGAAGTGTTTAAGGTGGACTGTTAAGGTGGGATGTTTGCATGTTGCGTGCATTAAGGTGATGTGAAATGATCTCAGGTGGTGTGATAGGATTACAGCTGCTTTTATATGAACAAAGAATCGGGCTGTGCCAAGTCTGGATGGTTGACCCCAGCAGACACGCTCTGGTGCCTTTTTTTGCCTTTCAGTAACGTGATTAGTCTACATGAGAAACGGTGGCACATGACCTGGCCTGGTTAAATTGCTTCCGTAATTATGAAATTAAGTGGCGTATGGATTTTATTCTGCAGCCCAAATTGGAAAACCTCATTTTCAGTGTACACAGAGTCTCAAGTCTCAGGTCTCAGCACACCTCCCTCCCTCGTTTTTCCTCTTACGCAAACACACACTTACAGTCGCCCATAGTGATTACATAAAGAACCTCTATGAAATATTTGGGTTACTTATACTAAAATGGACCGAGGTCGAATCAGTCAGCGATTGCGGGTAACACTTTCCCCCCTGGGTGCCTAAATTTATCGTATGCGTCGCACAAGCTCAGAGACTATTCACAGGATGCAAATATGGGTTCTTTCTTTTTTTAAAATGCTTTAAATCATTTCAATTCCTGCAGAACGATAACAGTAGTGCAATTCGTATCACCTACACCACTTCACTCATGTAAATGTGACCTTTCTGTGAAAGGGCCATGTGTGGCCTTGCCTACAATTGCTGGTATGTGCTCCTGGGGAACTCAGAGCCTTACTCAAGGCACAATGATGAAGCATAGATTAGCTCAGCAGGAATGTTGGAATTTAAGTGGACCATAGTCTACAGGAATGTATACTGCGTCAGTTGGGAACTGGTGACTATGGAAAACAACCCATAAAGATTGAGAACCAATCTTTAGCTCTTGATTTACTGTTTTTTTTCCTAAACCCTCTACTGTAAATAGCTACTTTTAGTATACTTTCAATAGATGATTGCTACCACTACATTAATGCACCTAGTTTGGAAATATTTAATGGTTTATCCTTCAACATGAATCATAAATGACTTACAAACCACAGTACCACAAAGAGCTATAATATCCACTTCAGAAGAGCCCGGATAGCTCAGTCGGTAGAGCATCAGACTTTTAATCTGAGGGTCCAGGGTTCAAGTCCCTGTTCGGGCGGTAATGTTTTTATAGGCTTCACTCTGCCATTGCTGCAAAATCCAAGACCAAACGTTAGTCAATTGTGCCATAACTGCCTTCTGGCGGCAACAGGTCATTTCCTGTATGATTCACGGTGCAGGTATGTGCCACAACTACGAAACGGAACCTGCTTCCATGTTCATGTCGTTCTGTGACTCATCTTGTGTTACAAAGCTACCAAAGTTTAAAACAGTCATGGTTCAGTAACTCAGATGTATTAAGTCTGTGCCAATGACAAATGACAATCTTTCCCTGCCAAAACAAAAGCAGTAATGCTATTAACTGTGTTTATTCTTTAAAAAAATGTCAAATAAAAAAAAAAAACATACATATATTCTGACTTGTTTCTTGTGTATATTCTTGTGTTTTTACTGTATTATACTGTTTTTATTTGTGTCTTCCTACTAACATCATGTAATTCATGTATTTATATTATATATTTTCCATTTTTCTAATTTATTTTTCACTTGATTATGTAACTATTTGTACCTTAAGGTGAGACACTGCAGGCAAAAACACTGTTTTCATTCATGCACTGATTATTTTAAGACTTTTTAGTAAAAAAAAAAAATACACATTAAGGATTTTAAGCTTTTTTACTTCACTTTTTTATGGCACATCTGTAGATTTCTCATGCAGTACTTTGGAGTGATAAAAAGACAAAAGGCCCTAGACTCTATTAATAATATACCCCTAAATAAAGCAATAATTTTGGACTTGGCTTTGTCCAGTGTTCTGATTCCTGTTCTGCATATGTCTCATTTGCATATTTAAACAATTTCAGAAAAAAAGTGTAATAAAAATGTCCTAAGTTTTTGATTAAATTTCTTAATGATATATATTTGTGAACTGTTTATTTATTCACCTATAGTGTCTCGTTTTAAATCTGCTGACTACCTGTATTGTTATATTTTATTGTTCAATGAAAAAAAAGGGGGGTAAAAAGCGGTATCACGTGAAGGAGTAGTGACGGGGGCGGGTCTACGGGAAACGCGTCAGCCAATCAGCGCCTCTGTTTTGCGGCTTCCCATTCGCCGATAAACATTGGGATCCGAGCCGCTGCGTCTCAGTGCTCGAGGCGAAGCCGCGGTGACGTGAACGAGGCCGAGTCGTGTCCGCACGCTTCTCCGTTAGCGTGGCGGCGACACCGGAATTACCCCCGAAATATTAAAGACACGCACACTATGAAGACGCTTTCTCCCGTTTTCTCAAGGAGGAGAGACGCAATCCCGCCGCTCTGACCGCGACCTTATCGGCCGGAAACCCCGTTAGCTGTTAGCGAGCTAGCTTACATACCCTCGTTTTTTTTTCCTCTCTCCAGCTGACCTCCACCACAACACAGCCGTGCTGAGTACCATTCGCCAGCTTAGGTTGGGGTCATCCCCCCCTTCATTGTTTTCTTCCTGTCTCGCCCCCCCCCCCCCGTTTGCCCCGTGGACGGTTCTGGTCGAATATGATCCACAATGAGTCAAAGAGACACTTTAGTTCATCTGTTTGCTGGAGGGTGAGTAACATGCTAGCTCCACGCGCACGGCTAACTATCCACAGCTATATGTAATAGAGGTATATGCAGTGATATCCGTTATTGATTAGTGGCATGGTGTTAATTTAAAAAGCTCAGATGTCATTCAACCCATCTAGTCCACGCATGTGCGCACGTAGGAGGAGACGAGCTCAATGTCACAAGTCACAATGACATTTAAGCGTTTGAATGGAAGCGGCGAGCGTGGGTTGACGCGTGTTCTGCACAGATCAGAGATCCTCAAAATATTGAACTGTCACGTTAAGATGATCTAAAATCTGTCTGCGGACGTAGTAGAGATTGTTGCAGGATAAAAAATATACTTCTTAATGGCTGTTTTACTATTGCAATTTGCTGTTGTTACTAATTAGCATGTCATGTCAGTAGCAATCAGTGTTATAGTATCGCTCAATAGACTACCAATGTGTTTTTTTGCATGGAAAGTGATGCAAGTCTACCCGCCACTTGCATAGTTTAACAGGCAAATGCTGCCAATTTGTATTAAATGGATGTCGTAACAGGTCTGCAGATGCAAAGTAGCCGATAGCTAAATATGGCATAAACCATTTCTTCTCTTTCTGAGATTTGTCATTGTACTTGTGTGAAAAATGGAGAAAAAAATAACTATTTGTGGCATTTTATATTAAATACTTGCTGCATGATATGCAGCTGTTTGTAGAAGCTTCTTTCAACATGAGTGTAAACGTTAGTGGATCAAAACAAATGGAGGGGAGTTTGTTGCTAGTGTTAAAGCTCACCAGCTTAACCTAGGAAACAATGTTTGGACACCACACACACGCAGTCTGATGCAACATCTTTGCACCGGAGTGCATTCTAGTCCTTCACGTCATGCTACTATTTCAAAAGTTGGGTGATATAGATTTTAAATATGAAGAAAAAAGCCTCAGGAGATTAATAAAACAGACCGATATTAAGTTTGTTGTGTCCTGGCTGTCCAGGAAACAAGTTGAGACGCAAGTTTATTGAATTGTTAACAAATGCAATGAAATCGCTGCTGTATTTTGGATGAACAGTTGTGGTGCTTCTAGTTTAATTGGTCCATATCAGCCTAGAATATCATTTAAACCGGGGCAAGGGTGAGATGCCTGCCTTTCCTGTGCCAGTTTCCTGTTTTTTTTTTTTTCTGGGGCTGCCTGGCACACACCATCGGCTCACCTCTGCCAAAACCCTTGTTGATAATGACTAACCTATCTCAGCGTTGGTGCTGAGTGAAACATGAACCCCACTAAAGATAACCGTCGCCGCTCTAGCTTCAGATCCTCGGACCCGGTTTGGCCTTGTACGATCCTGTCAGATTACACTGTGTAGATAATACTTTTTATTTGTATTCATGACCTGAGCGGACGACTGTCGTGACATTCCCGATCGGCTTGTAAACGGGTGATTTATTATAACATATCACAGCTGGCAGAGGTCAGGGTTTTTATCTATAGGGCAGTAAAATGAGCAACGATGTGGTGCTGAACAGATGCTTGCTGTTATTCCCCAAGAAACACAAAGCATTCCTGAACTGGCCCTCTCTTCCCACACTGTGGTATTCTTTTTTTTTTTTATCCGCATGCCAGGGATCTTTAGGATTCCACCAGCTAAATTATTTTGTGTGAGGCAAATCAATGCTTTTCACACCTATGACCACACCCAGGCTGTTGTAGAAAAAGAGGACTGTGCAGTTTCTGTCTTTGCTGTCTTATCTTGACCTTTTCTATCTCTGTTTCTTTCTTTCTGCCAGATGTGGGGGCACGGTCGGAGCCATACTGACTTGTCCGCTGGAAGTAGTGAAGACGCGTCTGCAGTCGTCCTCCATCACCCTCTACGTGTCTGAGGTTCAGCTCAGCACCGTCAATGGGGCCAGCGTGGCCCGCATGTCCCCACCAGGGCCCCTGCATTGCCTCAAGTGAGTGCCCAACAGCATCCGCATCAGTCAAACTAAGTGTCTGGAGTTGTAATTATTTTATTGCCGTTATCTCGAGCTCATAAACTCATTATTTTGTTTTTCTCGAGATAACCTTGTTCGTTTTTGTCTTTGTTTATTTTTCTAATAAGTTAATTTGTCAACTGCGGCCAAGCTGATAACGCTAAACATTTTTACAGCATAATATTAGCAAAACTTACTTTTGTGCACCACAGTGTTTAGTAGTTGCTGGATTGTGTATTTGCTGAGTTTGATGAGGGAAACCAAAAAATACCATTAGCATCATAGTAATAGATGAGCAGTTTATGCCTCTGCTCCACTGGTCTGGAAACAGCTTTTTTATTGACAAAAACGGGTAAAGCACCTATTGCTATGACTGTGGGAATCATGCCAATGGGCGAATTTTCGGGCTTCAATTGTGTAAACTTTTATTCCCATATATTCCTGTTAATTCCCATGGAAAGTTTCCAACATCGATGGTTGGTTTAAATACAAGTAAAAAAGGCTAAATCATTCAGTTACTAGTAGAGATGAGCAATGATTTAGGCTATTTATATCTACCATTACCATATCCAGCACATGAAAAATAGCTGTAATGCAGTAACGACCCAGTTAATTATTAATGCCAGGTGTAAATGACCCCAATACAGCATGTTTCATGCGTGAAGCAGGTCAGCGTTGTTGGCTTTACTACAGCTGATAAATTAAACCCCTTATCAAGAGAAAAACAAGCTTTGTAATCTCAAGATAACAGCATTACAATAATATTTGCACCCTGGCTGCTTAAGTAACTTCTGTAAACCACCTTGTCTTGCATACAGTGTATGTTTTGTAGACATGGTGCAGAAAGGAGTGGAGCTGTTCCTGTATATAGCTCAGGGTTCCTCCTCCCCGCTCTCTGGGGGGAATTTGGCTGCCGAGTCATGGTTTCTTCCTCAGCCGGCACCATGTTGCTGCTGTTGTTTGGTCTGGCTGCTCTGGTCTTTGGCAAAACTCACAACTCCCTGAAACCCAACTCCTCAACCTCACCCCCCGGGGGTAAAACCACACATCAGGCACTTTATCCAAACAGGAAATATCATACGGGGGTCCGTCTATTGTTACTTGTGAGATTTTTCATAAATTCGAGATTTGTCATGACTCGTGTTGTCCGTTTATTACAGGTATTTTTTCTACTTTTGTTGACTTATTCAAATCTGTCTTTGATTTTTAAGAGATTTTGCGGTGGCGGTGAAGGAAATTAAGGAAATTGGATCCGCTCTGTGAGGAGGAGAATGGCTCGGCCTCTTCCAAAGAGGTTGTGTCAGGGCTGCTCTGAAAAAATGGCATCCCGCCACTCAAATTCACTGAAGTAAGCCCGGTTAAATGGGGCGCCGGGAACTCTGGCTGTAGGAACTTTGTTCTACTCCTAATGAGTCAATTTTCAAACTTCTGATGAATACAGTGCCATATTCAAATGCAAATTTGTGATTTTTTTCATTCTACATCACTAAATAAATAGCTGCCAATAATCAGTGAGAGCACATGTCTCAAATCAAAAAGTCATCATGCAGTTATATTAAAAGAGGAAAACTCAATTTAAATAGACTGAAGAACATGCAGCTTGCAGTTAGTCACATTACATTGTTGCAGGAGGTCTGGGTGATATATTAATATCATGATAATAGACTAGATATTCTTGCGATATCATGATCTGACATGTCTTTTCCTGATTTTAAAGACTGAAATACAGTGAAAAGATGTTTTCTTCTAGCTGGTAAATCTAGAAGAACTGAATTAGCAGGGCTGCAAAATACTTACCTTTGTCATCGGGATTATTTACTTTGTTTGTATTGCCCGGCCCTGAACGGTGGTTAAGGTGTGGTTGGTAAAGCTGCAGGAAAACTTCAAACCGTTCATTGCATCAGCTCCTTTACACCACAGCTGTCTGAGCTGAATACACCAGTGTTTAGACAAGACACATAACAACACGGAGCTCAGGAGAGACGGGCTCATCTGCAAATGCTATTCTGTCCTAGGGTCAAACATTACTTCTTGGAAAACTGGAAAACTTTTTTTTTCCCCCAAATGTCCTGTTGTGTTCATTCCATCCCACAACAAACATGGAGGAGGACGAGGCAAATGACTTGACAACCGACTACTGGCAATTCAGCTATTTTTAGAGCTCTAGTAGTTTCAGGGCTTTGAATGTAGGCTGAAGTTTGTCCTGCGGATGGGATGCCAGCAAAGGCCATGCAGTGTTTTCAAACTGGAGGGGTTCCTAATACTGGGAGAATGAAATGTTCAGCACGATGTCAGTCTATACATAGATCTGATAGATGCTACTCGTGCTTTAGCTTGATGGTGCTCCCAAAGGAAAAACCCAGCCGTGTTGTAATGTATATTTGTCTGTTTGTTATCCAGGTTGATATTGGAGAAAGAAGGACCTCGCTCTCTCTTCAGAGGTTTGGGGCCGACGTTGGTGGGTGTGGCACCTTCTAGGTGAGCAGATTCTCATCATCATCACATTCCCAGCAACATATTGAATTAAAAGAAAATCAGGGAATATTACACATAAAAAAATGCTTCATAAAAGAAAACGGGTAGACAGATAAACTACAATAACCCTTTCCACATATAGACGATTAAATTACAATTAATTATTAAATTACAAAAGATTAAAAGGAGAGACACGGTGAAAACTGAAATGCATCAGGAAAAAAATCTGAATAAAAGCTCAACTAATCACTTTAACTAATTGATTAATTGATCAAAATGAAAAATCAAATTGTTGCTGCAGCATTTTGATTGTATTATAATAATAAAATAATGAATATGAACTATTATTCAGACAGGATTCAGTACTACTTCTAGGCCAGTTTTGGACATATGGAGTGTTTTTTTTTTTTTTTTGTACGGAAAACATCAACATTACATAACTACCACGAATTAGGGACACACACTGGTCTCATCCATCTTCATGTCCCGCTGAGCACTTTCATGCTTTTTGCTGGAAGTGGACGTGTTTCTTTGGAACCAGTATTTGCCCAGTTTCTGGTAGATGCTGAAACTTCACCTGTGATTATTAATTACCCTCAGCTCGATAATGAAAGGAGCAAAGTGGTGGCTAATGGCTCCATGCCGCAGCATTAGATGCTAGTGCTAAGTGTACGTAGAGTGTTTGACGCAGAACACTGTCTGTGAAATAATTTGACTGATGAGCTTTGCCAAGACTCTCAGGTTACATGCAAGCATGAACATAACCATTATGAGCTCTTAATTTTAATTGGCGATTATAATTAGTGAATACAAACGATGACTTGCTTTGTGTGAATAGACTTTTTATGTGAATCTCCTGCTTTGCTGAGGCTGTTATTTCCGCTCTTGAAGCTCAGCTCAACCTGACGTAGGGACAGTTTGACTCGTGATGGTTGTGTAATTAATAAGCTACATCTCTACTCGGGGCGCATTCCAGCTTGATGCTAATTAGCTGTACACGAAAACATGGCAGATGTAGGTTTTTATAACCTTTTTTTCTTTTTCCTCTCACTTCCAACAGAGCGATCTACTTTGCTGCTTACTCCACTGCCAAAGAAAAACTGACTTGTGTGCTGGAACCCGACTCCACACAGGTTCACATGGTCTCGGCTGGAATGGCAGGTAATTATATATCGGAGGTAACACACACACACACACACACACACACACACCCTCACACACACCCTCACCCACTTTTTAAAATAGGCTCATCAGAAAAAAACGAGGGAATCGGTGTGGTTCATGGTGCTTGGATAACGCGCAGCGTTAAAGGATCAGGCTCCTTTTCCTTATTCCTGCTTTTGGCTTCTACATTGATCCTGCAGAGAGGCGGCAGTGGTAGAACTAGTTTACCTGTCAGTGTTCTCTGATGCTTTGCATGCCAGGGTTGAGTTCTCCACGCTGTATAGCTCTGATTCACTAGGGCTGCGGCAGTAACCACATGGCTGCGTTTATGCGATACCTACTCTGTCATCACCACATAAACACAGCCTTTTTTCCTCTTACTTTTCGATAGCATGTGTTTTTATTTTTTTAAAAAAACTTTTTAAAAGTGTTTAACTATATGGTATCAAGTTTTTTGGGGGGTTACACCACATCTCATTTTTGTCACTGACCCAAATTTTGCTATAGGCCTAATTGTGATTATTCACGTAATTAATTTGATTAAATTTTATAATCAAGTCCCACCCCTCTATTTATTTATTTATTTATTTATTCATTCTTTTACTAGTGAAAGTTACAGGAGGCACATTCTGCTATTCACAGCGGCTGGAATCATGTCGGTTCATCCTCACTCGCAAGAATTTGAACGCGGGAGAACGAGACGGAAACGCACGCCCTTCTTTCTGGCACGTCTGCGTGTGTGTGATGACGGAATATCGCTAGACACACACCTCTCAACCCGGAGGTTTGAACTGCGTGAGCCGGCCCGCACAAGAGTGGACGTGGCGAATCACAGCAGGGGGTCAGTCACTGTTCTCATAGTCGTTATGTGGGGCGATATGTGCCGTATCACAGCATGTCGCCTGGCATAGCGTCCATGAGTGTGGCGGAATGCTCCGTCATCCTCGCTCTTTTTCCTTTGTGGAGTAAGAGAGGGTAGAAGGAGACCCCCCCTCTCTCTCTCTCCGGTGTGTATGTGTGTGTGTTTAGCGTATTCTTCATCACAAGAGTAGAGAATAGAGCTAGGACAAGCTTCTCTTACCTGGAAGTTTTAACCAAATGGGGCCGGTGACGGTTCTCATCGTCGCTATGCCGGGGCGAGATGTGTTTTCCTGACAGCATTTCGCCTGGCGTAGCGCTCATGAGTGTGGACTTGTCTAGCTCCACCGTGGGAGACACGACGGGGTCTCCGTAACCCGCCGAGCCCAAATCCCCGCTGTGATGTGGAGGAGGAGGGGTTCGCTCTCCCATGGGAAACGTACGCCGTTTCGACAGCTTTTGATTAGTTTTTCGGACCAAACCGCCACAAAAAGTGTAAGAGGAAAAGATAACATCACAGCTAAGGCTGTGCAATTAATCGAATTTTGATTTGCATGTCAAATGATTTCAAATCGAGGGCAGAGTTCTCTTATACACTGCTGTTCAAAAGTTTGGGATCACTTAGAAATGTCCTTATTTTTGAAAGAAAAGCAACTTTTGAACTGTAGTGTATGGGAACACTTTGGTTTCCAAGGATCTGAAGAGGAGTAGAAGCAACAAAGCAACCATCTTAAACAAAAGCACAAAGTCATTCATGCTGAATAAATGCATTGTGTAACTAAAAAAATAATCATTTGAATAACCGTGATTCCAACATTGACCAAAACTAATCGTGATAATTTTTTTCCCATAATCGAGCAGCTTGATTCCAGCCCTAGATTCAAACTGGGAATATTGAAACGTCACAATATGGGTCAGTCAGGCAGTTCTCTGTGTATAAGGGTGAAAACACTTTTAGCACCATGACTCAGGCCTTTCAACAGCTGGGTCAAGGTCAGCGTTTGTCAGCGCTGCTCTCGCCGGCGGCGATTCATACGTTCACGAAGCGCGAGTCCCGACCGAGCCGATCTGACAGGTGACGAGGTGTCGACAGTCCAGCTGTTAATCTTGTCTACGCGTTGATACGTGATACCTGCAGCAGGGCTTAGAGCTGGCTGCTGCTGCGGTTAATAGTGGATGTATGTTTAGTAGCTAAATCCCCCTCATGCTAAAACAGGGCCATAACATAATCGTCACAGAGCTAAATGTCAGTTGGCCGTTTTCCCAACTCTCACATCATTTGTGTTTTTTTTAATGTTGCTTATTCGTTGTGAATATAGCAGTTGTACATGTACCGGTTTGGGGGGATCTTGAATTTACATAGGGTTGCAAAGGGGCTGGAAAATTTCTGGTAAATTTACTGAAACTTTTCATGGGAAGTTAAGCTGGGGAATTTTAGAAATGGTAAACTCTTGTGGAACTCTGAATGTTTCAAGCCTTAAGAAAAATGTTGGCACTTACTATGCTGCTGCATTCTTCACATATATCTTCTAAGACTTCATACATTAGATGGTGAAATTGGCATTTATTTTTCTCTAGAAATCACTTGAGCTTGTGATTGAGGAGTGTATTTGCAATAAATCTGTGTGATTTTGCCAAGATTATGCTTTTCCCCGACTATATTTAAGTTCCCTGTAAAGAACCAACCTTCAATTTAGTAAATTTTGGATTTATTCCTAATAACTCCCATGGAAAGTTTCCATCAGATTGAATATGGCGGGTGGAAGTGGTTGCATGCCAGGTCATTCTGCTCCACACAAGCACCCCGTGTCTGTTTTCGGCTTTATGCTCTGCCATAGCTCTCCTCTCACGAGGTCATGACCCCCCCTCCCACCCCACCAGGGGTCTCTAGCTGCATCTGCGAGGAGGTACTTGGGTCTGCGTGAGTACTCACCACAGATCTGTGCTTCTCCTGCTTATATCTGGTTCTTCTTCTTCCTCTTTCTGCATTTCTTTCCTCTCCTTACTCCCTTGACATCTAGGTCAGTGGATAAGCTGCATTTTGTTTTGTTTCATGGTTGCTTCCCTACTAGCAAACATATAGGATGGTTAAAAGAGGAGCTGGCGTTCTCATGTGTTGACTATGTTGACATGGTCTTAACTTTGTCAACATTAAGCTGCATTCATGTGATGAATGCAGCTTAAAGAACAGTTTCATTTGAGTGTTAGTCACTGACACATTTAGGAAGACCATCATACTGATGTTGTATCACATTGGATTTTTATCTATTGTTTAATTTAGGTATTTTCTGATCTTTTTTTTTGTCTCCCTGCCCAGTGTCAAGACATAACATAACATAGACATAAATTAGCTGCTAGCTAACTCTTAGCTCTTAATAACCCTGTTGCGTTTCCTCCTCCTGCAGGTTTTACAGCCATTACAGCAACCAATCCAATATGGCTCATAAAGACCCGTCTCCAGCTGGAAGCCAGGTAGAATTCCTTATGACATCACATCCGGGTTGGCCGCTGTTTCTCTGGCTTTAACACAATCTCTTAATTAGCATTATTTCTGTCATTTATGGAAAAAAATAACACCTTCTGGGGGTCAATTAACCTGTTAAAACCCCAAACCCTCTTTATTATATGTATATAAAGTGTTTTTATCTGTAGTAGAACACAATGTTACTGTTATAGCATCAATACAATAAGAAAATAGTTTAATATCAGTAGCAGGGCTGCAACTAACCAATATTTAAATATTTAATTTAGGTTTGAGCTGTTGATGTGATTATTTAATTGGCTCCTTTATAATCTCCTTTTTAAACATCTTACAGAATATATTCTTCATGTTCTGGGATGATCCTCAGTGTGATTTCTATGATTTTATGGATAAATAATTGATCTTTGAACTCTTATCTTATTAATCGTTGAACTGTGCATTGCAGATAATTAATAAAGCTTAACTTTCAGATAAATACTAAAGCTTATTTCAATTTCATTTCTAATTTAAAACAGTTTGGTCTTTTTTTTCATTTTAAATAAAGTATTTCTATCTGTGGTAAAACGCAATGTTCAATATTCTAACTACATTTGTATTGTAACGGCAACACAAATTGATTCTGACTCTTCTGTAGTGACCTCACAGGAAGAGTAGAGCTAGTTGTAGAGATATTCCATATTTATTAACTTTTATAAAATAGTCCTGGGGCTTAAGTGGTTAAGCAAATTAAAGTTGTTTAACTAACTCTTCAACGTCATTAATGAACGGACAGTTAACCGGATAAAGCTGGAAAAATGTCTACTGGTATTTTTATATCAGGAATTCCTCAACTAAACGTTAACTGATAAATCTCAAGATTGAAATTCTGCAGCTTATCAGATAAAAGACAAACTCCAACGCATGCTGTTGAGTTACTGTGATGCAGCTTGTACACATTCTTTTAGAAGTCACTGTCGAGTCCTGCGTCAGAATAATTTCATTGATGCTAAAATCACATCCACACTGTTACACTGCGCATGTCTGTGTTAATTATCTTTGTAAAATCACATTTTTTCTTGGTTTTCTCTTAATCTTGTACGTACTGGACCAAACAGAGAAATCAGGGACCTGAAAACACTGCCTCTAGTGTTTATTGTTTCCATTAAGACTGGACAGAATCAATGCATTGATTGTATATCATAAGTAGTGCTAGGCATCCTCCTCATAATGCAGCTATTGTCTTTGTTTTCCCTGCAGCTAAACTGGTTCCCAGATCTGCATGTTAGTGTGAGCGCTGGCGCAGAATCGTGTCAATCAAGTTCTGTGGCTGCTATAATGGAATAGAGGCGTCTACTTTACCCTTTATTGAGTTATTGAAGTACATAAGTCATGAGACTTAATGTTAAAGTAGATGCTTCAATTACAATAAGTTTCCTGACTTGACTTTTTATTCAATAAACAGAAATGTTGGTTGCTTGCGTCTACTTTAACGTTTAGAAATGCTCAGTCAGCTGTTTTACTTGTGACTTCTAATTCAAAATGAACGTCTTTCTCGTTTTTCTCCTCAGGAATCGAGGGGAGCGGAGGATGAGCGCGTTCGAGTGCGTGCGGCGGGTGTATCAGTCGGACGGGCTGCGGGGTTTCTACCGGGGAATGTCGGCGTCCTACGCCGGCATCTCAGAGACTGTGATCCACTTTGTGATTTATGAAAATATCAAGCGGCGCCTCCTGGAGGCCAAGGCGCCGCCCAACATGGACGAGGAGGAGGAGACGTCCAAGGACGCCTCAGACTTCGTGGGGATGATGCTCGCCGCCGCCACCTCCAAGACATGTGCCACAACCGTCGCTTATCCTCACGGTGAGAGAGGGTGTGATCGGTGATGAGTTAAGAGGAGGTTTCCCACAGGTCCTGGGAAAACCTGGAGAACGATTGACCCGTTTTCTAGTCATATAAACAGTGGAAAATAGGGAAAAAAAAGTTAAATTTACTGGAAATTATTAAGTAATCCTGGAAAATGATGGCAGGAAAATTTTGAACCAGTTGTTGAATTGTTGCCAAACCAAATTTGAACTGAAATGGTGTAAACATGTAAAAATATATGTTAAACAACAAAGAGTTGTAAGTAAAGTCTCAGGATAGTTTCATGTAAGTCAATCACTGGTTGTGAGACAATAATTCTCACATGTCAAATGTCCATGAGCAAACAGGATATCCTGGTCATGTGACCTCATAAGTTGTGTGTCCTTCAAAAATAAAAGCCCCCTTTCTCATATCGCAGCTTTTTAGAAAATGAGGATAAAGTAATGGTTGCCATATGGCAAAGATATTAAGTTTTTATTGTCATTATCCTGGATAACAAAATATTTGTTGGACCTGTGGCTTATATACAATAGAATAATAAATAGAATAGAGGTATTTGTTAATAAAAAAAATGCATATTAAAGCACATATTAAAGGGAAATGTGTTGGTGTATGACATGATAACATGTAGCAGATAAGTCCTGTTAAATAATTTCCGGTTAGGATTGGGAACCAGGTAATAGCCTTAGCCGCTTTATCAGGCTTTAATCCGGGTGTGTAGCCATTTTCTCTCTTAACTTTCCGCATCTTCTCTTCCTTTCCAGAGGTGATCCGCACCAGGCTACGCGAGGAGGGCACCAAGTACCGCTCCTTCTTCCAGACTCTAACGACAGTGCCCAAAGAGGAGGGCTACCGCGCCCTCTACCGCGGCCTCACCACCCACCTGGTACGGCAGATCCCCAACACCGCCATCATGATGTGCACGTACGAGCTGGTGGTCTACCTGCTGAACGGTTAAAGTCTTCCCCCGGCCCCCCCTACGCCCTGTTTAGAGAGTACACGTAACCCTGCCCTTGTTCGGAGAAAAGAGAGCAACTGCACACCAGCTAGCAACAAGCCGCTCGCCAGACGAGGACAGAGCCCGCGCTGTGACCTTTTGTCCCAGCGGCACGAGCGGTCGTTAAAAATAAGTCGGAGAGTTTTTGTTTTCTAACCAAAAGGGTCTGGCACAAGGAGGAGGATCGAAAATATCGTCCCATCGATTCTGGGGGGTGTGGGTTTAGCAGCGGAACAGAAACGCCCTCCCCTCGCCCTACTCTATCGAAACTTTATTTTCAATCGGATTCCATCCCATTCTCCCTTAGGTTACATACACTGCTTGTGCAAGAGTGCTGAAGAAAGAACCCGAGTTACAGTATATTCTGCCTCTAATAATACTAATGAAAGACAAGTCCATTAATTCCAGTCTTATATCGATCTAGCGGATATAAGACGCTCTCCAGTAGGTTTTGCTGTCATGGTGATGATCAGTTTAAAAAAGAAAATCTAGTAGTATCGTGCAGTATTCCTGCTTAGAGTAAAAACTAGAGGCCCACACTGTAAAGACGCCAAGAGTCAGGAGTCATCCTTTTTGAGCCGAAGTATCTCACGAGGGTTCTGAAGTTTACAAGAACAAAGAGCAGTCGGTGATTGAGTTTTTCATAAAAGATTTAAAAAAAAACAAGAATCTGATGGAGGGGAAACGTGCCTTGTGTGAAAACGTGACGGATTAAAACGCACAAGGGCTGCATGAAGAGGCAGCGTCCGGTCGACCTGTCATAGCACGCTACGAAAAACAAAGTGTAGAAACGTAGTAGAACACTGGTATTGGGTGAGTCAGGGCGATGAGGAACCCTTGGAGAACCTCTCGCGTATCATGACCGTACTGTAGTCGCTCGTTGGGTTCATAACCTTTAATGGTCATGATTTACTTGCACTCTTTACACTAAATACCTACATGAAAACCCCTCCTGTAAGCGGCAGCTTTTAATCAAAGTCCGCAGAACCACATGGACCTTAGGACCTGTTCGTCTCGTGCGGAAGAAGATTAGCCACTAATGTCGTGCCGAGGCTAAAAAAAACAAAACAAATCACCAAACTAAACCAGAAAATGACCTTTTCACCTTTAACTACTGGAATGTAAATAAAACAGGTGGAATAACCTTACTAAAGGCGAGGAAGTTAAAAACACTGACCCATGTTGTGAATATAAATGAATAAATAAATTTAACAAACTTTTAACAAATCGTACTATGGATAGATATATTAAATAGGTATAGGCCTACATAACGTGATTGTGTTTTGCGTTTGTCCGCCCAGTAATAAAGGCAAACGCAATTTTATCCGGAGGATTCGCCTGTTTGTCGTTTTTTTTTTTTTTTCCTCAAACACAACAGTGTCGTTCTTAAAGCACTTTTCAAGGCTTCCTCTAGAATCCTCACCTCACTCGTTTTTGTTTTTTTCTCCCCCTCCCTCGGTTTGGAGGATCCGGGCTAGTCTTCACAGGCGAGGACAATCCTCTCAGAGTTCAGCCAGTTCAGCTGGTGTGTGTGTGTGGAGGAAGCGGAACAGGAATATGCTCTTCATAAGCGCACATCAATTAAATGCAGACCAGTATGAAGAATATTGTGTTGACCCTTAAAAAAAAAAAAAGAAAAACCTACTGCATTTCAACCATTCTTTTTGATTGTCAGTGTTTTATGTGTTTTGTTGTCCTTGTCATGGAGTGAAAAGGTTCTTTTGCGTTTCTGTATCATGCACAAAGTGTTTTTTTTCCTCATTGATCCCAATAACCATAGAAGTAACTTCCCTTCCCTAGTCGTCTTTTGGCCTCTTTATAACCAGAGCATTTCCATCGTAAAACTTTGAAACGCACAGCTTAGCCTCGTGTTCTTAAACGGCTGCGGCCTTTGCTGCTGTCCTTCACTGTATTTGAACTATGTTTTATTAGGTGGGCGTGCTGGGATGCAGCAGCAGCAGCAGCAGGCGAGCCCTGCTCCTGTGGAAGGGAAGGGCAGATTCGGCATAAAATGCAACTACGCTCAGTTTCTCACTGTCGGCGTGCTTGAGATTGTTGAAACATTTTCGGGGTGTGTGCGTGTGCGTGTGTGTGTGTGTGTGTTTGGCCTTAAATGGCCTCAGTTGCTTCTCAAAAAGCGAAACTATTGACATGAATCCTTAATGTGAACACTTTTTTTTTTTTTTTTCCAGTTTTTACATCTTACATGAAGGATGCATTAGATTAGCCTGATTGTGCAAATGTCACCAGAGATGTATTAATCCTTACAAGATGCTACAGTCAACACACACTATTCATGTAGAGAGGCCATGGGTGACCCTGTTGCTGCTAGTAGTTTGTGTTTCATGGTGCTGGCTACGCTCCCATGTGTTTTTAAATAGTGTGAGTTGATTGTACTCAACCTTGAATAAGGAGGGGGGGTCTCTTCATCTAAGTTACAAAAAAAAAAACATTTTCTCTTTTCTAGTTTTTGTTTTGCCACAAACAAAAAAAAATTCCGGTCAAATCCATTGTATTGAGGCGGCGCCTGAAAAATCCAAAACGTGACGATACGATACCAAATCCATCTGCATGCCTCAACAACTAGTGAGAGATTCCCATTAAAATGTATTTTCTTTTGTTTTCCTGTATGTGAAATGACCCTTTAACTGTGCGGTTATATGCATCTTTTACCTTCTATCCGTGTCCGTTTGTGATATGACGCGTTATTCTTTTGCACCCACACGTTTGCATTGTGTGCCAGTGAGTGTGAGCGTGTATGTGTGTTTTTTTTTTCCTTTTGCGTGTGCCTGCTTAAATGACAATCGTGTGTCATTCAGTCACATCTTGCGTGTAAGAGACCATAGGAGTATGTGTGCACTCAGTCGAATAGCTGCAAACAGTGTTTTTATCTTTTTAAATGAATCGTTGCCTTTTCCTGACACCCTTTGTTTTTTTGTTGTTTTTTTTTTTTCTCCATGTCGTCATTGATGAGCCGACTGTAAGTGCGGCTCGGTCTATGCATTCTCTCGTACCTGTTTTTGTAAAACAAAAAGTCAATAAAATGGAAAGAGTGCAAGTATATATCCAAGCGTCTTTCATTGTGTGATGCAGTTTTATTTGTAACCAGCAGGTGGTGGTGGCGACCTGCTGAGCTCCTCTCGATTCCTTCCAGCTCACCATCAGCTCAGTTTAACAGAAACTACTTCTGCCTCGATCCTTAGACCCAAAGAAGGGGTTGAATGATAAAAGACCCACCAACAAATATTTACTTGTATTCTGCAGCACAGACACACTTGTGACATGGAATATGGCAGTTGGCCAAAACTCACATGCACATTTTGCAAACAAAAGCTGAAGGAGGGGAATAGTCTAAATGAATGGACAAAGAAAAGCAAATGAATGATGGCATAGCCTCAGCTGAAAAAGCAGCTAATTCACAGCTCATTCCCTGGCTTAGACAACAGCATAACATCACCGCATAAATCCAGCCCCAGTCAGACACCATGCGTATTTATTTAGTATCTGACTGAAAGGGAAGAGTGTTCCCGTAAACATGCTCCACAAACTGCCAGCCATGCCGGTGTTGTTGGAATAATAAAGTGCCTCAGGGTGTTGGTTGTGCCACACTTATAAATTGAGCATTGGGGACACAGTGTGAAATGGGATAAAAAGAAAAAAAAATATGATGGTGCCATGGTAGATTGTTATGACTGGCACTTTTTTTTTTACCTCTGATTTGGAGAGTAGTGGAAGGGAAGGGAAGGTAGAGACAGAAAAATTCCGTTTTTAATTTCCACCATCCATGACAGGCTTTGGGCTCCGTGTGTCACTTCTTCAGTCTTCACACATATATCAAGCGTTTTATTTTCTTGCTGTGGACATTTTTTTTTTTTCTTTTCAGTCTATTGCTTTGGCGCACACTTTCCCTTTCCCTTCCACTGAAGTGATTTTTCATCTCCGAGGTCCTGCAGAGGGAGGGAGCATATGTGTGTGTCCTTAAAGGGGCCCTCCAACAATTTAGCATTGCACTTTGTTAAAGGTGGGGGAACTCGTAAAAGATGTTTATCTATAAAGCAAGGAGCATCTATGTGTCAGCTCAACCTCAGCTTTCAGATATAGCTTGTTTATAATAGTTTGCATCCTTTTTTGTGCAATTTTTTGATAGATATTTAAAACATAATTTGTATTATTAAAAGTAAATATCCTGTAGACGTATGTATCACAGCGCTATCCTGCAGCAGCGTTTTCGTTAAAGTGTAAAGCTCCATATCATGACTCCTCCTCATGTTGCTTCCCAGCACTTTCTTTACCATTCAAAACTCTGTTGTCCCGTTTCTCTGGTTTTACTCTGCCTATCAACACGATTTAAAAACTGATATGAGGATTGAACTCGGCACTTTTAACATGAATTGTAGCCTGGCTCACTCTCTGCCCGATGTGGTTGCCCATGCTGGATGTCCTCCATGTTGCAGTAGGTGGTATTTTTCAAGTTTGAAATGCTTTTCTGCCATTCACTTCTGTAATTTTATAGGAAAGCATACTTCCTACTGGCACTGCAGTAGTTTAAAAAAATGTTAAAGGCTGTTGCAGCTGATGTTGAGATATTAAACTTTTATGTCACGTTCTCAGGCTATAAAATCTTCTGGTCTTTTGTTGCAGTCTTGTCGATGTATCTAGACAGCATGGAGTCCTCCTTCTGTAGCTCTGCAAAAAGCCTAAGGATATCTACCTTAAGGTTAGTAACCTCTCTGTTAGTACACATGTTCAGCAGACAGTCTTCACAGGGCGAAAAACCACAGTAAAGGAGTCTGCAATCCCTGATGGCTAGTTAGCTTCAATGCTAAAAACAAAATGGTGCTGGCAGCAAATTCACAGGTTGTCTGGGCAAAAAAGAGAAAAGATACAAACCTATGATAACTGAAATATTTTACCTTTTTAAAACACAAAGGAAAAACAATAGGGGTCAATAGGTGACGCACATATTGTGGATCAAAAAGGACAAAGTGTCTTTGTTCAGATGGAGAAACACAATGTGGGAGACCACTTTGCTGATTGTTGCATTGATCGAGTAACAGCTTTTAGTGGAAGCACTATCCCTGGCTGCATCAGTACCTGGTAAACCTGTTACTGGTAAAAAAAAAATCAAGCTTGTCACAATTGAATGCAATCTCAATAGTGAATGGTATCAGGACAATAATCTACAGCCAGTGGTGTCCCATATCTCCACAACCAATCTTCCAAGATCATAATGCTCAACCCCAAAGGTGCAGGGTTATCACAGCCTACCTCCACAATATGGGAGTAGAGAGAATGAAATGGCCTGCCAACAACCCAGACCTCAACCTAACTGATTGAGGAATGGAATGCCGTCCCCACAGGAACATGGGACCTAATATAGCAACACCGGATGATCTGATCCTCTCTTTCTAAGGTCAATGCTTGGACAGAGAGAGAGAGAGAATGGTCCTTACATTTGAGTCAAGAACACGCCTTACTGGAATTGATGCTCGCCGCCCTTTCTACATTCAGTAGTGAAATAACTTCTGCATTACACATGATATCACCGCCCCCGTATGAAGGACGTGGTGGTTTAAGTCTCTAGATGTTTGGTGCAATCATACCTGGGAATCTGCAGGAATGTCTTCAGTCCTTAGATTACCAAAGGTTTTTGTGACTGACATGAAAATCTCTCTGAAACCAGGCCGGTAACCAGCATGAGAAGGAGGTGCCAGGCTGTTGGGGTTTGTGTATGATTCTTCCACACACTACTGAGGTTCCTGTTTGTTCAATGAATAGTGTAAAACGACTGATCTTGTTTTCCTGTCTCATTTGTTCCATATTACCGACCGATTTCAATCATTCAACCCCACAATCAACTCAAAACAAGAGTCAATATCAACAGTAGAATTAACTGTTTGACATTCCATACCTGCATGATCCTTAGACTCAGGACATCATTGTGATGGGAAATGAACATGCATTTCAAAGATATAATACAATGCTAATTAGACAATGACAGAGACAGAGATGTCATCATCCAAAACACACATTTTGATTCATTTTTTGAGTTAATCTTAAATTAAATTAGCCTTATTAATCTATTTGTCATAGCAGACCAAGTAAGGCTGTAGAAGCAAAAGGGTATTGAATTGAAAGGGTGTTGCACTGCATTTCATTGCTTATGAAACAAACGGTTTATCTATAAGAGGAAGCATGTGTTGTTTCTTCTTCTAATAGTTAGTCATGCTTTAAAAAACTCTCTTCAGAGTCACAGAAGACATCAGAAGACTTTACACAACTACTGTCACAGGCTCGGTAGGATCTTTCATGGCAGTGAACTGATCTTTATGTGTAAAATGTGTCCTTTTAAGCTGAGTCATGCTTAACACCAAGGATTTTACTTCTTACAATTATGGTTCTAGCTAGAATTAGAAGCATACCCAAAGAACCCCATGACAGTTCATATGTTTCCTTTATAAAGGTGCTGTACTCACACAATCCTCATAAAGGACATTGTGCATTGTTCCATCCTAACCTTGATTAGTTATTGGAAGCACCCAGATGTGTCTTCAGTTTACTTTTACAGATTGATTGAAGACATACACTTCAGGAAGAGTTAGAGCAGCTCATGGTCTTTTGTAGCTGAGGGTGAGATAATTGGTAGCTCCCATTCAAGAGGCTCCAGACTCAGACAAACAATCTTTGCTGTTCTTGTCTTCTTTCAGATACCTACCACAGCCAGCACTGTCAAACGTGGGAAACCACCAAGTACAGCATATGGCTGACATGCACAAGGCATTATGCACACCACATTGCGTGCATGGATTAAAAAGAAAATGCATTCGATCTGCCTCCATAGCTCTTTCTCAGTTTCTTTTCCAAGCATTTAACTCTCATTTGGCACGGTCGCTCTGTGATCAGAGGAATATTGTAAAGTCAGTCAAGCTGTTGCGTCCCCATCTTAACTGTAGCTGCTTGCTGGTGATCTAGGACCTGGCCTTTTTGGTTTTCTGTAATTACATCTGTGTTACAGTAAAGGAATGGTTCAACAATTTGGAAACTAACAGAGATAGATGAGATAAAAGCCGGGAGATGAACAGTGATGTGGGAAACAACTAGCATAGCTCTGGATTTTTGTACGGACAAACATGTCAAAACATTAGAAGTTCTGCACATTTCCATTTCCCGCTTCTTTCAGTCCCTATGCTAAGCTAGGCTAACCGTCTTCTGACTCCAGTTTTTTTTAAAGAGACAGACATGAGAGTTGTATCAACCCTCTTATCTGACTTCACAGCAAGAAAGCAAATAAGTCTAATTCCCAAACCATTTCTTTAATACAAGTGAAGATTTAGTATATTTATATACATAATGCAACAATGATTGGCAACGATAAGACACATAAAGTATGAATATTTATAAGTCAGTGAAAATGCATCCAAAGAACACATGAGAACACAATATCTTTGGCTTTGTTTGAACCCTCCACCCACAGTGAGATACACACTGGCTCGGGTGAATGCAGGGACATCTCTTTGTGTCTCACACACACACACACACACACACACATAAACCACCTACATATGGTGTATCACAAAGTGAAGTGGAGTTCAGCCAAGTTGAGACAAAGTAACCTCTTTTATTTTATAACAAGCAAAAACCCTCCACGGTGATTCAGTGGCATTGTTTGGCTGTCAGCACAACTGTCCAATTATGACCGATTCCTCAACCAGTCCGGGGAGAGAAGGACCCACGGGAGGAGGATGCGACACTTGAGGATTGGATAGAGAGAGAGAAGCAGGGGGATGGAGGGAGGGAGGGAGACGGGGGAGGAAAGGAGGAGAGATGCACTGGGTAGCGAGGAAAAAACGACATAATGTGAGGCAGAGAATGAAAACATCTGAGGTAAAGTGTCTGTCGGAGGAGCGTTCGGCAGCCATGGCAGCTTTCTCTGAAGTCAGCAGGCAGCCCCTCATTCACAAGCAAAAGATATGCACGAGGCTTGATGTAACACAATGCCAAAATCCACTGCCTGCAGAGACACACGCACAGCATGGGAGCTCTGAGTCATGCAGTCCAAACTGTCTCTGTCTTCACCGAGATCAACTTTCGAACTTTCATGTGTAACAGGCATGCTGTGGAGACAGAAGTTGATGTTGAGGAGATTGATACCGCTCTCCGATCCATATTTTATACAAAAGAGCCTGGAG
This sequence comes from Lepturacanthus savala, assembly GCA_030544235.1. Lineage (NCBI taxonomy): Eukaryota > Metazoa > Chordata > Actinopteri > Scombriformes > Trichiuridae > Lepturacanthus > Lepturacanthus savala. The sequence continues at coordinate 4,639,712 of CM060468.1, forward strand.
GCAGTTAGCTTAGCTTCTCATAGACAGGGAGTAGGAGGAAACAGCTGGTCGTTCTGTCAAGTTTGAAGGTTCCATATCTATTAGAAAGGGGATTGGGATTAGAAGGTATGTTCTGGGTCAGGGGTGGGCAATCCTGGTGCTGGAGGGCCTGTGTGGGTGCAGGTTTTTGTTCCAACCAAGGAGTTACACACCTGATTCTACTAATCAATCATTAGTCAACCTTTCTAAGGACCTTCATAAGTAGAATTAGGTGTGTTACTGTCTGGCCCTCCAGGACCAGGTGCTATGTAGCCTAAATACTGTCCCATGTTTCAAAATGCTTAATCCATGGAGAATTGTATTAAAAGATCCCATTTGGTCTGCTGTGAAGTTGTGATGAACAGTCACACCACTCGTTGACAGCCATCCAAATCAGCCAATCAGAGAAGAGGTTCATTAACCCTGTTTTTTATAGAATTCAAGAGAGAGACCTTGAGAGAGCAACTCAGGAATTCTGTCAATCCGACAAGCTTTTATGCTGATTCTACCTTGCACACAGACGGCTCCGGCGTTGTCGGTGACCCACTGAGGTATTTTCTGACAACAGGTTCCAGAGTGAAAAGATCTGACAATGCTGTTGTGGAGTTGTAGTGTAGACCCAGCGTTTTTGATAACTATGACATCACTGTATCGGGTGACCAGAAGTAGGAGCTAACAGTTGCGCTGTTCCAGTGCTGCTTTTGGTGCAATCGTAGCCTTTACTACCCTGGAACTTGTGTGTCTTTCTGGGGGCATATTGTTCATATTTTTGCAATTATGAATCATATATTGCAGCTAGCCTTGAAGCTAATGGCCATATTTGTTTCCCATAATGCTTTGTGAGAATATTTTGACCAATCATAGACTGATTAAGCCAGGAATAACTCTTCTGCTCTTCTTCTTTTTACCGCCCAAGAAGAATCTCACGTGCCATTGTCATGTCGACAGGTTCTCAGTTCTCAGAGGGAAAAGTTGACTCTTCACAAGGTGTGGCTAAGGTTAGGCAAAACAAACATTTTCTTAGGGTTAAAGAAAGATCATTAAAAATGAAACTAATGAGGAACGTCTGAACTACGTCAGCACATATGAAACATTGACAATAAACGTATCTGTGGTTTGCAGAAACTGTCAGTGTTTCCCTCTAGAGAAGGCTGGAGTTAGATGTAAAATAATATTGAGATCAGTTTTAGTATTTAAAACCACACATATATGTTGTTAGGGATATAAAACCTTCAAATAAAACCCAGGAAAAATGTACGACACAAGGTTGTTAAAACATCCACCTACCAGCAATTAACATATCCTGTTTTATTTTGTATGAAACAAACAAGATGTAAAATGTTAATTAGAGGTTCTGTTGGACAGGTTTTTTCTTTTTTTTTTACTTTTCTGTTTCGCCCTGCTTCCCGTCTTCATGGTAAAACAAGCAAACCGTATCTTTGCTACAGAAGATTGACAAGGCGGTTATCAATCTCCCTTCCAACTTTTTGGCAAGAAAGCGAATAAACATGTAGCGCAATGTCAAACCGTTCATTTAATGTCTCATTGCAGAAGTGGTGAAGAGAATCAACTGTTTTTATGCTGACAGGAAAGTGATCTCAGCTGTGTTAAATCCATCAACTTCAATTCTCTGGATCTCATTGGAATCGATTTGAGGCCAGCTGCTCAGGGAGCCGATGGTCTAGTTTTCACAATGAGCCTCAATTCACCCAGGCCTTTATTACTGACGGGCTCCTGCTCATGCTAAAACCTGCTGTTGATACTGTCATAAGATACAAATAGTTGCGTTTTATATTGGTGACAACGTTTTAAAGCATGGCTCAAGGTTCTATTTAACCCATAAGAACTAGGAAAGATCACATGGAACACATTCCCATAACTTTTTTGGGCAATACTAACTTCCAGTGTCAGAAATCTGGAATGTAACATACTATATGTCACATGGTAAATTTATTCCTCATTTGAAAATGAATCAGCTTGGCACTTCTTTGCTTAATAGCACAGGTTTTGTCTTTCTATAAGATAAGATAACATAATATACAGGAGGGAAATTGCATTTGCAATGGCAGTAGGAAAAAGAAAAAAAACACATAGCCTATATAAAAAGTATAACATAATATAATATAATATAAGATAGATGCACTACAATACAAATAGATTATAGTTAGTAGCTATGCACTATTTGCATTTCATAGTTATCATATCATAACTTTGCTGTTTAGGTTTAACAAGAAATTACTTTTCATATTATTTTTACAACACAAAAATGTGCATAAAAATTATGTGCATGAATAAAAATAAATACGCCTCTATACCTGTAGAAAACCTTTAGTTTTAGCTGAGGATAAAGCTGATTTGGGAAATTTCCAGGACATTTAAAGCGGCGGTGACACCATTGTCACCATGGGTCCTTATGGGTTGAGGCACTTCAAGAGAGATAATATTGAGAAACCTGGGATAATATATTTATTTATGGTATATTCTGTTACAGTGAGAACTCTGAGCACTAAAATAAACTTCAGTCCAAACAAGCCTTAGTTTTAATTTCACAGTCATGAGGTTGTTTACATGGTAAGTGGCTTTAGGTGCAAGGAATAAGCCTGCTGAAGCATTAGTGGAGGTTTAATCCCTAAACCATGCTCCTCTCATTTAATGATTGCTGAAAAACACTTTTTTTTTTATTGACTGTGATTTATATTTAAAAGGGAAAATATACGACACACACACAAATCCTCTGTGCATGTGCAGAAGAATATTTGGTTTAGTTCATTGTCTGAATGTCAAATTTATTGAAGGTTAAGATATTTCTACCGAAAACCAGCTAAAAGTTTTAATTACATTGGATTTAACATAAATATGTAGGAGTTAAACTATTATATTGACTGAATCTACATAATTTCATTATAGTATACCAAAAATAAGAAGTATAAGTAATACAAGTACAATCATTTTAAAAATATAAGTATAATCAACTTAAAATATATATCTAGAGTTAGATAAAGCGGTGTGCAATCACTTGAATTAATAAAATTAAGTAATTTCAACCAAATAATTATTTCAGTGTGTGTTTTGTGCTGTCCCTGCTGCTCAGGACAATACAAGACACTGGACATTCATCCTATACAGAAAGCTGCTTAACTGCAGGAAACTAAAGGCATTTCACACAAAGAAACCTGCTCTTTTTCTGTTGCACAATCTATTGTGACTTAAAGATGATCTGCTGAGTGACCTGTAATGTGAACAAGGAAGGAAAGGAGAGAGAGAGAGAAACAGGAGTCACATGTGAATTCTGCTCACGTGTTCTGACCCATGCTGGTTTCACCTTGGCACCCCTTTGTCCTTGGGACCCAGCAGCAGTGTAGCTATACCCACACACCAGTGTTCATTTTATCAGGCGACACTAAAAAATATATATTCGACAATGTTACTTTTCTTGACGAAAACGAGATGAAATCAATGCCCTTAACCACTGACTGTGACGAAATTAACATCCATTTTTATTGAAGAAAAAAGACGAGATGAAATCAACTTTATTAAATAAAAACTTAATAAAAATGTCTCTTTTTTTCTATCAAAGACTTTTTAAATTACAATCAAAAAAGTGCCTTCACTGGATGTGCATCAACTGTAATTATCCTGTCTGCGTGAGGGGCATCCATCAGTGCTGTCGGCACTAAATGCAGCGACGTCAGATCACAAGAAGCATCTGCTCCTGTTTTAACCTGCAGGTTACACACTTTATTAAACTTTTAGCATGTGGGGAACTGATAACTCTAGTGGTGTCACTTCAAAACATGTCCCTGTGTCACATTGAACTAAACAAAGGTTCCTAACAACAATTCCTATTGTTACAGATACCTGCCTAGATTCATTTTGATTAAAATTACAATCAACTTGCTGTCAAAAGTGGACTAAAATACTTTGAATATTAGTCGAGTAAAACTAAACTAAAATACTTTGGAGAGACTAAGAATAAGACTAAGAAAAAAAATAGCCAACAAAATTACTACTGCCACACACACACACACACACACACACACACACACGCATATACAGCTCTGGAAAAAAAATAAGAGTCCACTGCAAAATGATCAGTTTTTCGGATTTTACTACTTTCAAGAACATTTTTGTTTGAGTCTATAAACTACTGACAACATTTCCCCCAAATTCCAAACACAAATCTTACCATTTAGAGCAATAATTTGCAGAAAATGACAAATGTCAAAATAACAAAAAAACATACAATGTTTTCAGACCTCAATCAATGCAAAGAAACAAGATCAAATTCATTTTTAAACAACTTAACACCAATATTTCTGCTTAAGAAGAGTTCAGAAATCAATATTTGGTGCAATAAGCCTTATTTTTAATCACATAAGTCTGTCCACAAGTCTTTACCATTGTTCTTGGGTGACTTTATTCCACTCCTGGTTCCTCTTTAAGCAGAATGAGTTGTGCATGTGTTGGAATTCAACAGACGCTGGAATGGAATGGCTGGAATACATGTAGAGATGTTGGTTTCAGAAAGAAAATGCAGTGCTCTTACTTTATCCAGAGCTGTATTAACATAACCTAACCCTTCTTCCAGGAGTTAATCTCACTTTAAAAAGCTCTCTCCACAGCCAAAGTAGATATTGGAAGACAGGATGAGTACACACGTCTTCTTTCGTATCTGAAACTGTGTCCCTTTAAGCCGAGGTCATGTCACGCCTGTGTGAAGAACTAGGAAATAGTTGTCATTGACAGCTTCCTCCAGGTGACTCACCCGCCGGATCAACGCGTCAACTCCAGGCCGAGCCGGAGCAGCTTTCCTCGCAGCTCGCAGCCATCTGCTGCAGCTGCAGCCATGGAGGGGTGGGAGGGGGGGTTAAGAACTCTGCACATCCTGGTCCCAGCCTGGCAACCCCTTCATCCAACCAGATGCCCCCTATAAAGAGCACTATAAACGTTCTTTCTTTCACTCTTCTCCTTCTCCTTTGTCCTCCCAGCTCTCCCTCTAAACCCTAATTGATACAGGCTTTATCTTTGGCTTTGTTTGAACCCTCCACCCACACAGCGAGACCCTCTGCCCCCCCACCACCACCCCCCAGCTGGCTGCAGAGGGGGGGGGGCTGCCTGATGCCAGGATGGCCGCCCACCTACAGCCAGGTTATCAGTGCTGCATTCTGTCATTTGTCTTCTATTCTGTACAGAACACAATTGCAAAGTCCTGCTCTGACATCTAGTATTAAACCACATTTCCACTTATTTATTCACCTTATTGTTCCGATCAGGTCATTGTCTGAATCTGCTTCTCCCAATTCTGTCAGAAAAAAGGAGAAATAAAAGAGAGAGAACCACTGTTTTTTTTTTTTTTTGCAAGTCAATAAACTGCAAAAGCAGGAAACTGGTCGTGATTAACTATGTCCTGAATAAAACTATGTAAGGCACGAAGCAGCCTCCACCCTGCGTCAAGTTTCCTGGTAGCGACAACATGACAGGAAGTTAACCGGTGATACCTCAAAAAATAAAAGCACGGAATCTCTCCGTCTTGGGAGGAAAAATAGCCTTAAATTCAACTAATTATTGCAGCTGAGTCTATACAAAAAATACTGAATATTGATGCAACACGAACATCTTCCATCTGTTTTGGAAGCATCTGTTGTTCTATTTTGGCTTCTATTCATAACGATTTTATACTTTGCATAAAGGATTATAAAGGATAAAGTTTTGTATCCATAAATGCAATGCATTAAAAGCTAAATCCTCTTTATATTCCTGAGTTTTGAGTCCTCCATCAAAACACTGTCTACCTTATTCAATAAGAAAGCTGTGAAAACCGCAAATTCATGCAAATTCATGCAGATATATAGATGTGACCAGAAACAAAAAAGACTTTGTAAAGTCTCATATTGAAGTCTGATATTTATTGTGGCCTGTTAAATGTTAGAAGTCTTTTTTTCCCTGATATTAAATGTACTTAACTATTGATGCTAAAAAATAAATGAATAAATAAATAAAACTCTGATGTTTATTATTATTTTTTGTATATATTTATAAGGTTATTTGTTCTTTTTTTCATATTCTTGTTTACCAATGGTCAACTACACCAAAGCAAATTCCTGAATACTAATGTGGCGAATAGATGCTTCTGATTCTGAATTGGATTCCAAACTAATTTACAAATAAAATTGATTAGACTTAGTGGAAACATAGTGAAAACCAATAGAAATATAAAAACTCCACACAGATACTCCACAAATATACACTAAAAGGACACAAAAAACTAAAAACCTAGAAAAAACCCAGGCATCAGGCTTCATCCATGCTGATATACAGACGGGGGTTAATTAACCAGTGAAACTTGTTCATTTAAGTCCATTACTGCAGAAAAGCTGTAAATCTAAGTTGAAAAATGATATCTCTCTTTTTGGGTCGTCGGGTAGTTAACTGATTATTTCCATCATTTAAATGTCCCATATTATACACTTTCCTATTGGAATTTTAACATCCCTAACAAGATTTGAAGTAGCAAAGATCATCTCAGGATAGTTTTACACTCCTTTTCTCAAACTCTGAAGCCTCTCCTCCCCCTCTTTAAATGGCTAAATAAGTGACTGTATAGTAGTGACATCACAACTTCACGTAAGTCATGACTGCTTGTTTTACAGCACAATTTCTGAATACAGGCTGTGTATGTTTCTCTGTGGATTGAGTGTTTTTGAAACATGGGACAGTATCAATACACTCTCTCCTGTCATGTATACAGTATAATATATATATATATATATATATATATATATATATATATATATATATATATATATATATATATATATATATATATATATATATATATATATATATATATAGTATATATATATATGTATATATATAGTATAGTATATATATATATATATATATATATATATATATATATATATATATATATATATATATATAGGGCTCTAATAAATCTATAAGGTATTCATAGGAATTAAACTGATTTTCAATAAAAATGTAAAAATGGGTTTTGAACTGTAGTGTATGTTATATTATTGATTTTATGTATTATTAATAAATATATATGATTAATAAATATATTATATTATATTATTATATTGTGTATAATGTATAAAAGAGCGCTACGCTGTCGAAACCGTAACCGGAAACGGCTGCGTCGCCGCGTCTAACTTGACGTCAGTCACCTTTTCTTGATCCCGACGCTCCAGCCAATCAGCGGCTGTCAGGGACACACGAACGGTCATAATATCCACGGAACAGGCTGCAGGCAGCAGGAACAAAGAAAGCCGCCCGTTCCCTGTAAAAAAAGACGCTGCTTTCATTTCTCACCGCGGACACGCAGCGTCTTTGAAGACGCGTCTCACGCGCTACTTTAAAACACTTTCAGCCAATTGGTGAACGCTGCTCCGCGCGCGTGAAGTCGGGTTTTTTTTTATTGTTGGGGGGTAAAAGGGGGAGAAACTTGGCGTCGTGCGTCGAACCTTTTCCGTGCTTCTTCTGGATACCGCGGCTGGAAGGCGACGTTGGCGCACGGTAAGTTCACGGTTTCTCTTTCGTTAAACGCTTCTTTATGTGGCTCAATTTAATAAATTAAAAAAAAATAAGCGCAAACAGCGTCGTTGCTGTTGTCGCTTCACACCGTGAGGAACTGAAAAGTCCTGTAGCAAACTTTCTCGTGTTTTCAGAGGCATTACACAGACTGTACTTCACTACAAGTACAAATACTCTCTGAAAATACTCGGTAACAAGTAAAAGTACTGAACTGAAAGTGTTCACTAATATCAATGCACTTAAAGTATCAAAACTAGCAAGATAACTCCTCATTACGCACACTGTGTTATAGTATAGGTATTTTGTATTCAATAACTAAATATACATAATGTTTTAATTGATAATTGAATACTTTATTTTAGACTAATAGTAGCCTACTGCATCATATTTGGCACAGTGCAAATTAAAAAGAGAAAAGTGACACAATTTAACACAATATTAAAGTATATTGTTGTTTTAAAGTATCTATCTATCTATCTATCTATCTATCTATCTATCTATCTATCTATCTATCTATCTATCTATCTATCTATCTATCTATCTATCTATCTATCTATCTATCTATCTATCTATCTATCTATCTATCTATCTATCTATCTATCTATCTATCTATCTATCTATCTATCTATCTATCTGGCCTTTTCCTATGCCAATGAATCCTGTTGCATTTCATTTATTTCCCTTTATTTAGTGTTTTTACTTTAAATTGCTTGCTGCTGCACTTTCCTTCAGAATCAATAACGTGAATCTATTCTAATCTGATCTCGTATCCTCCAACACATCAGCATAGAAACTTTCTGCCGAGTTGCTTATTTTCATTCATTAGAAATAATTAGGCTTGTTTTGACACCCACTGAACTAACACTGCGACATTCTGTTCTATTTGTAGACATATATATATATTTAATAGATCTAAATGTCTAGTTTAGAAGTCATTCAAGAAATCAGGAAGAACCCAAGGACACATTAAACATATCGAGTTTTGGTTTAATGTTACATTATCGTAAAGTGAAGCAACATTAAACTGCAGTTTTAAAATGGAGATTTGGCTCTGATTTACTTCCTTCTCACACAAGAGGAGAGAGAGAATAGTTCACATGAGGCAATGTCTGCTGTTGCAAACCAGTTAGATTCACCCCCTCCCTCTTTTATTTTAATAAAATGTGTGATTTATTTATGCATTTCTTTTCCTGCATAGATTCCAATAAAATCCTCATTCACACATGAGAAAGCGAGAAAAATAAACAAGAGTTAATTACGTATGATAAAGTAGGCTTTTGACAAAGTGAGTGTTGTTACTAAGACACGAGGAGAGCGTTGGCAGTCGTAATTAATGTAAATGAATACAAAATAAATAATAAAAAACAGGATAGAAAAAATAAAATAAAGAAAATATTAAAAAGAACCTCTCATGCATGCACAAACCAAATAGATTTCCCTGGAACTCATAACTCATTAAGTCTAGCAAGTAAAAAAAATAAATGCTATATTTTGTGGAGTTCTGAAAACTGAATCTGTGTTTGCGAAAAAGGCTGAGACGTTATTTCAGGTGAGCGGACGAGGAGCTCTGGTGTCCTGGAAAGACAGAAAAATGTCGTGTTTGACTTAATTCAGTGCCAGTTTTTGATTTTTTCAGTTCACCTGCTGTTCAGAGGCTAACAGCACCATCTGCTTTACCCCCTGGCCGTTGGCGGGCTACCGTCCACATCGGGTGATATGCCAGACTTCATGCGGCAGATGGTGCGATGTGGTAGCTACAGGCTAACGGCAATGGAAAAAATATCATTATCACAATTATTTTGGTCGATACCGAAATCACGATTATTTAATCTACACGATACATTTATTCAGCATAATGGACCGTACCTTTGTTTGAGATGTTAAACAGATATCTTATAGCAAATCTTCTGTGTGTGTGTGTATATATATAATATGGTGTAACCTTAAAAAATTGGTACCAGATATTTGAACTTTCTTTAAAAAAGTTTTTAAAAAATTAAAAACGCGTGCTGTCAACAAGTTTTATATTCTAGGTGGATTATGCATTCAAAATTTATCATTCTTTTTTTTACACTTTTACATTTCATGTCAAAAAATCACACAAAATTGTGTTTTTTTTGTTTTTAAATGGACTTTTAAATAACAAGAAACCACTATGAACACACAATGTGCATTTTGAGACCTGATGAATGTTTCTTAAAACCGTATTTTAAAACATTTTTTGCTCATCTTGCCAAATCGCGTTGAGAAATTGTCTTAATGAAAAATGTCAAATATCGTTCAACTCCATTATATGATTTTGGAGACCGTTCGAAGCGCGAATTGAAATCGTGATTAAAATTCCATTAGTCACGCAGCGTTAGCCAACGGCTGTTTTCTTCATGTTTAGTGGTTTGAGGAATAAACCGACTGAACCTAAAATCTCCTCCGACATGTCGGCGGTTTTCTGCATCGCGGCCGGTGTGACTAATGGTTTGAATGTTAATTAGCTTCTCTGACCTTTTGGAAACGGGTTCAAACGCTGCCGCAGGAACCGGCGACCCCTGCACTCTTATTTTCCACCATCTGGGGTTTGACCCGGTGACCCAATGACTTCACTTGACCCGGGATCCCTGTCACCACGTGGGTGGCATGAACAGACCCAGATCCTTGATGTACTTAAATCAGCTGGAGTTGTCTTATCATCCTCAATCCCCCCACAGAGCTGATAGGGATGCACTGATTTGTGAAATTGTTGGCCAGGCAGACGAATAAATCTTCATTTATATATATTTATATATGCATGCATGCATGCATGTGTTTGATCAAGTCTTGGGACATGTGAGGAGAATATGCAGATTATAGTAATGTCATTTTCATTTTTCATATTAATGATATAATAGTTTAGATCACAATTCCACAGTAACACTGGTGTCAGCTAGAATAAAACAATTAATAGTTATGAATATTCATACAGATCATGTAACATGAGAAACTAGTGATTGTTCTGGCTCCTCCTCCGTCTATTTTGTGCATCTAGTCTATTTGTACATATTGTTAAAGTGAATGATGTTAAAACTATTCCACAGTTTAAATCCTGTAACTAATTTTCTTTTTTTCTGGTAGTATGAATTTTTTAAATTTTAATTTTCCCTTTAAATTTTGGCCCCCCCTTTTTTCCTGGAATACTTGCATGATGTTTTGTTAAAAAAAATCAAATTAAAGAGGATACTGGCCACTTTCAGCCATTTCCAAGTACAAGGTTGTACCAGTCTCTTCTATATTATTGTGTACTGTCACATTTAACAAATCAGCTGCTGTCTTGGGAAATGCCACAGGAATAGTCAAGGCAGTTTTATTTGTATTATCCAGAATCACAAATTTCCCCAGGGGATTTTTTTTAACAATCTGTAAAACAATTCAACATCCTCTTTCCTTTAGACCCTTTTGGATGAGGAAAAACTCCCTAAAAAATGGCAGAAACCTCAGGAAGAGCAATGATGTGGTGTGTGTGTGTAGAACAGGAAAGATGAATTCCAGAAAAATGGCTTTTGAAAACAGGAAAACAAAATTAGAATGGATTTACTGTAAAATGTATATGAAGAGTGTGATTGAGAGGACCCCGAGCTGCCAGAACAGGACCTGAGCCATGTGACCTCCATCGCCATGGAGACCAGACACACGCACACAGGGGAGTCTCACGGCACACTGTTCACATACACAAGAAGAAGAGACAAATGATAAAGACATCATTCACACAGGGTAGGGACAGACAGGAGGTGGTCCTCCAGGACCAGGAACCGGATCCAAAACCTGTGGAAGTTGCACCGACAGCCCAGGGATCCAGACTAGTTCCAGCCCGGGACATGGTCCAGCAAAACCTGAGGGAAAAGAGTGGACAAAGGGGATGAAAACAGAGACTATATGTGGAAATACCTGCTATACTCTACAAGATCATGAATTGGGTTAGCTTAAAAATGAATTTCCAATTCCGATGCATTATTGCTGTATTGTCCTAGATAGACATTAGATTTAGATGTTTTTGTTGAGCAGTGAAACCAAGATCCAGCTGCGAAATGAATCTGTCTTCGGAAAGAATTTAATTTTTGACACGCGTGTGCTGCAATTTCCTGTTACTTATCGCCAGACACAGGCCTACGCAACGCAGTGTCTCGCGTGATAAGCTAATATTAGCCCGCCCGACTTTATCAGCCGGGCTCTAATCAGTTTTTATAACTTTGGACCCGACGGTCGAGGCAGGATATATCTTTTGTGTTTGGTGTTACAGCGAGGCAGGTTATCTCTGGTCATGTCGAGTTGTTTTGGTTTTGTTTTATCTGGGAACAGGATTACAGGGAAACTAAAACATGGTGGCGGAGAGAAGAATTGGCTGAGTTTCGATTGTTTTTTGTGGCTCTCGCCGGCTATAAGAATGTTAATGGTTGAATGAGTTGGCTGAACTCTGCCCTGGTGATCCAGTTGAGCTGCACATTTGCATTTTGTCAGATAGAAAACTAACCACTGGCCTTGGTAAAGGTAATATCGCTGATCAGGCTGTGCAATTAATTGAATTTTATTCACGATTTAGATTCGTTCATTTTTCATTATGTGATTTCTGAAAGAGAAATTAGTGCACAAGAGTGTGAAGGCAAGTTCATGTTTTCTTATTTAAAAGTCCTTGTATCTCATATATATTATACAAAAATCCTGATTTTTTTGGTTTGCCGTTTTGTTTTTTTGGACATGAAATGTCAAATGGTGTAAATTTTGAATATATAATCCACCTTGAATATAATACCTTGTTGATAGCATGTTTTTAATTTAAAAAACCTTTTTAAGAGAGTTGAACTATCAGAAGATTTGCTATAAGATGATATTTATGTGGCAAAATATCAATAGAATAAATGTATTGTAACTTAAACAGTAATCGTGATTTCAAATATCGACCAAAATAATTGTGATAATGATTTTTTTTCCCTAACTGAGCAGCCCTGCCCTCTGAGTTGCCATCAGGTTTTGGATTTATACAACCAGTCCGTTCCATGCATGTCCTCAGCGCTGCCCCATGAGACACGGCCATGTGACACCAGGTAGACACCAACGACACACTGTGTTGCGGATTAATTTCCAGCACGTCCCTCCAGCAGTCAGCGGTAATGACCTGACACTGCCGCGCACTGTCTGCCGTGGCTGAATGATGCAAACATTACACTGGCGTCTGCTGCCAGGGCCTGTCTGGCTAATTTATGTCGACAAGCGAGGTGGGAAATGATCGCTGGACGACTCGGTCCGTCCCCGTGTCAAGCAGCAAATCAGTTTTAACGACGGCTGTTGGTGACACCCGGAGTAATGACGGCTTACTCTGCGCCGCTGTCATAGACCCCGTCCCGGCATCAATCACAGGAATAAGACTCCCCTCGGTCTGGATTGTTTGCTGCGAGATCCATTATTAACGCGGATGGTCTTTCGGCGAGATTTCATCACCGAGAAGTCCGATTTGATCGCCGAGTCGCAGCCTTCAAACTTTCAATGACGGGTCTTGACTTGATAACCGTCGCTGCACTTGAAGCACGATGTTGAGCAAACTGTTTTCTGTCGCCGTTTGTTTGAACCTCAGCCCCATTTACTCGTCCAAAGTGGACAAACTTCTTTTTTTTTTTGTTGCTTTGTCTGGCTCAGCGACAGCAGCGGTCCCTGTTTGTTTGGACTGGCAGGATTAGTTTGTCACAGCGGCGTAGCCGGCTGTGTATGATGCACGTCAAAACATCTGGACTGTTTTTTTTTTTTTTTCTGTGTAAAACCCAACTTGTGTATTGAGGCGCGTTAACGCTCAGGGAAAAGCGCCGATTTGTATCGTGTTTGCTCAGTGGATGTGGGTCGCTACCTCTAACAGGATTGACGTGTGCTGCAGACGTTGGTGAATCTGATCTAGTGTGACTTTCCATCCTCAATCAAAACACTTGGAATCTTGTTTCCAGCTAAAAGACGAGGGGCAGTGATTTGGACTCAAGTTTGCAGGCCTGAGAGTCCTGACTTGGATTATGTGATTATTTTTTTTTTTTACACTAATGAAGATAACGTGGTTTCACAACAGTGTCAGTACTGGTTTGATGACACAGCTCCTCCTGTCTCAAATATTCTCATTTTTATCCGTCCAACAGTATCTTCTTATCTGTTTAATTGAATCCGAGTTATGGAGAGTTCTGTAGCTGGAAACGAGTGAAAGTTGGATTCCGCTTCACGCTGCGCTAAACGGCTCATTAGGCTGTAACATTACTTCAGTCATATCAAATTGACAAATTCAGAAAAACAGGTTGATCATGTTTTCTTTATAGTTCACATTAGGGTTTATACAAACTATGGAACGTCCCTCAGCTGCTTCCAGCCAAAGCTAAATGGATATTAAGTGCATCGAGCTAGTACTTTGATGAAACAAGTGTACCAACCCACTCTACCAACTCCTTGACATTTTTTTCAAAGTATTTCCAGCTTCTTTTGGGGCTGAAAAAATCCCTGTGCACTACTTCCAAATTTCCTTTCCAAGAAAATTAACCTAACAGCTTGTTTAACATGTTCCCTGGTCACTTAACTTTTATATTAATCTTTATGCAACAAAATACCAAACATTATTCGGATATTGAAGACAGTTTCTGATATTTGAGCCCAGCTGCATTCCCCTGCTTCATATCTGGAGATGTTTTTTTCCTCTACATACAAACATCTCCACATTTTCACACTTCTTACCCAGTCATGTAACTCCCACACACGCGAGTACCAACACACTGTCAGAGATGCGTCTGTTAGAGTGGGGAAGCTGTGTAGCCAGTGTGTGTGACGCTGACTCAGTAGAATGTTAATGTTGTGAAATCCCATTAAGAGCATTCCGGTGCAGAGCGGGGCCTCGCCGGAGCTTCGCGGGACAGCGGGTCATTTTAAAAGGCCAGCAGCGCTCTTGTGTTTGCACTGCGTAATAGAATCTAATCAGTCGAGTGGCTCGCACTAAATTGAATTGCTCTTCTTAAAATCGCTGCCACTCTTGTTCACTTTGCTCTTTAAGGGGCATTTAAATGATTTCTGGATGAGCTTTGTTGCTTGAGAATAATTGTTCTTGTAGCCACAGTTGCACTTTGGTACCTGCTAAATGATACCATAATAGATTTTTCCACTGTTGTGTGGGTTTCCCATCAGTTGTTTTCATTGGCTCGTTGATAAGGTCGATTCAGCACCAGTAACCGCATGCAAAGAAGCACCGTTTCCCATCAGCTTCAGCTGTGGCTGCCAACAGGTAACAGGGGTCATATTATGGGCTCTTTTTTTTTTTTCTTCTAGAAAGGATGTTGAGCAAGTCACCCCGTCATCAGTTTCTCTGATGGTAGCACGATGCAGCTGTCTTCAGATGTCAGTATCGATCAGCTCTTTTTCAAACTTTATTTAAATCTTGAGGAATCATTGAGGCCGTGCCCTCGTTTTCAGTGATGTCGAGAGTAGAGAGGAGTTGTGTTAGATGGAACATGACACCTTTTTCCAGCAAAAAAAGGTTTTCTATCATACACTGAAGCAAATCTGGCGTCATCAGCCTGTAGGCATGGTGTGCATGATGCTAACAGAATGACAGAGTGCGTTGCTTGTCGCCGCGGGGTAAGTGATGTGTTGAAGATTGGATTCTCATCCAGCTCTTCCAGAGGATGATGAATGTTCTTCCTATGGAGAGAAGTTGAGAAGTATGCACCGCACAAGTAACCCCGGCCATGAACCTATCAGATCTCAGAAGGATGTGGTGTAAAGCACTTCACCCGGAACAGACTTCCACCTACATGTTTCTATACTGGTACAGTGAGGCTCTGCATTTTGTTCTGCAGTGAGCTGTGAATAAAAATGAGTGTTGACAGTGGTTATGATTACCCTGTATTCACTGAATGCACAATGTACTCAACGTGGTATTGTGAAATACCAGGATGACCTTAATAGCAGCGTTAGGTTTTTCTGTAAAACAACAAAAATAAAACACACCCTCTTCCAAATGCATGTATCATTTTGGTGAAATTCATGGTTTGTCACTCCAATAGGAGTCACTATGAAATCGTATGTTCAATGAACTTACTGTAAATTATTAGTATTAAATTATTCAAATTCTTTCATTAAACCTGTAGAACTACTGTATAATGACAAAGTTTGAAATTCATGTCGTACTTCATATTTTTTCGCTGAACTGGAGCCATGATCATCAGTTATTACCAGATTTATTTATGTATGTATATATGTCCTGGAAAACCTGGAAAATAATTGACGAATTTTCCAGTCATAGAATATGGAGGAAAAAAGGTCAAATATCCTTGAATGTGATTTATAGTGGCTGAATTAGCATTGAAACTATTAATTACTTTAAGAGTCTTTATTGTCATTATCCTGGATGTTTGTTGGACCCACGGACATACAAAAAAACAATGAATAGAATATATAAGTATTGCTTATTAAGGCACACATTAAAGGGGATTATATTAGTGTATGATATAACTTGTCTCTATAGCTGCTCAAAAGTCCTGGAAAATAACTGGGTTAGGATTGGTCGTTTTTACAACCAACCCCTCTTAAAAAAAAAAAAAAATTCTGCCGACAAATTACTAGTCATGTTTCTGGTGGATTTTGGTGTTTGACCATGGAAGTCCGTCCTATTGACTGGATCCTGCCGGTGTGACTCCAATGAAAACAATAGTTCAGACCACTGGTCTAAACAATCGCCTCAGTGTTTTTGGCTGAACGTGGAGTACTTGTCCTGTACAGAGATAACGTGAAAAAGCCTACAGCTGGGCTTTGTATTCAAAGTGGGAAGGTTAAATCTGACCTGGATGCAGGAAGTTTCCTCTTTAAACATTTTGAACCAGACATCCTCCCCCGTACGTCCCACCTCGGTGTCTACCAGCCGCGTTTTCCTCTTCCCACTCCGTGCCTTCGCCTCCTCCACATGGCTGTAACAATGTGCCATGCAAAACACCGTGCCCAAACCACTTAGTCAGTGTGAAGGCCGGGTCCACACACACGCAACTACCTTGAATCATCTCAATTCAAAGCACCTCCTGCACGGTGGCGTGTTTGTATCGAAATGCAGTCATACATGGCTTGATGTCAGTGTAATGACTCAAATGGAGGAGCACAGTGCATCTGTCAATATGCTGAGGCAGAAGTATTGTCAAGACTCTATGAAATGGTGTTAATAAACCAGGAGGTACGTTTCACTTTGTAATATAGTAAACCAGCTCTCTGTGTGTGTGTGTGTGTGTGTGTGTGTTCATACTAAGCGGGAACATTGTGATATTTAAATTTTACAACTATTTAATTCTCTATTGCATGAGATATTACTTAGACTTGATAACTTTTTTTTAATTAAAATGGTCTAAATAATACATTAACCCATTGAAGCCTATAGGTCATTTTATGGGTTTTATTTACCCCAGATAGTGAGTTCATTTTTTAATTTGGTGAAATTTCCCAAAATTCTGAATTACAGACAACCTTTGGTCATCAAAAGTCCAGAAGAACCTCAAATAATTTCCTTTTAAAAATAAAAGCCTGAAAGCCCCCTTTTCACACACCTAGCTGTAAAAACATGGTTTTTATATCACAGCTTTTTAGAAAAATGATCAAGTAACCGTTGCCATATGGAAACACTATCCAATAGAGGGTTAATATAAATGGACAGTTTGAACACCTGTTGTGGAAGTTCAGTTCGACCTCAGTCAACTCCAGTGAACCCCAGAGCAAGCAGACCATCATGTCTGACTTGATTTACCGGTATACGTCACATTCACCGCTCCTCATATGGGATTACAGCTATTGTGTACAGATGCAGAGTTCATTCCACAGTCCAAATACCGGCAGGTTAGGCCAATTAGCTGGTGTTTTTCACTTTTGTGATCTTTTCAGAGAGTATGTTTGCTTGCACTCACAAAAATGTAACCCTGCTTGTAGTTCCAATCTTCCCATCAACCTTGCTGTTCCACAGCCACGCCACGCTGGTATGAATAATTGAATTGGCCTCTGTGCTCATGGACATGCTCTACTTGGATCCCATTGTTCTGCTGAGGTGTGTCCTTCAAGAAGTCAGGATCTGGGTTCACAGCAGTGGCTTCCATCTAACGGACAAAGTAAAGGTGCATGCAAATGTTAGATCTAAAGAAAAAGCCAAACGTTGCACTTTTCTTTACCTTTTTTAGTCAAGTTTGCAGTATGAAGGTCCACAAATCATTGGCTGAGTTCCCCCGAGGTTAGAACAAACATCTGAGGCATCTGGTGAAAGGAAGAGTTCAGATCAAAGCCTCCAAATATCAATTTGTATTTTTTAAACGCATCAGCTAACCGCTCGAGCACAGCAATCCATTAATTATCCAAGTTAATTTGCACCATGTTTGACTGAGCTAATGACTTATTTTCCCTGAGGGGGTAAATAAGTCCTACGAGCTTAACTGTGGCACATTGCGCTAATTTAGCTGCTAAAGTGACATGGCACTTTTGATCTAACACGCCTCCCAGTTAAGCTCCATGTCATCAGAACCATCTTGCGGCCTACATGCAGAGCGTGTCATGTTGCTTTCGAGCATGGCCAGTTGCACTCTTACAATATGCTGTTAATTGGCTGTGTTAGTGGAGAAGTCGAGATGCTGAGGACTGAGACACTTTCTGGCTCTGCACAGATGCCAAATGCAGGACTCCAGACTACATTTAGACGTATTTTTAGAGCATTCTTGGAGAGGTTGTTGGGTGTATCGCTCTTTGCAAAGATTCTTGTTATTCTTCACCATGCTGTTCTTCTATTGTGCTTGTGTGAGAATGGGGCTTTCATCACGATAGAAAAGATGTGTGCACTCCAGGGGCTCACGTGCTACATCTGGTTGAAACTCTAAATATTCAGAAATGGGCAACGTAACATTTTTCTTTGGCACCAAATCCGTCTTTTCTCATGTGATGGAGCATAAATCAGTTTGTCTGACCTTTATTCCTATTATGTAACATTCTAATTAATTTGCAATAATAATGCATTCAATATGGTGCTTACTTCCGGGATTTGTTCTGTGATATTTATAGTTTTACAAAAGAGAAGAGCACATTTCCAGTTAAAGGGTGAAATAAAGACCAGTGTTTCCTTTAGAGGAAAGCTGAAGTGTCACGTGAAGTGTCCTCACTTATAGAAGTCAGTGATCATTAAACAATAATTACTGTGCTAATGTTTCCTCTCACACACCATGATTTTCTGCAGTATTACAGCTATCATCACATTCATATACTGAATTAATTAATTCTCAATTGAGTCATGACCTTCCCAGAATCAACACACCCCTGTTACACACTGGAAAAACCCTGAACATACACATTTTGTACAATTATAGACACACTATTGCCAGATTAGGGATGCTATTTTCAGCAATTGTGTTTCCATGGTGAAATTTCATATTTATGTACGATGTATGGTGCCTGCTGTGGTCTCGTTTCTGAGCCTAATAACATGCAGTCTGGAAAGATTTTAACGTGTTCAGTGCATCAATTTGTCCAGCAGTGTCTCTTATATAATTGCTGAAATACCTGTATATTTCTTAGTATTCCCAGTTTGTTTAGTTATGAGTCAGTGACGGGGACTTCTGTTCTGTTCACGATTTAGAAAAGGTAATTCATATTTTTCTCATTAATTATGTATTATTTCACCGCCCACCCATCTGCTATTAATCAGCATGTGATTTTTGAATTCGTATGACCCGAGGGGATAGATGGACTGGTTTCAGGGAACATTTCGGGTCTTGCACCATTGATATATAATTATGGCATGAGAAGTAAGTTATTTACTGAAGAGTAGTTTAAAATTATTTTAAAAAATGAATTTATCTCACATTTTCTATCGTCTCTGGGGTGTTGCGACAGTTTGTCTCCAGCTCCCGCTCACACCACCTTGGCACGCCGCATCTTTATTGAGCAATTTAATCGCTTCTCTGATGTCTATTAAATTCAGCCGAGGCCCAAATTCACATGGTAAAAATTGATTGGTGGCTCGAATGTTTTTGGATTGGGAAAAAACAGGGATTGGAAGGAGAGGAGTTAGATGAGGCAGAAACAATTGAGGGCTGTTGTCTCCCACGGGCCTCCTACTGATAAATGGTTCATCCCCTCTTCCCTCTAACCATCATTAAAAATGTCAAATCATTAAAAGCTGCAGTTCTGCATGGGCCCCCGCTGATGCAAGACGTCCGCCACCTCTATCTCCTCTTTCCTCTCGTGGAGCATGTTGCGCTCCCAAGTGTTTTGGAGCTAAATTGAAGTTGTCCTTTTGTAATTATCAGCGGACAATAAAATCACGGCGGAGTAAGCAGAGCGTATTGGCAGTACAACCGCTGCCAATAAATATCTATGCACTAGGTCCAACGCCTGAGCAATCATTGAAATTACAGTTCTGAATGGGAAATGGATCAGTGGTGGCTCTAATGGTAAAAATGTTGGCTTGTCACTGAAAGATCCTTGGAAAAAAAAGGGGCCTTATTCCCAGTGAAACTGCCCTGGGTGAGCGGGGTTGCAATGAATAGCTCGCTTTCACGTGACGTCGCAATGCTACATCATTGGAGTGTGAAATTCAGATGGAGGGCAGGAAGTGAAGTTAAAGCTTGCAAAGATGTCTGATTGGTGTAGTTTACAGCTGCGCCAATCGCTCAAAACTGAGGAAAAAGACCAGGAATACCAAAGGTAATTGTTCACAAAGGTGAAAAATGGAAAAAAAAGCTGTCAAAAGGTGGATTTTTAACCTACGTTTGGGTTCTGAAGATATTTGGTGGAGGCTATGTTAGATTTTTTTATAGATAGTTTGTCATTTAAAGATCATTTACAGTAGTGTAATTTGGCGAATGGACATTATAGATGCTACTGCTAGCGGCTAGCATATTCACATAAAACAATAAGAACAAAGACCAAACGATATTCATCTCGGAGCTGTTTGGTACACAAAAGAAGTTGTATGCCTCCTTTTGTAGGCTTTCATTTGCTGTTTTGTGTTAAAATTTGTCTAGAGAGCGAGGTAATTTGTGATATCAATGGCCTCGATGGCCTGCAAACCATTCAGGTCATGATCACGTGACTGAAACCTGGCTATTAGAGGTTTTGCTCTCCGTTTTTAACGTTGGGCTGCTTCTGTTCTGTGTTTTTTATCTTGATGAATAAATCTGTCGTTGGGATCACCTTGACTTTTGTTTCTGAAACCAGCGCCCTGCAACAGCTTGCTCGGCGGAGCTGTGCGCGGGCGGAGCGGGAGGGAACAGGTGGCGTTGAGTGAGGGGCGTTGGAGAGGAGGCTGCTGTGTAAGCCCCCCCTGCTGTCAGGTCAGACCACATGGTATCAGGGCCCGGATCATTCAGGCCCGCGTGTGTTTGCTTGTTTTTCCTCATTTACGTGATTCACCCTGCAGCCGCCACAGGAGGATAATGAAGCCGTCATACCTGCAAATGAACTACAGTTAGTTGCCATAGTGATATTGGCACAGGTACCCTAGGGATTATAGACCAACATCAGAAATGTGATTGATCCATCCGTGGCGTTTTTTTTTTTTTTTCTGTCGATTTTAATGTGCTTTTCATTAACTTTTCATTAGTAAATTAAGTGATACTCTTGTTTCTACTGGCTTTAGCTTCCTAATGAACCTAGAGGGTACTTTGGTGTTCTCTGCTTCATTTAATCAGCGTGAGAAAACACAGCTGTTGTTGTTTTTCCACGTTATGTCCCTACTTCGGCGAGATGGGAGATGAGGTTGAAATAAGGTTGCGCTCGCACGGGGGTTGTGTCGTCCTTTAAGTGCATGTTATTGTATTGATTACTGCTAATCTCTCGAGTGGCCCAGGTTTTGCTGGACATCACTCGAAGACACGGCAGACAGTTCCTGCTGATAGTGCTTTGAGTGCTTTACTTAACAGATGGAATTTTAGAGGAGTTAAGTGCTGCCTGACCACAGGGAGGGAGGAGGATGATGATGATGCTGCTGCTGCAGTGCTCCCTGTCATACCGGGCTGCACTGGGAGAGAGTAATTTATTAGCATTAACATCCTTATGTTAATTACACTTGGAACCAGGAAGTACAGGTTTATCTCCTAGTAAAAGATGTTTTGTGTAAGTGACTCGAGCGCACGCTACTTCACCGACAATTGATTTTTTTCCTCGGCCTGGTCGTAGAGGAGAACTCGATTTGTCCCTGTGCGGAAATTGGCTTGCAGGGTAATCGCACACCATTAAAATTAGTCAACAAGTCACAAATAGACAATGGTTACATACACAAAGTAGGAGGAGGGTAATTGGCCAGACCAGCTGGACATCATCTGAAACAGAAAGGTGTGGTCAAAGTGGATGGGTGATCATTTCATGTTAATCAAATTTGACTGTTCCATTAAGACTCATTATAAAAACTGTAATAATGCATATATTATCATCTCTTGTTTTTTTTACAACATAACTCATTGTGAACATTACAACTTCTGTCATTTATGGCCTGTATGTCTCATTGATTTCAACTTGCATATCATGAATATGAGTTCTGAAAAAATGCTATTTCCTGCAAAGAAAAGAGTACAAATTGGGGAAAAGATACATAACATGATTGTTAGTGACTGATATAATTATATGCATGAAATCTTTCAAATAAATCTGGGCTTATATCAGTTATAAGTATAAAATGACAGTCATAGACTTAGCAGCTCTTAGACTTAGATCTCTTCATACGGTTTATTCTATCATGAAATGTTAGGTGAATCTGAATCAAATTAACCACATTTTTCAGAGCCCAAATCTTTGAAACAGATTTGACCGGGAACAAACTGAGGGTTAAAAACTTGATAAACCAAAGAAAAGGTTAATCTATTTTTAGTGAATAGAGGGGGGTGATATTAGTGCCCAGCAACATAAATGAGGCCGTATCCACCTTATTATTTTTTAGTCTATTCAGATTTGTCTGTACGGAGGTTTATATATCCATTCCTTTCATTTTTTCATGTAGACTTCATTTGTACTCGGAACTGGATGATCACACAGCGCCTGTATACACACACACACACACACACACACACACACCTGTCAACCTCACTATGTTTGTGAAATCCTGCAACAACAAATGGAGCGCAGTCCTCCCTTCGTGTTTACACGTATTCTGTCCCATTTGTCATTGTGCCGAACTGTTGTCAAATAAACTGCTGGCTGACAGTTTATTATTAGAACAAGCCCAGTACCATCAGTTTATTAACTTCCCAACAACACTATAGTATCAGTAAAAACAACCTTGCTGTGCCACTTACTGCACATCACAGCAAAGCCGCTCATTCTTCCTCTCTGATTGGTTACCCAGTCTACTGGAATACCCAATAAAGCTGCCAGTATGCTGGTGATATTCATTTGCCAGGCAGAGTGTACAAAGGCTTTCGTGGGCAGGCCAGCGGAGGGGTCAGAAATCTGATCTTTTTAAAATTTTCATGAATTGTACAAGCTCAGAGCAGAGGTCCGTCCCCCACTCTTTGCTCTTACTTTTATTAATTTCTTTATATCTTTGTGAGAGTCATTGCTTTATCTTGACCTGGATTTTACCAGACCCAAACGACCCCATTTTTTTTCTCAGAACATCCACTAACACTTGCCAACTCCTGTCCATATGACAGCACTTTTGTGAATATTAGAAACACCCAGTTTTAGTGGGCTATAATGTGATGTATATTTGCTGTCTTGTGTCCTGCTGTCGCCCTAATTGAACTTTATCCTTCTGCTGGTTTTTCCAAACAGGAAACGAGTCAGAGCTTTGATCGTGTGACCTGTGCTCAGTTGACTTGGCAGAGATGCACTTTTCTCAAGGCGCCTGCACTTGGATGGATTAACAGGTTAGCCTCCAATCCCACGGCCAACTCCCTTTCATTATACCCTTCAGCACCATCATCTTTACAGCTGCGTTTCCATCTATATTTACCTGCTCAGACAGCCAAAGCTAATGCATAGCTTTGAATGATATTGGTGATGTTTTTTTCTGTTTGTTCAGCAACAACCGAGCACTTAGTGACCCTGGCTTTGTTTGAAAATGATAATGTATTCTGCTGGTGATGGCAAACGCTTGATTGTCGGCGATATGATGACAGATAATGGCTGATTTCAATGCTCTCCCTCCCATCCTATAACCCAGTGATGGAAACCTGATAAGACTGGTTTTCACTTACCTGTAGAGGGAGGAAAACTGATCCAAGCCAGCTGCTAAATATTTGCACAGGTCCTAACCCAATAGCAGCTGCTGATGTATGCTACAGGTTTAGTGTTTTGGCTAAGGTTTCATCCTGTGGAAGCCCACGCCACTAAACCTAATTGCTGCATTACACTTTAGAATTAGAATACAGCATGACTCGGGTACAGCTGACCCATCTCTGTGTTTATGTGAGAATTACATCTACAAAATGAAGTCTTGGATTGCAGGAAAAACACAGGTCTTCACTAAGTGTGCGGTTTGGCTGTGGGAGTACGGGCCGCACAAGGTGCTGGGAGTAAAAAAAAAAAAAAAAACCTAAATGCAACGACCTTCAGGCGAGAAGTTGAAACAGAATGAAGTTTTGCAGAAACACAAGCCAACATCACGCTGTGGTGGCCAATCACTCAGACGCATCAGAGCTGTAGCCTATAAGCCATTTGGGTGTACAAAGAGGGGAGGGCATTAGTCTTTGTTTGATGAGGATGAGGTTAAAGAAAAGTTAGGATTTGCTGTCGGCTCCCTGACTCCTTTTAAAAAAAAAAAAAAAAAAAAAGATGAGATAAAGACAGACAGCAGCAGTGGTTGAGCAAGTGAATTAATCGTGGTCCACGGTACTGAGAACGCCCTGTGAATGAGGGAGAAAAACGGCTTATTTTCTGGTTGCTATCACAAATAGACTCACATCACCTCTGTCCACCTCTGCACAACCCTGCGGGAAGGTGCCATAATGCCTCCTCCTGTGTGAATGCAGCTATAGGCCAGAACTATATAGCTGAAGTAAAACAGCTGAAGTTTCAGCAGACATCATAACTTAAACTCCAAAATGAACTCTATATAGCATAAGAAATAGTTGATTTGACAAGATGCATAATAGAATAGAAATAACAAGATAACTGATAATATTAACTAAAGTAACTATAGTAACTAAAAAACATACTATATATTATTTTTTACTTTCACAGTTTATTTTTCTTAATTTAATAGATGATTTTAAAACTACTATGAAACAATATGATTTTGCTTAATTCAAGAGTTTTCATTAGCTTATCTGTTATAAAATAAGAGAAAGCATTTACACAAATATTTAGTGGTTTGAAGGCATAAACCACATGTTCACACTGAAGTGTCCCAATGGTAACAGGTAGACCAGTGAAGGCTCTTTGATAATCACCAATGCAAATGTGACTGTAGCGGTCTTTTAACTTATGAAAAACCTTTGTGGTTGACTGGTCATTTTATAGTTTTGAATATCAGCTTTATGAAACTGTGTGTTTGAATAGGGATCTTTTTGCATATGATATTGCTGTACCTAATTGTGCTCAGGCAATAGAGTTGATAGATGCTGAAATGTTAGTTAATCATACATCATATCATCCAGTCAGTTCCAGTTTTATTTAACTGCTCATTACAGAAACATCTGTGAGTGACGTCTGGAGCATTGGTGCTCTGCATTTTGGCCATTCTGCTGTAATTTGTGGTATTAATGTGAAATTAATTTAAAGCCGGCACCAATGTGCTGCTTCTCTTTGAGACTAAATTCTCAGCTCTGTCTTTTTCTGACTCTTCTGTTGATTCAGAGGTCGTTGTGCAACGGATTAAAGGGCAGCATGAATAGTTGATGCAGCCGACTCCTCCACTCGTTGGCTCTCATGTGATCACGTTGAAATCACAATAATTGCAAATGCAATTAATCTTTTAGCCCTAGTTTCACCCAAAAATGTCATGATACCCACCCATTAAACAATCCTCAACTCCAGATGTCAGGTGTTGAAACTCAATGACGACAGACAACTTTAATACATTTAAGCATGTTTATATAAGAGCTCCAGAACATATGGCCACAACCTTCCATATACAAATTAGACTGATGTCATCACAGTGCTGAACCACTAAAAATGAAGAGGCTAGAGTAATGACTGAAATAAATAAAGGCCCACTCAAGAATGAGCTCATCAGGATGGTAGAGAGCCATTAAGCGTAATGAATCATATCCATAATGTAAAGTAAAATGAATGTTGACTGAACAACAATATGCTTTGCCATGTGAAACTGGTTTACGTGTCACCTGCACTTAATCAATTCTACAAAACAGCTCCATAAAAGACAGGAGGAGGAGGTTTACTTTACTGCGTTAGTGTGAAACAAAAACTAAACTTTACATAAACCCTTCATCCAAACTTATGCAACTACTCACCATACGAGTGGAACTTTGGTGTCTGATGTTACTGTGAACCCAGTGACCCCCGCTACTTCCAGTCCTCTTATTTTCCATACGAATAGCCTGGAGGGCACACAGTGGAAGTCCTGTATATTTTTGCTCTTATGCTTCAAAGCTTCGGAAAAGGCCTTCCCTAGCCCTAATATTTAGACGTCTGTTCCTCTAGGTTTATGCGGCTGAGCTTGTATTATCTAATCACATCAACGTGTTAAGGGAGTGTTGATGTGGTCAGGGTGCATGTGAGTATATACAAGCTTAAGAAAGCATTACAAAGATGCGAGTCAGCGCTGAAGTAATGAGTAGCTTATCCTGCCAGCTTTCCAGTCTCTCTCCACAGCTATGTTCAAACCGTAGACCTTTACCGCTTCACCAGGCTGATGAAGAACACAAGGTTCGCTCTGTTTGACCGAAACGTTTGATGCCAGCGTAAGGAAATTGTTTTCATAAAAGCATGCCCGGTGATGATTTGTCTCGCACCCCTCAATGCCTGTCACCTGCCTGCAAAAGTAATGAGGCCGCCGCCACCACTTGCAAAGCTGTCATCGTTATGCCTATAAAGACAAAACAATACAGGTACGGAGATCATAGGCATCAATTTGAATCAATTTTAATAATTTGTTTCAGCACAGACAAAGCAGAAAAGTCCACTCGGAGAGGCCAGGCCGATACCTGCCGCTTATCACAGCTAAAGGCAGGGAACAAAGAACACCTATTAAAATCGAGAGCTTCTTTTTCAACTCACCTGCTCGTCATTAGACTGTGAAACCTGAGAACTCTGAGAATATCCTCATCCTCACACTATATATGCAGTAGGCCGCCATACTTCAGCAAGGTATTACTGGCGTTTGGTGCATTGACATTACACTGCCTTTGTTTGGGGTCACTTAGAAACTTCCTTAATTTTGAAAGAAAAGCACTCTTTTTTTTTTTTTCAATGATGATAACTTTAACCTAATCAGAAATACACTCTATACATTGCTAATGTGGTAAATAACTATTCTAGCTGCAAATGTCTACATATGTGTATAGAGGCCCATTTCCAGCAACTATCACTCCAGTGTTCTAATGGTACAATGTGTTTGTTCATTGTGTCAGAAGGCTAATGTAATAAAAACAATTCTGTTCATTTTACAACTCAAAGGTTTCATGGAAAACACTAAATTATCTGAGCGACCCCAAACTTTTGAACAGTAGTATATGTTGCATTACCTTTTTGGGGAATTGGCTATCCGGCCACTTCAGCATTCCAAGGTCAAAAACCTTTACTTCCACATCGCACTTTGCCACGAAAAGATTTCTGTCTCTTCCCCAACACTTGGGAGACGTTTCCACAGAGGCAGGTTAACCTTTTAAGTCTCTTGGTGTTTGGACTGCGGTCGGGGATGTGTGTGGACACAAGAAAGACCCAGATCCTTGGAGACTGATAGCTTTGGCTCCCGCTCCCAACACGTGGTTGCCAACGGATTCATCTCTTGGGTAAATGGAGACATCGAGACGTCGAGCTGCTGTTCATCTTCAGCCTGTGGGTCTGTCTCCGTCTGAGCAGCAGGAAGTTATTGGGACAAATGGGTCTGTTATTGACTACCCCCTGACTAGGTGCTTTATGCATATTGTAAAGTCAGGAAAGAAAGGAGAATGGGTTTTAATGTTTTGGATTGTTAAGCGGTTTGTTTTATTCCATTGTATTTCCATCAAGGCTTACCAGACCTATTAATGTTTCTACTCCTCCTTGTCTTTATTTTCCCACGTAGGCTATTAATTTGGTGACTTGGCCCTTTTATTCATCAATTAGGCAATGTTTTACATTTTATTGCCTGGCTGCAGGGTACAACCCCACAGGCGCATAGATGTTTATTGACTCTTTCTGACCCCTACCTGAGGTCATTCGGCCCTTTGCTGCACTCCATATCAATACACCAGACCACATCGAAACAAAATAGTCCTGCGGCAAGGAGCAACAGCTTTCAGTGTGGGTGGGTGTTTGAGTTAGTGAGTTAGTGAGTGTGCATTTTTGTGCAGTGAAAGCCTCAGCGTCTTGAGTTAATTCGAGCAAGTCATATTGCATTGATATATGTGGAATTCAGCACGAAACACTCTTCAGCGTGCGGAGAGGAATGCTGTTGTGCGTCTGCGGAGGAGGAGGTAACAAGTGAGAGGAGGGCTTTCTTGTCTCCCAGGGGAGAAAGATGAGAGGGAGAGAGGCATGGAAACGCAAAGGTAGAGAGAGGGGGATGGTGTCAGAACCAAGAAGAGCGGCAGAGATGTAAGGGTTTGGGCGGGGTTCCTTGTCATAACTGAGCTTATCGAACAAACGTATCTCGATATCAAACATCCAGTTGTATCCTTCTGCTTGCATCAAAACGACCAAAAACTAGAATCAGAGGATACATCTCGGGCCACTTTATTTTGCCTTACTAGTCGTACGGGTCTGGTAGGTAAAAACTCAGAGCCACCCGGAAAAATAGGTGTAACGTTGCTCAATTTTTGCCAAAACACAAAGCAACAAAGCAACACATAACTATTACATTACTGTGTAATCTAGTGGCGTAATTCTAGTGATTCTGGCAAGTGACTGAGGATCATTTTAATAATACTATGAGGAAAGGGTAGACAGCTCTGTAGCCTTATCAGTTTAAGTTTGTTTGTCTAAATGTAATAAAAATATCAATCTCAGTGTGGTGTAATGCTGTTTCATAAAGCCTCAAACTATCAGTGCCGTTTTCAGTCCAAGCACTAGTCCATGACCTCTAGACTAGCTCTGAGATGCAAATCCATTCTACACTTTACAAGCTGTGGGAAAGGACTATCTACTTTATCTTGGTCGATAGGAAAACGGTAGTAATGCGAGTCCCTGGAGAATTTAGAAGTATGTCTGTCTGAGCCGTCATGAGTCTGCTTGTTGTCACAGTACATGTCTTTACGTCAGTACTGGGAAAGTCCACGGGTTACAAAACCACTCCAGAGATCACAATGAAATTCAATTCACCTTAAGATGAATGCAACTCACTGTGTTTATGGTCCGCTATTTTCGGAGTGAGTGAACAGACTTTCAGACTTTGTTTTAGTCTATAAAATGGTCAACACTTAAAAACCTAAAAGATATTCAATTTAGAGTGGAAAGCAGAAAATCCTCAGTGAAGAATCTTTAACTTAGACTTTTGCTTGAAAACTGAGTGGAAATAGTTTCTATCCTTTGATCTAAGTTGATTAATCACCCTTTCATTGCCACACCAGACTTCAGTCATTGATATTGCAATCTATATTGTGTAAAATAAAATATTTTCCTGCAATAGATCATTAGCAACCCCATTTATACAACTTATATGTAGCGCTGACTGTGCAATCGTCACCCTGCTAAAAGTACCAGCACAGTGAAACCTAAAAACTTTTTAAGACAAATGCTGACTGATGCAGTTCTACACCTGTCAGCAGAACCACAAACTAGAGTTTGCAATTAAAGTTAATTTTATATATATTTATTATTTTCATACACAAAATGCAACACAATCCACAATAACCAGACATCAATGAACACAATTACAAAAGACAAAGCAGAGAGACAATAAATAGTAAATTGTTTTTTTTCATATATTATATGCGTACATGTACACATTAGTAATGTACAATATAAAGATACAAATTGGCCTATGATGGATTTTATTTTTATTGAACTATTGCTGATGATGCAACCTATGACCTGCAAAGTATAGCCAAAATTAATGTGTATATATATATATATATATATATATATATATATATATATATATATATATATATATATATATATATATATATATATATATATATATATATATATATGTATATGTATGTGTATATATATATATATATATATATATATGTATGTGTATATATATATATATATATATATATATATATGACAGTATATTTTGTTTTGAAATGAGTTGATTTAACCCATTGAAGCCCATTAGCCTTTAAGTCTTTGACTGTCAATTATATTTAAAATAAATAAAATCGTAATGTTACTCATACAGCTTTTTTGTCTGACATGGACAGCTTGCGTAAAAGGTTTTTAAGCAAATAAAGTTTCCAACTGCTTCCTGTCATATGACGTCACCAACTTCCTGCTCCGCTATTGACTCAGACGAAAGACGCAGATTTTCAACCCTCACGTGTATATATCTATTTAAACATTCAAGTCTCTAGAATAATCCCCCCCAAATAATTTTGTACATGGGATACATAGTTTTTGTTTATGGGCATATTTGTGCAAGCTGCAACTGTAATAGCCATCAAAATGCTATTTTCTGCAAAAATGGATGCATAACATGATTGTTGGTGATTCAACTGATATAATTATATGCATGAAATCTTTGGGAAAAAATCTGTTTAAATGGGTTAAGTATAAAATGACAGTCATAGACTTGGCGGCTCATAGGCTTAAATGGGTTAAAAGGCGTGACTCTAGATATAACGTTATACTCTAGGACTCACACAACTCAATGGCCGTATCTCTTAGCTCAAAGCTTATTAAATTTTCCGTTTTAAAAAATAAAGAACCAGTTTCTTAAAGAACTGGGTCTGGAGCCCCATCCCTGAACACAAGAGCGACTTCTGAAAGGCTGGTGGTGCTTCATCCAACACTTTCCCTCGTCTGGCTCAAAGTGCTCCGTCCACTTCAGCAGAGCAAAGTGGAAACGGGCTGTTAAGCTGCAAATGTGGGAGAACTGAGTGTGTGTTTGTGTGTGTGTGTGTGTGTGTCCATATTTCCTTCCACCGTCAAGAGGCGCACAGTCAGTGCATCTGTGAGAGTGGGTGGTTTTGTGCTGCTTGGGAAAGACTTTGAGCGTGCTCCATGCTCAGCCCTCCCCTTCCCCCTCCCACTCCACCGTTCCCTCCCTCCCTCCAGCAGCTGTTTTCCTGTCTTAGCTGGGAACTGGAGCCAGACTGTTTTTTCCCCCATCCCAGCGTCACAAGCAGGAACTCTCCCGACTTATAGGCATACACAAACACGCACTTTTTTTTTATCCGTCTCTGTCCTGTCCCACACTCGCCTGGCTGTTGAATATGTACTGACCTCATTTTGGACTACAGACCGAGGAATAAGTATCTCACTCTTTTACTTGGCTGCTGCGATGCGTGTTCACGTTGCTGTGTGACTGTTGGGAGAAATGCTTTCATGGTAAGACGTCTTTTTTTTTTTTCCCCTTCACACAGGCCACTTCTGTTTCTTGACCTCCTGTTTGTACTTCTCTTCGTCCGTGACATTTTCTCGGCTTTCCCCGTCTCTCCGTTGGCAAAAGCTGCCGCTAGATTTGTCCCATGCTGACAGTTCCCAAAGTCTTCCTCCCTGTGTTTTAAAGCTTTCTCAGGGTGTATGCATGTCCAAGAAAGATCTTAAAATGAATGGAATTAAACATCTAGCATCTGTTCACTGATTTTAGTTGTGCTTTAAAATGTAGTTTTCCTGATGATGCTGTTACTTATAGTTATAGATGATACAAAATGTTACGTTTTAAAATTTTAAGATGTTTGACTTTCACTTTTGACTTCTAATTTTACAATCTTTACATCAACTTTCACTTTTAATATGTGGTTTATTGAGCCCAAAAAGGACTGTAATTCCCACTTGTATTTGAAATAGTTTAAGCGTCTTGGTATAAAATGGTTATATAAAAGCAGGAACTGTTGACTTGCTTTCCCAGCCGGTCACTCTGACCTCTCCAGCATGGCTGTAATCATCGGCGGGTATTCTGTGTCGCGTTTCAGACCAGTCGACTCAAAGGCGTGAGCGAGACACATGATTAAAGAGTCTGTATTGTGTTACGCTGCCAGTTGAGTCCTGACTCATAGTTTCACTTGGCATAACATGGGAGTAAGCTATGCATGACTGGTTAGATAAAACACTCATAAGTGTGAGAGATTATCCTGTTTTGATTAGACATTAGTGTTTTGGGCTGTTGTATTATATCAGTCCTGCTTATTTAAAATGTTCTGTTCTTTGTTACCAGAGATAGTATGTGTTGCGTTGCTTTAATTAGGTTTTAGGTCTACAGCTAATTAACATGAGTTGTGTGATATTTCTCATTCACAACCAAACGTAAAGCACTTTAACCACTTGGAGCCTCACTAGATCTCTTATCCTCTTGATTTTACAGCCTCAGAGTTGAGAGACACACACACACACACACCAAGGGGACCTATAAACTGTGATGACGTCAACCTTCCAATTTCAGTGCATGTCACACTGTCATGGTTGCAATGTGAGACAGAATGTAAGATGGCAAATTAAGAGGCTTGTCAGAGGGTGCAATGAAAAGCCTGGTAAACGGCGACGTGATGTTACCAGGAAAGAAAACGGATGCAAGCAGAGACATGTTCTCAACTTGCGTCATGTATCTGTGATGCAGGCTGTCTTCGGATGACCATAAACAACTCTACAACATTTCGTTGATGTAGAGATTATTCGCAATCAAAAGCTTTTGAGGAATTTGACCTGCAGATGGCAGTTGAGGAAAAATCAGGTTTCCCAAAGTCATTACAAAAAGTGTAAGATGAGACTTGGTAAAAAGAGAGGGTTGTTTTAACCAGCTGGGACTCACTGGATATTGAATATCTGTAGTACACGTCACGGCAATCCATCAAATAGTTAAAATTCTGTCTGGACCCAAGTGGTGGATGGATCAATGACTGATACACTTAATTATAGTTTTCTTTTATCTCAGCGGTAACGTTTTAGTAATGGCTTCCTATACATGACATGTTTCAACAGAATCTTGTGTCTGAAATGTCATTTAATTGGTGTTGTGTGATGTCTTTAAAAGTCATTGTTACATAGGTCACCCCATCAGGGGCCATGAGTGAATAAATGAATGTATTGGTCTCAGTGTGGATGACAGCCCAGTTCATGACATGGTTTTCATGTTTCCAGTTGTCAATTATGGCCAATTTTAGATTTTCCATAGTGTTTTCTTTTATGGATCTTATTTTTCCTATTCTCACATTCCTGATAAACTAATT
This sequence comes from Lepturacanthus savala, assembly GCA_030544235.1. NCBI lineage: Eukaryota > Metazoa > Chordata > Actinopteri > Scombriformes > Trichiuridae > Lepturacanthus > Lepturacanthus savala. The sequence goes on from CM060468.1 coordinate 4,672,711, forward strand.
GTTTGTCTTGAAAATCCAACAAACAAAACAAATGCATTCACACAACTGTGAATCCATAATGATGCAACGGTCGTATTTTCTGCACCTTTAAATGTGGATTGTCTGGTTAAAAAGTCGCTACTTCCTACTGTAGTCTTTGCTCAACTTTGCAGTACATCTGTGTTCGAGTATTATTCTACACTACTCGCAAGAAGTCAGGGAAATTGTAATTTCATGAGTGCCTTTCCCATTTGGTCTGATTTTTAATGACACAAGTCCCTTTTGATATTACTAATAATGAATAGAAAGAAACACCATTTTCATTAGTTTTATATTTATTCCCCCAAAAATGTAAGAAATCCAGATTTTGTGAGTATTGTACTTGTAGGAGAATAACATGTTTAGAATCTGGATATGCATGGCATATCTCCATGTTGGGATACAGCCATTCTTCTTTTTCTCATGTTAACTTATACTCTGGTATACCGTGCTTGACCTTTCCCTTTCAAACACTGGTTGTTGTAGAACAGCTGAATATTTGTGTAATTCCATACCATGGAAAATGCAACTGCCAGCGCAAAGGTCTAGTTTGCATACATATGATTTCATAGCGGGCCAAACGTATACGTTTGTCATCAACAGTAATCGTATATGCATACATACTTGTACCCATGTCGTCAGCGGCCCCCGATGATGTTTCCAAATGTCGGTGTGCAGATAAGTGTTGGTGCGTGAGTGTCGAGTGGGCAGCACTTCAAAGTCCCTGCATCAGGCTGCATTTTTGTGCCCTCAAGTCATATCTGCGTGTTTGGGTATGGTAGGGGTTGCTTGCGTAAAGGTTGGCTGTACTTTTTTTTAATACATGAGCAATGATGCAGCTTGGTTTGCGAAATTTCAGGAAAAATCCCAAATTTACACAATTGGAAGGTTGTCTCTTAACAGGAAACTGCAGTTGGGGGAATATTGTAGCATAATCTTGGCTGAAACAACCAGAGTTAAAGGGTAAATGGTCCCAACATTTTTGAAATTCACATAGTCATAGAAATAGGTGCGTTATCATTTTTTGCAGATAAAAGCTGTTTCCAGACCAGCGGAGCAGAGCTGTAAGCTGCTCAGCTACAGCTATGCAGCTAATGGTATATTTTAGTTTCCCCACATCAAACTCCGCAAATGCACAATCCTGTAACTCCCAAACGCTGTGGTGGACGAGTTGTGACCTGCACATTCACTATGCTATGAGATGATAGCTGTAACATTACGACACATGAAGCAAATACAGTTCTGTCTCAGAACTTTCCGTTATTATCTCATAGCATGGTGAACTAAGTTTTGATATTATGCCATTAACGTTTGATCTACAATGGTATTAACGTTTAATTTGAAAATATGAAATTCATACAGCAGCTAATCATCTAGTATTTTAGGTGCTTAATGTTGAATATTTCCAAAATTCCCAAGCTTAACATCCCATGGTAAATTTCTGGAAATCAATTTGTCCACCCTTTTGCCACTATTAGCGCTCAAGTTCACCAGTTTCCACTTTGTATTTCAGTGAAGTTGCAATTTAAATAGATCCAGCTCGTCCTTGCATCAAATCTCTCCTACACACTTAGGAGAGGAAAAAAAACCTGGGCTGGTATTCAGTTTTTTTTTTTTTTTAAAGAAGCGGAGGACGGAAATGAAAGTCAAAAGTAGGGGAGATGAAGCAGAGATTGTTCATGGTTCTTGACACTGTATTTGACATTGGTTAATCCCCTTTATCTGTACATGTGGAGTTGGACTGCATCCCTCCTTTCTTGCAGTTCAGGGTCCCCACTGCTGTTTGTCTGTCTCCTCATGTGTTTCTCTCTCTGACATCAGTTCTCTCATCTCTCCCTCTCCTTGATGTTCCTCCTTTTACTTTTCTTTTCTTCTCACTCTCAGGCATTCCTTATCAACTTTGACCTCCTTCTTCGGTCAGCGTTTGTCCTGTCTGTTCAGTAACATGTTTTAATATTGAATCACCACATCTCTTCATCCTGAACTTCCTATGCAGTAGAGGAAAAGAGGAAGGTAGTGACATGGCCAGTGATTGGCTATAGATGTGGAGACCGTTTAAAAAAAGACAATGTACTAGGAGCTGGTATTCACTTCACAGATCAGGCGTTTGAGACCAGGCAGCAATTTGGGCCTGGAGATTAATTCCTTGTTGACCAAATTTTGCTCAGCAAAACTGGAAAAAAATGTTTTCATTTACTTAAATTCAGACGATGACTACCGTATAACTTACACTTTTTCAAAAGTAAGATTAGAACACTGTAGTTAAACGTCTTGCATGTGCATCCCCTGAGTTTTCCTTTGCAAAGTCTGAATTTCATTTTTTTTTTCACTGCACCGGAATCACGGTGATGGACAATTAAGCAATATTACCCAAAAGGGTGCTTTAATGTCATTTGAACAGGATAATGATGCGGTCAGGAAGATGGATGTTTAAAAAAACTGTTTTTATAATGCATCCATGGTCAGGACTGATGTGCTTTTGGGGGGAAAAGGGGCAAAAAAAATGTGCAGTGTCAGTGGTCATTGATTTAAAATAAATAAATTAGCTGTTATTTATCAAAATATACAGCTGCACCCAGTGTTTAAAGGGGACCATGCGGTTAATTGGAACTATTATTTGGTAATTTATGGGTTGTTTTTACAAGTCTGCATTTTAACAGCATGAGATAACCCCAACTCTGTAGCAAATAGAGTAGATCTGTGGATTCTTCACTTTGACTTTTTATGTCAACTTTGTTTCTTGCATCTCCTGGACATCTTTTTTTTTTATTTTTTTGGTAACTGGTAGTGTTCAGAGTCTTTATTTTGTGGGAATCGGTTGTTTTTACTGTGAGACCGTCATGAATATTGTATTTGATGTTGGCAGTAAGGCATTCTAAATGTGCTGAGGTTTTCAGGAAATACTCAAATGACTCCAGGGCCATTTATTGCAAAGATTGCTTCCTCTTGCTCGTTTTGATGACGCCCTTTACCAACATGGGGAAATCGATACGCTTCGCTAATTGATAGCCTCGGTGATACTGGCCAAACATTTGATACAAGGATATATTGTCACATAGTGTATGGATTAAAATATGCACATACTGGGATCCCTGTCAGAATTTGTTGAACTTGTGGCAGCAGTGCTGGGACGGCTGCAAACTGTTATAGATAAAAGGCTCTATCAGTTACATCAGCTGTGTGTGTGAGTTTGGATTAGTGCAGCCGGTCAAACGCACGGATAGGTTGATATCCAACTTCGATATTCACCAGCTGGAAGTGTGAGTCTTTCTGATGTCAGCAGCTCTATGTGGACAGCATCAAATATTCACAAAATCCACATCTCTACCTCTCTATCTCTCCCTCCAGCTGAAGTCGGAATCCAAAGATTTGCCTCTACGTCATGCATCAAAATCGCTTGACGCACACCTAGCCATTGATTAACCCTTATTTAAGCTGACCTTCAGCACTTCGAATTTCTACAGACACGCACTGGACATCCCTGCTTTTAGGTTTTTGTAGGGCATGGTAGGGCATGGTAGGGCATGGTAGGGCATGGTAGGGCATGGTATACCGAATACCAGTGACATTGTTTGGAACAACTGCAAAACAGCCCCCCTCTCAAACAACCCGTACAGAACTGTGGTGAACAACATGGACAGAGAAAACGTCACAGAAACAGAAGAACTTCTATCAAGAGAAGGAGCCGTGTCGGTTGTGGAAGTACTTTGTCTTTAATAAATCTGACGCTGATTAAACAAACTGTAAATGTTGTCGGGCTAAAAACAGGAGCAGTTTGTTTCACCACCTCTACCACAAACATGTCCCAGAATATGAAGAATGTATGAAACTCAGCTCTACGTCCTCTTCCATGTCTGCAGGTAATGTTAACATTGGCACGGCAGCACGAAATGTGAGTCAGACATTTTCTAAGGGGACTGCTCATGACAATAAACGCAATTCTAAGACAATTTACTGCAGTAATTTTCTAAATTCTTAGATATTGGGGTAAAGTCTCATGATGAATGGAAAAAAATACTGTAACACTAAAATATTGAAAAACACCATGATATCAATTTTTCATCATACCATACCGTCATACCTACCAGCTCTAGGACATGAAATATTTTATTATGTAGTAATTTCGTATTAGACAGTCTTTCTGACGAAGATCCTGAGAAGTGGATGTGAATTTTCCCGTATTACCGCTGACCAGATGTGAGTGAATTAACTTCACTTCCACTTTCTTTAGAAAAAGCTGTGACTCATATATGCTGCCCAACATCCTCAAGTAACCTGAAAGATGTGCGCGTGCCAGCGTGTCTATGAAGACGACCTTCAAAGTGCTTTTGGACACGTTAAACCTGATTGAATATAAATTTGTGTGTGTGTGCAATCCAGATGTGGCAGCAGTAGTTAAATTGCTGACATCTGTTTACTCTCATTATTTGTATTGGGAGTTTAATTAGACACCGGTGGGCTATCTAAAACATGAGTGCTTTTCCTTTTTCTCATCACATTTTCATTCTCTTTCCCGATCCCCCATGAATCATCTCCTTCCGTCTTGTCACCTGATTGTTTGGCTCAGTGTTTCCCTATTGATGGCTAACGCTTGAAAAATTACCAACACAAGCTTTGTGTGAATGAATATAAAGGACTCGTATGGTACGGGCACACAAATGTCAACTTAATGGCTGATGGCCACTGTGATTGCCATCTTTGTCCAGGACTATATCATGCTGTGTGATAAATAGTCTCCATATTTATCTTCAAATGACTCCATGCGTCATCTCTGGTCTAAATCAATTCATATGGAAATGGTGGCTTGTCACTTTTCATGGGTTGTGGACACAAGACAGCGTGTGTTGGTAGCGCTGCCACGAACAGCTAATTTTCTAATGATTAAATATGATTGATTTTTCAATTAGCTGACTAAAGGACTCATTTTTATAATAATGAAGTCGTGTGTTGTGGTGTGCAGTCCTTCCATAGGAGGAATTCAGTCAGGCTATTTTGCCTACAGCAGCTCTAACTAGTGACCCTGTGTCCCAGAAGTTTTTCTGCTTCTGGTGAGGAAAGTAGACGTGTTTCATGCTGACAGTTTATTTCTTTGCTAAGAGGTCAGCCTGCATCTCGACAAGTCTAGGTGGAGAAAGACGAAGATGACAGTTTTAGCAAGACGTTTTATAGTTGACGACTGACTTCTTTCCTCACCAGAAGCAGAAAACTCCCACACCACCATGATAACTGGTGACTTTTCACAGAACCCGTGTGTAGTGGTTGTAGTGACAGCAGCTGTTGAAAAGCCTTAAATGATTTTAATCAGTGATTCATCTTCTATACCTGCTTATTCCTTTGCAGGGGTCTACTGAAGCTAATCCCAGTGCATTACAGGCGAGAAGCTGGTGGTTGAATTTAGAGTCTCCAATTAGGTCCCAGACCAAGGTCATGAACCTGCAGCCTTCTTGCTGTGAGGCAACAGTGCTAACCACTGCACCACAGTGTCACCCCTAAATGATTTTAAATGATCATAACTTTATTGCAGTTTATCTATGTTTGTCTGGATTTTTCTTTGTGTTTTTAAAAAGGCTACCGTCGCTACAAGAGAACAATCAGGCTGAAAGTCACCAGTTAACATGGTCACTCTATGTAGCCTGTTTAACATCCACACATTCATTGTACTTAAGAGCTCACCGTTTCATTAATAATTTTATATATTTAGGTTCTATTTTCTCTTTCTATGGGCGCATCGTCGTCAACTCGCGGTTTTCCTCTTTAGGTTCTCATGCGTCGTGGTTGTGTTCCTCTGAAAGGAAAGAGAGCTTTGACAGTTTTGACAAGAGTGTATATACCACTCACTTTTGATCTAACGTTAATTCTTGGACATAAGTTGCAGAACTCACCTGCCTCTATTGCTTTCCCTCTATTGCAGCACAAAAAGTGATGTGGAGGTGATACAATGAATGTAGTAAAAATGAATGTACAACTAAATATTATTGCTGTCAACTAATATATACGGTTGATTATATTGACTAATCGTGGCAGCACTA